>CM039672.1:37237161-38437161 GCA_022496015.1 Hordeum marinum | reverse complement strand
AGTGCGCCCTTGGCGAAGTTCGTGCCATTGTCGGTGATGATGCTATGGGGGACGCCGTAGCGAACCGTGATGTCATCGATGAACCGACGGCTGTGGGACCGTCCAGCTTCTTGATTGGCCTCGCCTCGATCCACTTGGTGAATTTGTCGACGGCCACCAGTAGTTTTGTCATGCTGCCTCGTGCGGTCTTGAAGGGGCCCATCATGTCCAGCCCCAGACGACGAAGGGCCACGAGAGGGGGATGGCCTGGAGGACCGATGCCGGCAGGTGATTCTGCGTGCCGAAGCGCTGGCAGCCCTCACACTCGTCGACTAGCTTCTTGGCCGCCTCGAGAGCGGTGGGCCAGTAGAAACCATGCCAGAAAGCCATAGCCACCAGGGTCCTGGAGGCAGCGTGATGCCTACACTCGCCCTGGTGGATGTCAAGGAGGATCTCCAGACCCTTTTCCGGCTCGACGCACCGCTGAAAGACGCCGGTGGTGCTGCGATGGACGAGCTCGTTGTTGATGATGGTGTAGGCCGAGGCCCGACACTGAATTTGCCTCTCCATGGCCTCGTCCGGAGGGAGATCGCTGCATAGAAGGAATGCCAAGATGGGCTGGTCCCATGAGGGAGCCGAGACGGGGGCCAGTTCGGAAGCCCTCGGGTCTGGATGATCAATCCCCGGGACCAGCTCGCCAGCACCTAGGACCGTCTCGTCAGCCCCCGAGTCGGGGACGGCCGTGGCGGCGTCGATTGCCATCATAACGGCCGCGGCGTCAGAGTCGGCTGCCCCGGATGCAGCCGGCTCAACTGGTGTTGGCAAGGCGTCCGAGGTCGATGGAGCCGGAGGCGAAGGTACCGAGGGGCAGCCGGAGCCGCCGATGGGCCGGCAACATCTGTCGGCACGAAGATGGATTCCGATTATGGGGAAGGCTTGATCGATGGCCTGAGCAGCCGCTCGAGGGATACGCCGACTGGGATGGCCTGCCGGGTGGAGCCGATCTTTGCCAGTGCGTTGGCCGCCTCGTTGTCCGCCCGTGGGACATGGTCAACCCTCGAAGGAGCCGATGAGCTATTGTACTAGGAAGCGGTAGCTGGCCATTTTGGCGTCCCTGGCGTCCCGTTCGCTAGAGACCTGCTGTACCACGAGGTCGGAGTCGCCGAAGCATAGGATGCACCTGATGCCGATCTCCTTGGCGAGTCAGAGGCCATGGACGATGGCCTCGTACTTGGGCACGTTGTTGGAGGCGGCAAAGTGGTTCTGGAGGGCGTACTTGAGCTGGTCAACTTTCGGTGAGGAGATGACTATGCCAGCACCCAGGCCGGTCCTCATTTTCGAGCCATCAAAATGCATGCGCCAATGCGTGGAGTCTGGGGGAGGCAGCACGAATTCGGTCTCCGCCCAGTCGACGAGGAAGTCGGCCAACGCTTGCGACTTGATGGCGGTACAAGGTTCGTACCGGATCTCGTGGTCGGCAAGGGCAATGACCCATTTGGCGATCCGGTCGGTGGAGTCCCGGCCGCTCATGATCTCGCCGAGCGGGGCCGTGCTCACCATGGTGATGGTGTGCTCTGGAAGTACTGCTTGACCTTCTTGGCAGCTAAGTATATGCCATAGCACATCTTCTGGTAGTGGGGGTAGTTCTGCTTAGATGCGGAGAGGACCTCGTTGAGGTAGTAGACGGGACACTGGACCGGCAGGGACTTGCCCTCCTCCGGTCGCTCGACCACCAAGATGACGCTGATGACGCGAGTGGTCACCGCGATGTAGGCGAGCAAGGGTTCCTTCTCAGCCGGCGCGACCAGGATGGGCGCGCGGGTGAGAGCCTTTTTGAGGCCGCGGAAGGCCTTGTCCGCCTCTTCGGGCCAATCGAACATGCCTAGCTTCTTGGTGTGACCCGGCTCGACCAGAGCCGTCTAGCGAAGGAGCCCGTAGAGGGGCAAGGCTTTCTCCCCCAGTCGGCTGATGAACCGGCTGAGCGAGGCGAGGCGGCCAGTGAACTTCTAGACGTCGCGGAGTGGGGTTGGCTTGGTCATGCGCTTGATTGCGTTGATGTTCTCTGGGTTAGCTTTGATGCTGCGGGCGGACACGAAGAAACCCAGGAGCTGGCCAGCAGGGACACCAAAGACTCATTTCTATGGGTTGAGCTTGATCTTGTACACGCGCAGGTTCACGAAGGTCTCTTGGAGATCGTCGAGGAGGATGAAGTGATTCTTGGTTTTGACGATGATGTCGTCGACGTAGACGTGGATGTTCCTGCCTATCCGGGGCAGGAGGCACTTCTGCATCACCGCTGGAAGGTGGCACATGCGTTCTTCACGTTCTTAAGCCAGTCCTCTGGATCCAGCTTGATCTGGTGGTAGCCGGAGTAGGCGTTCAGGAAGGACAGCAAGTCACAGTCGGCCGTGGATTCGATGACTTGATCGATCCGCGGCAGGGCGAACGGGTTCTTGGGGTATGCCTTGTTCAGGCTAGTGTAGTCGATGCACATGCGCCAGGTCTTGTTCTTCTTCAGCACCAGGACTGGGTTGGCCAGCCAGTCCGGGTGGAAAGCTTCCATGATAAAGCCGGCTCTGAGCAGCCGGGCGATCTCTTCTCCTATAGTACACCACTTCTCCTTAGAGAAAAAACGTAGGGGTTGCTTGACCGGCTTGACGTCCGACCAGACGTGTACCTTGTGCTCGGCGAACTTCCTCGGAACACCCGACATGTCCTTGGGGGACCATGCAAAGATGTCCTGATTCTCACGAAGGAAGTCAACGAGCTCGCTTTCCTATTTGTGGTCGAGGCAGGAGCCGATGGTGACGGTCCATGCGTAGGCGAGCATCATTATCGCTGTGGGGCACACGCGGCCCGAGCCGGGCTGAGAGTTTGGGGCGGATGACGGGCGGAACCGACTATTCCGGTTGCACGACGGGGGTGTAGTATGCCCATGGCTGTGTCGGCTGCCGGCTACCGGTGCCTCGTGGTGGTGGCCGCTATGAGGCGGGCTATTGGTGCGCCGGCTGTTAACAGCCGGCTGCTCGTTCCCCGGCAACTGAGAGGGCTGGGGGTTGCTTGCCTCGCCCTGCAGTCGGAGACACGAGGGGAGCAGGAGTGCTAAGCCGGCTGGCGGCCAGCAGTCCTCGTGCCCTCATGCTCGGCCCGGGGGCATTCAGAGGTGGCACCGCCTGCCGCGAGAAGGTTTGCTACGCGTCGACGGCGCCAATGAGGTCCTTGATGTGACGCTCACGGGCGGCACGTTCTTCGCCCTCCAAGGCAGCCAAATCCTCGTAGGATACCTTGGTGGCCCGCAGGTTGGCTGCGGGGGTGTCATAGACGGGCATATTGCCGCCTAGGATTTCGGCGACCACGCGGCCGCGGTCGCGCACAGCCCCATGCTGGCTAGGCTTGATGCCAGCCAGGGTGAGACCATAGGCGGAAGCATATTGCCGTTGGGCAGCCTCCATGCGGCGCCGCGTGGCTACGAGGGCGCTAGCGTCCTCAAACAGGAGGCGACACGCTGCCTCGAGCTCGGCGGCATCGAGGTTTGCCATCGCGGCAATAGGAGTGCTTAAGCCCCGGAGGGCCCAACCGAGCGGGTCGGAGGGGCCGACGCGGGCCGCAGTAGCGTCAGCCTCGGCCTGCGCGCGTTCGGTGGAGGTGGAGGAAATGATGGCCATTGCCCCCATGCGATCGTGGGAGCCGCTGGACTGGGTCGCAGGGAGTGTGTGACAGCCCAAGTGTTGCCCCTTCCTTGTATGGCATGTAATCTTATGTGAACCTTGTTTTCATGAGTTTAATTAAATGAGTTGTTCAATGTCTTGCCTTGTCTCATGCATTCATGCATATGCATCATATCATTCATCATCATGGCATGCCTTTGTTTTGTGATGTGGCCTTGTTGTGTTTGGGAGTGATCTTGTAATGTGTGATGTGGTTAGAGTGTGGGTGGTGCAATAACTCCTTGTCATCCCCCTCATTTTCAAACATGCCTAAAACCCCTCTTATTCCCTCTATTGTTGCACTCGATAAATTAAATTGGCATTTAATTTGTTAAAAATGTTCTCGTGTTAGGTTATTTCTTTGAGTGAATGTGTGTTGCTCTCATAAAGGTTTGAGCCTTGTTTTAGTTTGGCTTCAAAAGAAACAGGCCCCTTTTAATTATTTAAGTGCGAAAAATACTTGCTCTAAAAATCATCTTCTCATTTTTATAAAGTGGAGGATTTTCTTCTAATATCAAAAGTATGTTGTTTCCAAAATATCCCTCTTCATTTTTCCCTGGGGTAATTGTTTTGCGCTCTTTGTATTTTTTTATTTTAAAAAAAGAAAAAAAACCTACTGCTTTTGTTCCCAGTGAGAGGGAGGCAACTGGGCCGGTTCCTCCCCGCACGGCCCAGCCCAGGTGGCCTAGCGGATACCTGCTCCCGTTGCTCGCCGTCAGCTTCAGAGTGCAGAGGAGAGAGTGCGCTCGCCGTCCCTTTTCGTCGTCCGACGCCGTTAGCTCCGGGGTATTTAACCCCCCTCAACGTGTGTGCCCGTTCGTCCCAGGGTTCCTCTCGTCCTCCCAGCCGCCGCCGCTCCCATCTCCCTCTCAAGCCTTCTCCTCCTCCCCTTCTTCTTTCCCCTCGGTGAGGTATAGAGAAGAGTTAGGTAAGTTCAGAGAAGGTTGCGTCGGTTGTCTTCGTCGTCGTCACCGCGTCTCAGGTGTCCCTTGTCGCCGGTGGACATGGCGTAGAGCATGGGGCCGTCGCCCGCGTTCCATTCCCGCTGCTAGGGAGGTGAGGAGCACCTCCCCACAGTGCCGCTTCTCGTCGCCATCGTCCGCAAGGAGCAAGGTCGTCGTTGGCGTCTTCTTCCCCTCCGTCTCGCTGTCGTCCGCATCCCCGCACCTCCAAGACCCCTCGGTGAGCTGCCGCGTCCCCGCTGCCCCTTCTTCCCCCGCATAGGCCCGTGTGTCGTCGCCGAAGTGCCATCGCCGCCGGTCGAAAAGGTCAGAGCTTGAGCTCCCCTCCGTCCTCCTCGGTGCGAGATGAGCAGAGGAATGGGACCCCGTAGATCCCCTCTTCGTTTGTGCCCGTTAGCGTCGCCAGAGAGCCCGTGTGGTGATCGGAATCGTCGCCGCCGTTGCTGTCGCCGTAGTGTGCATCCGATGTTCAGTTCATCAGGTTAATGGTAGGAACACCTCTTAAGGTGTCATTCCCCCTCTATGTCGTAATACCTAGCGTAGCGTAGTGGTCGGCACCCGGGGCGACGACCAGCCAGTTGTGGGATCGAATCCCAGCCCCCCTGGGTTTTTCCTTTTTATGATTGGCCGGTGTGCGGTATTGTGTGTGCGGATCCGGTGTGGTGGCCGAATCCCGTGCGGTGTTGTGTGTTGAGTGGATCTGGTGTGGCTGTGGCCGGATCTAGTGTGGTGAATATGTGTGTGTATGCTGGTGAGTGTGGTGTGTATGTGCTAGTGTGTGTGTGTATGACAGTGGGCCTGGCCCCACATGTCATCCACGGAGGGGCCCTGGTGAGTATGCCAGGTGGGCCCCCTGTTATTGTTGTTTATTTTATTTGTGTAGTGTTTTAATTGTTTTAGTTGATATTTTCCAAATCTGGTAAAAATCCAATTCTGGACATGATCGTTTTTGCACATGAGCATTTTTGGTATGTTTGCACCTATAGGAGTGGAAGATGATTTTGCTATGTAGTTTTGTCATGATGCTCCATGTGAATATATGAGTATGATACATGAATTTGGGGTAGAAAAATCTCAGGAATCCATTGGTGCTATTGGTTTGACCTTGTGAGCAAATTTGACAAAATTTCATTTTGTTCCAAAGTGCCATTTGTCCTTTTTTCTATGTTTAATCCATGCATGCTATGATGTTTGTGCCAACATGTATATTGTAGTCTTTGATGTGTAGAATGCCATGCTATTTATCTTTGTCATGATAAACTTGCAAATAAGTGGGAACCGAGCTATAAAGTAGCCACTAAAATGTTGTTCTTTTAACCATGCCAAATATTTCTAAGTCTGAGAATCTGCTGTTATTTTTATGCCATCAAGAGTGGTTGCTATCTTGTGATATGTTGTGAATTAGCTCAAGCTCAGTGCTAGTGTTTTGAAGTATATGTTCTCTTTTAGCATCCTGTTAACTTTCATGCCATGAGGTGGTCTCTAACACCATTAGTTTCTGCTATCAACTTGCTATCAGATTAACTCAGATTCCAGAAAACTATTATTTTCACCAAGTCCCAGATTTCTGTTTCATCATGCCAACTTGTGAGCTTCATGCTTATTCATGTGTGCCTCATTTCCAGATTGTGTAGTTGGATAAGTTGATAAGCATGTTATGTAGTTTCTGTCAATGCCTTGGTTGTGGTTGTAGGATTCCTGTAGCTCAAGTTATTGGCTGTGAAAGTTGTTATGTTGCTGTTTTGTGGTAGATTGTTTGTTGTTTTGTGACTTGTGCGAGCTATATTCCATGAAATTTCTTGATCTTTGGCTCTATTGTGGTTGGTTTTTCATTGCCTAACCAGTGGCTACCTTGGAATGCCAAGGAATAGCCCAGGTCCTTCTTGTCTTGTGTTTTGCCTTCGTATCTTGTCGGGAGCGTAGCGTGAGAACCGTAACTCTGTTTCTTACATTCTACGTATGCATTTGTATCGTTTTTTGCATGATGAGTCCATATTTTCCATGTTCATGCATGTCTAAATAACTTAACATAAGGTTCTGACCAGATTCATTAATAACCAATCCTTTGTATGTGAAACATGACTAGTTAGGATTGCCATGCTAAAACTCTTCACCTAATCATGCATCATTCTTGCTTGTGCATTGCACCTTGGTTGCTTGTTTATTCTTGTTGTTTATTTTGGGTACACACGAACGTTGAACCTGAGTATGAAGATCCCGACGAGTACAACTACGAGGATCCCGCTACTTGTTCCACTGACGGACCAACAGGCAAGATGATCGTACCCGGATCCCGATACAATTGTCGCTTGCTAGTTGTCTCGCTCTTATCGCTACTTTTGTGGTACCTACTACTTGAATTTCAGCCTCATAATTGCCATGAAAGCCTCTAACCCTCCACATACTAGCAAACCTTTGATTAGCTAAGTTACTGCTGCTCATCCCCTCTTATAGCGTTCTTAGTTGCAGGTGCAGCTTGTATCCATGTGATAACATGGATTTGGCATATCACAATATTATTTGTTATTTAATTTAATGCACATATATATCTTGGTATTGGTGAAATGCTTGGCCTTCTGCTAGGTGTTTTGTTCCGCTGTTACCGCAATAGTTTCTTTTTACCGGTGTTATGTTTCCATACTTTGCGCTCCTAACATGCTCAGGGTTGTTATGGGGACCCCCTTGTTTATTCGGTTGAGATTAAAACTTATCTGGCAAGACCCAACTTTGGTACTACATTTGCTTAATAACTTATAAAATTTGCATTAGGCTTTGTAACTCTGTGGATAATTGATCACCCCCGGGGCCAGTGCTCCTCATGAGTGTTGGTCCAAACTAGAGCACTATGAGGGGCCAACCAGGGGCAACTCGGGATATTTCTATCAGGCCTCCGTATGCATCGCTTATCCGTCGTGTCTTGAGAACAAGATACGCGGCTCTTATCGGGTTCGTCGACACGTCGGGTGGTCTTGCTGGATTTGTTTCACCTTTACCTAATGTCTTGCGTGAGGGGCTCTGACTTTCTTCGGGTTATCTTGAGGTGTTGAAATTCCTTTGGAGTTGCCTAGGATGATCATGAGATCCGTGGTTGAGGCTATTCCCGCAAAGTGTGGTTAATTTATGATGGACTAGTTGGAGCACCCCTGCAGGGTCAAATTTTCAGAAAGCCGTGCCCGCGGTTATGTGGCAACTTGGATATTTGTTTAAAACCCGGTTATAGTTAACTTGAACTAAACTCTAATAAAATGCACCAACTGTGTGAGTAACCATGATCGTCTCTACTCGTGAACATGAACCGAGAGAGAAGACGGTGGGGTTATGATTGACGTAAGTAAGTGTTCAGGATCTCATAGAGGTCATTCTAGATTCGATCATCTATCATAGGACACATATTTACTTCATGTTACGTAAGTTTAGCCACCATAAATGCTTAGTGGTGCTGCAAACTAAATACATACCACATCCCAACCTTTAAGATTGAATAGTCTCGGTACCCGGGCGTAAGATTGCTGAGTCCTTGTGGCTCACAGATTACTACAACAATCCTGGTGTAGGTACAGATGAGTTCGTGCCGGATGATCTTACGCAGCTCCTGTGGGAGTATGACGAGGAGCACGGCAGGATGTACGTGACATATCCAGATGAGTAGA
Source organism: Hordeum marinum (assembly GCA_022496015.1). Taxonomy (NCBI): domain Eukaryota; kingdom Viridiplantae; phylum Streptophyta; class Magnoliopsida; order Poales; family Poaceae; genus Hordeum; species Hordeum marinum. The sequence goes on along the minus strand of CM039672.1, from coordinate 38,428,863 downwards.
GGACCATGGTCATGATCTTCGGGCTAGCGAGATAGTATCATTGCATCTGCTTTTGTCGTTTGTTTTTGTCCGTAGTCGGACCTTGTCTTCAGATTGATGATTGAACTCTTTGTGGATTGTAATTTAGCTTGTGGCGAGTGTAAGCCAACTCATATACTCCTCTCTTCTTAAATGTATGATGTAATGATGCTATACTTACAAACGTCGAGATGTGCCTCTATCCCTTGTCGAGGCCCCCGTGTCTCAATATGGATATGCACGCATCTTGGGCGTGACAAGTTGGTATTCAGAGCCATACGACCATAGGAGCCCTTTGCTTGATCGAACTTGGCCGAGTCAAGTCTAGTAGAAACTATTTTGAGTCTAGTTATATCGGAGAGTAGGATTCTTTTACTCCTCTTCTATGCTCTGGTGAGGTATTCGACTTAGGAATTTTGATTCTACTCCTCTTCTCACTCAAAAAAAATTTAGGATCACGCGGGTATTTTGGAGTCTATATGATACCGATGTGACATGGTTTTGTCTTGGTGCCTCCTGTATGACTTGATTTCTTTCGGGGAGTCAAGCTCCAAGGAATGTTGGCACATCGTTATCATTCAGCTTCCTTGATATCTCAGGACGGAGAGTGCTCGAAATTACTTCAATACTTGTCGTGGTGAGATAAAGTTGGAGTCACCCAGTACTGGGGAGGCGTCTGGGGTACCACCATTGTTTAGTATCATTGTGATTTCGAGGATTCGAGTTAGATGAATTTGCAAAAGCCTCTGGCTATGTGTTGAAGGATGGATACGGTTGGGGTGTAGGTTTGCTAGTTGTGTGAGATATTTCCTCCTTGTATCCCCCACACCGAATTGCATAACCAGAAAGTTTTCAGAAGATCTTAGGTGGGAACTCTTGTAGTTATCAAGGATCATTTTCTTCAGATGTATGTGGGCATATACATTTGTTCCGAGCAACATTAGCTCAATACTTTTGTGTTGTTGCAAGTGGCTTCTAATATCTGGTGATGTTATCATCAAACCGAAGAAAGCATTCTTAGTAATTTTTTCAGTAGGAAGGTTGTGGTGTTATTTGTTCAATTTCTTTCAAAGCATTTGATTCAGCTATTGAATTCATCTTATCAATGAGGTGCTGATGTTTTTGTCCATCTTCAGGATGGCTCCACCAACTCGCGGGAATCCGGGTCGTGGTGAGGAGCAGGCTGATGTTCCACCACCCCCACCACCGCCTCCTCCTCCAGAAGCTTGGCAAGCTGTGATGGCCGCAACCAATGCAAACACTCAGATGTTTCTCAGGCTTTTGCAAGAAAGAGATCAGGGTCAGCAAGGCTTTCAAGAGAATTTTCAGAATCAACCTCACTTTGCGACGCTCAATCAGTTCATTGCCAACCAGCCCATGTCTTTCACCTGTTGTGAGCAGCCTTTTGATGCTGATGATTGGCTCCGTGACATGAGTAAGCATTTTGAGTGCAGCAATGTCAGGCCAGAGGACTTTGTCAGATTTGCATCGTTCCAGCTCAAGGGTCAGGCAGCTGATTGGTGGCAGCAATACAAGGATTCCAGGGGCGATCGTGTTGTTACTTGGGATGATTTCCGTCGTGACTTCAGGGCCCATTACATTCTGACAAGCTTTGTGGAGGAGATGCGTGAGAAGTTCATGCACCTGAAGCAGGGAAGCAAGTCTGTCTATCAGTACAACATCGAGTCCTGGAATTTGGCGCGCTATGCTAAGCAAGATGTTCCAGATGACAAGGCAATGATCTACAGTCCAGAGGTGGTCTCAAGGATGAGCTTCTGCCAGGTCTAGTCCTTCAAGAACCTCGTGAGTTTGATCAGTTCTACAACATGGCTTTGAAGGTCGAGGCAATTCAGCTCAAGTTGGAGAACTCAAGGAAGCTTTCAAGGGATTGATATTTGTCTTCTTCCAACTCCCAGATGGTTCCGAAGCAGCAGAAGTATTGGGTGCCAAATCCTCCTCCGTTTCGTCCTCCTTAGCAGCAGAAGCAGTTCAGTGGCCGTGGTTCTTCCCACCCACCCAACCCAGGATATCAGCAGAGACCCTAGGCGTCCAAGGAAGCTTTTGTTCCTCCTCCAGGCAACATTCGTCTGCTTTCTGAGGTTACTTGTCACAAGTGTGGTCAGAAGGGTCACTACGCAAACAAGTGCAACCAATGGCGTCTTTCGCCTCCTCCTCCTGTCAGGCCTCCAGGCAATGCTATGGTGAAGCATAATCCCAAGTTAGCAATGGTGAACATGGTAAATGCAGCAGAGGTAGAGGATTCTTCTCAAGTGATCATGGGTAATCTCTCCGTTAATGCTATTCCTACAAAAGTCTTGTTTGATACTGGTGCATCGCATTCATTCATGTCTAAGGCATTCTTCGCCAAGCATGATTTTGATTCTGAATATTTGAGTAAGGCTTTGCGTGTTGTTTTGCTTGACACTCTCATGAGCGCTAACAAGGTGGTTCCGGATGTTTCTATCAAGATGGGCAATTATTCTTTTCTGGCTTCTCCAATTGTTCTCGGTAATTCTGACATTGATCTCATTTTGGGCATGGACTTCCTGGCTATGAACAAGGCTTATGTTGATTGTCAAGCAAAAGAAGTCAAGCTGACTCATCCTTCAGAAGATGTGATTATTTTCGCGGCTCGCGATGACACAATCCGTCTCTTTGCTCTTAATGAGAAGGGTGAAATCTCAGCGATTTCTCAAATTCCGGTGGTTTGCGAGTATGAGGATGTCTTTCCAGAAGAGTTGCCAGGAATATGCCTCCGCACCGGCCAGTCGAGTTCGTGATTGACCTCGAGCCTGGAACTGAACCGGTTTGCAAACAACCTTATAAACTTGGCCCCGAAGAGCTGAAAGAGTTGAAGAAGCAGCTAGATGAACAAGAATGTCTGGGTTTGATTAGACCAAGTTCTTCTCCATGGGGTTGTGGTGTTCAATTTGTGAAGAAGAAGGATGGCACGGACCGAATTTGTGTCGATTACCATCCATTGAACAAGAAGACAATTAGAAACAAGTACGCACTTCCCAACATCAATGAGTTGTTTGAACAACTGAAAGGTGCCAAAGTTTTCTCGAAGCTTGATCTCCGCATGGGCTATCATCGGATTCGCATTCGCGAAGAAGACATTCCTAAGACCGCTTTCAGGACGAGTTTTGGCTCTTATGAGTACACCGTCATGTCGTTTGGTCTTGCAAATGCTCCTCCAACCTTCTGAAGAATGATGTACTTCATTTTCTCTCCTTTCAAGAATGAGTTCATCTTGGTCTATTTGGATGATATCCTTGTGTTCTCGGAGACATAAGAAGAGCATGCAGAGCATCTCCGCCTTGTGCTGGACAAGCTAAGAGAGCATCGATTCTATGCCAAGTTTTCCAAGTTTGAGTTTTGGCTCAATGAAGTGGTGTACCTTGGGCATGTGATCTCTACCGAGGGAATTAAAGTGCACCCTGAGAAAGTTGAGGCAATCTTGAAGTGGGAGCCTCCTCAGAATGTGGAGCAGCTTCAGAGTTTCCTCAGGCTTGCTAGTTATTGCAGAAGATTCGTGGAGAACATCTCTCAAATTGCTAAGCCTCTGTCCAATCTCCTCCAGAAGAGTGTGAAGTATGTTTGGTCTCCTGAGTGTGATGTGGCATTCAATACGCTCAAGCAGGGACTAACTTTAGCTCAAGTTCGTGTTCCTCCTGAGCAGTCAAAGCCTTTCCAAGTATTCTGTGATGCTTCTCTTCAAGGTCTTGGTGCTGTTCTCATGCAAGATAAGAAGATCGTTGCTTATACCTCGCGTCAGTTGAATCCTGCCGAGAAGAACTACCCCACTCATGATCTCGAGTTGGTGGCAGTTGTGCATGCTGTAATGACTTGGAGGCATTTGTTGTTGGGTAGACCAGTTGAGGTATACACCGATCACAAGAGCTTGAAGTATATTTTCACTCAACCCAATCTTAATCTTCGGCAGTCTCGTTGGGTGGAAATGCTTGAGGAGTTCAATCCAAGCATTGAGCATACTCCTGGAAAAGCAAATGTCATTGCAGACGCACTCAGTCGTAAGGCATACTGCAACAGTCTCATCTTGAAGCCTCTTCAACCCGAGCTTTGTGAAGCCTTCTGCAAGCTCGACCTTCAAATGTTTCCGCAAGGATTTCTTGCCAATCTTCAAGTTTCTCCGACTCTGGAAGATCAGGTTCACTAAGCGCAGCTTCTTGACGCTATGGTGAAGAAAGTGAAGAAAGGTGTGGCCAGGGGCATTCTGAAGTATAAGTGCTTTCGAGTTGATGACAAAGACACCTTGTTCTTTGAGGACCGTCTGGTGGTTCCTAAAGGTGATCTCAGGAAGGTTATCATGGACTAAGCACACAATTATCTTCTATCCATTCATCCAGGAAGTTCCGAGATGTATCAGCATCTCAAGCAAACCTTCCGGTGGACTCGCATGAAACGTGAAATTGCTCAGTTCGTGAACGAGTGTGATGTTTGTCGCGGAGTGAAGGCAGAACATCAACGTCCAGCAGGTCTCCTTCAGCCTTTGCCTATTCCAGAGTGGAAATTCGATCATGTGGAGATGGATTTCGTCACTGGGTTTCCCAAGTCCAAGAGGGGCAATGATGCCATCTTTGTGGTTATCGACAAGCTGACCAAAATTGCTCATTTCCTTCCAGTCAAAGAATCTATCTCGACAGCTCAGCTTGCAGAGTTGTATCCGTCAAGGATAGTTTCTTTGCATGGTATTCCTTAGCTCATCTCATTGGACCGTGGAAGCCTGTTTACTTCCAAGTTTTGGGAGTCCTTTCAGACTGCTATGGGTACCAAGATCCGCTTCAGCACTGCGTTCCATCAGCAGACAAGTGGTCAAGTCGAGAGAGTCAATCGGATCCTTGAAGATATGCTTAGAGCCTATGTGATTTCGTTCGGCATGAAATGGGAAGACTGCCTTCCATATGTTGAATTCTCATATAACAATAGCTTTCAGGCTAGCTCAGGCAAGGCCCCTTTCGAGATTCTCTACGGCATGAAGTGTCGTACCCCACTTAACTGGTCTGAAGCCGGTGAGCGTCAAATATTGGGCAATGACATGATCACTCAAGCAGAAGAGAGGTGTCGTGTCATTCGTGAGAACCTCAAAGCAGCTCAGTCCCGATAGAAGAGTTACTATGATAACAAACATCGGGATGTTTCCTTTCAAGTGGATGATCTAGTTTATCTTAGAGTCTCTCCCATGAAGGGCACTCAGTAGTTTGGAATTAAGGGAAGCTAGCTCCTCGCTTTGTTGGTCCTTTCAAAGTTGTTGGCAAGAGAGGTGAACTTGCATATCAACTAGAGCTTCTTCCAGACTTTGCAAATGTGCACGATGTCTTCCATGTTTCTGAGCTCCGGAGGTGCTTCAAGACTCCCGAGCGTACCATTGACCTCCAAGACATTGATCTCCAAGAAGACCTCTCTTATCGTGAGCATCCAGTGGCTATTCTCGAAGAAACTGAGCGTAAGACTCGCAAAAAGTTTATCAAGTTCCTCAAGGTGAAGTGCTCTCATCATTCTGACAAAGAAGCTACTTGGGAACGTGAGGACCTTCTGCATTCCGAATTTCCAGAGTTCTTTCATTTCTAGATCTCGGGTCGAGATCCTCTTGTAGTGTGGGAGAGTTGTGATAGCCCAAGTGATGCCCCTTCCTTGTATGGCATGTAATCTTATGTGAACCTTGTTGTCATGAGTTTAATGAAATGAGTTGTTCAATGTCTTGCCTTGTCTCATGCATTCGTGCATCATGCATCATATCATTCATCATCATGCCATGCCTTTGTTTTGTGATGTGACCTTGTTGTGTTTGGGAGTGATCTTGTAATGTGTGATGTGGTTAGAGTGTGGGTGGTGCAATAACTCCTTCTCACCCCCTCATTTTCAAACATGCCTAAACCCCTCTTATTCCCTCTATTGTTCCACTTGATAAATTAAATTGGAATTTAATTTGTTAAAAATGTTCTGGTGTTAGGTTATTTCTTTGAGTGAATGTGTGTTGCTCTCATAAATGTTTGAGCCTTGTTTTAATTTGGTTTCAAAAGAAACAACCCCCTTTTAATTATTTAAGTGTGAAAAATACTTGCTCAAAAAATCCTCTTCTCATTTTTATAAAGTGGAGGATTCTCTTCTAATCTCAAAAGTATGTTGTTTCCAAAATATCCCTCTTCATTTTTCCCTGGGGTAATTGTTTCGTGATCTTTCTATTTTTTAAGGAAAAAACCTGCTGCTTTTGTTCCCAGTGAGAGGGAGGCAACTGGGCCGGTTCCTCCCCGCGCGGCCCAGCCCAGGTGGCCTGGCGGCTACTTGCTCCCATTGCTCGCCGTCAGCTTCAGAGTGCAGAGGAGAGAGTGCGCTCGCCGTCCCTTTTCGCTGTCCGACGCCGTTAGCTCTGGGGTATTTAAGCCCCCTCGACGTGCGTGCCCGTCCGTCCTAGGGTTCCTCTCCTCCTCCCAGCCACCGCCGCTCCCATCTCCCTCTCAAGCCTTCTCCTCCTCCCCTTCTTCTTTCCCCTCGGTGAGGTTCAGAGAAGCATTAGGTAAGTTCAGAGAAGGTTGCGCCGGTTGTCTTCGCCATCGTCGCCGCGTCTCCGGTGGCTCTCGTCGCCGGTGGAGATGGCATAGAGCACAGGGCCGTCGCCCGCGTTCCATTCCCGCTGCTAGGGAGGTGAGGAGCACCTCCCCGTAGTGTCGCTTCACGTCGCCATCGTTCACAAGTAGCAAGGTCGTTGTCGGCGTCTTCTTCCCCTTCGTCTTGCCGTCGTCCGCATCCCCGCGCCTCCGAGAGCCCTCGATGAGCTGTCGCGTCCCCGCTGCCCCTTCTTCCCCGCATAGGCCCATGTGTCGTCGCCGAAGTGCCATCGCCGCCGGTCGAAAAGGTGAGGGCTTGAGCTCGCCTCCGTCCTCCTCGTTGTGAGATGAGCAGAGGAATGGGACCCTGTAGATCCCCTCTTCGTTTGTGCCCGTGAGCATCGCCGGAGAGTCCGTGTGGTCACCGGAATCGTCGTCGTCGTTGTTGTCGCCGTAGTGTGCAGCCAATGTTCAGTTCCTCAGGTTAATGGCAGGAACACCTTTAAGGTGTCATTCCCCCTCTATGTCGTAATACCCAGCGTAGCGCAGTGGTCGGCACCTGGGGCGACGACCAGCCGGTCGTGGGATCGAATCACAGCCCCCCTGGGTTTTTCCTTTTTATGATTGGTCGGTGTACGGTGTTGTGTGTGCAGATCCCGTGCGGTGTTGTGTGTTGACTGGATCTGGTGTGGCTGTGGCCGGATCTAGTGTGGTGAATATGTGTGTGTGTGTATGCTGGTGAGTGTGGTGTGTATGTGCTAGTGCGTGTGTATGACAGTGGGCCTGGCCCCACATGTCATCCACAGAGGGGCCCTGGTGAGTATGCCAGGTGGGCCCCTTGTTATTGTTGTTTTCTTTATTTGTGTAGTGTTTTAATTGTTTTAGTTGATATTTTCCAAATCTGGTAAAAATCCAATTCTGGACATGATCATTTTTGCACATGAGCATTTTTGGTATGTTTGCACCTATAGGAGTGGAAGATGATTTTGCTATGTAGTTTTGTCATGATGCTCCATGTGAATATATGCATATGATACATGAATTTGGGGTAGAAAAATCTTAGGAATCCATTGGTGCTATTGGTTTGGCCTTTTGAGCAAGTTTGACAAAATGTCATTTTGTTCCAAAGTGCCATTTTGTCATTTTTGCTATGTTTAATCCATGCATGCTATGATGTTTGTGCCAACATGTATATGGTAGTCTTTGATGTGTAGAATGCCATGGTATTTATCTTTGTCATGATAAACTTGCAAATAAGTGGGAACCAAGCTATAAAGTAGCCACTAAAATGTTGTTGTTCTTTTAACCATGCCAAATATTTCTAAGTCTGAGAATCTGCTGTAATTTTTATGCCATCAAGAGTGGTTGCTATCTTGTGATATGTTGTGAATTAGCTCAAGCTCAGTGCTAGTGCTTTGAAGTATATGTTGTTTTCTAGCATCCTGTTAATTTTCATGCAATTAGGTGGTCTCTAAAACCATTAGTTTCTGCTATCAACTTGCTACCAGATTAACTCAGATTCGAGAAAACTGTTATTTTCACCAAGTCCCAGATTTTTGTTTCATCATGCCAACTTGTGAGCGTCATGCTTATTGAAGTGTGCCTCCTTTCTAGATTGTGTAGTTGGATAAGTTGATTAGAATGCTATGTAGTTTCTGTTAATGCCTTGGCTGTGGTTGTAGGATTCCTGTAGCTCAAGTTATTGGCTGTGAAAGTTGCTATGTTGTTGTTTTGTGGCAGATTGTTTGTTTTATTGTTTTGTGACTTGTGCGAGCTATATTCCATGGAATTGCTCGATCTTTGGCTCTATTGTGGTTGGTTTTTCATTGCCTAACCAGTGGCTACCTTGGAATGCCAAGGAATAGCCCAGGTCCTTCTTGTCTTGTGTTTTGCCTTAGTATCTTGTCGGGAGCGTAGCGTGAGAACCGTAACTCTGTTTCTTACATTCTACATATGCATTTGTATCATTTTTGCATGATGCATCCATATTTTCCATGTTCATGCATGTCTAATTAACTTAACATAAGGTTCTGTCCATATTCATTAATAACCAATCCTTTGCATGTGAAACATGAGTACTTAGGATTGCCATGCTAAAACTCTTCACCTAATCATGCATCATTCTTGTTGGTGCATTGCACCTTGGTTGCTTGTTTATTCTTGTTGTTTCTTTTGGGTAGACACGAACGTTGAACCTGAGTATGAAGATCCAGGCGAGTACAACTATGAGGATCCCGCTACTTGTTCCACTGACGAACCAACAGGCAAGAAGATCGTACCCAGATCCCGATACTATTTTTGATTGCTAGTTGGCTCGCTCTTATCGCTAATTTCGTGCTACCTACCAGTTGAATGTCAACCTCCTAATTGCCATGATATCCTCTAACCCTCCACATCCTAGCAAACCTTTTATTGGCTATGTTACCGTTGCTCAGCCCCTCTTATAGCGTTCTTAGTTGCAGGTGCAGGTTGTATCCATGTGATAACATGGATTTGGCATATCACAATATTATTTGTTATTTAATTTAATGCACATATATATCTTGGTATTGGTGAAATGCTTGGCCTTCTGCTAGGTGTTTTGTTCCGCTGTTACCGCAATAGTTTCTTTTTACCGGTGTTATGTTTCCATACTTTGCGCTCCTAACATGCTCAGGGTTGTTATGGGGACCCCCTTGTTTATTCGGTTGAGATTAAAACTTATCTGGCAAGACCCAACTTTGGTACTACATTTGCTTAATAACTTATAAAATTTGCATTAGGCTTTGTAACTCTGTGGATAATTGATCACCCCCGGGGCCAGTGCTCCTCATGAGTGTTGGTCCAAACTAGAGCACTATGAGGGGCCAACTAGGGGCAACTCGGGATATTTCTATCAGGCCTCCGTATGCATCGCTTATCCGTCATGTCTTGAGAACAAGATACGCGGCTCTTATCGGGTTCGTCGACACGTCGGGTGGTCTTGCTGGATTTGTTTCACCTTTATCTAATGTCTTGCGTGAGGGGCTCTGACTTTCTTCGGGTTATTTTGAGGTGTTGAAATTCCTTTGGAGTTGCCTAGGATGATCATGAGATCCGTGGTTGAGGCTATTCCCGCAAAGTGTGGTTAATTTATGATGGACTAGTTGGAGCACCCCTGCAGGGTCAAATCTTTCAGAAAGCCGTGCCCGCGGTTATGTGGCAACTTGGATATTTGTTTAACACCCGGTTATAGTTAACTTGAAGTAAACTCTAATAAAATGCACCAACTTGTGAGTAACCGTGATCGTCTCTGCTCGTGAACATGAACCGAGAGAGAAGACGGTGGGGTTATGCTTGACGTAAGTAAGTGTTCAGGATCTCATAGAGGTCATTCTAGATTCGATCGTCTATCGTAGGCAGAATATTTACTTCAGGTGACGTAAGTTTAGCCACCATAAATGCTTAGTGCTGCTGCAAACTAAATACATACCCCATCCCAACCTTTAAGCTTGAATAGTCTCGGTACCCGGGCGCAAGATTGATGAGTCGTTGTGGCTCACAGATTACTACAACAATCCTGGTGCAGGTACAGATGAGTTCGTGCAGGATGATCTGACGCGGCTCTAGTGGGAGTATGACGAGGAGCGCGGAAGGATGTACGTGACTTATCCTGATGAGTAGAGGACCATGGTCGTGATCTTCGGGCTAGCGAGATAGTATCATTCCATCTGCTTTTGTCGTTTGTTTTCCTCCGTAGTCGGACCCTGTCTTCAGATTGATGATTGAACTCTTTGTGGATTGTAATTTAGCTTGTGGCAAGTGTAAGCCAACTCATATACTCCACTCTTCTTAAATGTATGATGTAATGATGCTATATTTGTGAATGTCGAGATGCGCCTCTATCCCTTGTCGAGGTCCTCATGCCTCAATATGGATAGGCGCGCATCTTGGGCATGACAGAGTGCGCCCACAGCCGTGGGTGGACCGGCACAGACGAGTACCTGGCTAGGGTACTCGTCAATGGCCGGAGCTTTGGCGAGGCTGAGCCTACCGACGCGCTCGGTGAGCGCGCCGATGTCGAGCGGGAGGTCGATGGAGCTGCCCGCAGGGCATGCCGGAACAAGCCCCACGAGCCCGCGGTTTTACCTGGACGTGCAGCGACACTGCGGAATGGCGAGGGGTCCTACCCGGAGCATGAATTCGGCCGGCGTCGCATACGGCCCCACGGTGAGCGCCAACTGTTGTCGTTTTCTCGCGATAGATGCCATGTGTAGGCTTATCGTAGGTGGTTGGGGCCGGAGGACGCCGACGGACTCCGGGAGCGCGATTAGGTAAAAACGATGGTGACACGCAATGTACCCAGGTTCAGGACCCTCCGTGGGAGGTAACACCCCTAGTCCTGCTTGGTCTAGTTTGATGGATGGGTATGTTTACAAGGTTGCTCCTGGAGCTACGACTAGAGGAGGAGGAGGGAGCAGCCGGCTCGACTTCCTCCGCTATGAAGGGTGAGAGAGTGTGGGAAGTAACCCGTAGGTGTGTGCGTGAGACTTGTCGGCCCAGTTGCATGGGGGGCTCGGGGGGGGGGTATAGGCCAACCCCCCGCTTACAATATTCCTGAGGTACATAAGTGGGGGGACCCGGCTGGCAGCCTCTCCGGCTAACCGAGGGGGTCCCGCCCCTCGAGCCGTCTCGTCGCTCGTAGGGTCCACCGGCTGCATGGTCCCGTCACCCACTAGGGCCCGCCAGCCGGCTTCGTGATTGGCCCCCTCCCACCTGCCGCGGCACGGGCCACCCGGGTGGCATTGTCTAGTGCCAGCCGGCCGAAGTCTTCGGTACGGCCGACTGCACCGTAGCCACGCCAGGGCAAGTAATCGAGTGGGCGGGGGTGTGTCGGCACTGTTTCCCCGCCCGGTCGCAGTCGCCAAGGTCAGCATCCTAGACGTCCGGACTGTAGCCATGCGCACCCGCGCGTCACCAGGCACTGTGGCTACAATGGCGCCCGTCGTGGTGGTCACATCGAGTCGCCGTACCCGCGCGCAGAGGGACGGGACGTTGCTTGTCTGCCCCGGGGTCAACGGAGGAGGCGGCCCGAGGGCAGCCAGTCATGCCCAGCCTGTCGGGGGCCGAGCCGGCACCTTGACCAGCCGTCCTTGAGCCAGTCGGCAATCGCACCTGCCGGCTGCGCTCCAGCCGGCCTGGGCCAGCCGGTCACGTACTTTTTCTTCAAAGTGGGGAGGAACTCTGCGGCTTTGTCCTACCCATGGGTAATAACCCCGTCATAAAAACTTCTCATAATGCTACTCTTTTAGTTTATATCTTCATTTGTTTTAATCAAAAGAAGTACAAATGAACTCTGAAAAGGTTGAAACTCGGCATGGTATCATCATTTTTACCCACATAGCATGTGCTAAAAATTTGAGAGGGTTACGGTAAAAACTGGATGCACTTCATGTACAAACTGGACCATCTCCTTCGAAGTATGAGGGTTTTGGACTAAAACTCATATGTTACAAAGGCATTTCATTTTTTAAAGTTATTTCAACTCGAGACTTTTTTGCATTCAATATGCACCATTCAAAGCCACATCCTCAAATTTGAACCATTTCTAACTTCATTTGCTATTTTTCATGCATTTAATGATTTTTTTAAGATGAATGACACTAAAATTGAAAAGTAGTACAAATGAATTCTGAAAAGGTTGAAACTTGGCATGATATCATCATAAGAATATTTTACCACGCAAATGAAGCCGAATACTTGAGTCTGGACAAAATTCTCATTCTAGAGGAAATCCTCAGTCTGGACAAAGTTCCTAGTCTAGACAAAGTTCTCAGTCTAAACAAAATCCTCAGTCTGGACAAAGTACTCAGTCTAGACAATAAGTATTTTATAGTACTCTTCAATAGCAAAAAGAATCAACTAAAAAGATTTTATAAAACTCTATTTATGATCAAAATAATATTAACTTAGAATCTGTTTAAAACAAAACTACAACCAAAAATAGGAAAATTAGATACAGTCCTGCTTTGTGTCTCAAACCGGGACAAAAGGTGTCCCTTCCGTCCTAGTTGGAGCCACCAACCGGGACTAAAGGTCTAAGCTTCGCGCCATTTTGGCTATCGAAATTTAGCTTTAATCCTGGTTGGTGGCTCCAACCGGGACAAGAAGCGCCCCTATAGTCCCGGTTAGAACCACCAACTGGGACTAAAGCCTTGGATATATATACCAACCGCAACCTGCTTCTTTCCCAATCTCCCCACTCCTCCCGTTCCCCCGAGGCCGAAACCACACGCACACCGCGAGGCTGTCGGACATCGCCGTCGCCTCTGAGTTGTCGCCCTCCTCCCCGAGCATCGCTGGTCGCCTATGGCTACTGTAGCCGGACCTCCCCCCTCCCCCCCCCCCCGAGCTGCATCACCCAGCCTCGCCGCCCTTGCTCCTCCCAGGCAATGCTAGATAGGTGAGCCCCTGCCACCACCGTTCCCCTCCTCATCCTATCTCCCCCTCCCCCCTCCCGAGGTCACTGTCGCCCGCGTCCGTCGCCACAGAATGTTCCTAGGCAAATAGATCGAGTGAAGCCGTCGCTAACTAAAATTTTAGTTCGGTTAGATGATTTCTCGTTGTCACTAGCTAAATGTATGTTTGTTTTCCCTGTTAGGCAGTTGATCATGGGCGATCAAGGAAATACTACACTGTTGCGCATAATAATTTATTTCCTTTTAGACATGTGAAGAGCAAAGATTGATGAATAGTTATTATGTGTCGATATGTTCATTTCTATAGCTATGTCATTTGTCTCCAAGATTCTTCCTCATTAAAACTCTAGGAATTAGTTACTTTTGTAGTTACACATGGAAATCCCTCTGTTGCCACAAAAGTTAAGATGGCATTTTAAGTTGACTTGTTGATCTGCGAGGAAGATACTTGTTTGCTACCTTACATGATTTTAAGTGTTATATGTACTCTTGGGCACGTGCCACACACACATACACATCATTAGGCTTTGGAAGCATGCCAATTTGGTGTCCAACAAGATAAACAAAGGAGATGCCATCATTAATTCATTATGCATCTCCCTCGTATTCCTAGGACAGTTCCCGTGCTAGCTAGTCGTATACGTTGTGTGAGAGTGTGTGCGTGTGGATTCGTTATTAAATATGTTGTTGTTGTTGTTAAATAAAATGATATTTGCTATATCCACAATCTGTTCTTGTCGATGATACCCATCCCGCATCCTCGTCGTCGACTCGGTGCTGTCAACTAGTTTGAGAGGCGCCATGTCCAGGACTGGGCTCCGCCTGGCTGGCACTGGGAGGTGCTACCTTTCGGGGCACACAGCTTGGTGAGGAATCCGGGCTCGTCGTCGACCCAGAGCTTCTTTGGGGGCAGTCGCGTGGGCCACTATCGGTGCGAAGGGAGCGGGGCCCCGTGGAGGTGGTACGTCGCCGTATCAGGGAGGATGACGAGCACGTCCATTGCTACATGGCTGCATTGGATGCCAGGTTCTCCAATACCTGGCAGGTTCTTCAGGGATCTCACCCGAGTTATGATCCCGTGATGGTTCCTTCTCTTTGGGTGTCCACCACCCACGACCCAGAAACCGCTAGTCACTTAGATTATTCGATAATATTCGAGCCGTATTAGTGATAATGTTCGATAATATTCGATGCTCCATTACCTGAATTATTCGAGATGTAGTAGTGATATTATATGATAATATTATTGAAGAGTCCCCGACGATCGTTGGTGATATTATATCTATTAGTGATACTACATGTTGATCTTGCCAAAAAATGCATCGATTTTTAATCTTAGAATCATGAACACATAAACTGTCCACGTCGTCTGAGACGATAGGATCCCTTTGTGCCCTTTGTGGTGGGATGAATATGCGACCTTTATCCTCACCTAGACAACGATACGTCGTTCACCGTCAAGCTAACGGAAGAATTTAGTATAATTACGGTATGTAAAGACGACATGTATTTTTTGTTAATGAAGTATGACGTGTTTTTTTGCTTTAATTAAACTTTAATTTTCTTTTGTACAGCTTGACTAGTGTGTTCCCTGTCAAGCAAGATTCATTGTCTTGGACAAGTTCCGATTGATTAGTCCCGGTTCAAGAACCAAGACTAAAGGCCCTTCAGAACCGAGACTGTTGGCCCGTTTTCCACTAGTGATGCTTCGGGAATCACAAACCTTAACACCAATATCTTACTAAACACGATAATCCACTATTACCTACAACATACTATCATCTCTACATCGCAAAACTATTGCAAGGAATCAAACATATCATATTCAGTGATCCCTAAGTTTTATGTGGGATTTTATGACTAACCATGCAATTGACCAATCCCTATTGACTCTCTAAATATACATAAGTGAAGCAAGAGAGTTTAGTTTTTTCTACAAAATACCATGCTCTAATAAATATAAGTGAAGAAAAAGAGCATTCTACAAATAACGGTTTTCTATGTGAAGAGAAACACGCAATCCAAACTTCAAATGATATAAGTGAAGCACATGAAGCATTCTATAAACCCATACCCAAAAGGTATAAGTGAATTACAATGAGCATTATATAAATCAACCATGTACTATCTCATGCCAGCATGGTGCATCAAAGAAAAGTGAAAAATAAACATAAAAGACGCTTCATATCGAGACCTCCTCGGTCTCTGAACACTCCATCCACACGGAACTTAACAGAAAACTGGTGAGATCCGTAAGTATAATAAAGCAAATTTCTACTTTAAGTAATGTTGCAAACCCATTCATATTTTATATTTGCACTATGCCTGCTGTATTATAACTTCTCCATGGCTTATACCACCGATGAAATCGATAGTTTCATCAAAACAAGCAAAACAATGCATCAAAAAACAGAATCTGTCTTAAACAAGACACTCTGCAGTAATCTAAACTTTGACAATACTTCTATAACTCCAAAAATTCTGAATAATTAGTACGAAATCAGAAATTTGTACAGAAATACTATGTAAATTTTTTAGAAACTTTCGGCGTTCCAATAAAAATGTAAATTCACACACTACAGCCAATGTTTCTATTTTTACACCGCACATACCAAGAAGCAATCTAATCATCCTAAAGGTAAATCTTGACACATGTAATAAAATGGATTTGAACAACGGGATAATTAATTTTGATGAATATTTTCTGCGATTTAATATTCACAAAGTTTCCATGGGCATGAACAAAGTTCAAGGCTAGTCCCCACTTCAACGGTGCTCATTATATCTCTCACTTTCACCTTGCTTTTTGTGAAGTTTTAGGTTCCCGTCTATATGTTTTGTTTTTACATTTTATAAAAGCACACAACTGAATAAAATCACTCTCTAAAACTTTGGGTTGTCTCCCTGGCAGCGGTTTCTTTAAATCCACTAAGTTGGGCATAAAATGCTCAAGTAATGGATCCACCTGGATCCCAAGGTATATCAAAGCCAATTTTAATTAACAGTGATTTGTAATTTAGTAGTGAGAACAAAGTGATATATATCATGTGACAACAAAGTCTAACACTCTTCCTATGCATTGGCATGTCATAAAAGAACAATTCATTCACACAAAGTAAAGGCCAATACATAGCATAAGTAGTTACTCGCAATTTTATCGTATTGGAAACACAGAGAGGTGAAGATTTGGTTCCTCTCTCATAGTAATTTCAAGTAGGAGCAACAAGCACGTGCATATTATCTTCATCTCAATCTGTTGTAAATATGCCCTAGAGGCAATAATGAAATGGTTATTATTATATTTCCTAGTTCATGATAATTGTCTATTGTTCATGCTATAATTTTATTAACCGGAAACTATAATACATGTGTGAATACATAGACCACACCATGTCCCTAGTGAGCCTCTAGTTGACTAGCTCGTTGATCAATAGATGGTCATGGTTTATTGATCATGGACATTGGATGTCGTTGATAACGGGATCACATCATTAGGAGAATGATGTGATGGACAAAACCCAATCCTAAGCATAGCACAAGATCGTGTAGTTTGTCTGCTAGAGCTTTTCTAATGTCAAGTATCATTTCCTTAGACCATGAGATTGTGAAACTCCCAGTGCCGTAGGAATGCTTTGGGTGTATCAAACGTCCCAACATAACTGGGTTACTATAAAGGTGCACTATAGTTATCTCCAAAAGTGTTTGTTGGGTTGGCACGAATCGAGACTGGGATTTGTCACTCCATGTGATGGAGAGGTATCTCTGGGCCCACTCAGTAATACATCATCATAATGAGCTCAATGTAACTAAGGATTTAGTCATAGGATCATGTGTTAAGGAATGAGTAAAGAGACTTTCCGGTAACGAGATTGAACAAGGTATAGGGATACCGACGATCGAATCTCGGGCAAGTAACATACCGATGGACAAAGGGAATTGTATACGGGATTAATTGAATCCCTGACATTGTGGTTCATCCGATGAGATCATCGTGGAACATGTGGGAGCCAATATGGGTATCCAGATCCCACTATTGGTTATTGCCCGGAGAGGTGTCTCGGTCATGACTGCATAGTTTCCGAACCCGTAGGGTCTACACACTTAAGGTTCGGTGACGCTAGAGTTGTAATGGGAATTGTATGTGGTTACCAAAAGTTGTTCGGTGTCCCGGATGAGATCTCGGACGTCACGAGGAGTTCCGCAATGGTCCGAAAGTGAACATTTATATATGGGAAGTCCAGTTTCAGTCACCGGAAAGGTTTTGGGGTTTATCGGTATTGTATCGAGACCACCGAAGGGGTTCCGGGGGTCCACCGGGAGGGTCCACTTGCCCCGGAGGGCCTAATGGGCCGAATTTTTGTGGGAACCAGCCCCTTAGTGGGATTGTGCACCCCCCAGGACCAATGGCGCCTAGGGTTGGAAACCCTAGGTAGTGGGGGCGCCTCCCACCTAACTTGGGAGGCAAGTTTCCCCCCTTGGCCTCCGCCCCCCCTCTAGATGGATCTAGGGGGGTGGCTGTTGGAAATATTCCCTAGAGGCAATAATAAATTAGTTATTATCATATTTCCTTGTTCATGATAATCTTTTATTATCCATGCTACAATTGTATTGATCGGAGACTTAAATGCATGTGTGGATACATAGACAAAACCATGTCCCTAGTATGCCTCAAGTAGACTAGCTCGTTGATCAAAAGATGGTTAAGGTTTCCTAGCCATGGACATGAGATGTCATTTGATAATGAGATCACATCATTAGGAGAATGATGTGGTGGACAAGACCCAAACTGCAAACGTAGCATATGATCGTGTCAGTTTATTGCTACTGTTTTCCGCATGTCAAGTATGTGTTCCTATGACCATGAGATCATGCAACTCACAGATATCGGAGGAGTGCCTTGTGTGTATCAAACGTCGCAACGTAACTGGGTGACTATAAAGGTGCTCTACAGGTATCTCCAATGGTGTCTGTTGAGTTGGCATGGATCGAGACTGGGATTTGTTACTCCGTGTGACGCAGAGGTATCTCGGGGCCCACTCGGTAATGCAACATCACAATAAGCCTTGCAAGCAATGTGACTAATTGTTAGTTGCGGGATCTTGTATTACGGAATGAGTAAAGAGACTTGCTGGTAATGAGGTTGAACTAGGTATGGAGATACTGACGATTGAATATCGGGCAAGTAACATACCGAAGAACAAAGGGAACGTTATACGAGATTAACTGAATCCTTGACATAGAGGTTCGACCAATAAAGATCTTCGTAGAATATGTAGGAACCAATGTGGACGTCCAGGTCCCGCCATTGGTTATTGACCGTAGAGGTGTCTCGGTCATGTCTACATAGTTCTCGAACCCGCAGGGTCTGCACACTTAAGGTTCGGTGACGTTTCGGTAGTGTAGAGTTATGTATGGTGGTGACCGAAGTTTGTTCGGAGTCCCGGATGAGATCCCGGACGTCACGAGGAGCTCCGGAATGGTCTGGAGGTAAAGATTCATATATAGGAAGTCCCAGTTTGGTTTCCGGAAAAGTTTCGGGCTCATCGGTAGTGTACCGGGAGTATCGGTAGTGTACCGGGAGTGCCGGTAGTGTACCGGGGGACCTCCGGGAGGGGTATTTCGACCCCAAGAGGTCCATGGGCTGTGGGATAATAATAACCAGCCCTTAGTGGGCTGGGAAAACAGCCACAAAGGCCCATGGCGCAGGAGAGAAAGTCCTAAAGCAAAAAGTGGAAAATCAGCCAATAGGAGGCAATCCTACTCCAACTAGGATTGGAGGTGAAGTAGGATTGCTCCCACCTCCTATTTCGGCCGACCCAAAGGCCTTGGCTGCCTCTCCTCTCCTCTCCTCCTATATATACTAGTGTATTGGGTGGTTTTTGGACAGAATTTCTGGCCACGTGCTACCCGTTACACCGGTGCATAGTTTCTCCTCTAGATCGGTTTTCTGCAGCGCTTAGGCGAAGCCCTGCCGGAATTGCTCCACCACCATCACCGGAGCGCCGTCACGCTGCCGGTGAACTCTCTCTCCTCTCCACCTCCTCTTGATGGATCGAGACGGTGGAGATCGTCATCAAGCTGCACGTGTGCTGAACGTGGAGGTGCCGTCCGTTCGGCGCTAGATCGGAAGAACCGTGACCGAGATCGTGAGACGGTTCGTGATGAGATCGTGGGATGGATCGTGATGAGTTCGCGGGACAGATCGTGATCAAGATCGTGAGACGGATCGTGATGAGATCGCGGGATGGATCATGATGGGATCGCGGGACGGATCGTGATGAGATCGCGGGACGCTCGGCGATTTGGATCGCGAAGATGTTCGACTACACCAACCGCGTTTCTTAATGCTTCCCGCTTAGAGATCTACAAGGGTACGTAGATCCACTCTCCCTCTCGTAGATTCTCATCACCATGGATAGGTTTGCGTGTACGTAGGAATTTTTTTTTCCCACGCGACGTTCCCCAACAGTGGCCACCTCTCCCCTTCCCCCTATAAATAGTGGGGGGTGGGAGGGCAGCTGCACCCTTCCCCCTGGTGCAGCCCTCCCCCTCCTACAACTCCTCCTCCTTCGTAGCACTTAGCGAAGCCCTGCCAGAGAACCACAAGCTCCACCGCCACCACGCCGTCGTGCTGCCGGAGCTCTCCCTCAACTTCTCCTCCCCCCTTGCTGGATCAAGAAGGAGGATATGTCCCCGGGCTATACGTGTGTTGAACGCAGAGGCGCCGTCCGTTTGGCGCTTGGATCGGATCTACCACGATTTGAATCGTCGCGAGTACAATTCCGTCAACCATGTTCTCTATAATGCTTCCGCTTAGCGATCTTCAAGGGTATGAAGATGCACTCCCTCTCTCTCTTGGTGCTAGCATCTCCTAGATTGATCTTGGTGACACGTAGGAATTTTTTTGAATCATTACTACGTTCCCCAACAGTGGTACCAGAGCTTGGTCTATGCGTAGATTCTATGCACGAGTAGAACACAAGTAGTTGTGGGCGATGATTTGGTCAATTTGCTTGCCGTTACTAGTCTTATCTTGATTCGGCGGCATTGTTGGATAAAAAGGCCCAGACCGACTTTACATGTACGCTTACGTGAGACTGGTTCCACCGTCTAACATGCACTTGTTGCATAAGGTGGCTAGAGGGTGTTTGTCTCTCCCACTTTAGTCAGATTGGATTCGATGAAGAGGGTCCTTATGAAGGGTAAATAGCAATTGGCATATCACTGTTGTGGCTTTTGCGTAGGTAAGAAACGTTCTTGCTAGAAACCCATAGCATCCACGTAAAACTTGCAACAACAATTAGAGGACGTCTAGCTTGTTTTGCAGGGTATGCTATGTGATGTGATATGGCCAAAAGGATGTGATGAAATATATGTGATGTATGAGATTGATCATGTTCTTGTAATAGGAATCACAACTTGCATGCCGTTGAGTATGACAACCATAAGGAGCCATAGGAGTTGTCTTAATTTATTGTATGACCTACGTGTCAATCAAAAACACCATGTAATTACTTTACTTTATTTCTAACCGTTAGCCAAGTAGTAGAAGTAATAGTTGGCGAGACAACTACATGAAGACACGATGATGGAGATCATGGTGTCGTGTCGATGACGATGGTGACCATGCCACACCCCGAAGATGGAGTTCAAAGGCGCCAGATGATATTGGCCATATCATATCACTTTATGATTTGCATGTGATGTTTATCATGTTTTTACATCTTATTTGCGTAGAATGATGGTAGCATAAATAAGATGATCCCTCACTAAAATTTAAAGAAATACGTTCCTCCTAAGTGTGCACCGTTGTGAAGGATCTTTGTTTTGAAGCACCACGTGATGATTGGGTGTGATAGATTCTAACGTCTGCATACAACGGGTGTAAGCCAGATTTACACACGCGAAACATTTAGGTTGACTTGACGAGCCTAGCATGTATAGACATGGCCTCGGAAAATGAGAGACTGAAAGGTCGAACATGAGTCGTATAGTAGATGCGATCAACATGGAGATGTTCACCATTGATGACTAGTCCGTCTCACGCGATGATCGGACACGGCCTAGTCGATGTGGATCAGATATCACTTAGATGACAAGAGGGATGTCTGTCTGAGTGTGGGTTCATTAAATAATTTGATTAGATGAAGTTCATTATCATGAACTTAGTCTAAAATTGTATTTACAATCTATCTTGTAGATCAATGGCCCACGCTAATGTTTCCCTCAACTTCAACGCGTTCCTAGAGAAAACCAAGCTGAAAGACGATGGAAGCAACTATACGGACTGGGTCCGTAACTTGAGGATCATCCTCATAGCTTCCAAGAAATTATATGTCCTTGATGCACCGCTAGGTGACGCACCCGTTTTCCCAGCAACTCAAGACGTTATGAACGCCTGGCAGTCGCGTAGTGATGATTACTCCCTGGTTCAGTGCGGCATGCTTTACAACTTAGAACCGGGGCTCCAAAAGCGTTTTGAGAAACACGGAGCATATGAGATGTTCCAAGAACTGAGAATGGTTTTCCAAGCTCATGCCCGGGTCAAGAGATATGAAGTCCCAACAAGTCCTTCAGTTGTAAGATGGAGGAAAATAGTTCTGTCAGCGAGCATATACTCAAAATGTCTGGGTTGCACAACTGCTTGTCTCGGCTGGGAGTTAATCTTCCGGATGACTCGGTTATTGACAGAATCCTCAAGTCGCTTCCACCTAGCTACAAGAGCTTTGTGATGAACTACAATATGAAAGGTATGGAGAAGTCCATTCCTGAATTATATTCAATGTTGAAATCAGCGGAGGTGGAAATCAAAAAGGAACATCAAGTGTTGATGGTGAATAAGACCACTAGTTTTAAGAAAGGCAAGGGTAAGAAGAACATCAAGAAGGATGACGAAGCAGTTGTCGCGCCCGGTAAACTAGTTTCTAGGAAGAAGCCCAAGAATGGACCCAAGCCTGAGACTGACTGCTTTTATTGCAAGGGAATCGGTCACTGGAAGCGTAACTGCCCTAAGTACTTAGCGGATAAGAAGGCCGGCAACGTCAAAGGTATATATGATAATCATGTTACTGATGTGTACCTTACCAGCCCTCGTAGTAGCTCCTGGGTATTTGATACCAGTGCGGTTGCTCACATTTGTAACTCAAAACAGGAGCTACGGAATAAGCGGAGACTGGCAAAGGACGAGGTGATGATGCGCATCGGGAATGGTTCCAAGGTCGATGTGATCGTCGTCGGCACGCTACCTATACATCTACCTTTAGGATTAGTTTTAAACCTTAATAATTGTTATTTAGTACCAACTTTGAGCATGAACATTGTATCTGGATTTCATTTGATGTGAGATGGCTACTCGTTTAAATCCGAGAATAATGGTTGTTCTATTTATATGAGAGAGATGTTTTATGGTCATGCCCCACTGGTCAATGGTTTATTTTTGTTGAATCTCGAATGTGATGTTACACATATTCATAGTGTGAATACCAAACGATGTAAGGTTGATAATGATAGTCCCACATACTTGTGGCACTGCCGCCTTGGTCATATTGGTGTCAAACGCATGAACAAACTCCATGCAGATGGACTTTTGGAGTCTCTTGATTATGAATCATTTGACATGTGCGAACCATGCCTCATGGGCAAGATGACTAAGACTCCATTCTCCAGAACAATGGAGCGAGCAACCAGCTTGTTGCAAATAATACATACCGATGTATGTGGACCGATGAGCGTTGAGGCTTGCGGTGGCTATCATTATGTTCTCACCCTCATTGATGACTTGATGAAACACAAGTCTGAGACCTTTGAAAAGTTCAAGGAATTTTAGAGTGAGGTAGAGAATCAACGTGAAAAGAAAATAAGGTTCTTACGATCTAATCGTGGAGGAGAATATTTGAGTCACGAGTTTGGCACGCACTTAAGGAAATGTGGAATTGTTTCACAACTCACGCCGCCTGGCACACCTCAGCGTAATGGTGTGTCTGAACGTCGTAATCGCACTCTATTGGATATGGTACGATCTATGATGTCTCTTACTGATTTACCGCTCTCATTTTGGGGATATGCATTAGAGACTGTCACATTCACTTTAAATAGGGCACTGTCTAAATCCGTTGAGACGACACCATATGAACTATGGTTTGGGAAGAAACCTAAGCTGTCGTTTCTGAAAGTTTGGGGATGCAATGCTTATGTCAAGAAACTTCAACCCGAAAATCTCAAACCCGAATCGGAAAAATGCGTCTTCATAGGATACCCTAAGGAAACTATTGGGTATACCTTCTACCTCAGATCCGAAGGCAAGATCTTTGTTGCCAAGGGATCCTTTCTAGAGAAAGAGTTTCTCTCGAAAGAAGTAAGTGGGAGGAAAGTAGAACTTGCTGAGGTAATTGTACCCCGTCTCGAACCGGAAAGTAGTGCAGCACAGGGGAATGTTTTTGTGGTGCCTGCACCGATTAGAGAGGAAGTTGTACCCCCTCTCAAACCGGAAAGTAGTGCAGCGCAGGAGAATATTTTGTGGTGCCTGGACCGAAGTTACTACTAAACTTTGAAGGTCTACGAGGACACGTTCCACACCAGAGTGGTACGGCAACCCTATCCTGGAAATCATGTTGTTAGACAACGGTGAACCTTCAAACTATGAAGAAGCCATGGCAGGCCTAGATTCCAACAAATGGCTTGAAGCCATGAAATCCGAGATAGGATCCATGTATGAGAACAAAGTGTGGACTTTGGTGGACTTGCCCGATGATCGGCAAGCCATAGAAAATAAATGGATCTTGAAGAAGAAGACTGACGCGGATGGTAATGTGACCGTCTATAAGGCTCGGCTTGTCGCTAAGGGTTATCCATAAGTTCAAGGAGTTGACTACAATGAGACCTTCTCACCCATAGCGATGCTGAAGTTCGTCTGAATCATGTTAGCAGTTGCCGCATTTTATGATTATGAGATCTGGCAAATGGACGTCAAAACGGCATTCCTTAACGGTTTCCTTAAGGAAGAATTGTATATGATGTAGCCGGAAGGTTTTGTCGATCCTAATAATGTTGACAAGGTATGCAAGCTCCAACGCTCCATCTATGGGCTGGTGCAAGCATCTCGGAGTTGGAACATTCGCTTTGATGGGATTATACAGACTTATGGAGAAGCCTGTATTTACAAGAAAGTGAGTGGGAGCTCTGTAGCATTTCTTATTTTATATGTGGATGACATATTTTCTATGGGAAATGATATAGAACTTTTGGAAATTGTAAAGGCCTACTTGAATAAGTGTTTTTCAATGAAGGACCTTGGAGAAGCAGCTTACATATTAGGCATCAAGATCTATAGAGATGGATCGAGACACCTCATTGGTCTTTCAAAAAGCACATACCATGACAAGATATTGAAGAAGTTCAATATGGATCAGTTCAAGAAGGGGTTCTTGCCTGTATTGCAAGGTGTGAGATTGAGCACAGCTCAATGCCCGACCTCGGCAGAAGATAGAGAAAAGATGAGTGTCATCCCATATGCCTCAGCCATAGGCTTTATTATGTATGCCATGCTATGTATCAGACCTGATGTGAACCTTGCCATAAGTATGGTAGGGAGGTACCAAAGTGATCCCGGAATGGAACACTGGACAACGGTCAAGAATATCCTTAAGTACTTGAAAAGGACTAAGGATATGTTTCTCGTTTATGGAGGTGCCGAAGAGCTCATCGTAAAGGGTTACATTGATGCTAGTTTCGACACAGATCCGGATGACTCCAAGTCACAAACCGGATACGTGTATATTTTGAATGGTGGGGCAGTCAGCTAGTGCAGTTGCAAGCAAAGCATCGTGGTGGCATCTACATGTGAAGCGGAGTACATAGCTCCTTCGGAAGCAACGCGGGAAGGAGTCTGGATGAAGGAGTTCATTACCGACCTAGGAGTGATTCCAAATGCGTCGGGCCCGATGACTCTCTTCTGTGACAACACTGGAGCTATTGCCATTGCCAAGGAGCCCAGGTTTCACAAGAAGACCAAGCACATCAAGCGCCGCTTCAACTCCATTCGTGGTTACATTCAGGATGGAGATATAGATATTCGTAAAGCACATACGGATCTGAATGTCGCAGATCCGTTGACTAAACCTCTTTCACGAGCAAAACATGATCAGCACCAGAACTTTATGGGTGTTTAATTCATCACAATGTAACTAGATTACTGACTCTATTGCAAGTGGGAGACTATTGGAAATATGCCCTAGAGGCAATAATAAAATGGTTATTATTATATTTACTTGTTCATGATAATTATCTATTGTTCATGCTATAATTGTATTAACCGGAAATCATAATACATGTGTGAATACATAGACCACACCATGTCCCTAGTGAGCCTCTAGTTGACTAGCTCGTTGATCAATAGATGGTCATGGTTTATTGATCATGGACATTGGATGTCGTTGATAACGGGATCACATCATTAGGAGAATGATGTGATGGACAAAACCCAATCCTAAGCATAGCACAAGATCGTGTAGTTTGTCTGCTAGAGCTTTTCTAATGTCAAGTATCATTTCCTTAGACCATGAGATTGTGAAACTCCCAGTGCCGTAGGAATGCTTTGGGTGTATCAAACGTCCCAACATAACTGGGTTACTATAAAGGTGCACTATAGGTATCTCCAAAAGTGTTTGTTGGGTTGGCACGAATCGAGACTGGGATTTGTCACTCCATGTGATGGAGAGGTATCTCTGGGCCCACTCGGTAATACATCATCATAATGAGCTCAATGTAACTAAGGATTTAGTCATGGGATAACAATAGGCTTACTTGGCATAAGAAGATAGTCTTTCATTATCATTAAACACACATTGGTAGGGAAGGTATTTTTTAGTTTCTTCAGAACGACAAGTAAAGTCATGTATTTCGCATAAATTCCAAGCATAGCAACACAAACTATTCTTTTGATGCCACAAGAGTTTCCGTTTTTGAGATAAGCAATGTCACACATAATGAGCATGCTCATTTAATGGTTTTACCTCAACTAAGTTAGTTGGGGTTTCAGCACGAGCACAAAGGGATCGAAGATGATCCAAGTAATAAGCTTTGATAGTATGGAACACTAGTGGTTCCTCAACTTTTGGAGCAGAAAGTACAAGTATTTTTTGGTATTTTACATTTTATACCCATAGCTAAATATACAAAACAAGAGCACAAAATAAAAACTACTTACTGATAAAGCAAACAAGCACACATGGGAATATTCACCCCACGCTATTGCTCCCCGGCAACGGCGCCAGAAAAAGGTCTTGATAACCCACAAGTGTATGGGATCATTTGTAGCCTTTTTTGATAAGTAAGAGTGTCGAATACCAACAAGAATCTAAAGATAGAACAATTATTCCCTCAAGTTCTATTGACCACTCATACAACTCTACACACACTTAACATTTGCTTTACCTAGAACAAGTATGAAACTACTTTGCGAGAATAAAACTAGAAGTACTTTGCAAGATAATAAAGGACGTGAAAATAAAAGATAGGTGTTGTTTTAATAAAATAACAATAAAAGTAAATATCTTAGTAGAAGGCTTTTTGTGTAATGCAAGAGAAAGATTGTCCCTAGGCAATTGAATATAATACGATAGATACTTGTTATATGCAATGAGGGAGAGGCATGCGCTAACACACTTTCCGCACTTGGATCATACGCACTTATGGTTCGAACTCTAGCAAACATCCCAACCATAGCATTAAGTATCAAGTCCCCTTTACTCCCATACGCAACAATCCACCTACTCAGGTTTATGCTTCTGTCACTCAAGCAACCCACCATAGGCAAATCGTGAACATATTGCAACACCCTACATCTGGGACCCCTCACGTTTGTGCGACATGGAGGGCACCATAGGACTACATCATATCAACATACAACTCACATCCATAACATCATACCACAATTAAGCCATAGGACAAAAGAGGCAAATATCATTGGGACATAATATACGGACTTGAGCACCATGTTTAAGTAGAGATTACAATAGAGAAGAGAGGTTACACCGCTGCATAGAGGCGCGGGGGAGAGTTGATGTTGACATCGGTGAAGTTATTGGTGTAGATTGCCATCATAATGATTGACTCGATGGTGTTCCGGCGCCATCGGGAGAGAGGGGAAGAGAGCCCCCTCCTCCTCCTCCTTCCTTGGCCTTGCCCCTAGATGGGAGGAGAGTTCTCCCTCTGGTCCATGGCCTCCATGGCGGCGGAGGGGCAGGAGCCCCTCCGAGATTGGATGTCCCTCTCTGTTCGCTTCTGTTTCGCATTCCTGTTTTCTGGCCAAAAACCGTTTCTTATATTCCCGGAGATTCGTAACTCCAATTGCGCTGAGATTTTAACATGATTTTTTATGGAGATAAGCTTCCTTGCGCCCGAAGGAGAGCTTCAACAACCTTACGAGGAGGGCACAACCCACCACGACGCGCCTGGGCCTCTAGGTGCGCCCTGGTGTCTTGTGGTGGTTGTGGGCCCCTGTTTGCATTGATTCCACCTCCTAAAATTCACAAATATTACAAAATAGCTCTCCGTAAATTTTTATCGCGTTTGAACTTCGTTTGATATGGAATTTTTGTGAAACAAAAAAATAGGAACTGGCACTTGACATTGGATCAATATGTTAGTCCAATAAATCATATAAAATGTTGCCAAAAATATGTGAAAGTTGTGTAATATTGGCATGAAACAACCAAAAATTATAGATACGACCGAGACATATTACGTGTTGAAGGAGGCACAGTAGACATTGCAACCAGTGCAGACACTAAGGGTGTGTTTAGTTTCAGTTATGAGGTGGAACGGCATGGGTCAGACCTGTCTCCAGGCCTTGTTCCAGTGTTTGGTACACAAATGGAATGAAACCCACTCGTTCCCACCGAACTAATATTCTCTGTATATTCTGAACCGAGTGATACCTCCAAATCGGGCGGACCATGCGGAACGGACATCTCTTTCCCCTCCTCCCCCGACTCGCACACACCCTCCAAATCTCGGCGCTGCCACTCCCCTGACTTCCACCTCTCTCCCTCTCTAGCGTCGACGGTCTGTCTCCACTCCATCGTCTCTCCTCCTACTCGTATCTCTCCCATACAGCCAGCCATCTTCATCTCTTCCAGCGACAGAAGGAGGAGCGACCATCCTTTCACGGGCACATCTGAGCGGCAGAAACTGCTTGCTGCACTACGGCGACGGCTAAGGAGGAGTGCGCCAGCGACCAACTCTGGCAGAGCGGCGACACTGGAAGGAGCCGCAACAACCAGTCTATGGTCGTGGTCCGAGTGGCGGCCTCACCTGCAGTAGCGACGTAGACACATCATGTACTGCAAAGAAATTGGCATGTGGCGGGTATGCCAAATTGAATCAGGCTCTCCTCCATCATGCTCCCTCTTGCAATTTGTGCTTGTCCACGTCTCTGCAATTTGTGCATAGCCCACCATTTATTGAGAATTCTTTCGTGATTTGTTTGTAAATAGATTGCTGTTAGATAAACTGTAGGTGATGAAACAATGGTGTTTTGATGCTTAAATAAAATGATTTTAAAATACAATTAATGTTGCATATATTACAGGGAATCGCAAACACTGATTTGAAAAAAATCATTCCATTCCATTCCACCAACTAAACATGAAGATGTAACCGTTCCATTCCACCCCACCGTTCATACCAAACATAGAGATGGAACCATTCCATTCTTTTGGAATGGAACCATTACATTCCATTCCACTTGGTTCTTCAACCAAACACACCCTAAGGGTCGCACATCCTGAGAAGGCACAACAGTAGATCAAGCCTGAGTCCTGAACTGAGACTAGACTGGCAGTGTGGGGCTCTCATCATCATCATGTGAGCTGGGTGCAGGCAGTACATCTACCTCCTGCTTCAACCGGTTGACCGTGGTGGTCAGCTCAGTCACCTTGACATCAAGGTCATGAAACTTGGTCTCCACAATCCTCTCGAGACTCTTCTGGTTTAGCAAAATCTCATTGATGTTCTTCTCCATACCCTGAATGTTGCTGATAAGATAGGACATTTGATCACCTTTTCTCTTGAACACTGGAGCACTAGTGTCTCTAGATGCCTCTGAAAGGGCCCCGGCCTTTACATCTGCGTATGCAGTAGATGAAATGGGATGAGATGGATCCATCACCACGACATTATCCTCATAATCTGACTGGAGGGGCAGGTGCGGTCGATCAAGCAGATAGAGGTTCTTTCCAACTTTGGAATTAATGAGCATCTGGCTATAGGGAGCATATCCACAAGAACTCTTCTAATCAGCAGTTGTTCTCTTGATGATCTCAACTATCAGATCCATCACTCTAAACCTGGTGCGGCTATCCACATGATGCAGCATGTTGATGGAATAGCCTCAAATCATCTTGTCATCACCTGACTTGGGCATCAATGTATGCCTCAAAATAGTATTGGAGGTGGGCAGACCTGCTTGCAAGGAGTAAATTGAGCCAAGTTTGTGTGTCTTCACATATGCCCTGGTAATGGGGTTGTACATATTGGCCATGGAGTTGTGATTCATCTTGGACTCAGAATACACATCCAAATCTCGTTCTTGCACCTTTGGGGCTCCTAAGATGGCAGCCCACTCAACAACTATCAACTGGTATCTAGTGCCTCCAGTCATCCACACAATCTCCCCATCAGGATATAAGTGAGCAGTGGAACAGAATTGCATGATCATCTCATCATTCCAGGCAGTCATCTCTCTGCCAACAAACTCTTCAATGTCAATGGTCTGGAAGTTGTCCTAGACATGAGGGAAGCAGTCTTCATTTTCCTTTATGAAATCCAATCAACACATCTCATGTCGCTGATAGGTGGGCTCTTGTCAAGCAAAAAAATCTCATAAAAGTTATGTTGTTCCTTAGTGTGAAATCTGGTATCCATAGCACTCCTTCTCCTCACAGCATATGGATCATTGGCTCTCCAACTCCTGAGACATTGATACTTCCTTTCCTTCACGTTCTCTGCCACTAGATGGTCATCATTGTGATCTGGCATGTGAGGTATGAGTTTCCTCAAAACAACAATCTCTTCTTCTTCCTGTGTTGCATCTCTAGAGGTGGAACTCTTGTTCTTCTCAGCAACAAGGATGTCTCTGGTGGTCTTCTTAGGCCTAGAGGCGGCTGGCTTGGCCTTGGGAGCCGAGGGCTTAGCCTTAGGATCGGGCTTGCTAGGCCTTGCATCAGCCAACAACTTCCTCTGCTTGGAAGGACGAGGGTTAGCAGGTGGGACCTCCTCTTCCTCTTCCTCATGCTCAATTGGGTCTTCATACATGGATGTTGGCCTTCCAACCACATGGATAGTTCTCTTCCTAACTCTCTTTGTTGGCTTCTTGGACAAAGATTTTGTCCTCTCCCTCTTCTTGGCAGTAAACTCTGGGATCTTTCTGGCAAAAACTCTTTCTTTCTTCTCCTGCTGCCTCTTTGATGTTACCTCATCTGGTATAAAGTCAGCATCTTCCTCATCTGAGTTCTTCTTCTTTCTGGCCTCGGTGGCTGCCATGGGCAAGCCATGTGAACTAGGGGTGTCAGGGTCCTTAGAACTTGCCTCTGGACTAGTTCTTGCCTCAATGTTTCCACTCGGCTCTCTAAAAACATTTTGACTATCATTTGAACCTGACATGGATGAGTACTAACCCTATGAATAGATGTGGAGGAGCAAAAAGGATGAGCATCAAAAAATACAGAGATTTTTGAAAAAAATTGAACTCAAAAAGTTAGTTTTAGATTTCCACAATGTGAGTTTTG
This sequence comes from Hordeum marinum, assembly GCA_022496015.1. Lineage (NCBI taxonomy): Eukaryota > Viridiplantae > Streptophyta > Magnoliopsida > Poales > Poaceae > Hordeum > Hordeum marinum. The sequence goes on along the minus strand of CM039672.1, from coordinate 38,398,053 downwards.
GTTCCACCGAGTTTCAAATTTCAAAGCCTCCAAGATAGACAACTTCATTACCACAAACTTGGTCACGGTTTTTGGTTTCACCCAAAAGTGACTCGGTCTCATTGAAGCTGTTCTCAAAAACCCTAAAACTCCAAACCGGTGACACCGATAAAAACTATTGGTTTCATCAAGAAGTCCTTTGTGTTGTGGGTAACCCACACCGATGACGGCGATGTGTTTCGACTCGGTGACACCGAAATGCATATGATGGAAACCTAAATCTAATTTGTTCTCGTTCAACTATTTCTACGAGATTTTATCTTGCAAGAATATGAACAAGACCTAATGCACATGAATCAGATGTTTGAGCGCAAGAGGGGTCGAAGATTTACCCTAATTCGACGGATCTTCACTATGACGGCAACAACGGAGATGACCTCGTTGACAGCGGTGGACTCCTGTGGCGAGGGCGCACGGGAGGCAATGGAGATCGTCTGGAGACGCACGCGGCGACAACAGTGGGGTACGGGGCATTCGGTTTGAAGTGAAATTTCAAAGTTCGGACCTGCGGGATATAAATACCCATGTGATGTTGGTGACACCGAGCGAGAAATATTGGTTCCACTAAGATACATAACCTCCTGTGGACAGAGCAACTTGGTGACACCAAGATTTAGAGATCAGTTGTACCGATATTGAAAACCTAGATCAACCCTAGTGCTTCGGTGGAACCGGGTTGCAAGAGTTGCTCACACCAAGATACATTTCGGAGGTTTTGGAAGTCAACCCTTGTCGAAACAGTAGCACTGAGTGCTCCTCACACAAACAGTTCGAGAAGTGCTTGCTCAAATTTTGTGATGAAGCATGAATAAAATTTGAGATGGGAAAGCTTAGATAGCTAGAGGGGGTACTTAGGCATTCTTGTACATCCAATTGGCCAGAAAAATAAAAGCCAAATAAAAATAATTGGATGTACTCGAATGAAGAAAAATATGCATACCAACATGCTCACACAATAAGATGTCAAATAAAATATGTCAAACATGCACAAACACTCTAGTATCTATAAAGCACTTTGGCGATGACGGAGTCATCTGTATATGAGTATATTGACTTAGGATCCATGTAACAATACTTGATCATAAGTCATACTCATCGTTTAAGCACAAGTGGGGTTGCCACTTTTACATAAAACTTTCAATGTGTTCACATCTTATGAGATGCTTTGACTCAAGTCTTAGAGTAAAGCTTCACCTTGATGTGACATCCCCCCTAAGAGGGACAAACTAACCTTGGGTTTTGTTGTAGAAGACTTCATATCGGTGTTGTAGTAGTGGATGCTCATAGTTGATGAATATCATCTTGAGTTGGGAGCTATCCTTGTTGTTTTGTTCTCTTCTCACCTACATGGGTTAGTCCCACACAAGGAACAAATACAAGGATATCTATGGACATGGATTGATAAACATGCATGATGATGATGTCCATCGATTCATTAATTACATTGTCCCTTGCTTACGAATGAGGGAATTTGTGACTCTTGAAATATTGCATATGGTTGGAGTTGATTGCAAATAGCTCTTTCCAAAAATGAGTGTGAGTGAATTTTGTTGGCGGAGTCACCCCTCAAGAACTTCTCTAGTTCTTCTTCTTGGGGACCCTGATCAACTTGATGGGGACCTTGGAGTTGAGGTAGCACTTGATGAAGTAGATCTAGTAGTGTCATTGGAAACCCACTTGACCATGGCTTGGGATTCTTATTCAAATAAGTCAATCTCCTCTTGAAGCTTGTCCTTGCCCTTGATCTTGTGGTCTTATGGTGGAAGGTCATCTCGAACTTTTGTTCCCTTAGAGAGAGTAGGATCATAGTTATCCTTTGAGGGAACAAACTTCGTCTTGGGGTATTTACCTTCTTCCCATTCAACCCCATTTGCATTTAAATAATTAATGTCTTGGTTCTTTCGGTGACATCCTTGATTGCGCACAATCTTCTCAAATTGCTTAATTCTGGCAAGACTCTCGTAGACACATTTTTCTATAATCTCTTTCAATAAGTCCTTTTCTTGCTCAATTGTAACCTGGATAAGAGAATCATTAGTGGAATCAATAGTACTACTAGAAGCAACATCATTAGATTTAGTATTTTTTTTGTTGCTACTAGATGGAGAACATTTCTTGCCTTTGTTACTAGTTTGCTTAGATTTAACTTGTGGGACAAATGTAGACAAGATTAATCGTTTGGTTAGATAAGAAAAACTCTTATTTCGAAGATTGTCATTGATAGATTTAAGAAACTCATGTTCTTGCTCTAAATTAAGCTTCTAGAAGCGTAATTTCTCATGAGTTCTTACAACCTCTCTACTATCTTCTTGAGTAGATTCATGAGGCTAACTTAAGAGTGTGTAATTCCTTAGTTAGACTCTTAATCTCCTTCTTATCATCATCACACGACTTATCTTGACTAGCATGATTATTATCAAGTTTATTTTGACTAACATCACTAGTTTTATCAAAGAGCAAGTCATCATCTCCTAGTAAGTCACCCTCATCACTATTAAAGTGAATGTATTCAGGGTGTGATACATTGGGGATTTTATCCATGAAGAAACTACCAATTCCTTCATTTGGTGAATCAAACAAATCATAGGAGTTGGAGGAAATAAGTGCTAGTCCGGCAACACCTTCATCTTGACTATAGTCGAAGTTGGAGTGGTAGCTTCTCTCGGATTCATTGACGGATTCGAAGCCGGATACCCATTCACCAACATGATCTTGACGTCTTATTTTTGTGTAGCTTTTGGTGTACTTGTTCGTCTTCTCCGAGTCCTTGCTTCTTCGGAAGGGTCTTCTTTCATAGCGATCTTCTCTACTCCTTCTCTCTCTTTGAGGTGACTCATCTCTTGACCTTCTTCTTCTAGGTGACTCTTCTCTTCTCTTGGAGGGGTCCGAGCACTCATTAGAAAAGTCTCTGACTCCTCCATAATTGTAATAGTTTTTGTCACGACTAGACGAACGCTTCTCTTCATATCTTGAGTTGGAGCTTCTCTATTTGCCTCTATTCTTGTAGAACTTGTTGAATTTCTTTACCATGAGGCTTATCTCTTCATTGGTAACAAGGTTGCCACTTGAGGTAGCACGAGTGTCACTTGAAGCTTTGTATGCACTGGTGGACTTGTTGTGGAGCTCTTCTTTGTCTTTGAGTGACATTTCATGAGCAACAATTCTTCCAATGACTTCCATAGGCTTGATATCTTTGTAGTTTGGCATCATTTGGATCAATGTGCACACCATGTCGTACTTTCAATCCAAGGCTCTAAGGATCTTCTTGAGGATGAATTTTTCGGTCATCTCTTCACTTCCTAAGCCGGCAATATCATTTGTGATGAGAGCAAGCCCAGAGTACATTGCAGTGACTCCTTCACCATCCTTTATCTTGAACTTCTCAATTTGACTTTGTAGCACATCCAACTTAGATTACCTGACGGATTTAGTTCCTTCGTGCATATCAACCAAAGTATCCCAAATTTTCTTTGAATTCTCAAGACGACTAATCTTGTTGAATTCTTTGGGGCATAGGCAGTTCAATAGAATGTCGCATGCTTGAGCATTATATTGCAACATCTTTAATTCTTCCGTGGCCGCTTCCCGATCTGGATCCTTTGCATCGCCAAAGAATTCACCTTGTAATCCAACACGAACAACAACCCAAGCGGCGAGGTTATGACCAAGAATATGCATTTTCATCTTGTGCTTCCAACTAGCAAAGATTGTACCATCAAAATATGGACCTCTACGATGATAATTTCCCTCACTAGACGCCATATCTCCTAGGTTGTGAAACCAATGCAATGGAGACAAAAGCTTTGATACCATTCGTAGGATCCAAAGTATGTCTAGAGGGGGGGTTATTGGACTACTTCACCAAAATAAAAAACTATCATTTTCCCATTTTTAAAGGTTGGCAAGTTTTAGCAATTATATCAAGTCAAGCACACCCTACATATGCAAATCTAACAACATAAAAGCATAAAGTAAGGACATGCATATGTAAGTAGAGGTTAGGGATAGGAAGATCAAGCGCAATGGGGAATTGAAGATTCTTCCAGTGGTTTCGGTAGGTAGTGCTATTGTACATCCACGCTGATGGATACTTCAACCCACGTAGGGTAGAGGTCGCGAGAGTCCACGGGGGGCTCCACCCATGAAGGGTTAGCAACCTCCTCTATTCCATCACGGCTTACACCCATGAAGGACTAGCCTCACTCGGGGTAGATCTTCACAAAGTAGTCGATCTCCTTGCCCTTACAAACTCCGTGGTTCAACTCCACACAAAGTTGGAGGCTCCCAAATGACACCTAACCAATCTAGGAGACACCACTCTCCAAAAGGTAATATGTGTGGTATGGATGATGAACTCCTTGCTCTTGTGCTTCAAAAGATAGCCTTGTCAACACTCAATCACTCTCTCACATATTTGGCTTAGTATTGATTTGCTGGAAAGCAACTTGGGGAGGCTAGAAATCAAGATTCATATGGTGGAGTGGAAGATCTTGATATCAACACATGAATAGGTAGTTCTCTCTCGGAAAATGGATGGGGCATGTGTTGGCTTGTTCTGTGTTGGCTTGTTCTGATTCCTGTCTCTTCGAATGAGAGGGAGGTGGAGGGGTATATGTATAGGCTTATCAAAAAATCCAACGGTTACAACATTATTTCCCAACTCGGTGAAACCAAAGCAAAAAGTTGGTTGCATCGACTAGTGCAAAATGTGGCAACTTTTCGCGTTTTGGTGAGATCGATATATAAATCTCAGTGAGTCCGATTTGGTTGGCCTAGGTAGTTACACACACTCGACAGCACCGATTTGCAAAAATTGGAAATTATGTTTTTTAGCAAATGGACACCAGCAAGTTGGTCACTATTTTTGGTTGCACCAAAATGGGACTTGGTGTCACCGAGAGGCTAGGATTGGCTCTGGATTCTGTCTAGGGTAAACCTTGGTAGGGCCGAATTTGGAAACTTGGTGGCACAGAATTTAGGCTTTGGGGTTTGGATAGAATGTTTTTGTGATTATAACATGGTAGGGCCGATCAATACAATTATAGCATGGATAATAGACGATTATCATGAACAAGGAAATATGATAATAACCAATTTATTATTGCCTCTAGGGCATATTTCCAACAGTATCCCACTTGCACTAGAGTCAACAAGTCTTCCACATTCAGATCCATGTGTACTTTGCAAATCTCTATGTCATACTGTAGACACTGCTACCACACTCCACTTGGAGCTATTCCAAATGGCTGCTCCACTATACGTATCCGGATTGCTACTAAGAGTCATCCGGAATGGTGTTAAAGCTTGCATCGATGTAACTCCTTACGACGAACTCTTTATCACCTCCATAATCAAGAAACTTTTCCTTAGTCCTTTAGTTACTAAGGATAATCTTGACCGCTGTCTAGAGATCCACTCCTGGATCACTTTTGTACCCCTTGACGGACTCATGGCATACTACACAGAGCCTATGGCTAAGGCATAGGGGACGATGTTCGTACTTTCTCTTTCTTCTACCGTGGTCAATCTTTGAGTCTCACTCAACTTCACACCTTACAAATTAGGCAAGAACTCTTTTCTTTGACTGATCCATTTTGAACTCTTTCAAAATCTTTTCAAGGTATATACTCAATGAAAGTCTTATCAGACGTCTTGATCTATCTCTATAGATATCGATGCCCAAGAATTAAGTAGCTTTATCCAGGTCTTCCTTTGAAAAACTCTTTTCAAACAACCCTTTATGCCTTCTAGAAATTCTACATCATTTCCGATCAACAATATGTCATCCACATATGCTTATTAGAAACTCTATAGTGCTCCCACTCACTTTATTGTAAATACAAGTTTCTCATAAACTTTGTATAGACTCAATAACTTTGATCACCTCATCAAAGCGTATATTCCAACTACGAGATGCTTGCTCCATCCCATACAAGGATTGCTGGAGCTCGCACACCTTTTAGCATCCTTAGGACTGACAAAACCTTCTGGTTGTATCACATACAACCTTTCCTCAAGTAAACCATTAAGGAAATGATGTTTTGACATCCATCTGCCAGATTTCATAATTGAAAAATGCAGCAACTGCTAACAGAATTCCAACAGACTTTAGCATCGCTACGAGTGAGAAACTCTCATCGCAGTCAACTCCTTGAACTTGTCAGAAACTTCTTTGCAACAAGTCAAGCTTTTTAAATGGTGACATTTACCATCAGCGTCTGACGGGGTATACCCCATGGTATGACCCGGCCTGGCGACTCACAGGAGACCCGGCCGAAGACATGACATCTTATTAATGACCTGGCCAGGCAACTCACAGGATGACCAAGCCCAAGACCCGGCGGGTGAGCCGGCGCCAGGCGGCTCACAAGAGAAGGCCCACAGGAGAAGGCCCACAAGAGAGAAGGATTCCCTTAAAGGAAATAAGACCCGGAGTAGGATTCGTGAGAGACTAGTCCTAATCCTACTCCTAGTAGGACTCTATTTGTAAACCTACCATGTCCGCTTATATAAGGAGGGGTAGAGCACCCCTAGAGGGAGAAGTTCTCAAGAGACACAAGTCTACAAATTTAGACAACGCAAGAGATTAGAGGCACAAGAGATTAGAGGTAGCAATTAGCACCCTTGTAACCGAGAGATCTTCATCATCATCAATACCGGACAAGCAGGATGTAGGCTTTTCCCTCCATCGGAGGGGACGAACCTGGGTAAACTCCGTGTCTTCTCGATTCCGATCAACCCCTTCAAGCCGCCACATAGTTGCATCTCGCCCCGAACCTAAGTCCGTTGACCCAGACTTCTGCCGTGACAAATCCACGACAGTTGGCGCCCACCATGGGGCTGCGCACTGTGGTTTGTGTTTTTGACGGGATATCTTTAGGGATCAAGAAATTCATGATTAGTCGGATGAAGAAGAGCCTGGCTCAATCAAACAGGATCACCCGGCATGATACAACTTTAGGCGAAACTGAAAATTCATTTCGATTGCGCCGCCTCCGAGCAGCAACCACAGCCTCAGCTGCCGCCTCAAAGCTGCTGACCATCGTCAAGCCACCATCCCCGCGGTTGTCGATGGAGGCTTCTTGCCTTAGGGTATAGCCTACATCTCCCATCGACAGCCGGCGTCCGCGCATACAATATTCAAACGTTAACAAGAGGCTTCATGCCTTCGGATACAGCTTACATTGCCATGCAAACAGCCGGCTTTACGCTGCTTCTGGCTCATTATTAGCCACGGTTTTCGATGGAGGCTTCTTACCTTTAGGTGCAGCTTACATTACCCTACGACAATCGATTCTCGACAAAGTTCACTCAGCTGGTCGTCGAGACAAAACAGGTGCTATCCACCCAATTTGTTTTATCTATACATTTTTTCCTTCGAAGAATAATTACTTCGTCTTTGTAATATTTTTTATATACAGGACAGATATTCAAGTGGAATTGTACCACGGAGATGGAGCACACAACAACATCGTTCTGTACTGGTGCTCATCGGAGGCGTGTTACTCGCTGGATGCACGTGAGTCGCCGCCCCCGCGGACGGTCTACATCGACTCGCCGGTACTGCACACTCTCACCTGCCGATAGGAGCCGCCCAATGGACGCGGCAAGCCGCCGCATTCGCGATATGGTCTTCACCAACCACGCCATGGCCGACTTGTTGTTCTCGCCGGCTTTCAATGCCACTGCTAACTCACCTATCTATGCCGGCTTACAACACCGTGGTCGTCTCTCACCACCGCGCCGGCTTACAACGTCGTGGTTGTCTCTCGCCGTCGTGCCGACACAACATCGCGGCCTCCCATGCCAACTTACAATGCCATGGTCGTCTCTCATCATCCGCGCCGGTTTACAACGCCGTGGCGTCTTTTACAACATCACCAGTTTACAATGTCGCGGCCATTTTTTACATCTACATCAACATATCGGTGCAGTGCTCGCCTGTACGAGCTGCCCAAAGGATGCGTGCAAGACATCACCCACATTTTAATCTACATCAATATATCGGTGCAGTGCTCATCGATATGAGCCGCCCGGCGGACAGGCACACGAGTCACCAGCACTACAATTTGGTTCACTTCAACAAACAGCCGGAACGAACCATCGACCGGATCACTGAAGCAATTCATACGGGATCACTTATAACCCGCCACGGCCAACCTCAAACTTCTAGTGAAGATTCTCAAGCCGCCTCTTCGAGTCAACTTAAGACTCGGGGGCTACAGACATGGCCAGACACATTTGGTCGTTTTTAATGAGAACCCCGGGTCTTTGCAAGAGAAAACCCAATCCTGGGGGCTACTACATTATTGGCGGATGATTAAAAGTTTCCCAAGAGGACGGACCGCCGTGATGCACCATTCAAACATGGGTGCCCGGATCATTGGATCATCATAAAGACACTTGGAGCTTCTGTCGTTTCTTCATACAAGATGGCGGCTTACAAGATTGATGTTGCTCGCTATGTGACCCGCCTGCCTTACCGGTTAATCTCGCCTAGAGAGCCTGAGCCGGTTCAAAGAATTGACGGCCAGTCTCGATAGAGACCCTGTACCGGCTAAGATTGAGGTGACCCGCTGAACTATTACCAGTCAATCTCGCCTAGAGACCCTGAGCCGGTTCAAGAAATTGACGGCCAATCTTGCCTAGAGACCCTGAGCCGGTTCAAGAAATTGACAGCCAATCTCGCCTAGAGACCCTGAGCCGGTTCAAGAAATTGACGGCCAATCTCGCCTAGAGACCCTGAGCCAGTTCAAGAAATTGATGGCCAATCTCGATAGAGACCCTGTACTAGTTAAAGTTAAACCGGCAACGAGGGATACTCATGCCCTGATGTGTCTCTAGCTGGGACGCTGCGCTTATCAATTCTCGCCTGGAAAATGAGTGTTGCTCTGAGTTTGAAGTCAGCGAGTCCTCTCGGCGGAACCAATATTCGTGTCTCTTTCTGGTTCGTTGCGCTCATCAATTCTCACCTGGAAACTAAGTGTTGCTCTGAGTTTCAAGCAGCGAGTCCACCTAGAAGAACCGGTGGGTGTGTCTCTTTCTGGTTTGTTGTGCTCTTATCAGTTAATCTCGCCTAGAGACCCTGAGCCGGTTCAAGAAATTGACGACCAATCTCGCCTAGAGACGCTAAGCCGGTTCAAGAAATTGACGGCCAATCTCGCCTAGAGACCCTGAGCCGGTTCAAGAAATTGACGGCCAATCTCCCCTAGAGACCCTGAGCCGGTTCAAGAAATTGACGGACAATCTCGCCTAGAGACCCTGAGCCGATTCAAGAAATTGACGGCCAATCTCGCCTAGAGACCCTGAACCGCTCAAAGGAATTGACAGTCAATCTCGTAAAGAGACCCTGAACTGGTGTGAGTTCAAGCATCGAGTCCACCCAGAAGGACCATCATATGAGTTTTTTGAGGAAAAGCAAGATCATCATGCATTACATCACATATTGCATCATACATTGCATTGCATCATACATTGCATCATATTCACATGCCATGCCGGCTTATCAAGCCGGGTCAGAGCAAGGTTATGAAAGAAGGAGCAATGTTATAACATCTCCGGTTTATGCTTTGTCAAAGCTGCCCTTACAACAATACATAATATATTATGTATTGTTCATTTTTGCAGGTTTTATCTCTTAAGATGAGCCGCCGTTAAAGTATTCTGCAAAAGCAAATGGATTTTTTAGTAGCCAACATGGCTGGATCTTCATGGTTTATCATAACCAGTAATAAATGATTGGGATTTTTTTTCAAACCAGCTCGGAGAAATTATTATATTTCAAGAGCCGCCCTATCAGATATAATGCCGTGTCATCTAATTGGTCGGTTCTCGGATTTCTTTAATTGTGCTCTGTAGTAATCTACAACACTCACGGATTTCTCAAACTTATATTTGCCGGGTTGCACCGCAACCACGAGCAGGAATTTCATGTCAAAGACAAAGGAATTATTCCAGGATATTCATTCTGGGTTATATTACGACCACGGTCAAAGATTCATTCAACAAATTATGGTGAGACGTATTATTCTCACATAGTCCCGAGTCGCCGCAGGCAGACGACCCGGCACTTGGGGGCTACATTATCCAAGTCCAAGTTTATATCAATTATGCAAGTCCCGTGTCGCTGCAAGCATGCACCACGGCACTTGGGGGATAATGCAAGACGGTTTTCAAACCATTACATTGTCATCAAGACCATATTATCTCAAGGAGATGAGCCGGCCCTTCTATATTTTTCTAAAGTCCCAGACCAGTAAATTCTTACTAACCCGGCACTTGGGGGCTACAGTATTCAGCTGTTCCAACAGATTAAGAGATTCAAATTGAAGACCCGGTGCATCACATTCTGATAAGCCGGCCCTTGGGGGGTACACCCGCCGAAGCTTTCTGATGAGCCGGCCCTTGGGGACTACACCTGCCGAAGCATTATAAGATATAAGGCAATTATAAGTCCCAGGTTGCTGCAGGCAGGACAACCCGGCACTTGGGGGCTACACAGTCCAAAATGTTATTTGCAAAGCACAAAGTTATCATGGATAATCTCGGAGCTTGGGGGCTACAGGTAATATGGACATATCAAAAACTTTGAGGAGAATTTTCAAGATATTAAATATGGAGTTCAGTTGTTAGACCCGGCATCACCAACACTTATGACCTGGTGTTATCAAAAGATCATAACCCGCCAGAGTTTATATAAGCCGCCCTGCTTCACAACAATGGAAGTCTGGTTCTACATTAGATGGATTTTCATCCCAATATTTATCAAGTCAGCAGGATTCTAGTTATTTAACCCGGAGTCACCAACGATAATGACCCGGCATCATCAATGATTATGACCCGGCAGAGATGACCCACCAAGAGTATTGGAAGCCGACTCAATGGCATATGGGTGTTCTATTCTCAATATTTTTCAAAAGACATTGACAAGCAAGATGATTATCAAGACGACTCATTCGTATGGAGAAAAGACCCGGATTTCTGAGAAAGCCATTTTATAAGCCGGCCAAAGGAGCAAGCCGGCCACTTAACATATTTGTTACTCTTATTTCAAGAGCTTACCATGAATAAACTCAAGCTAACCTGGGGGCTAATGACGGGGATATACCCCATGGTATGACCTGGCCTGGCGACTCACAGGAGACCTGGCCGAAGACATGACATCTTATTAATAACTCGGCCAGGCAACTCACGGGATGACCAAGTCCAAGACCCGGCGGGTGAGCCGGCGCCAGGCGGCTCACAAGAGAATGCCCACAGGAGAAGGCCCACGGGAGAGAAGGATTCCCTTAAAGGAAATAAGACCCGAAGTAGGATTCATGAGAGACTAGTCCTAATCCTACTCCTAGTAGGACTCTATTTGTAAACCTACCCTCTCCACTTATATAAGGAGGGGTAGAGCACCCCTAGAGGGAGAAGTTCTCAAGAGACACAAGTCTACAAATTTAGACAACGCAAGAGATTAGAGGCATAAGAGATTAAAGGTAGAAATTAGCACCCTTGTAACCGAGAGATCTTCATCATCATCAATACCAGATAAGCAGGATGTAGGCTTTTACCTCCATCGGAGGTGCCGAACCTGGGTAAACTCCGTGTCTTCTCGATTTCGATCAACCCCTTCAAGCCGCCACGTAGTTGCGTCTCGCCACGAACCTAAGTCCATTGACCCGGACATCTGTCGTGACAAATCCACGACAACGTCTGTCTTCATCTTAAAGGTCCATTTGTACTTGACGACCTGCCGTCCAATGAGCATGTCTACCAAAATCTATACTTGGTTTTCATACATGGATCCTTTCTCGGATTTCATGGCCTCCAACCATTTGTCAGAATCCGGGCCCATCATCGCTTCCCCATAGCTCGTAGGTTCATCATTGTCCAACAACATGACCTCCAAGACAGGGTTGTCATACCACTCAGGAGCAGTACGCGTCCTTGTCGACCTACGAGGTTTGATAGTAACTTGATCCGAAGCTTCATGATCATCATCATTAACTTCGTCTTCAACTGACGTAGGCTCCATAGAAATATCTTTCTGCGCTGTGCTACTCTCTGATTGAACCAAGGTTCAACAACCTCATCAAGTTCTATCTTCCTCCCACTCAATTCATTCGAGAGAAACTCTTGCTCGAGAAAGGAACCAGTTTTAGCAACAAACACTTTGTACTCGGATCTGAGATAGAAGGTATACCTAACTGCTCTTAGGGTATTATATGAAGATGCATTTTTTCCGCTTTGGGTTCGAGCTTATCAGACCTAAGTGTCGCATTCCAAAACTCTAAGAAATGACAGCTTAGGTTTCTGCCAAACCATATTGTGTCATCTCAACGGATTTAGATGGTGCCATATTTAAAGTGAATGTAGTTGTCTCTAATGCATAACCCCAAAACGATAGTGGCAAAACGATAAGAGACATCATAGTATGCACCATATCCAATAGAGCACGATTATGACGTCCGAACATACCATCACACTATGGTGTTCCAGGTGGCGTGAGTTGTGAAACAACTTTCACATTGTCTAAAGTTGTATGCCAAACTCGTAACTCAGATATTGACCTCCACGATCATACCGTAGACATTTTTATCTTCTTGTCACGATGATCTTAAACTTTACTCTGAATTTGTTTGAACTTTTCAAACGATCCAGACTTGTCTTTCATTAAGTGAATATACACTATATCTACTCAAATCATCAATGGAGGTAAGAAAATAACGATATCCACCGCACGCTACAAGACTCATTGGATTGCATACATCAACATGTATCATTTCCAATAAATCACTTGCCCGCTCCATCAAACCGGAAAACGAGGTCCTTAGTCATCTTGCCCAAGAGGCATGGTTCGCATGTCTCAACCAATTCGAAATCGAATGAGTCCAAAGATCCATCAACATGGAGTTTCTTCATGCGATTTATACCAATATGACATTTAGCGGCAGTGCCACAAGTATGTGGTACTATCATTATTAACTTTGTATATTTTGGCATCAATGTTATGAACATGTGTATTAGTACGATCAAGATTCAGCAAACCATTCTCACTGGGTGCATGACCATTGAAGGTATTATTCATGTAAACAGAATAACCATTATTCTCTAACTTAAATGAATAACCATGTTGCAATAAATACGATCTAATCATGTTCATGCTTAATGCAAACACCAAATAAACATTTATTTAGGTGTGTCACTAATCCCGAAGGTAGAGAGAGCGTGCGATGTTGATCACATCAACCTTGGAAACACACGTCATCACCTCACACTTAGCTAGTCTTTGTTTATTCCATAGCTTTTACTTCGAGTTACGAACATTTAGCAACCGAACCGGTACCCAATACCCAGGTTCTACTAGGAGTACTAGCAAGGTACACTTCAATAACACGTATATCAAATATACTTCTGTCGACGTTGCCAGCTTTCTTATCTACCAAGTATCTAGGATTGTTCCGCTTCAGCGACTGCTCTCCTCATAATAGAAGCACTTAGTCTCGGGTTTGGGTTCAACTTTGGGTTGCTTCACTGGAGCAGCAACTGACTTGCCATCCATGAAGTTTCCCTCCTTGCCCTTGCCCTTCTCGAAACTAGTGGCTTTACTAACCATCAACACTTGATGCTCCTTCTTGATTTCTACCTTCACGGTGTCAAACATCGCGAACATCTCAGGGATCATCATTTCCATCCCTGGCATAATTATAGTTCATCACGAAGTTCTAGTAGCTTAGTGATAGTGACTCAGAGAACTACATCAATCACTATCTTATCTGGAAGATCAACTCCCACTCGATTCAAGCGATTGTAGCACCCAGACAATCTAAGCACATGCTCAACGATTGAGCTATTCTCCTTCATCTTTCAAGCAAAGAATCTTGTTGGAGATCTCATATCGCACAACATGGGCACGAGCCTGAGATCCCAATTTCAGCTCTTAGAACATCTCATATGTTCCATGACGTTCAAAACATTTTGGAGCCTCAATTCTAAGTCGTAATGCATGACGCACTAAACTATCAAGTAGTCATCGGAACGTGCTTGGCAGATGTTCACAACATCTACAGACGACGCTAGAGGGGGTGGCGCACAGAGTGGTGCATTAAGGACATAAGCCTTATGTCCAGCAATGAGGACAATCCTCAGATCACGGACCCAGTACGCAATATTGCTACCATCATCTTTCAACTCTATTTCTCTAGGAACGTATAAAAATTCAAGGGAGCTACAGTGTGAGCTACAACATAATTTGCAAAGACACTACTGACTATGTTCATGGTAATGAGTTCAACTAATCATATTACTTAAGAACTCCCACTCAAATTGACATCCCTCCGGTCATTCGAGTGATACATGATCCAAATTCACCAACTCAAGTCCGATCATCACGTGAATTGAGGTGGTTTCAATGGTGAACATCATCATGTTGATCATATCTACTATATGACTCATGTTCGACCTTTCGGTCTCTTGTGTTCTGAGGCCATGTCTGTACATGCTAGGCTCGTCAAGTTTAACCCGAGTGTTCTGCACGTGCAACACTGGCTTGCACCCGTTGTATGTGAATGTAGAGTCTATCACACCCGATCATCACGTGGTGTCTCGACACGATGAACTTTCGCAACGGTGCACACTCGGGGAGAACACAATTTACCTTGAAATTTAAGTGAGGGATCACCTTATAATGCTACCGTTGTCCTAAGAAAAACAAGGTGCATAAAAGGATTAAGATCACATGCAAATCATAAGTGACATGATATGGCCATGAACTTGTGCTTTTGATCTCCATCTTGAAAGCACCGACATGATCTTCATAGTCACCGGCATAACACCATGATCTCCATCATCATGATCTCCATCATTGTGTCTCCATCGGGGTTGTCACGCCCACCATGCTCATACTACTATTGCTACCGTTTAGCGATAAAGTAAAGCAGTACATAGCGCTTAATTATTGACACGTGGGTCATACAATAATTAAAGACAACCCTATGGTTCCTGTCGGTTGTTGTACTCATCGACATGCAAGTCGAGATATTCTATACAACACATGATCATCTCATACATCACATATATCTCATCATGTAATTGGCCATATCACATCACAACATACCCTACAAAAACAAGTTAGACGTCCTATAATTGTTGTTGCAAGTTTTACATGGCTGCTACGGGTATCTAGCAAGAACAATTCTCACCTACGCAAAACCACAACGGTGATACATAAATTGCATTTCAACCTTCTCAAGGACCGCCTTTGTCGAATCCGATCCAACTAAAGTAGGAGAAACAGACACCCGCCAGCCATCTTTGTGCAATGAAGTTACACGTCAGTCGATGGAACCGGTCTCTCGTACGCATACGAGTAAGGTTGGTCTAGGCCGCTTCATCCCACAATACCGCTGAACCAAAACAGACCAAGGGAGGAAGCAATATAAGCATCAACGCCCACAAACTCTTTGTGTTCTACTTGAGATCTCATCTACACATAGACCTAACTCATGATGCCGCTGTTGGGGAACGTTGCATGAGAAACAAAAAATTTCCTATGCACACGCAAGATCTATCCATGGTGACGAGCATCTACGAGGGGGAGAGTGGATCTACATACCCTTGTAGATCGCTAAGCGGGAAGCGTTAAGAAACACGGTTGATGTAGTCGAATGTCTTCGCGATCCAAATCGTCGAGCGTCCCGCGATCCCATCACGATCTGTCCCGCGATCCAATCACGAATCGTCTCGCGATCTTGATCACGGTCCTTCCGATCTAGCATCGAAAGGACGGCACCTCCGCGTTCAGCACACGTACAGCTCGATGACAATCTCCGCCTTCTTGATCCAGCAATAGGAAGCAGAGAGGTAGATGAGTTCTCTGGCAGCGCGACAGCTTTGCGGCTATGGTTGTGGAGCTATTCTAGCAGGGCTTCGCCTAAGCACTGCTGAAACCGATCTAGAGGAGAAACCACGATCTAGAGGAGAGGTAGCAGTGGCTGTTTTTCTGTGTCCAAAAAACCCTCAAACCTCTAGTATATATAGGAGGAGGGGAGGAGGAGGCTTGGCCCCCAAGGGTGCAGCCCTTTGATTCGGCTGAAGTGGGAGGGAGGAGTCCTCCTCCTCCACTCCTAGTAGGATTAGGACTCCTTCCATTTTCCCACTTTGGCCTTCTTTCCACCTTGGGTTTTCTCCCCTAGCCGCATGGGCCTTCTGTGGGACTTTGGCCAGCCCACTAAGGGATGGTATTTCTTCTCCCACAGCCCATGTAGCCTCTTGAGTCGAAATACCCCTCCCGATGGTCCCCCGGTACCCTCCCGGCACTCCCGGCACACTACCGATGAGCCCGAAACTTTTCCGGTGACCAAAACAGGACTTCCTATATATCAATCTTTACCTTTGGACCATTCCGGAGCTCCTCGTGACGTCTGGGATCTCATCTAGGATTCCAAACAACCTTCGATCACCACCATACATAACTCTATACTACCGAAACGTCACCAAACCTTAAGTGTGCAGACCCTGTGGGTTCGAGAACTATGTAGACATGACCGAGACACATCTATGGTCAATAACCAATAGCGAGACCTAGATGCCCATATTCGTTGCTACATATTCTACGAAGATATTTATCGGTTGAACCTCTATGTCAAGGATTCAGTTAATCACGTATGATGTTCCCTTTGTTCTTCGATATGTTACTTGCCTAAGATTCGATCGTCGGCATCTCCATACCTAGTTAAATCTCGTTACTGGCAAGTCTCTTTACTCGTTCTGTAATACAAGATCTCATGGCTAACACTTAGTCACATTGCTTGCAAGGCTTATTGTGATGTTGTATTACCGAGTGGGCCCTGAGATACCTCTCCGTCACACGGAGTAACAAATCCTAGTCTTGATCCATGCCAACCCAACAGACATCCTCGGAGATACCTGTAGAGCACCTTTATAGTCACCCAGTTAAGTTGCGAAGTTTGATACACACAAGGTACTCCTCCGGTGTTGGTGAGTTGCATGATCTCATGGTCATAGGAACAGATACTTGACATGCAGAAAACTATATCAATAAACTGACACGATCATATGCTACGTATATAGTTTGGGTCTTGTCCATCACATCATTCTCCTAATGATATGATCCCGTTATCAAATGACATCTCATGTCCATGGCCAGGAAACCTTGACCATCTTTGATCAACGAGCTAGTCTATTAGAGGCATACTTGGACATGGTGTTGTCTATGTATCCACACATGTATTTGAGTTTCCGATCAATACAATTATAGTATGGATAATAGACGATTATCATGAACAAGGAAATATGGTAATAACCAATTTATTATTGCCTCTAGGGCATATTTCCAACACCGCGCCGCTCCGGTGCCATCAACGCTCCCCGGTGCTTGGGTTGCTCGCCGACCGCGAGGTTCTGCCACAACTCCACCATGAAGGTACGCACCTGCTCCTTACCTCCCGATATGCGCATATGTGATCCGTGTTTGTGTGGGTCCCTAATTCGTGTGGGTTTTGGGTTGGTTTTAGTTGAAGATCACGAACCCCACCGCGTGGTCTAATGAAGTTGGGACCAATGACTACCAGAAGGTGTGAGTGTTTCTCAGCTCCACTCTCGTCCATCTAATCCGCGTCGTTTAATCACCATACTTGTTGTTTCTATGGACTCGTGTATGCTATTGTCATTTGCATCTAGTATGGTAGTAATATATAGTTTGCGGATAAAACTTTGTCAGTTACTTTGTTAATGGGATTCCGCGGAACTATTGTTTGTGGATGCTCTTGTAAATGGTATGGTGCCGCTAGAATCATGTTGAAGCTTTTGTTGTTGGAGGGAGTTTGAAAGGAAATTGTTGCTACATTGTTTCGATGTTGTTCCAATGTAGTTTCAAGTTGCATTTATAGCCCACTTGATGTACATTTATTCTTTCACCTATAGATTTAATGGTTAGATTATGTGTTGAGTTAACAATAGTGCACAATGATATTAAGTGTTGTTTGAGTGCTTAGATAACCACCCTTCCCAGTTCCTACCCATTCATTTAATTGCTTATGTTCTCATTAAAATTAATAGTGAAAATGAGTTTCAACTACCTTGTGATGATGCTTAGTACTGGTTACTAGGCAATCATAGGAAAATATGGACACTCTAAAGCCATAGACAAGATTGAACTATTTCTAACCGCTTGAAAGCATGACAAATGATGCCATAACATAATGCAACAGAACAACTTAGTTTACTTCTGAGACCACTATGATGATGCTTTTAGTGGTCAGATTACTGATGATCTGTATACTAAGTAGATTTACAAATATTCCCAGTTGGAATTTCCACTTTCTGTTTCTTCTTTTCATCTGGGTATCTAATAGTTATGTTATCAACTTCAGGCGAGACATGTATAACAAGGAAATCTCCCAAGAGGTACTTGGTGATGTTCTGGGTGAGGTAATCTACTGGTAGCTTCTTTCATGTTACTTTAGTACTTGACCATTCGGTCGATGTTTTGGTAGTTTTTGATCAAAGATATCTATCATTATGTTTTTCAAAAATTCGAAGGTTATATCTCCTAGATCAAGGGTGGATGTGATACATGTGAGTGTCTGCCTGTTGTGAGCCTGTTGGCAGGTGTTAGCTTGCTGGTTAGTGACAACAATAAATATGTAGCAACAAAAATTGATGACCTACCCCTCAAGAAAAACCAAAAATAATTTGATGTCATGGACTAAAACCAAAGACATTAGACCGTGGTAGTGCTAACTTAAATTGTACTACTTCACATCTCATGATTTGGATTGAAATTGTACCGGACATGAGAGTATTTATGTATAATTTCATAAACCATAAAGTTTGTACTTAATATTATTGCAATAATTACAAAAGGTATTTCCTGCTTGAAGTCATTACTTTTTGCTAGCCGCAGTAGCTCATTGTTGTCATTGTTCATGTCGGTGCAATCCTTGCGGATGTTGCTGCCCTATTCGTTGTTCTTGAAAGGATCTCATCATTTTTACTTGTGTGGGTCAATTTTTTCGCAACTTGACTGTGTGGCTCGTTTCTGACATTAATATTTTTCTACTTATAAAATGTTGATTAGATGATAAGTAGGACAACCCTTGAAACCTAGATCTTAGGTTCTTTTGATTATGTCACTTCTTCTTCCCTTATCGCCACTTCTTCTCCCAGCGACCATCCCTTCTTGTTCACGGTTGTGGAATATGCCTTCTTCTTGGGACCTCATCACCGCCGGCAATGTGTGGCTTCCTGTAGGTAGCACCTCCTTGCCTCTCCCTCCGCCATTCCCTTGCATCAGAGCTCATCCGGGGCAGGGATCGGCAAGGAGAAGGAAGCCATCCTCATTACCAAGCATAAGGGAGCTACATCGTCATCACCACTTTCGTCATCATCATTCATATCCTTATCATTGTAACATCGAAACCCTAGTGGGTTGTCTTGTGTGTTACTTATTATTCACTCATGTTTTCCATCACCCCTTCATGATATTTCATGACTTTATGTGTGAGTAGACCACTAATTCTGGGGGATATGGATGAACCTTGGTATGTATAGAATTTGAATCATTATTTTGGATATGAGATCCTTTGTTGAATTCTTAGTTTAATAACTTTGTGAATGTTGTGAAGAGGCCCCACTCAGCATTATTGCCTTATGGCCATGAAGTATATCACTATCGTTGTAAAGGGTTAGGACGTCAAAGTACTTGTTAAGAAGAGTGTGCTAGACTTGGCAGATGCATCCATGAGCATGTTATTTTTCTAATTTGAATGCTTCAGTTATTTATAGTCCATCACTATCAATCAACATGAACATATTCTTATTTTCTAACCATTTCTTAAAATTTATCCACAAATCTAGAATTATAAATTTTGTATGAAAATTTTATAGACTTGAAGACTTTTTTTCAAAATTGTTAACATTTGGAAAAATTGATGGTGAACACAAATTACGAACCACATACTATTTTTTAAAAATTTGACAACCTTTTTGAAATTCAAATATTTTAAAATTGGAGATTTGTTTTTAAAAAGGGAACATTTTGAAACTTCAAAACATTTTGTAAAATTGTAAAAAATATTTGAAACATTTTTATTATTATTTCAAACAATATTTCAAATTTTTAAATAGGTTTCAAAAAGAATAATGAAGTTTCAAAAAAAGAAAAAACAGAAAATGTCGTTGTAGCAAGTGGAGGTAAGGACACAGGCGGCCAAGCCCACGCTAAGTAGTGAGTGGAGCTCGCTCTGTGCAAGTCAGTTGGGTTTACCCGACCACGAAGAACCAAACGTATGCGAGACTTTCGGTCACGCTGAGCTACGAAAATGGATGCACAGAGATCTGCTTTATAATGCGATGGAGGGTCATAAGACAAAGCAACACATTTGACGAGCCCCCCACGCTAAGTAGAGTGGAGCTCGCTTTGTGCAAGCCAGTTGGGTTGACCCGTCCACGAAGGACCAAACGTATGCGAGCCTTTCGATCATGCTGAGCTACGAAAATTAGGTGCATCGAGATGTGCTATATAATGTGATGGAGTGTGATAATACGAAGCAACACATTTGACAAGTTTACTCGGTGTTAAACTGAACACCAAACCCAATAAGCCGGGTAATTGAATTATTAGTTAACTGCTTCTGCGTGTTCTTTGGGTTTATAATTTTGCTAACAGAAATTTGAAATAACCGAATAGTAAAAATGAGTTTTCGTTTTTTATCGCCCGCCTTGAGATTAAAGAAAAGTTCATCGATTTGAAAAAAGAACACAAATGTGACAAAAAAACATGAAATTGAAAAAGTTCATTGATCTAAAAAAATCAGGAATTTAACAAAGAAGTGAACGAATACATAAAAAAAATTCACGGATTTGAAAAAAAATTCATGAAATTGAAGAAGTTTTTGAATTTGAAAAGGTTTGCAAATTTTTTTAAAAATATTTATTTGAAGAAAATTCACAGATTAAAAAAAATCATGGTTTGAAAAAAGTTCACAAATTTAAGATCTTTGTACAAATTTAAGCAAATAAAAGATAAAAGATAAAAATAAAGAAAAATAAAAATCGAAGAAAAAAGGCCAAACAAAGGCAAAAAAGACAGACTGAAAAGATGCACAACAGGAAGAATAAAAAAAGTAATTAAGCACAACAAATGAGATCTCCTACTTGGTTATAGCTGGAGGAAGTAATCCAAGAGGTCCATATTGAAATCCTATTTCATGCACCTATTTTTGAAGGTTAATAAACAAAGAAACAGGAAGAATAAAAAATAGACTGGCGCTAAACAAAAGTGTTAGATTTGGTTATTTGGTTAAAGTTTAAGAAGGAAGTTATTTTTGGTTGAACATCTAAAAAATGACCTGCAAGCCGGCATCGCATTTGTTGTTTATTTTCCGTACTCTGATTTCATCCTATTCTGTCAAAAAACACTTAAACAGACAGCCATGGCAGCTGCCTACACATTTTCAGTGAAGACCCTCGGTTTCTCCCAGTGGATATCAACATTGTGAATTGATTTGAATTAAGCCTTCAACTCAACTTCAAAAAAAGGTATAAATGAAAGGAAGATGCCCCTCGCAAAAGAAGAAGATAGTACCACGGCAGCAACTCATCTCATGTTAATCGGCTCCCCCTGGCGAGAGAGAAACAACCACACCTTCATAAGGGCCTTGCATCAGTAAACAGCAACAACATCGTCACATCAATCCGCAGATGCCTGGAGCAATGGCGAATAGCCGGCGCAAAGTGCCTGTAGTCCCCTTTTGGAGATCCGTCGCGAGAAATCAGCCGGACGTCGCCGCCTCCGGAGGGAGGTGGTCTTTTCAGTTACCTTTTTCCTTCCTCCTTTGATCCTTTGGACCTACATGTAAACTTTGCTCCCTGCTAGTTATCTGTAAGAAAAGGCCAGCACTTAGCATGATCTTTCAGAAGAAAAAAAAGGTTCCCCTGCGTTTCTTTGTATGGGATCAATCATAGTTGTGTCTACAGTTTGGGCAAAGTCATGCTTGGTTGAAATTCTGTCGGAACTCGGAAGTTTACAGAACTCGGACTCAATTATTCAGCAGAAATGTAAGTACAGAAGTACTATTGAAAACTTCTTCGCAAGTTTAGTACTCCCTCCATTCCAAAATACTTGTCATGGTGTCAGTTACCACGACAGATATTTTGGAACAGAGGGAGTAGTACATAAGTAATATCTAGTCTGTCACTTTGACCAATGGCCAATGCTTCGTCACCTACGAAATCACCTTTTTTATGCAAACTGGGAAAGCACAAACTGCATGGATCCAACACTATGAACAGCGCAATCCCAACTGCTGGAAACTTAGAATGGAATATATAACTGAACATCACCACTATGATCAGAGCAAATACAGGTGTTATATTCATACATGACAAAATGATGAATGATAAAAACATAAACTTTGCATAACGAAAAGAAACTTAGTGGATAGTTACGGCAGATAGGCAACGTTAGAAAATTTAGATGTCTAAGATTATATGGGAAAATAGCATAAACATTGGATTTGTCTTGGTTTTTATTGCGAGCTCAACTGAGAAAGCGGCATAATAAGTAGTTTGAATCAGAATAGAGTGTCAACACATTCCTTTCTTTAGTCCGTTTAATGTAAGAAAACAAAACAATTTTCCAGTCAGAACAGTTCTACGGAAACAAGATAGGATAGTTCCCTACTGAGTATTGTTAAAGAAAGAAGAGCGAAGAATCATGTACAAGTTTGTTGCAAGTTGAGCTGGAGGAGGCCGTGCGCTTCACATTAAGAAAGGACACTCACATGTTCATAAGAGCGCCGCATCGAATAAGACATCATTAAGAACAATGAGTATCTCTACGTACTGCCGAAGATGCACAAGAACATATTCCCGGATCCACACACTCCTACTGGTCTGGTCAACCTTTTGAGCCATCAAGTAACCGAATGGCTCCCTTATTTACCAAAGTCTTACTCACCACTCCTCTGGAGCACAACTCGGCCATCATTTCCCGTGCCTCCTTGACCAAGCCTTCATAAGCCAAGCCTTCAATCAATATGGTGTAAGTCGATTCGTTTGGCATGCAGCCATTTGATACCATGTACGTAAACAGATCGATAGCACTATGTGTCTCGCGCCTTTTGCAAAGCCCGAGGAGTATCGCGTTGTACAGCACGGTGTTGGGCCTTATGCCCATGTCTTGCACTTTACAAAATGCTTTGATCGCTTCTTCGATTCTGTCTTCCCGACAAAGACCAGAAGATATCGTCGAGTAGGTGATTATGTCCGGTTGGAGCCCTTTGTTTACCATCTCATTCAGCAGCTCTAAAGCTTCCTCTGTCTTGCCGGCTTTGGTGAGGCCATCGATGACCGTGTTGTAGCTAATCAAGACAGGGGTGCACCCTTTGTCCTTGAGCTGATGAAGCAACTCAACAGCGGCATCAACCTCCCCCCCGCGACAGAGCGCAGTAAGAAGAGTGTTGTATGAAACAATGTCGGGGTAACAGCCACTGGACACCATCAGTTCCACAAACGCCATGGCTCTGTCCATCTTTTTTTGCTTGCAGAACGCGTGAAGTATCGGGTTGTAGCTCAATGAATTGGGCGTGCACCCGTACTTTGGGATCTGATCAAGAATCTCCATCGCAGGCTCAACCAATCCTCTCCGGCACAGAAAGCTGATGAGCATGTTGAATGTCACCACATTTGGGGGGCACCCCTTGCGACTCATTTCAGCCATGAGCTTCTCGGCGTCCTCCCACCGCTCTGCGGTGCACAGGCCCTTCAACACAATGTTGTAGCTGACGGTGTTTGGTTCGCACCCGTAGGACGGCAGGCTCTTCAAGAACTCCATGGCGTCGTCGACCCGCCCTTCTTGGCAAATGCCGTTGACGACGACGTTGTAGGTGATAATGTCCGGGGCGCAGCCCTTGTCGCGCATCTCATCGAGCAGCTTCACGGCCTGCTTGTACCCGCTCCTCTTGCAGGTGGCCTCGAGCAGGATGGTGTAGGTGACCACGTCGGGCACGCACCCTCGGCGGAGCATATCGTCGAGCACCGCGAGGGCGTTGTCGGTCCTGCCGCGCCCGCACAGGCCACGGATGAGAGTGTTGTAGGTGTAGGCGTCGGGCTCCATGGGCATGCCCGCGACGAGCCGGCGGGCGTTGTCGAGCTGCCCCGTGACGCAGTACCCGGCGACCATCGCGTTGTAGGCCATGACGTCGGGCTCGCAGGCGGCCAGCACGCGCCGGGCCTCCGCGGTGCGCCCTGACGCGCACAACTTCTTGATGAGCGCGGCGCAGGGCCCCGCTGCTGCGGCGGCGGCGGAAGGTTCGAGCCCCGCCATGGACTCGACGAGCCGGAGGGCCTCATCGAGGTCGCCGCGGCGGACCAGGCCTCGCAGGTGGTCGTTGGCGGCGGCGCTGCGGTGGGGAACGGCATTGGGAGCCGCGGCGGCGCCGGCGTAGGCCACGTTGAGGCGCGGTTTGGGGGCGGCGGTTTTGGGCGTGGGGAGGGAAGGGTAAGGGTGGGAGGAGGCGAAGGTTGGGAGGGCGGACATGGCCGGAGGTGGCGCTGCTGCCGGCGGCGGCATCCGTGCTCCTGCCGCGGCGACGATAAGGTTGTGAGTGGGGCGGTGGAGGCGTGGAGACCTCGGAGCCTCGGAGATTTTTCTTGACGACACGATGAAATAAAGCCCGTTGGCTGTGTAGGCCTTATTTTCCAATTAGCATAATTGGGCTTCCATTTTTTATTCATCTTTTGTAGATCGAACTTTAGCAGGCCTTATTTTCTAAAAAAAAATGTAAATAAAAACTAGTACTTTTTTTAAATAATCTGTATTTTTTGGGAACAAACACTGACGAATTCTCGACATGCAATGATTTTTCATGAATAAACAACATAAAAAATAACCTGTTATTTTTATTTTACGGTTCATGAAGGTGTTATATGAGCTCTCGAGCAAAAGGGCACTAAGCTACCCAAATAATGCAGGCAATTTCCCTCCTCTAGGTCGTCTACCAATGCAACTTCGTCTTCACGCGAGGCATCGTAGGTGTCTTGCTTCTGATTTCTCAAAGATGAATGTTGATAATGGACTTTCATGTCAAGGTCATCGGGGTGTGCTGGTGGTATGCGGGAACAAGTTGTGATAGTTTTGGGGGCTTCAACACTTGTTTCTGATGGCCTTTTAGATCATGCATCTCTAGGAGCTCAAGCTTGTAGTGACACGCTTGCACTAGCCCAAGATCTCAATATCTAGCCGTTTGTGATAGCCTCGGATTGTCTTGACGTTATTACAAACATCAAAAGGGGAGCTGCAAATGTCCACACTTCAGTGTTACATGGGATACATCACAGAAGCAAAACAACTTTATGAATGTAAGCTTTCGTTTTGAACCTAGGGATTGTAATTTTGAAGCCCATGCCTTAAAGGTTGCTTCTTCTAACGACTGGTTGCCATCTGTTGCTAGGGATCTTACCAGACCTTATTTGTATTCTGCACTATATTGAGGTTGAATAAAGTCCCTAGTACAACTAAAAAAATGTAGGCAATTTCCCTACAAAAATGACGCAGGCAATTAAACCATGTCAAACCAATACCAATCAAAATGTGAACAGAACAAATGCAAACTTCTCCTATAAAAGTTCCCTATGTGAAAACTGTTTAAAAAGGAGTAACTCGAAGGGAAAAATGAATTTAAGGCATGCTAAATGTGCCCAATGAAAACTTGAATGAGCAGTATCTTCGGTTTATCTTATATAGACAAAAAAAGGGTATCTTCTATGGAGTGAAGTGTGTTGACTTGCTTCCAAAAAGGGCAACGAACGAGACTGAACAAGGCTGGGAAGAAGTTCAGAAAAGAAAAAAAAAAGCAAGGCTGGGAAGAAGTTAAAAAAAAGAACAAGGAGGCTGGGAAGAAATGGCGGTTGGGCTGCGCGTAGATGAGGCCCATTTGTAAAGGTATCCCAGCAGCCCAGAACGACGACTTCTTCAACGACAGCTTCTCTTTCCATGTCTAAAAAAAAAGACAGCTTCTCTTTCCTCGCCGACCGACGGCGCCCCCCTCATCCGCGGTGGCCGGTGGCTTCGCCGGATGTGAATCTCCCCCCCCCCCCCCGGGGTACGGCTCGTAATCCTGCGCCCTCCCTCCTTGCCGCCGGCGGGTTGGGCAGCCTCTGCTCCGTCGCCAATCCTCAGGTAGCGCCCGACGCCTCCCCAATCCGCTCTAATACATATAGAGCGTGCTTTTGTAATCTGGAGGACTAGTGTTACTAATGCTTGATGCGGCCGTTAATTAGCTTGTTGTTGCTTATGGCTCATATGTTGGTGAAAAATATTCGATTAATTACATGAGGGATCTATTCTATGCACTTTCGGTTAGATAGATTTTTTTTCTTTTTTGAGAATAAGAACAGGTTAGATAGAGTTTTCCTGATATGTAATCTCATCTGCTGCATCATATGTTACGTATTTACATGGTGTTGTTAGTACTGCACAAACGTGTATGAAGGATTGATTCTACCGTCAAACAAAATGTATCTCAAATATTTCTTTCCGGTTCCTCATTTGCTCTTGACGCCGGGGACTAAATTTGAATATATAGCTACATAACAGGAAGATTTTGTGTTTACGTTTGTTCCTGTTTCTTGTCATACTTTTCTGGTGCATTTCCAGTAAAATGGCCATGGGGGATCTCAACTGTTTACCCTGCCTTGGGTCATTTCCAGTAAATCTTTTGAGACCGAAATATGAGCTGCCAGCTCTTTTTCTTAAGTTGTTACTGCTAAACTCTTCTGTTCCTTAATGACAAATAAAGTAACCTGTTGCTGTGGGAAATTCCTTGGTCAAGCTAATATTAATATACATGCTACTTTTCCCTCTACTTTTTCTTTATTTTTATTTTTATTTTTATTTTTATTTTTATTTTTATTTTATTATTATTATTATTATTATTATTATTATTATTGTCCAGCACGTCTTCTCAACTTTTTGTAGACATATATTTTGCTTCCTGAATTTTCATTTGAAACTGTATCTTTCTGAATGCTAGTGATTTTTGGCAAAATGGATCCTGAAGATCTCAGTGAATCAGAAGAAGAAGATGATGATGAGATGCTGCTGCTCATTTTGCCAGCCTTATATCTAGCTTCCACCGGGGCAGAGGCAAAACGTACACGATATCGCAGCGGCGCAGAATGGATATGCAAAGTTCTTGAAGACGACCGAGGTCAGGGCTATCCGAAACTTCGAATTGAACCTCGTGTTCTCCGTGAATTTTCACTGTATGTTAGGTCAAAACATCTTCTGCGCAACACAAGAGGTGTTTCTGTGGAAGAGCAGGTCGGCATGTTTGTGTACATGCTCTCACGAAATGCTAATTTTGACCAGTTAAGTGATAGATTTGAGCGCAGCAGAGAGACTATCCACAGACATATCAAGGCATGCTTTGATGCGATCGTCTCACTGAAAGGTGACTTTGTGAAGCGTCCTGGAACTAAGACTCATTGGAAAATATTATCTGATCCGCATTACGGGCCATACTTTGAGGTAAGTGTGTGTAACTTAAAGTTGCATATTTTCATAAGTTGTATGATTTTCTGTTACATCTCAATTACTTAGTAGATGTTTTCTCTTGCAGAACTGTATAGGAGCAATCGATGGAATTCATGTCCCGTTGACAATATCAGATAGGGAAGCGGCTCCATATCGAAATAGAGAAGGATCCATTACTCAAAACGTGATGCTTGCTTGTGATTTTGATCTCAATTTTGTCCATGTGTCCTCTGGCTGGGAAGGTTCTGCATCTGATGCAGAGGTCTTGCATTCTGCTATGGAATCTGGATTTCAAGTTCCAAGGGGCAAATATTATTTGGTCGATGGGGGTTATCCGAACACTCCTTCCTTTCTCGCTCCTTATACCGGGGTCCCTTACCATATTGAAGAGCAGGAGCAGAGAAGTTTCCATGCAAGAGACTACAAGGAGCTGTTCAACCTTCACCATGCACAACTGCATGGCCATATAAAAAATGCCACAGGTCTATTAAAGATGAGATTTCCAGTTTTAAAGGTTGCGACATCTTACCGATTAGAGACTCAACTGAAAATTCCAGCAGCGGCAGTGGTGTTGCATAACATAATTCAGAGGCAAGGAGATGCTGAAAGATCTTCAGTTAACCAAACAATCCCAATCGATACCTGTGAAAGTGAGGGTGATGCACATGGCCCTGATGTTTCAGCAGTCAACAATCAGTGTGACACAGGCGATGCTTTAAGAGACTATATTGCAAAGAGGATGTGGGAAGATTATATAAGAAATATGTGATTCTTCATATTTATTACGTACCAGAGGTAAAAAAGAGGAAAGGATGTACAAGTCCTCTAAAGCCTTTGGGGTTTGACTAGACTGACACAAGAGAACTAGACGGCTTGGAGGAAGGATCAAATCAATGGAAAAACAATCCTCAATTTCGACGTCACATGATGCTTCTTGTTTCAAGAATGCTTCATGTTGGTATATTTTTTTTTCTTCTTCTTTCCTCTGAATCAAGACTCCCAAGATTTGTAGTAAACTTGGGATTGGACGTGTTAAACGCGGGTTTTGACTGCCTCGTCTGACTCTGCTTTTGTTGCTTAGGCTTCAAGACATGTGTCAGCAGCAAAGTTTCGGTTAGCCCCTACTTTCTTTGCAATTCTTATCATCGATCAGTGCATTCTGTTTGCTGTTTGTTTTTTGTTCTTGCTCCCTCCGTTCCTAAATACAAGTCTTTCTAGAAATTTCACTATGGACTACATACGAAGCAAAATGAGTGAATCTATACTTTAAAGTATGTTTATATACATCCGTATGTAATTTGTAGTGGACTCTAAAAGGAAGTATATTTAGGAACAGATGGAATATTTTTTTGAACACAAGCTCTACCAAACCTGGCACTTGGCTGCCTCTACCTAAGAAATGCGCAATACAAGACTGCAATAATCAGTGCAAAGTTGTGTATTCCTTAAGTAGAGTTGAGACCATGTCAGCTAAATACAGTGGTTCACATTGTTCTCTCGTGAATCCTATTTCCCACATGTAATTTAAAGTTCACCTAAAAAAACATGTAATTTAAAGTTTGACACACAGAATTTAACTAAATTTTCTTCATATTTAGAAGTGGGTCGCCATTTGTGGCTGGTTTTACCCCATGACCCTATTGTTATCCCTGTGAACTGTGCTCCTAGTAGTTAATAAAGATTGGTTTACCACTAAAAAACTGGAGTTGCCAACTTTTCGTCCCATAGTTTTCTAGGGTTTACTATTACTCCGGCAATCCTCGCCAAAGTCCACCAAATCTGGCGATCCTCGCCAAAGCCCACCAAATCCGGCGATCCTCGCCAAAGCCCACCAAATCCTTACATCCATCGGACTTTTTTGGTAGATTCATTTTTTTTTCAGAACGTTTTAGCTCTATTGCGTTTCTCACGTCAAGATATTTGAAGCTAAAGTCATGTTAATAGGTTTGGACGAACCTTTTTTCTAAAAGGAACCATAAATTAGAAGTCAAGAAAACCAAAAACTAAAAAGAAAACGAAAACTGGAATCACAATTGTGCTTCTCCCAGAATATGAAAAACACTGTGGTTTTCACTTTCTCAGGAGATGGGCTGCACTGCAAAGCACACTGTCCTTTTCACTTTTAGAAAGCACAGATGAGCTTCACGCGAAAGCACAGTTGTGTTTTACCGTAGAGGCACAGATGAGCCGGTGTTAACTTTACACCCCATCCTTCTTCATACATGGATATGAATCATTTCCTCAACTGCTGTTTTATTTGGTGTTTGCATCAGGTTTACTGCCAGTTTTAAATTTTAGTTGCAAAATCATGTTCCTTATTCATACCATCCACATCAATCAGAACAGATCCAATGATATTCTTTTAGCATGCATGTGTTCTAGATCTGTAATTCAGTGGTGTGGTGAAACTGTCCATGCTCGAACCATGTCATTTTCTACCCTGTCCTTTTAGGGATTTAACAAAATGGCGCCATTCTGGATGTGCAGAAAATGGTCCATATTTTTTCTGATCTCATCTACCCTTCTATATGTCATGTTGTCTAGTGTCAAAGGATTCAAGAAAACCACGGCTTCATCATTAGCCGGAAGTAACATGCGCATAATGGTACGAAGCTCTCCAAAATTGTTTTAGAACAGAGTCCCGGATAGGATAATTAGCCTTTTGGTACGAAGTTCAGCAAGAGCCTTCCGAATATCGCTATTTGGAAGGTCGTTGCTGAAATTCGTACCAAAAAGCGAATTATTCTATCCGGAACTCCGTTCCAAAATAATTTTGAAGAGCTTTATAGCATCATACGCTGGTTACTTCCGGATGATGATGAAGCCATGGATTTCTTCAATACTTTGACACACAACATGACATATAGAAGAATATATATATAGATGGGATCAGAAAAAAAATTGGATCAACTTGTGCACATCCATAATGGGGCATTCTTGATAAATCTATATTACCGGAGTTTTCTATATGAACATTTTACCTTACAAACTTAGAAAAAAATGTTATCGAGGAGGGGGTATATCGACAACGCTTTTTTTCTAGGGTTGGGTGGCCTCGAGAGTTGGTCGCCCGGTATATCAAGAGGGGGTGAATATTTTACCTTAGTAACTTAGAAAAAAATGTTATCGGGGAGGGGGTATATCGACCCCCCCCCCTCAAGTCGAAGTTATCGAGGAGGGGGTATATCGACAACGCTTTTTTTCTAGGGTTTGGGTGGCCTCGAGAGTTGGTCGCCCGGTATATCGAGAGGAGGTTAACATTTTACCTTAGTAACTTAGAAAAAAATGTTATCGAGGAGAGGGTATATCGACCCCCTCATGTCGAAGTTATCGACGAGGGGGTATATTGACAACTCTTTTTTCTAGGGTTTGGGTGGCCTCGAGAGTTGGTCGCCTGGTATATCGAGAGGGGGGTGAACATTTTGTTGGAAATATGCCCTAGAGGCAATAATAAATTAGTTATTATCATATTTCCTTGTTCATGATAATCGTTTATTATCCATGCTATAATTGTATTGATTGGAAACTAAATACATGTGTGGGTATATAGACAACACTGTGTTCCTAGTATGCCTCTAGTAAACTAGCTCGTTGATCAAAGATGGTCAAGGTTTCCTAGCCACTGGCATGAGATGTCATTTAATAACGGGATCACATCATTAGGAGAATGATGTGATGGACAAGACCCAAACTATAAACGTAGCATATGATCGTATCAGTTTATTGCTACAGTTTTCTGCATGTCAAGTATCTGTTCCTATGACCATGAGATCATGCAACTCACTGACACCGGAGGAGTGCCTTGTGTGTATCAAACGTCGCAACGTAACTGGGTGACTATAAAGGTGCTCTATAGGTATCTCCGAGGGTGTCCGTTGGGTTGACATGGATCAAGACTGGGATTTGTTACTCCGTGTGACGGAGAGGTATCTCAGGGCCCACTCGGTAATACAACATCACAATAAGCCTTGCAAGCAATGTGACTAAGTGTTAGCCACGGGATTTTGTATTACGGTACGAGTAAAGAGACTTGCCGGTAACGAGATTGAACTAGGTATAGAAATACGGACGATCGAATCTCGGACAAGTAACATACCGAAGAACAAAGGGAACAACATACGGGATTAACTGAATCCTTGATATAGAGGTTCGACCGATAAAGATCTTCGTAGAATATGTAGGAACCAATATGGGCATCCAGGTCCCGCTATTGGTTATTGACCGTAGAGGTGTCTCGGTCATGTCTACATAGTTCTTGAACCCGCAGGGTCTGCACACTTAAGGTTCGGTGACGTTTTGATAGTATAGAGTTATGTATGGTGGTGACCGAACGTTATTCGGAGTCCCGGATGAGATCTCGAGGAGCTTCGGAATGGTCCGGAGGTAAAGATTGATATATGGGATAATAGTGTTTGGTCTCTGGAAGGGTTCCGGAATTCACCGGAAATAGTTTCGGATGTTTCCCAAAATGTTCGGGGTACAAGGACACTTTATTTGGTCCAAGGGGTAAAGCACATGAGGCTTTAGGAAGGTGCAAAAGGTGTTTTGCGGAGGCCAGGGGCCAGACGCCAGGGACCCTGGTGTGTGGGGCCAGACGCCGAGGACCTTGGCGTCTAGTCCTGGAGTCCGAGGAGGACTCTTGCCTAGCGGGCAAACTGACCTTGAGGAGGATTTTTCTCCAAGTTTCGACCCCAGGGCTCGGCATATAAATAAAGGGGCGAGGCTAGCACTTGACACACATCAAGAAACCCTAAGCCACGTGTTGCCTCTCCTCTAGTTCGTAGTTTCTCCTCTAGATTGGTTTCAGCGGTGCTTAGACGAATCCCTGCTGGAATTGCTCCACCACCATCGCCGCAACGCTGTCGCGCTGCCAGAGAACTCGTCTACCTCTTCGCTACCTCTTGCTGGATCAAGAAGGCGGAGATCGTCATCGAGCTGTACGTGTGTTGAACGCGGAGGTGCCGTCCGTTCGGCGCTAGATCGGAAGGACCGTGATCAAGATCGCGAGACGATTCGTGATTGGATCGCGGGACGGATCGTGATGAGATCGCGGGACGGATCGTGATTGGATCGCGGGACGGATCGTGATGGGATCACGGGACGCTCGGTGATTTGGGTCGCGAAGACATTCGACTACATCAATCGCGTTTCTTAACGCTTCCTGCTTAGCGATCTACAAGGGTATGTAGATCCACTTTCCCTCTTGTAGATGCTCATCACCATGGATAGATCTTGCATGTGCGTAGGAAATTTTTTGTTTCCCATGCAATGTTCCCCAACACATTTTACCTTAGTAACTTAGAAAAAAATGTTATCGGGGAAGGGGTATATCGACCCCCCCCTCATGTCGAAGTTGTCGGGGAGGGGGTATATCGACAACGACATACATTCCAGATCCGTTGGAAAGCTCTCGGGGAGCCGATGCCAACATGATGATAGGGGGCCGGGGTGGGCGGTTTTCTTTTCCTTCTTCATTTTTCCTTTGTTTTTTCTTATATGTTTGTTTTCGTTTTCACTCTACATTTTCGTACATGGCTCGGGGCGGCACGCGGTGACGGGGAGCAAGGGACCATGGGAAAGGGGGGGCTCACTAGGGGGGTCGACGATGGCTCGACGCCGACGACGAGGACGGCGGGGTCGAGGCGGCGACGGGGTCGAGGACGGCGGGCTCGGGGAGGCGACGAGGTCGACGGGGACAAGGATGGCGGGCTCGGGGCGGCAGGCGGCGACGGGCTCGGGGCGGCGACGGGACGGCGACGAGGACGGCGGGCTCGGGGCGACGACGAGGACGGCGGGCACGGGGCGGCGACGAGAATGGCGGGCTCGGGGCTTCGACGGGGTTGAGGACGGCGAGCTCGGGGCAATGGAAAATGAAAAATGAATTTTTCTAAGTGTTTATTTATATAGAAGAAGCATTGGTTCCGGTTCGTGGCACCAACCGGGACCAATGCCCCCCTTTGGTCCCAGTTCGTGGCACCAACCGGGACCAAAGGTCTCTTTTCGTCAGCCCAAAGGGTGGGAGGCAGAGACCTTTGGTCCCGGTTGGTGGCACCAACCGGGACTAAAGGTGGGTATTGGTACCGGTTGGTCCCACAAACTGGGACCAATGGGTGACATTATTTATTTTTTTACCAGTATTTTTGTTTTATTTTTAAAAAAAAATCCAGTATTTTTCTTCTTTTATGTTAGTTCATTCTTTTGAACAAAAAATACTTTGATAATTTTAGTTGCATAATTTCCATTATTTTTGTTTTGTTTTTTGCTTTATTTATTTTTGTTTTATTTTTTGCTTTATTTATTTCTAGTGTGTTTTATCATTATATTTTTTTGCTATTAATGTTTTGAACAAAAAATACTTGATAATTTTAGTTGCATAATTTTTATATAATTATAATTTCAAAAATACTAGACGTTTATAAAAGCTTTTTAGTTGATTCTTTTTTGAACTTCACTCCCACGATGTTTTGAAAGAAAGTAAAAAACACTTTAAATGAACTCTGAAAAGGTTGAAAGTTGGCATGGTATCATAATTTCACCCACATAACATGTGTTAAAAAGTTGAGAGGGTTACGGCAAAAACTGGATGCACTTCGTGTAGAAAATGGACAATCTCTTTCAAATTATCACGGTTTCGGACGAAAACTCGTCTGTTACAAAGGGATTTCATTTTTTGAACTTATTTGAACTCCATACTTTTTGTGTGTTCAAATGCACCATTTAAAGCCACATCATCAATTTTCAACCCTTTCTGACTTCATTTGGTATTTTTCATTCACGTACTGATTTTTTTGAGCTAAAAACCTGAATTGAAAAGCACTTCAAATAAACTCTGAAAATGTTGAAAGTTGGCATGGTATCATCATTTCACCCACATAGCATGTTATAAAAATTTGAGAGGATTACCGAAAAACTGGATGCACTTCGTGTACAAAATGGACAACCTCTTTCGAAGTATCACGATTTCGGATGAAAACTTATCTGTTATAAAGGCATTTCATTTTTTTAACTTATTTCAACTCCAGACTTTTTGTGCATTCAGTATGCACCATTCGAAGCCACGTCATCAATTTCCAACCCTTTCTGACTTCATTTGGTATTTTTCATGCACTTATTGATTTTTTAAGCTAAATAACTCTGAAATTGAAAAAAAACTTCAAATGAACTCTGAAAAGGTTGAAAGTTGGCATGATATCATCATTTCACCCACATAGCATGTTATAAAAAATTGAGAGAGTTACGACAAAAACTGAATGCACTTCGTGTACAAAATGGACAATCTCTTTCGAAGTATCACTGTTTCGGACGAAAACTCATCTGTTACAAAAGGGATTTTATTTTTTTAAACTTATTTGAACTCCATACTTTTTGTGTGTTCAAAATGCACCATTCAAAGGCACATCATCAATTTTCAACCCTTTCTGACTTCATTTGGTATTTTTCATGCACTTAATATTTTTTTGAGCTAAATAACCATGAAAAATAAAAGCACTTCAAATGAAGTCTAAAAAGGTTGAAAGTTGGCATGGTATCATCATTTCACCCACATAGCATTTTATAAGAAGTTGAGAGGGTTACGGCAAAAACTGGATGCACTTCGTGTACAAAACGGACAATCTCTTTCGAAATATCAAGGTTTCGGACAAAACTCATGTGTTACAAAAGGCATTTCATTTCATCACATGTAACTGCAATGATATAGTTGTGGATAGAAAGTCTTCACCTTTTCTTCGCTTTTGTCCTTTGCTTATTGCGCCGTAATCATGGATAATCTTCATCGTTTAACAGGGTGCTTGGGTCAGCCTTGACTTTGAAGGGAGGAATTTCATGAAACTTTTCATAATCTTCAGACATGTCTGTCTTGCCCTCCAATCCCATGATGTCTTTTTTTCCTGAAAGAACTATGTGGCGCTTTGGCTCATCGTATGATGTATTCGCTTCCTTATCTTTTCTTTTTCTCGGTTTGGTAGACATGTTCTTCACATAGAAAACCTGCGCCACATCATTGGCTAGGACGAATGGTTCGTCTGTGTACCCTAGATTGTTTAGATCCACTGTTGTCATTCCGTACTGTGGATCTTCCTGTACCCCGCCTCTTGACAGATTGACCCATTTGCACTAAAACAAAGGGACCTTGAAATCATGTCCATAGTCAAGTTCCCATATGTCCACTATGTAACCATAATATGTGTCATTTCCCCACTTGGTTGCTGCATCAAAGCGGACATCGTTGTTTTGGTTGGTGCTCTTTTCATCCTAGGCGATCGTGTAAAATGTATTTCCATTTATCTCGTATCCTTTGTAAGTCATTACAGTCGAAGATGGTCCCCTGGCCAACGAGTACAGCTCATCAGAAACAGTGTTGTCACGCATGAGACGTGTTTGCAACCAACTGCCGAAAGTTCTGATGTGTTCACATGTAATCCAATCGTCATACGGCTCCGGGTGTTTGGAGCGCAGAATATTCTTGTGTTCATCGACATACGGGGTCGCCAAGGTAGAATTCTGTAGAACCGTGTAGTGTGCTTGAGACCAAGAATGCCCGTCCCTACATATTATTGAGTCCGCTCCTAGCGTGCCTTTTCCAGTCGGTCTCCCCTCATACCGCGATTGAGGGAGACCAATCTTCTTAAGGTTGGGAATGAAGCCAACACAAAACCCAATGACATCCTCTGTTTGATGGCCCATGGAGATGCTTCCTTCTGGCCTAGCGCGGTTACGAACATATTTCTTTAAGACTCCCATGAACCTCTCAAAGGAGAACATATTGTGTAGAAATATAGGGCCCAGAACGACAATCTCGTCGACTAGATGAAGTAGGACGTGCGTCATGATATTGAAGAAGGACAGTGGGAACACCAACTCGAAACTAACAAGATATTGCACCAAATCACTCCTTAACCTTGGCAGCATTTCTAGATCGATCACCTTCTGAGAGATTGCATTGAGGAATGCACATAGCTTCACAATGGCTAATCGAATGTTTTCCGGTAGAAGCCCCCTCAATGCAACCGGAAGCAGTTGCGTCATAATCACGTGGCAGTCATGAGACTTTAGGTTCTGAAACTTTTTCTCTACCATATTTATTATTCCCTTTATATTCGACGAGAAGTCAGACGGGACCTTCATACTGAGCAGGCATTCAAAGAAGATTTCCTTCTCTTCTTTGGTAAGAGCGTAGCTGGCACGACCTTCATACTGCTCTAGATGCACGCCGTCTTTTTCATGCACACGTTGATGTTCCTCATGTGCCTCCGGTGTATCTTTTGTCTTCCCATACACTCCCAAGAAGCCTAGCAGGTTCACGCAAAGATTCTTCATCACGTGCATCACGTCGATTGCAGAGCGGACTTCTAGTTTTTTCCAATAGGGTAGGTCCCAAAATATAGATTTATCTTCCACATGGGTGCGCGTCCCTCGGCGTCATTTGGAACAGATAGTCTGTCGGGATCCTTTCCAAAGATTACTTGTAAATCATTGACCATAGCAAGTATGTGATCACCAGTGCGGAGGGCGGGCTTCTTCCGGTGACCTGCCTCACCTTTGAAATGTTTTCCTTTCTTTTGACATTGATGGTTGGTCGGAAGAAATCGATGATGCCCCAGGTACACATTCTTCCTACATTTGTCCATATATATATTGTCGGTGTCATTTAAACAGTGCGTGTATGCGTGATATCCCTTGTTTGTCTGTCCTGAAAGGTTACTCAGAGCAGGCCAATCATTGATGGTCACAAACAGCGACACATGTAGGTCAAATTCCTCCTGTTCGTTCTCATCCTACACACGTACACCTCTTTCATTTTCATAGCTGTAAAAGTTCATCAACTAATGGCCTTAGGTACACATCAATGTCATTGCCGGGTTGCTTAGGGCCTCGGATAAGCACTGGCATCATAATGAACTTCCGCTTCATGCACAACCAAGGAGGAAGGTTATACATACATAGAGTCACAAAGCATGTGCTATGCTTGCTGCTCTGATCCCCAAAAGGATTAATGCCATCTGCACTTAAACCAAACCATACGTTCCTTGGGTCACTTGTAAAGTCACTCCACTTTCTCTTGATCTTTCTCCACTGCGACCCGTCAGCGGGTGCTCTCAACTTCCCGTCTTTCTTACGGTCCTCTTTGTGCCATCACATCGACTTGGCATGCTCTTTGTTTCTGAACATACGTTTCAACCATGGTATTATAGGAGCATACCATATCACCTTGGCAGGAACCCTCTTCCTGGGGCGCTTGCCGTCAACATCACCAGGGTCATCTCGTCTGATCTTATACCACGATGCACCGCATACCGAGCATGCGTTCAAATCCTCATACGCACCGCGGTAGAGGATGCAGTCATTAGGGCATGCATGTATCTTCTGCACCTCCAATCCTAGAGGGCATACAACCTTCTTTGTTGCGTACGTACTGTCGGACAATTCGTTATCCTTTAGAAGCTTCTTCTTTAATATTTTCAGTACCTTCTCAAATCCTTTGTCAGGTACACCATTCTTTGCCTTCCACTGCAGCAATTCCAGTATGGTACCGAGCTTTGTGTTGCCATCTTCGTAATTGGCGTACAACCCTTTTTTGTGATCCTCTAGCATGCGATCGAACTTCAACTTCTCCTTTTCACTTTCGCATTGTCCCTTTGTGTCAACAATGACCCGGCGAAGATCATCATCGGGCACATCGTCTGGTTCCTCTTGATCTTCATCTTCCCCCATTGCAGCATCACCGTATTCAAAAGGCGCATAGTTGTCATCATACTCTTCTTCTTCGTTGTCTTCCATCATAACCCCTCTTTCTTCGCGTTTGGTCCAAACATTATAGTGTGGCATAAAACCCTTCTCAAGCAGGTGGAAGTGAAGGGTTTTAGAGTTGGAGAAAGCCTTCGTATTCTCACAGACAGTACATGGATAGTGAATAAAACCATTCTGCTTGTTTGCCTCAGCCGCTTCGAGATAATTATACAGGCCCTTAATATACCCGGAGGTGTGTCGGTCACCGTACATCCATTGCCGGTTCATCTGCGTGCGTTATATAATAAAGTGTATTAAAAACCATTACAACATATCATGAATAGTGAAGTGACCAAATTAATATAAATTCGTCATCACATTAAAGCCAAAGTACAATAGTGACCAAAATAAATACATACAGTTCATACATAGTTGTCATTATAGAACAACATATAGCTCTCTAGAGCATCTAATTAAAACATACAACGAAACTATATAAAAAAATTAAATGCAACAACAAATGCAATCATAACCGCTACTAAGGTACCAATTGATCCAACAGCATAATGATACCAAGCCTCAATATGAATGACATATTTTCTAATATTTTTAATCTTCAAGCGCATTGCATCCATCTTGGTCTTGTGATCGTCGACGACATCGGCAACATGCAACTCCAACTTCATCTTCTCCTCTTCAACTCTTTGTAATTTTTCTTTCAAGTCATTGTTTTCTTTTTCAACCAAATTTAACTTCTCGACAAGAGTTTCTATGTGGGTTGGAATTTCCGGTTCAACTACCTCCTCCTAGATTAAAATCTATGTCACGTTGGTCGGCATAATTGTCATAAACACCAAATAAAACAAATAGTTATAAAAGATAATATATACCACATCCGAATCATAGACAGGACGAGGGCCGACGAAGGCGGATACGAAAACCATCGCACTATATAATAACAAACAATAATAAAAGTAAGAAAATTACACAAGTATATATCTAAATCATACAAGTAAAAAACTTCTTTGTTTTAGAAAGAAGACAAGAAGAAGAGGCTAACCACGGTGGTGCCGGCACCGAGGTGGGCGCGGGCGATCGACGGCGGTGAGGACGTGGACGGGACAGGACGGACCGCCAAACCTAGACAAATCTTGAGGAAAATGGAGTTTGGACAAGGAGCTTTGAGAGGAGAAAGCTTAAGTGTGGTTTGGGCATTTCATCGAACACCTCATGTGCATAGGAGGTGAGCTAGAGCACCACAAAGCTCTCCCCTCGCCGGCCAGAAAAACAGAGCAATGTGGAGTGCCCCGCTCGCTGGCAAGGGGGTATATATAGGCATCTCATTGGTCCCGGTTCATGGCTGAAACCGGGACTAAAGGACCCCATTTGGTCCCGGTTCCAGCCACAAACTGGGACCAATGGTTGTGGGCCAGGAGCGAAGCCCATTGGTCTTGGTTGGTGTCTGTAACCGGGACCAAAGGGGTCCGACGAACCAGGGCCAATGCTCCACGAGGCCCGGCCGGCCCCCTAGCCTCACGAACCGGGACCGTTGCCCCCATTGGTCCCGGTTCATGAGTGAACCGGGACTAATGGGCTGGCCCGACCTGGACCAAAGCCCTGTTTTGTACCAGTGAGTCCTGAGCTGGTAACATTGATGCGATGGTAACATGTGATACAAGGATTTTACCTAGCGAGGAAGTCTGACTCCTCCCCCTATTGAACATTAACGCTAGCACTTTCGTGAGTGGTTGAATCCAGACATCGAAACACTTCTTCGAGAGAGCCCAAACCTGAATCAAATCATGTCTTCTTGTTTCTATCGTGCCAAGGCTACCAACTCAGGACCCCCTTACTTGAGATCTTCTCGACATGATTCCATCACCGATGATCGACAACTGGTGCTCGCCTTCTAGTTCCTCGCTCTACTGCTCGCCGCCGTTGCTCGACGTCCAGTTCCTCGCTCTATTGCTTGCCGTCGCTGCTCATCACCCTGGGCATTTGGGTACTCCGAACCCGCTACCCGAAGCCGGACTGAACCATATTAACCGAATTGTCGGTTAATACGTTTATTGGGTTAGGGTTCGGTTTTTATTTTCTGTCAGTTCGGTCTTCGGGTTCGGGTTCAGTTTTTATTCCTAAAAAACCGAAATAACTGAATTGACCGATATTTACAAAACTCGCTAATGTTTGACTATGCTAAACTCGCCAACAAATCAGGCCCAACAAAAAAGAAACCCAAGTTGCACGCACGACCTGGAGACGAAGCCTTGCAGCCTCGTACAAAACTGCTGCACTCCAATCCCTGTTCCCCGATTTGTATCGCCCTAACCTTAGACGTGGCGGCGGCTGCAGATGGTGCCTGCACCGCTGCACGACTGCATCTGCGCATCCGCTTGCGTGCCGTGACGCCGGGTGCCGTAGGAGACGACGCCGTCGACGCGTCACGCATGACCATGCGGACAACGACGCCGGATGCCACGTAGGACAACGCCGAGGCACGCGGACAATGATGCTAGTTGCCGGAGCCGAAGGTGATGCGACGAGCCGCAGTGTATTGACTGCTTCCTGTATGTATGAACTGCTGAATTTGCAAGCGTGGTGCTTTGTCACGTGTGTATGCATGCTGAATTTGCAAAGGTACAGCTTTGTCCTGTGTGTATGCAGTTATGCACTGTATGCGCTATCTGAATTTGCAAACATTTGTCTTGTGTGTTCTGAACATTTCGGTTATTTGGGTACCCGAATTACCCAAACCGAAAATTACGGGTAATTTGGGTTCGATCATTTTTTTGGTAGACAAACTTCGGCTCCTGTTTTTGGCTATCCGAATTACCCATAAACCGAATTATCCGAACCAAAGAAACCGGAATAACCGAATGCCCAGGCTACTCAACGTCCAGTTCCTCGTTCTATTGCTCGCTATTCAAATCTTGCGCTCGTCGTCACCGATGTGTGAGTGGGGAGAGGAGAGAGAGTGGTGAGAGAAGGGTGAGGGTAGTTATGGTGATCCTTCGAGAAACAACGCGACATCTCTACCATGATTCCTCGTGTGCAGCCTCTAACGCCCATGTGTCTCGAGGTGCATCGTTCGGGTCTGGCCACGCAAGAAAGGCCGATTTGAACGCTCCTACCCAACCAAGATCGGAGGTGCTTTAAGTATCATGCGGACCGAGATTTTGGTGCTAGTGAGGTACCAAACGGGCCAAAGTTGCACCGCTGGCTTAGTTGGACCTAATGCAACCGAACCAACACTTTCACATGGGTCGTGACGCAATAATTTTGGTCGTCTTATCTTTTCTTAGTCTATAATCATATTCTCTTTTACTCATCTTGAATTTTCTTTTCATCCTTTATATTTTCTGTTTAGTTATCTTGTTATCATTCTCCTAGGTAAATACTGACTATTTGTATGAGATGCATGAGCACTCTTTTTTGAACAAACATTTATTTTTTTACTTTATGAAAATACAAGTCCACCTTTTCATGTGCGCAAACATTTATTTCGATACATGCTAACATTTTCTTTCCGCATGCAGGAACATTTCAAAAATTGCTAGAAATTTTAACGTGCTTACATGCCAAAATGAATCGTGTACATGGACATATCTTCTATTTCTAGATAGGTGCCTCCCACTACAGAATATTCCTGCGTTTACATGATGCCACCTCATTTGCTAAGAGCATCTCTAGCCGCGGCCCCAAAGGACCCCCCAGGGCCCTTTTTTATCGCCGGCGGGCAAAAAAAAACCAGTCGCGGCCCCAAGACCCTGTTTTTCGCCGGTTGAGGCCTTTTTGGGGGCCGGCGAACCCAGGCCGAATCCAGGGCGCTGGGGGTCTCATGGGCGCACCGGCTGAAGCGGAAAGCCGAGTGGGACCGAGGTGTCGACGACACCGGCTGCTACTTCCCGCCGCTTCCCCCTCCTTTTCCCTCCTTCTCCCGCCGTTTCTTCCATTTTCCCTCCATTTTCCCTTCCTTCGCCGCCATGCCGCCGAAGAAGTACGCCGCCCCTCGCCAAGCCACCGGCTCCGCCGTCGCCAAGCCCCACAAGCCCCGTGCGCCGATGGCAAGACCGGCGGGGATGACGAATGCCGAGTGGAAGGCCGACGTCGAGCGAAGGGAAGCGGTGACCGCCGATCGCCGCAACAAGCTCCTCATGAAAAAAGCCTGGGACGCGGCGGCGGCGGTTGAGCAGGAGGTGTCGGGTCGCCGCCCGATCTTCCGGGGGGAGACAGCCCTCGGGGCCCTTCCCCCACGGCGGCGGCCATCAAATCGCCCCGGGCGACCCGCACTTTCCTTCGCCGACCATCCCTTCGCCGGGGTGGGGGTACGCGCCCTCGCCGGAGTATGTCGACGGCGACACCCTTGGCGGGTTCAACCCCAACATTACCTTTCCACGCATGCCCTTCGCCTTCTCTGCCGGCCACCCCAACGCCCAGTACGACTACGTGCCCTCGCCGACGTTCTCCAACTCGTCCGCGACCGTCCGGCGAGGCCCTCTTCCTTTCGTGCCCGCGCCGCAGTATGCCAACGCCGAGGCCGAGATGGAGGACATAATCAACACCGGCTCCACCGCGGCCGCCTCGTGCCCCGGGTTTGGTGCCGAGGTCGACCAGGAGACCGGTGACATGGACGACGCCGAGGTTGACCCCGAGGAGGAGGAGGAGGAGGAGGACCCCGAGGACGAGCTCGAGGAGGAAGAGCCGGTGTTCGCGCCGACGAAGGGCAAAGGGAAAAAGAAGAGGAAGACGAGATCGGCCAACGGCAAGCCGGGTGATCCCCGCATCAAGTGGACGTCGGTGGAGGATGTGTGCCTCGCCGAATCATGGAAGCTCGTGAGCATGGACCCGATCACCGGCGCGAACTAGAACACCGACACGTACTGGAAGAGGATCGAGGCAGCTTTCAACGAGCGCAAATTGGTCGACCCAGAGTTCACCGGCACGTACATGGACTGCGGCACCAAGGGCATGTCCAACCATTGGGCGGGCATTCAAACGGCGTGCAACAAATGGCATGGCATCCAGGAATCGGTCCATGCTCTCCCAAAGAGCGGCACGAGCGTCAAGCAACAGGTATGTTTGCCTACTTTCTTTCGTCGAACACTTGGCATGCTTCCTCCTTTCGCTGCCAAACTGTTGTTTTTTGGGCGTAGATGGTGCGGATGTTCGAAATGTTTCGTCGGGAAG
This sequence comes from Hordeum marinum, assembly GCA_022496015.1. Taxonomy (NCBI): domain Eukaryota; kingdom Viridiplantae; phylum Streptophyta; class Magnoliopsida; order Poales; family Poaceae; genus Hordeum; species Hordeum marinum. The sequence goes on along the minus strand of CM039672.1, from coordinate 38,354,552 downwards.
TCGGCTTCGACTTCAAGTTCCTCCATGTGTTCACGCGGATCGATTTGTGCGAGAAATGGGCCGAGGTTCGGCATCAGCTCGCCGACAAGTACGCCTCGCTCAGCCCGGATGCGCCTGTCCCTAGGGTGGCAGAAGGGCGACCAGACGGGAACAAGAAGGCGAAGAAGGCCAGGAACGACGCGCCGGCGACCGAGCGCCTACAGGCGTCGATCGAGCAATGCATCGCCGATGCAAAGACCCACTCTGCCCTGAGAGAGGAGAAGACGAGGGTGAGGTGGATGGCGCTGTTGACGAAACATGACGTAAATCTCGACCTCCTCAGGACCAACGTCGCCGCGAAGAACCGCAATACCGACTTGGCGTTCCTCATGGGAGGCATCACGGCGGACATGCACCCGCTGGTCAAGGTGTGGTACCTGGCGGAGCGCAACCTCATCCTCAATCGTATGCCGACGCAGCTGCCCGCACCGCCCACACCGCCATCGAGCCCTCCGCCCGTGTCTCCGAGGTTGGAAGTTCCCGATACGCCGACCTCGCCCACGCCGACCGCTGTTGGAAATATGCCCTAGAGGCAATAATAAATTAGTTATTATCATATTTCCTTGTTCATGATAATCGTTTATTATCCATGCTATAATTGTATTGATCGGAGACTCAGATGCATGTGTGGATACATAGACAAAACCATGTCCCTAGTATGCCTCTAATAGACTAGCTCGTTGATCAAAGATGGCTATGGTTTCCTAGTCATGGACATCAGATGTCATTTGATAACGGGATCACATCATTAGGAGAATGATGTGATGGACAAGACCCAAAATATAAACATAGCATATGATCGTGTCAGTTTATTGCTACTGTTTTCTGCATGTCAAGTATTTGTTCCTATGACCATGAGATCATGCAACTCCCTGACACCTGAGGAGTACCTTGTGTGTATCAAACGTCGCAACGTAACTGGGTGACTATAAAGGTGCTCTAAAGGTATCTCCGAGGGTGTCTGTTGGGTTGGCATGGATCAAGACTGGGATTTGTTACTCCGTGTGACGGAGAGGTATCTCAGGGCCCACTCGGTAATACAACATCACAACAAGCCTTGCAAGCTATGTGACTAAGTGTTAGTCACGAGATCTTGTATTACGGGACGAGTAAAGAGACTTGCCGGTAACGAGATTGAACTAGGTATGGAGATACCAACGATCGAATCTTGGGCAAGTAACATACCGAAGAACAAAGGGAACATCATACGGGATGAACTGGATCCTTGACACAAAGGTTCACCGATAAAGATCTTCGTAGAATATGTAGGAGCCAATATGGGCATCCAGGTCCGGCTATTGTTTATTGACCGTAGAGGTGTCTCGGTCATGTCTGCATAGTTCTCAAACCTGCAGGGTCTGCACACCTAAGGTTCGGTGACGTTTCGGTATAGTTGAGTTATAGGTGTTGGTAACCGAAGGTTGTTCGGAGTCTCGGATGAGATCCTGGACGTCACGAGGAGCTCCGGAATGGTTTGAAGGTAAAGATTGATATATAGGAAGTCCTGTTTTGGTCACCGGAAAAGTTTTGGGCTCATCGGTAGTGTACCGAGAGTGCCGGGAGGGTGTCGGGGGACCACCGGGAGGGGTGTGACGACCCAATAGGCTCATGGGCTGTGAGGGGAGGTGAACCAGCCCCTAGTGGGCTGGCCAAAGTCTCTCTCAAGGGCCCATGCGAAAAGGATAAAGGAAAAAGGCAAAAAGGGCCAAATTAGGAAGCTGTCCTAATAGGTTTCCACCTCCCTTGTGGGAGGTGGATTCCTCCCTTGTGAAGGGTTAGGCCAAACCTCCTAGGCTTGGAAGCCAAGGGTGCCTCCTCTCCTCCTCCACCTATATATACTAAGGGATTTTGAGGGCAGCCCCTAACCCTAATTGCCACGTGCTGCCCTATTCTTCCTCTAAATCTTTTTCTCCTCTAGTCTAGTTTCAGCGGTGCTTAGGCGAAGCCCTGCTGGAATAGTTCCACCACCACCACCACGCCGTCGTGCTGGAGAACTCATCTACCTCTCCGCTCCCTCTTGCTGGATCAAGAAGGCAGAGATCGTCATCGAGCTGTACATGAGCTGAACGCGGAGGTGCAGTCCGTTCGGCGCTAGATCGGAAGGACCGTGATCAAGATCGCAAGACGATTCGTGATTGGTTCGCGGGACGGATCATGATGGGATCGCGGGACAGATCGTGATGAGATCGCGGGATGGATCGTGATGGGATCGCGGGATGCTCGGCGATTTGGATCGCGAAGACGTTCGACTACACCAACCGCGTTTCTTAACGCTTCCCGCTTAGCGATCTACAAGGGTACGTAGATCCACTCTCCCTCTCGTAGATGCTCATCACCATGGATAGGTCTTGCGTGTGCGTAGAATTTTTTTTGTTTCCCATGCAACGTTCCCCAACAGTGGTATCAGAGCTAGGTCTATGTGTAGATGAGATCTCGAGTAGAACACAAAGAGTTTGTGGGCGTTGATGCTTAGATTGCTTCCTCCCTTAGTCATGTTTTGGTTCAGCGGGTTAAACTTGACGAGCCTAGCATGTACAGACATGGCCTCGGAACACAAGAGACCGAAAGGTCGAACATGAGTCATATAGTAGATATGATCAACATGATGATGTTCACCATTGAAACCACCTCAACTCACGTGATGATCAAACTTGAGTTGGTGAATTTGGATCATGTATCACTCGAATGACCGGAGGGATGTCAATTTGAGTGGGAGTTCTTAAGTAATTTGATTAATTAAACTCATTATCATGAACATAGTTAGTAGTGTCTTTGCAAATTATGTTGTAGATTACTAGCTCATGCTGTAGCTCCCTAGTATTTTTATATGTTCCTAGAGAAATAGAGTTGAAAGATGATGGTAGCAATATTGCGGACTAGGTCCGTGATCTGAGGATTGTCCTCATTGATGCACAGAAGGCTTATGTCCTTAATGCACCGCTCGGTGCGCCATCCCCTCTAGCGTCATATGTAGATGTTGTGAACATCTGACAGACACGTTCTGATGACTACTTTATAGTTTAGTGTGTCATGCATTACGCCTTAGAATTGAGTCTCCAAAACGTTTTGAACGTCACACAACATATGAGATGTTCTAAGAGCTGAAATTGGGATCTCAGGCTCGTGCCCGTGTTGTGAGATACGAGATCTCCAACAAGATTCTTTGCCTGCAATATGAAGGAGAATAGCTCAATCGTTGAGCATGTGCTCAGATAGTCTGGGTGCTACAATCGCTTGAATCGAGTGGGACTTGATCTTCCAGATAAGATAGTGATTGATATAGTTCTCTGAGTCACTATCACTAAGCTACTAGAACTTCGTGATAAACTATAATTATGCCAGGGATGGAAATGATGATCCCTGAGCTGTTCACGATGTTTGACACCGCGAAGGTAGATATCAAGGAGGAGCATTAAGTGTTGATGGTTAGTAAAACCACTAGTTTCGAGAAGGGCAAGGGCAAGGAGGGAAACTTCATAGATGGCAAGTCAGTTGCTGCTCCAATGAAGAAACCCAACGTTGAACCCAAACCCGAGACTAAGTGCTTCTGTTATGGGGAGAACGGTCGCTGAAGTGGAACAACCCTAGATACTTGGTAGATAAGAAGGCTGGCAACATCGACAGAAGTATATTTGATATACGTGTTATTGATGTGTACCTTGCTAGTACTCCTAGTAGCACCTCGGTATTGGATGCCGGTTCGGTTGCTAAATGTTAGTAACTCAAAATAAAATCTACGGAACAAACGGAGAACTAGCTAAGGGTGAGGTGACGATGTGTGTTGGAAATGTTTCCAAGGTTGATGTGATCAACATGCGCACGCTCACTCTACCTTCGGGATTAGTGACGAACCTAAATAAATGTTATTTGGTGTTTTGCGTTGAGCATGAACGTGATTAGATCGTGTTTATTACAACACGGTTATTCATTTAAGTTGGAGAATAATTGTTATTCTGTTTACATGAATAATACCTTCAATGGTCATGCACCCAGTGAGAATGGTTTGTTGAATCTTGATCGTAGTAATACACATGTTCATAACATTGATGCCAAAAGATACAAAGTTAATAATGATAGTACCACATACTTGTGGCATTGCGGCTAAATGTCATATTGGTCTAAAACGCATGAAGAAACTCCATGTTGATGGATCTTTGGACTCATTCGATTTCGAATCGGTTGAGACATGCGGACCATGCCTCATGGGCAAGATGACTAAAACCCCGTTTACAATATGATAGAGCGGGGCAAGTAACTTATTGGAAATGATACATGTTGATGTATATGGTTCAATGAGTATTGTAGCATGCGGTGGATATCGTTATTTTCTTACCTTCACTAATGATTTGAGTAGATATAGTGTATATTTACTTAATAAAACACAAGTCTGAATCATTTGAAAGAGTTCAAACAAATTCAGAGTGAAGTTTAAGATCATCGTGACAAGAAGATAAAAATGTCTACGATATGATCGTGGAGGTGAATATCTGAGTTACGAGTTTGGCATACAACTTTAGACAATGTGAAAGTTGTTTCACAACTCACGCCAACTGGAACACCATAGTGTGATGGTGTGTTCGAACGTCATAGTCATGCTCTATTGGATATGGTGCATACTATGATGTCTCTTATCGATTTGCCACTATCGTTTTGGGGTTATGCATTAGAGACAACTACATTCACTTTAAATAGGGCACCATCTAAATCCATTGAGATGACACAGTATGAATTATGGTTTGATAGAAACCTAAGCTGTCATTTCTTAATGTTTGGGGCTGCAACACTTATGTGAAAAAGGGTTTTTCGCCTAATGAGCTCGAACCCAAAGTGGACAAATGCATCTTCATAGAACACCCTAATAACAGTTGGGTATACCTTCTATCTCAGATCCAAGCATAAAGTGTTTGTTGCTAAAACTGGGTCCTTTCTCGAGAAAAAGTTTCTCTCGAAAGAATTGAGTGGGAGGAAGATAGAACTTGATGAGGTTGTTGAACCTTTGTTTCAACCAGAGAGTAGTGCAGCGCAGGAAGATGTTTCTGTGAAGCCTACGTTAGTTGACAAGGAAGTTAATGATGATGATCATGAAGCTTCGGATCAAGTTACTATCGAACCTCGTAGGTCGACAAGGATGCGTACTGCTCCTGAGTGGTACGACAACCCTGTCTTGGAGGTCATGTTGTTGGACAACGTTGAACCTACGAGCGATGAAGAAGCGATGATGGGCCCGGATTCCGACAAATGGTTAGAGGCCATGAAATCCGAGAAAGGATCCATGTATAAAAACCAAGTGTATACTTTGGTAGACTTGCTAATTGGATGGCAGGTCGTCGAGTACAAATGGACCTTTAAGATGAAGACAAACGTTGATGGTAAATGTCACCATTTATAAAAACTCGACTTGTCGTAAAGAAGTTTCCGACAAGTTCAAGGAGTTGACTGCAATGAGACTTTCTCACTCGTAGCGATGCTAAAGTCTGTTGGAATTATGTTAGCAGTTGCTACATTTTTCAATTATGAAATATGGCAGATGAATGTCAAAATATCGTTTCCTTCCTTGAGGAAAGGTTGTATGAGATACAACCAGAAGGTTTTGTCAGTCCTAAGGATGCTAAAAGGTGTGCAAGCTTCAGTGATCCTTCTATGGACTGAAGCAAGCATCTCGGAGTTGGAATATGTGCTTTGATAAGGTGATCAAATTTTTTGAGTCTATGCAAAGTTTATGAGAAACTTGTATTTACAATAAAGTGAGTGGGAGCACTATAGAATTTCTGATAAGCATATGTGGATGACATATCGTTGGTCGAAAATGACGTAGAATTTCTGGAAAGCATAAACGGTTGTTTGAAAACAGGTTTTCAAAGGAAGACCTGGATAAAGCTACCTAATTGTTGAGCATCAAGATCTATAGAGATAGATCAAGATGCTTGATGAGACTTTCAATGAGTATATACCTTGACAAGATTTTGAAAGAGTTCAAAATGGATCAGTTAGAGAAAGAATTCTTGCCTGATTTGTAAGGTGTGAAATTGAGTAAGACTCAAAGCTCGACCACGACAAAAGAAAGAGAAAAGGACGAAGGTCGTCCCTTATGCTTTAGCCATAGGCTCTACGTAGTATGCCATGATGTGTACTGCACCTGTGTGTGCCTTGCCATGAGTCCGTCAAGGGGTACAAGAGTGATCCAGGAGTGGATCACTGGACAGCGGTCAAGATTATCCTTGGTGACTAAAAGACTAAGGAAGTGTTTCTCGGTTATGGAGGTGATAAAGGGTTCATCGTAAATAGTTACGTCGATGCAAGCTTTAACACCAATCCGAATGACTCTTAGTAGCAATCTGTATACGTATAGTGGAGCAGCCATTTGGAATAGCTCCAAGTGGAGTGTAGTAGCAGTGTTTACGGTTTGACATAGAGATTTACAAAGTACACACGGATCTGAATATCGCAGACCCGTTGACTAAAAGACCTCTCTCACATGCAAAGCATGATCGATCCCCAGAACTCATTGGATGTTAGATTCATAACAATGCGAATCACATGGTGATGTGAACTAGATTATTGACTCTAGTGCAAGTAGGAGACTATTGGAAATATGCCCTAGAGGCAATAATAATTAGTTATTATCATATTTCCTTGTTCATGATAATCGTTTATTATCCATGCTATAATTGTATTGATCGGAGACTCAGATGCATGTGTGGATACATAGACAAAACCATGTCCCTAGTATGCCTCTAATAGACTAGCTCGTTGATCAAAGATGGCTATGGTTTCTTAGTCATGGACATGCGATGTCATTTGATAACTGGATCACATCATTAGGAGAATGATGTGATGGACAAGACCCAAACTATAAACATAGCATATGATCCTGTCAGTTTTTTGCTACTGTTTTCTGCATGTCAAGTATCTGTTCTTATGACCATGAGATCATGCAACTCACTGACACCGAAGGAGTACCTTGTGTGTATCAAACGTCGCAACGTAACTGGGTGACTATAAAGGTGCTCTAAAGGTATCTCCGAGGGTGTCTGTTGGGTTGGCATGGATCAAGACTGGGATTTGTTACTCCGTGTGACGGAGAGGTATCTCAGGGCCCACTCGGTAATACAACATCACAACAAGCCTTGCAAGCAATGTGACTAAGTGTTAGTCACGGGATCTTGTATTACGGGATAAGTAAAGAGACTTGCCGGTAACGAGATTGAACTAGGTATGGAGATACCGACGATCGAATCTCGGGCAAGTAACATACCGAAGAACAAAGGGAACATCATACGGGATAAATTGAATCCTTGACATAGAGGTTCGACCGATAAAGATCTTTGTAGAATATGTAGGAGCCAATATGTGCATCCATGTCCCGCTATTGGTTATTGACCGTAGAGGTGTCTCAGTCATGTCTGCATAGTTCTTAAACCCGCAGGGTCTGCACTTAAGGTTCGGCGACGTTTCGGTATAGTTGAGTTATAGGTGTTGGTAACCGAAGGTTGTTCGGACTCCCGGATGAGATCCTGGATGTCACGAGGAGCTCCGAAATGGTCCGGAGGTAAAGATTGATATATAGGAAGTCCTGTTTTGGTAACCGGAAAAGTTTCGGCCTCATCGGTAGTGTACCGGGAGTGCCGGGAGGATGCCGGGGGACCACCGGGAGGGGTGTGACGACCCAAGAGGCTCATGGGCTGTGAGGGGAGGTGAACCAGCCCCTAGTGGGCTGGCCAAAGTCTCTCTCAAGGGCTCATGCGAAAAGGATAAAGGAAAAAGGCAAAAAGGGCCAAATTAGGAAGGTGTCCTAATAGGTTTCCACCTCCCTTGTGGGAGGTGGATTCCTCCCTTGTGAAGGGTTCGGCCAAACCTCCTAGGCTTGTAAGCCAAGGGTGCCTACTCTCCTCCTCCTCCTATATATACTAAGGGATTTTGAGGGCAGCCCCTAACCCTAATTGCCACGTGTTGCCCTCTTCTTCCTTTAGATCGTTTTCTCCTCTAGTCTAGTTTCGACGGTGCTTAGGCGAAGCCCTGCTGGAATAGTTCCATCACCACCACCATGCCGTCGTGCTGGAGAACTCATCTACCTCTCCGCTTCTTCTTGCTGGATCAAGAAGGCGGAGATCGTCATCGAGCTATACGTGTGTTGAACGCGGAGGTGTCGTCCGTTCGGTGCTAGATCGGAAGGACCGTGATCAAGATCGCGAGACGATTCGTGATTGATTCACGGGACGGATCGTGATGGGATCGCGGGACGGATCGTGATAAGATCGCGGGACGGATCATGATGGGATCGCGGGACGCTCGGCGATTTGGATCGCGAAGACGTTCAACTACACCAATCGCGTTTCTTAACGCTTCCCGCTTAGCGATCTACAAGGGTACGTAGATCCACTCTCCCTCTCGTAGATGATCATCACCATGGATAGATCTTGTGTGTGCGTAGGGAATTTTTTATTTCCCATGCAACGTTCCCCAACAGCCGATAGCTCTAGCAGACGGCGGGGAGCAGGCCGCTTGAGGAGCTCGTCGGACAATTGGCATTTTTTTGCATGCCGGACTATTGCCTTTTTTGTACGCCGGATTACTGTCTTGTTTCGCCGAACCTGTGGCGATCGATCGATCGCCGGCCGATGGCACGATAGCGCCGAACTGTGGGCACGCCGAACCCACGGAAAATAAAATGTTTAAAGTTTAAAGACACTGGGCCGAACCTTCGGAAACGCGACTGGGAGGCCGAACCCCAGGCCGATTTTAGCGCCGCCTCGTCCCCAGGCGGCGATAAAATCACCCCCTGAAGGGCCAACGGCTGGAGATGCTCTAACGTCATCGCCATGCTCACTTCTATTTCATATTTCCCCAGCGCATCATGCTGCTTCGTGGCTTGTGCCCCCGAAGGGTTGCACATCGCGCCACTTCCTTTCTTTTTCACGCCAGTAACCATTATGCCCTTCCGTTTGAACCTCCCACTCTCCCACATGTAAAATATTAACTGAGCGAGGTAGTCGATCGGCCGGCCGGCGATTCGTTACCCTTTCCCGTCCCGTACTTTATAGGCATAGATCTCATCACGCCTTTCTCCACTTTCGAATCTGCACTGGCAAACTTCTACTCTAGCCAACAGATGTCAATCCCTAGCACACACCTTCCTCCATTTTCGAGTCTGCGCTAGCAAATTTTTATTCCATCCGCCAGATTCTATCCCTAGCTTCATGTCATGTAGAATATCTGCATCATCGTTGGATGGCTGCATCGCTGATAGCTTGAGCTCGCGTACGTCCGGAGACCTTCACCGGCAACTCTGCAGCTGTAGCAACAGGTGGTACTGTTGCTCCCTGTTGGCCCCAAAGGTATTCATCTGCGTTGCAAGTTCACGTGCCACTGCCAACATTGGGAGTATGATGACTTGCAAAGCATGTGCTTCATTTTGGTGCTGACGACCATGTTCTTCCGTCTCTTATAAGTGGCAGCTAAGAGCCTATCCTTTTTTTAATTAATCATTCCGTTACCTCTGCCTTTATATATTCTTAACCAATGATTTTTTTCTCGAAACGGAGGCAAAAGATTTGCCTCATCAATTAAAGTAGGGGAGAATAGAATTCTGTAGTGTTACAAAAGGCCGACAAACGGCATGAAAATTACTCGCGTGTTACATTTTTTCCTAATTGCTTTGCCCCCGCTGTGACCCAAAGGTTGGCCTCGTCGTCGATAACTTTTAGCAGGATTGGTGGCGGCGTAGCTTTGTGTTGGAACACCCTTGCATTCCTCTCGTTTCAAATTGTCCAAGATATAAGCATGGTAAGAGAGGTCATGGCTCGTCGCTCCAGGGTGCTTGAATTGGTGCGTTTGTCCCACCACGCAAACAGGCCTTCTTCCAAGTGCCAGCTAGTAGTGTCCATGTGCATTAGGCCATACTTGTCGGTGACCATCTGCCAAAGCCTAGTAGTGAAGCGGCATTTGACGAAAAGGTGGAGGGCTGACTCTTGCACATGCTTGCAGAGGGGGCATAGGCCGCAGTTAGCCCATCCACGCTGCTCGAGTCTGTCAGCCGTCCAGATCCGGTCTTGTAAGGCAAGCCAAGAGAAGAATTTGACCTTCGGCGGTGCCCACATCTTCCAAACCATGGAATCCATGGGGGAAAGTGTCATCCCAAGAAATTGTGCCTTGTATGCACTCGACGCCGAGTATGAACCATTCGAAGAATGCTTCCAGATAATGTCATCCTCAGAGAGCTCGTCGAGGTGGAAGTCGTTGATGAGCATCCAGAGTGCAAAGAATTGGCACACATGTTGGCCAGTGATGATGGTGTCTCGTCTGATCTTGAGCATCCATGCATTCTCCTTGATAGCCTCTCTCACCTTCCAGCCCTTTTGCCTCGAGGCCTCGAAAATGAGAGGTGTGATGTCCTTGGGTTTGCGGCCAAGCAACCAAGGCGAGTCCCAAAATGGAGTTTTGGCTCAGTTGCCCATGATGATCATGGTGGAGGCATAGAAGAAGTCATGGTCCTCCTCAGTGCATGGGTTGCCTAGGCCCACCCACAGTTTTCTCGGTTCTTTCCATTCATACCACAGCCATCTCAGCCGTAGAGCACGCGAAAATTTCTCGGTGTTAAGCACTCCCAGCCCTCCATAGCTAGTGGGTCTGCAGACCATGTCCCAGTTGACTTTGCATTTTGCACCGGTAGTCTTGTTCGAGCCGGACCAGAGAAAAGCCCTCTTGATTTTGTTGAGGTTGTCAAGAGAGCCCTGTGGCACAATGAGGGGTGTGATGGTGTACACGGCTTGGGAGGTGACGACCGAGCGAACAAGGGCCGTGCGCCCAATGGTGGTGATGTTCTTCCCGTCCCACGTGACTAGCTTGCCGGCCGCCTTGTCCTCAAGGTACTGGAAGTCGACTTTCCTCAACCTCCAAATAGAGAGCGGGAGGCCCAAGTATTTGATAGGGAATGATGCGCTGGTTGCCGGGATGCTGCTCAGGATGCTCACAAGATCAAGGTCGACGCATCGAATGTGTACGATCGAGCTTTTAAGGAAGTTGGTGCAAAGCCCCGTGAAGTCACCAAAACCCTTTAGAATGATGGCAAGGTTATCAATGTCTCTTTTGATAGGCGCCATAAAAACTGCTGCATCATCAGCGTAGAGAGAGGTTCGAACCATTGCGCCTCGTCCTCGAATCTTATGAATAATGCACTTGCGTGTGGCCAGATCGAGGATCTTGTGCAAGGGGTCAATGCCGAGGACGAATAGCAATGGCGAGATGGGATCCCCTTGGCGAAAACCACGTCCATGCCTGATTGGAGGGCCTGGCAGACCATTGAGTAGAAAGCGCGCGGATGAAGATGATAGTAGCGCTGCAATCCAATTTCTGAATTTGTTCGGGAACCCCATGCGTTGCATTGGCTGTAGCATATATTCCCATCTGACAGAGTCGAAAGCCTTTTTGATGTCAAGCTTGAATAACAAGGCGGGAGTCTTGCTCTTGTGAAGGCGGCGGGCAAAGCTACGAACGTACATGAAATTATCATGGATGCTCCTCTTCTTTATGAATGCACTCTGTGCATTGGAAACCAGTGTGTCCATGAACGGCGCTAGGTGGATGGACAAAATCTTGGCAATGATTTTGGCAACAGCGTGGACGAGGCTTATTGGCCTATAGTCAGAGATCCCCTTGGCGCCGTCCTTTTTGGGCAGTAAGACCACGTTGGCGGAGTTCAACCATTGTAGGTTGGCCGTGCAGAGGGTGTTGAAACAATGAATAACGCTCATGATGTCCGGTTTGGTGATATCCCAACATTTCTTAAAGAAAATGCCGGTGAAGCCATCCGGGCCAGGGGCCTTGTCACACGACATTTCTTTGATAGCCGCCCAAACCTCATCCTCCGTTATCCCAGCACCAAGGGCATGCAGATTGTGATGCTGGATATCGAGCTCATCCCAGTTGAAGTCGACGTTGTTCGTGTTCGTGCCTGCCCGTCCCATAACCTCGGAGAAGTGGTCGTGGATGATCTTCTCCTTCTGCCCATGCTCAGTTACCCATCCCTGAGCATGTTTGATCCTGTGGATATGATTTTTTCTTCTTCTGGCGTTGAATCGAAAGAATTACAATTTAAAATCTTACCAATATTGAACCAGTACAATTTCCATGCATTTGAGACCAGTCTCTTCATATGTTGCCCGCTCTCGGAGTATTATGTCAGCCATAATATGCAGACACATATCTTCTATTCTTAAATAGGTGCCTCCTAGAAAGACAATACTTTCAGATATGACGAATATACAATATGTTCTCAGTTTGCTGATATACCAGCGTATAGTCTTTTTCGTACATATTTAGACCTTAATATTCTCACATCATCATATCTGAAACAAGTCATTAGAATATCCTGCAGCAACGCGCGAGACATCTTTTAGTTTGACAATGCCTTAACATTTTACTAATTTATTGAAACGACTGTATGAAGATTTTATACACATTTGTTTTCTTATTTTTAGACTTTTTCCGTGTTTATTACTTCCTTCTTTTTTAAATATTTGCCTTTCTAGAGATTCAACGGATGTATAAAGACAAATATTTACAAAACATATATCAATCAAGAAAAGAAAGGTCTATTAGGCCAACTCTAGCGCGCGCATGACCCCATCCGACGTCCGTTTTGTCCGGATTATGTCCGTTTGGGTGGGCAATGAGGTCGTGTCTGGGGCTTTTCTAGGATGTGTCGGTCATGTGCCCAACGCACGGCCGCATTTCCATCGCGTCCCGTTCGCATACTTTTTTTCAAGCACATATCTTTTTACTTTTATCGTTGATTTTTGATACATGGTAGCACATTATTAAATCTTGACTAGAATATCAAAACAAAAAAAAACAAGAACCAAGAAGACATTTTAAAATAAATTCAACTTTCAGAACTGCTCCCGTTAGTTGGATTAGTGTCTTCTCGATGCATTCATTGTTGACCTGTGGAGACTCGATCTTGCGTGCTTCTATCTTCTTCGTGTCTAAAGAAGTTGACGTTGCTTCCTCGCATCTATTTTGATCTCTAGCATCTATTGTAGCAACAAAGTGTACTAGTCCTATTTCTAGCCTTTATTTGTAGCTAAAAGTGCAGACAACGTTCTATCATAATATCAATGTATTTTTTTTCCAATACCAAAAGACGCATCCATTCTACACAACAACAAAATTAAGTTAGCACAAGTAGTCAAATCCGAGAGCACAAACTATGCTAAAGTAGCACATACCTCCCCATCGTTTGGGCACTTGATGAACACCCATACGGGATGTTCCGACGTTATAGACATGCGGCGCTGGACTTTCCTTGGACAGTCGTCGCACTTAATAAGTGCTGGACCTTCCTTGAACAGTCGTCGCACTTAATAAGTGGCAACGGTGCGTCGACGAGCCTTTGGGCTAGCACCGACTCCGGCCTCCCGCCGTTCTTGTATCTGCCTGCGAACCGTCGACAACGTAGATCCGAACTGCTAGAGGAGGAGTCAGTACCTGCATGCGGCCTTGCGGCCTTGCCGAGAGGTCCTGGCTCGGTGCTGGCCAGTCCATGGCATGGCGTGGCCTCCCCGCAGCCGGGAGAGCCCAAGTCCGGCCGGATCCGCTCCAAATCCGACCGGCGAGAGCACAAATCAGGTGGTTGTGGTTGGGTAGCTCGGGGGTGTCGAGGATGAGGGACAAGAGCGGCAGGGGGTGCGGCTGGAGGGCTCGGTGGGTGGGAAGGTGGGGGTGGGGGATAGAAAAGGAGAGGTCCGTGCCACCGATGGGCGAACCAGGGGAGGACAAGCGCGCATGTCCGGTCTGTCTGCGCGTTGTCCGTTTCACCCCAAAGACGGCCCAAACTTGAACTGGGATTGAATCAAAAGCGAACAGAAAACGGACAAAAGTTTTTTTACGTCCGCGCGCTGAGCCATCTTATATGTCCGTTTTACCCCAAACAGACTCAGAACGGGATCGTGTGCTGAGTTGGCATAAGGCCGAAAATAGCGCGCGTCGGTCCGCAGCTAGTAGTCCTAGTGTGGGAGTGAGAAGCCCATGTGAGCGAGGCGCCCTCCGCTGGGAAATTAATTGAAGAGAGGAAATGCGATGCGAGCGAGACTAGGGTTCATACTCTCCTCCGAATCAAGGAAGCGGCGGCACTCTCCTCCACCGCGGGCCGGGGTCGAGCGGCGCCGTTTCCATCTCCGAGGTCGGTCGTGCTCAAGGTACCGCCGCATTTCGCCTCTCCTCTCCTGAGAGACCCCTGTTCTGTTCGTTGGTTCCCTGCCTCGACATGTGCATCACCGCCGTTTTTCGATTCGTTTTCTTGATAGGGGAATCTGTGCCGGTAGTATCATCCTCATCCATAAAGTTAGTTGATGGTGTAAAACCATTCTCCTAGGTAGCTCTAGCAGTAGAAAATAAGCTTTTCTGCCTAGGGTTGCAACAACATGATTGATTTCCCTACTTTCTAGTTGAACAGATACTAGATTCGCTCTGTGAACTCATCGGCTGTGGCGAAATGATTGATTTCCCTACTTTCTAGTTGAACATATATTAGATTGGCTCTGCGAACACATCGGCTTTGCGAAATGATTGATTTTCCCTACTTTCTAGTTGAACAAATACTAGATTGGCTCTGTGAACTCATCGCCTGTGGCGAAATGATTGATTTTCCCTACTTTCTTTCTTGCCCAAGCAAGAGTTACAAGTACTGCTCTGGTTTTTATGTTATTAATTAGGTGCCTCCAAATAAGTTCTCAAAAAATAAATATAGAAAAAATAAGTTGGTTCAGATTCAGCACGCGAGTCTTGTTACGGGATTGCTTGTGTCGATTCTAGCTGGTTTCTTTGTATTCTCTTAGAACCTGTTCGGCAGCCCTCCGCTCCGCAACTCCGCTCCGGGAGCGGGCTGAGCGGCGCCGAACGCCTTGACTCCGCGAGTTTCAGATCTCAGAGTGGAGCGGCACGCAGTGCATTTTGCCAGAGCAGCAAAAGTGATGCTCTGCGAACTCCACCGTTTCTCCACGTACGAAGTACCCATGGAGAAAAGCATGTCTCGTCCCCAACCTTGCCCAACCCTGATTAACATCGCCCTGAAGCCAGCTGTCGCCGCACGCGCAACGTCGTCGCCGCCCTCGCCTTGGTCGTGCTTGAACACCGTCAGTCATCAGCAAGGCCTTACACGGACATCATTGACGCTGCCGGCCGTCACCAACGCTGTCAGCCGTCCTCATCGTCTTACACGGACATCGCCGATGCTGCCGGCTGTCACCGATGTTGCCGGCCGTCCTCACCGTCTTACACGGACTCACCGACGCGACCGGCCATCCTCGTCGCCTTACACGGATGTCAGCAATGCCGCCGGTTGTCACCATCGCTGACGGCCGTCCTCATCCTCCTACAAGGACGCCACGACGCTGCTGGCCGTCCTCATCCTCCTCCACGTCCGGTTTCCCGGAGTCTCCCTCAATCCAGTTCTTCGCCAAACCCATACACGTTCGTTTCTTCTACACGTCCGGCAAGCTGAGCACATCGCATCAGCTCCGTTTCTTCTACACGTCCGGCAAGCTGAGCACATCGCATCAGCAAGCCAACTCGAAAGCACCTGTCCCAGCCGGTGATGGATGGACATTCTTTTTCCTTTCTGAAACTTGTTTTGAGGACTTGGAGTTGACAGCCGAACATATCTTCAAATCCGGAAATGTGCTGCCGGAGTTAAGAGTTGAGGAGCGAGGAGTAGAGTTGAGAATTTGGAGGAGTGGAGTGTTGCCGAACAGGGCCTTAGTCTGTTCATTAGTCAGGCCCTGCTACTTAATTATGGTGCTAGTTATTTCTGACAATCTAGAGACAGATAAGGTGCTAGATAGCTAATTGCCTACTTTAATAAATCTCCATGCTTATGAAGAACACACAAGTTTTGGACGGATACAGAGAATGCTCAAACCTCATCAGTAGTATATTCTTCGTGATGAGACTTTGTCATCGGTGTGATTTCCATCTATCTTCACATGCGTTATTCTGATATATCGTAAGTTTGAGTCCAGCTCTTCGGTTGTTTTCTGAACCTTGATATATGTTACCTGATTGGTACAGCTGTATTTAATTTATTCGATGGAGGACCTACCGGAGGCTCTGCTCACAGAGATTCTCAAGAGGATCACCAGGACAAGTGATCTGAATTCTCTTGCCCTTGTGTCAAAGCAGCTCTACAAGATAGAGGGGAATCAAAGGGGTGCTATCCGTTTTGGTCCCAGTCTTTGCACCGCTACAAAAGCACTGACATCATTGTGCGCCTGGTTCCCAAATCTGCGGAAAGTGGAAATCGATTACTCTGGTTGGATACCTGGAGATGGAAAGCAGTTGGACAACAAAGACCTTTCTGTGTTTTCATCTCACTGTTCCTCGCTGATTGACCTCACCTTAAGCTTCTGCTCATGCATTGATGACTCTGGGCTTGCTTGTTTAGCTTATTGCAAGACATTGGTATCTCTCAGGCTGTACTCCGCACCAAAGATAACGTCAGTTGGGCTTTTCTCGGTTGCAGTTGGTTGCACAAGTCTATCTTCTCTCCACCTTATTGATTGCGAGAATATCGACCGTGTAGAGTGGCTGGAATACCTTGGTAGGGATGGATTGTTGGAAGAGCTTGTAGTGAAGAGTTGCAAAGGAATCAACCATCATGACTTCCTTAAGTTTGGTTCAGGATGGATGAAGCTCCAGAAGTTTGACTTTGAGAGGAAAAGAGAAAGACATGATTGTCTTCCAGGTAATATGGTATATGACTCCTCGTACGATGCTCACAACATGGATATATATGATTTCTGCTGTGAGAGTTTGACGGATTTAAGGTTGGCGTGTATTAAAACTTGGCCAGAAGTAGGACTTCGTGTTCTCCTAGGGAAGTGTAAAGCATTGGAGAAGCTTTGCCTTAAGTATGTTCGTGCCCTAAATGACAATGACCTTATTGCATTATCTCGGAGCTGCAGCAACCTTAAAAGCATCTCACTTTGGCTCAACCTGCAGCACTACTCTAGTGATGTAAACTATTGTGAAACCAGGACGTCATTTACTGATAACAGTCTTTACGCTCTAGCCCTCAACTGTCGTATGCTTCAGATGGTAGACCTCAACTTTACAGGATGTTCCTGTGATTGTCCACCAGAAATAGGATTCACACAAGAGGGTTTTCTGGTGCTCATTCGGTCCTGCCCAATTCGTGTTCTCGTGCTAGACAACGCCAACTTCTTTGATGACGAGGGGTGAAGGCCCTCTCATCCTTACCACATCTGGAGACACTCGAGCTTATATTGTGTCATGCGGTAACTGATGCTGGGATGCGCTTCATTGCGCGCACCCCATGCTTGAGTAATCTCACACTTCGGTTGTGTCATAACGTTTCTGATGTTGGAGTGGCTGAACTGGGACGTGCACATAAGTTGGAGTGTTTGGTCATTGAGTATTGTGGTGAGATCTCTCTGCAAGCTGCGCAAGATGTTGCCAAGTCAGTTCACTACTCCAACAACTATTTGGATGCCATTATGAAGAGAAAATTGGTCTAGGCACCTATTCATGAAGTGGTCTCCAAAATTTTTGGTATGAATTTGCTGCTGAAGCCATTAAGTTGTTCAGTGTGCATCATTGGACAAGGCTATGCATCATCCGACCCAGATTAACCTCTCTGAACTTTTTGTTGCCTTCTACCTTTACTGCAATGATCTTCCTTTATGATGGTCTAATGATGATCTTTGGACGGCATCTGGTGAATGAAACTTTGATAATTAGTAGGCACCACTTGTGTATTACTATCAAGCGCATGCAATTCTGGTTGCTTAATTTCCACTCTCTGTAGCCGTTTCGAAACCGGCATAAGTAGGCCCTGAGATTCCCTGTTTTTGCTGTGGAAGCACTATATGACCCTTTGGTGTTATTTGTATTATTTTAGCAAATCCCATGAACCCTTTTTTTATTGGTTGAAGTGATTTTGGAGACAAATATATCTGCCTGCTATATATGTTTGCGTGACAATTTAAGATATGGATCAATGTGGTGCTATTAATAATCCAAGTTTCGATGCACATGTGCAAAGGCGGCATGCTTGTTTTGTTGATATCGACTCTATCTTAGGATGTCTTTCAAAAGAATAGTGGTAGTTACTAGCATAATTGCGGATGTTTAAATTACACTACGGGTAGTCACATCATGTCTTTGCTCTGGACATCCAGCACTCAACAATATTTTCTTCTTACCTATCAAGAGTATTCATGTGAGTGTATGTAAATAGCAGAAATTAAGACACCATTTGAGGGATGAAATTCATGTGTTTGCTTGGTTCATGTGAGATTCATGTGCTTGCTTGGTTCGTCGGTCTAGTAGGAAGATCCTGACACTGCAAATCTAACACACCGCGCAAAGGGTTCTGATTTTCCGTACCCTTTTTATTTTGAGTAACAAGAGGTAAATACTGAAACCAAGGTAAAGGCTCCTTCACAAATCACAAGAGCAACGTTGCTCCTTTACAAATTACGAGAGCTCATCAAGATGCTAACTTTGCTGGCTATGTATTCTGTGTTGTACTTTATACTTGAGCTAAAATGAAACATGCGCCTTTCCCTTGTTAAAAAAGGGGAGATTTTTTTTTTTTTACATTAGCGCCCGCATGCAAATAACACAAGTGGAGATACTGAGTTGAACAACCCCACTTTGAGGCGCAACGAGCCTCTGTCATTTGTTAGTCTCAAATAATGTATATGCAATGTCCTTAGACCCGAGGTCCTCGCATGATCCGAGTCGTGTAGCGACTTATTTGGGGTCTATCAAATGCTACTCTGGAACTGAATAGTTACAATGACATATTTGGGGTTAGTCAGGAAGCAAGCTGAGTGGCATGGTTGACCAAGATTATCTTGTGGACAATCAGACCACAAGTAGCTCACTTGATGAGTAACACAACAACTACATATGGCATAAAAAGATCCATGCATTCATGTCTTCAAAATCAAGAGCGGGGCTAACAAGGCAGCACATAGGCTAGTGGTTAATTATGACGTGTCAGGCCCCTGGCCCCTTACCTGAAGATCGACACCAGTTCATCTTCGGTTAACTGTAAGATACCGCTTCAGCTATTGATTCAAACGCCACCGCCCGTTTCCCATCCAACGACGCTAGCTTCCACTTACTGCTTCACGCCAGTGGCAGCTGATGTGAGACATTGATCTCCCATCGAATGGCTGACTGTGCGTCAAGGGTCGCTGTTGATTGTCCGACAACTTCTCCTGCTCTCTTTTTACTACTCCCTCAGTCCGAAATTACTTGTCATAGAAATAGATGTATGTAGACATATTTTAGTTCTAGATACATTCATTTCTTTCCGTTTTGGCGACAAGTAATTCCGGATGGAGGGAGTACCTTTCAATTTTACTTTCAGTCTGTAATGGCTATAAAACCAGGTTCTGGAGATTGGTAGAAGCATCTAGAGTTGCATTTGGGTTGAACCCGGATGGCTCAAGCTGTACCTCTTTTGGTGACTCAAACCATAATCGAACTCCCCTAAATTCTCCATTGTTCTTGATGTGTGACTGAATGTGAGCAGTGATAGTTGATCATCTAATTCGGGCCTAACAATTGGTGTTCAAAGCTGACAGTTCTTGGAGGCGTGTAGGTCTCAGTAGCGGTGAAGGTTGGGTGTTCCTGATAAATCCCCTCTGCTCATATTTGAGGTGGCGGTGTAACTCCGGTGGCGCAGGCGGTGGCAGACTGTTCCTGATAAACCCACCTTCCCTTCTTGAGCACCAGCAGTAGCGCGGCGATGGCGATGGCAGCAACGGCTTCGTCAAGCTATGGTTGTAGTTCTTATATGGTAAAATCCCTCACTTGAATTGTTCTGTTCAATTTGCATCGGCCGGGTCACCAAAGCTCCTTGCTTGGTATAAAACCTGACGGATCTGATTGTCGAAGTCATTGATTTTTCTGGCACGACTGAGGTAGAAATGGATTCCCTGAAATTAGATGTCAAGGTTCTGCAACAAAACAGAGAAGCTCATAGGAAGGAATTCCAGGACTTTCAGGCAATTGTCAACATTTTTTCTTCCGATGTCCAGAGATGCTTAGTAGAAATGCAGTCTTCACTTTACCTGGTCATTCATGAGCCCCAACAGCCTTCCTTGGAGCAACACTGGACCTTCAGGAAGGTGGACAGACAAGGGGACCAAGAGAGCAACAACTGCAAGATAATAGAAGAAGTCAAGCTCTGGTCAAACCTGCAGAAACAAATTTGCCTGAATTTGAAGGGGAGAACACTGATTCATGGATACAAACTATGGACTTTGTATTTTGATGCAGCCAGGATTCCACCTGAAACTACGACAGAAATTGTTGTCACTTATTCTCAAGGTCCCTGCCACAGCCGAAATACGCATTGAGAAACAAAAAAGACAAATCCAGCACGACTGTTTTACAACACCCTCCCCCCTCCCCCCCTCCCCCCCACACCCCCCAACATCCCCCAAATGACGCTTTGTTGCGCATCCCTTGATGCTGCCCATTCGATCTCAGATCGTCGGCCTAGGTCGCACGGGAGCACCTAATGTGAGGTGCCCCCGTAGCACCAGATATTCTCTCACTAGCTATTGTACATCAATCGAGGTGCTTGCTTGTGTGTTTCGTTCGAGGCTATTGCACGACAAGTGAACGGCAGAGATTGTAGCGAGGTGGGACGAGGCCATATATTTGTGTGCGGGCGTCTAGAAATCTGACTTTATTTTCAAAAATGTGGCCAATTTTTGAAAATCTGAAATTGTGAACAAAATTTGATTTTTTTTTGAAAAGGAAACAAATTTTGAAATTTCGAATATTTTCTGGAAAGTGTTAGCATTTCTTTAAATTCTGAACTTTTTAGAAATATGAACAAATTTTTTGATTCCAATGATTTTTTTTTTGAAAAAAACGTGAAGAATTTTTAAAGTGAAATATTTTCCCCAAAAAATAGTCTTTTTGAAATTTTTATTCCAGACATTATTTAGGAAACATGATTTTTTTGGAAATTTTAATTATTATTGTTTGAAAAATGAATATATTTTTAGAAGATAATGAACAGTTTTCAAAACTTGTGACCTTCTGAAAAAGAAAAATGAAAAGTAATCAAATAGCCTAGTTGCATGTTAATGATGGACTTGCAACTGAGACAAAAATGTGTCGGCCTAGTTGTGAGTCGATGATGAGTTTGCAACTAAGATTAAAAAAAAGGTTAAACTCAGTTCTGAATTGATGATGAACTTGCAATTATGTTAAAGAAATACCAGGCTGCAACAAAAAAAGATCAAGGTCTTAGTCACGTATTGATGGTTGACTTGCAACTAGAACAAAAAGAGTTAGACCCAGCTGCGAGTCGATGGTTGACTTGGAACTAGGAAAAAAAGTCAACCCTACTTGCGAGCTGATAGTGGACTTGCAATTACGAAAATAAAATCGG
Source organism: Hordeum marinum (assembly GCA_022496015.1). Taxonomy (NCBI): domain Eukaryota; kingdom Viridiplantae; phylum Streptophyta; class Magnoliopsida; order Poales; family Poaceae; genus Hordeum; species Hordeum marinum. The sequence continues at coordinate 38,333,074 of CM039672.1, read as the reverse complement.
GCCCAATTGCGTGTCGATGGTTGACTTGCAAGTAGGATAAAAAAAGATTATGATCTAGCTGCAAGTCGATGGTTGACTTCCAATTGCGACAAAAAAAAACAAGGTCCCAGTTTCGTGTTGATGGTTGACTTGCAACCGAGATAAAAATGGGCCAGACCCAGTTGCGAGTCCATGGTCTTGCAACTGGGCCAAAAAAACCAACCCTAGTTAGTTGGACTTGGAACCAGGACAAAGAATGGGTTGGGCCGCCATTGTGTGTTAATGGTGGACTTGGCAACTCTTATGGGACGACTCATTTCGTTCGCTGGCGTCCGTTTGGATCGGTGTGGACACAAAAGGCAGTCCAGCGCGTCGACCCAAACGGACGCGCATCTGCTTGGCGTCCGCATGGCGACCCATTTCCGGCCCAATTTTGAGCCGGATTTGCGTTGGCACGGACACGAGACGGACGCGCGCGCGCCTACTCCTCTCCTCGGGCCCGTCAGTCGGTGGCAGCCACTACCATTTCCCTCCATTTCCACCAAAAACCCTCCCGTCCGCGCGCTCCCGCTGCACACCCGCCATGGACGACGCCATCGACCTTGACGCCGTCGCCGGCCTCGCCTCCCTGGCCTCGTCCGGCGCCGCCGCCCCCTCTGAGAAAGGCAAGCCTCGTGCCCCGTGCAAGACCGCTGCCATGACCAAGCCAAAGAAGGTGCTGATGCCTGAACAACAGGCAAGGGAGTTGGCCAAGAGGAAGGACCGGAGGCACGGCGCGGACGCGAGGGGTGAGGCCGCCGCGCAGGCCGCCGTCGTCGTCGCCGCGCAACAGGAGGTCACCAACGCCTGCGCCGCCGCGGCAGTGAGGGAGCCGCTCTACATGCTAGGGTTAAACCCTGGCCAGCACGGCCTCGTCCAAGCCGCCGTCGCCGCGGCCAGCACCGGCTCGTCGGCGTTTCCTCGGATGTTGCTGCCCGACTCGCCCCGCGCGTCGACTTGCAACCCGATCCCCGGCTTCCACGTCTACCCGCAGGCCTCCCGCCTCTTCGGGAAGTGCTCGCCAGACGTGAGCGTGGTCGCGCCTTCCACGCCCGCACCCGCGCCCATCGACCTCAACGCCACCCTGGTGGCAGGTGGCTCGTCATCCGGCGGCGCGAGGAAACGCGCGCGGCAGACGCCGGCCGGCGTGCTTCCGGACGCCCGCAACCTGTTCGAGGAAAGTTGGCATCGTATGCCGACGCTGGCGTGGTGCCGACATGAGACATGGCCGCTGGCATGATCGGCCACGGGCCTTTTTAAAAAAAGTTGAGTGCGGACATGAAATGGGTTGACGCGTTGGACGCATTGCCGACCCAAATGTAAAACTGGACGAACGCCGGGCAGATGGCCGACCCAAACGGACAAAAAGCGGACAAATGTGCCGTCCGTTTGGGTCGGCCCGTTGGAGTTGCTCTTGTAACTGGAACAAGAAAAAAAATGAAGCCCCCAATTGCATGTCATTGCAACTGGAGGAAAAATGGCCAACCACCAAGTTGCATATCGAGAAAGGACTTGCAACTTGGACAAAACATTGGCCAGGCGGTTGCGTATCGAAGGTAAAGTTGCAACTTGACATAAAATTGGCCAGGCCGGTTAAAGGTGGACTTGCAACAGAAAGAAAAAATCAACTAGGACAAAAAACATACAAAATAAATAAATCAAAAAACAGATAACAAATACAATTGCAATATCAATATGTGTAATTGCATGTTAAGCGATGGAGATGCAACTACATCAATAGGAAAAGCAACATCTAGTTGTATGCGCATACCAGTCCATGAGAAAAAAGAAAAAATAATATCAAAAAGCAACAGCCCAATAAAAAAAAGAACGGAAAGCTATGCACTGAACAGCCCTCGCGCGACGCAGAAAAAGCAACATCACAGCGCACAAGCTACAGAATAACTAAAAAAAAAACAGGTTTGCGCAAATCTTACAGCTTATAATCCTATGCTGTAACACCAGATACACAAAAATGTCCACCATATATTTTCCTACGTATCCAAAAGAAAAAAGTAGAGGATACCATACAAAAACTACGTACAACAATTATATTTTAAAAAACTGACTGGATACTAAGATTAGGTAAAAAGTACAAAGTGTTTGAGCTCCAAAGTATCTCCCTTATTTACACACTTTTCTTATCCCATTCTGTGGGAGTTAGTATGCCCAAGTTTTCCTGCATGATGTGTGAACAGCTCACTTCAGAGTTCCTTCCTACATTGATAGCCAGGTTGAAATTGCCAACAGTATGCCCATAGTTCCCAGGCCATACATCACAACAACATCAGAATTTTTGCCTTCCATCTGTTCTCGCAGGAGCTCTGTCCATCCATGGGACCTTAACTGTGCCTCTTGGATGTTGCAATTACCAAAAGTGTTTTTGCAAAACTTGCTATAACTCACTTCCAGCTCTTGGATGTCTGATCTTCTTGCACTAGCCTCATTCTGTAACATGACATGGTCATGTATATCATTTCCGGTAGGAAGGGGGGTTTCTGCGTCATGTGCAGCTAAGAAGCCTGTGTAAGCTGAATCAGTGTGAATAGTCTTCATGACTGATCCAAAGAAATTTGTCACTGGGACCTGGTCAAAGACAGAATAGAAGGGGGAAAAGGCTTAGCCATGGACAAAAAAGCGGCCATAAGAAACAGATATTATCTTGCCATCACCTCGTTTAAGGCACGCTTGTAAAGATCCATTCGATAATATGCAGTAGACAGCAGCATGGAAGGGTCGTATGAGTTGAAAAGACTGGAACATAAAAGGCAAGGTTATAACACAAAATGATGAACATTGGGTGAGAATGTGAAAAACCACCCAGCTACATTGTTTTTAAATATAAGATTGAATCTAGTTGAGTGCCATTGCACGTAATTTAGAATGAGGGAACAACTGATATTGATTCTTAAGTGAACACAGAAAACAGTCAGTGAATTTAAAGTTCACTGCAATCTGATTAGCCTGCAGTTACAAGCCATGAATTTCAATTATTTTATGTAAGTTGAAAAGAAAGCACATTGATAAACAAAGCACCCACACGATGCAAACCTTCTTCCACATCATATCACATAGAAATTTGAAAACTGAACAAGAAACATGAACTATATCTTACTATAGAAACAGTGAAGCAAATTGTACAGCACACTTAAATCATTACCTTCACCTGGCATAACAGAAAGTTCAACACCCAACCCAAAGAAATGTAAATGGCTATTTTTTTTCAGTAATTACATCACAGTAAGACATAACACAAAGTTCAACACCTTGTCATGCAGATAATTGATAAACTTTCAGCCGATATACATAATCCAAGAGAATAACATGTAAAGTATAATTTACCTGTTCAATGAAGCATTGCTATACATATTCAGCTTCTCAAAGAAAGCAAGTGTATGGAAGGTAAACCTATCCACAACAGAAACACCAATCTGCACCAGAAATATTTAACATAACCAGCTTCATAACAAGTAATAAGGTATAATAAGTTTGCAAATACTATGTTCTCACGTCTGAGTCAAGATGGTGAGAGTAAGAGTTTTCTCCTTTCATGCTGCTACCAATCGCCAAAACACCAGGTGATTGAAGCTGTATATTAAACAAATCAGGTACAGCCTTTAGACACAATTTTCAGATAAAGAAAAGTCGAAAGGGTGAAGTCTACACAAGCAGAGCAAATCCTTGTCTGAATCTATAATTATGTGAACTATTATCCAAATCATGAAACACAAGTGGTTAGCACACCATTTGCACAAAAGCCATATGCAGCATTTGCCACTACCATATGCCAAACAGCTATTTCGTAATAAAAAGGCAATGTGCAGTGACAACTAATAATGTTACAAAGTGTATATGGTCATATGGAGAACAAATGCAGAATGATGAACCCGGAGCTAGTTGTGCCAAAAATAAATGAACAAATTGTGAATAAAATGCATAGACGTACAACATGCTATAGTTTGCACAATTGCCAACAAATATATCAACATCTGTGAACCGTACCCAAAAGGCAAGAAAACATTGGACGGTTACAAAATGAAATGGATAATATGTATAACAGTAATTCAGTATGTGTCAAGACAAACTTGTGGCAACTAGAAACAAACCTGTGAAAACAGAGTAGCAGCCTGGCAGGTATCTACCATTATCAACAACTCTTTAAATCTGAAAGGAAGACCAAGGTGAAAAGGTCAGAATCAATGAACCCAGAAACGAAGGGGCACAAGCCAACATCCAAATGTTGATAATTAAACAATTCAACCTATGCTTCTCCTTCATTTGCTTTACTGCATCTGCTAAATCATGGCTCTGAAGTTCCTCGTTATCTTGGAATTTCAAAAATTCATCTCCACCGTGCCCAGTCATGTACAAAAGAATATGGCTTCCTTCATCACTTAAGAGACGCTTTGATCTTGGTACAGCACTATCATGTCTTCCAGTCAAAACTCGCAAAAAGTTTTCAACTGTAACCTCGTAACCTCGGTAATCAACCTGTCATTAGAAAACCAAAAGAGTAACATCAGCATACCAAGAACAGATATTACTTTTTTATATAAATATCAGATTGCATAGCATTATTAGTGGGCAACTTGAAGAATTGCCAGCTGTCAGCTTCCGTAAATGACCTAACTGGCCATATTAAACTGTGTAGAATGCCTTAAGTATCCATCGCTTTGCAACATTTGACCATCTTTTAGGAGGTGTTGTTTCATAATATTATCAACGAGAAAATCAAGATTGTAGGTATTGCAATATATGAATCATACGCCTATGGGCGTCTACTTACTGAAAAGAGGTCAAATAGTCGTAGTGTCATTTACTGTGGGTATGCATGCTTAGATATCATCAACTATTTCGTAGCTTTGGTACCTCAGGTACATCATGGGCTTGGGGAAATATTGCACCCGGGTGGTTATCTAACAGCAATATGAATTCAGCAGCAATATTTTCAGAGTAAAAGAGATTCACCTCAACATTGTCACCATAAAGATTAAGCTGGTGGTTCTCATTGTTGAACACTTGGGCAGGATAATTGTTCCGAGAATTACAAGCCATATCATCAGCCAACATAAGTATTATCCGCTCATCAGGTATTCCTAATCTCTTAACAGTCCTGGAAAAAATGGTATATTCAGTAATAAGGAATAACCTTACATACGACATTGATTGACAATTGCATATAATGGGATAATATACTAAGCATACTACCTGTACAAAGACAGCGTGTTGGCCATATGTCTATAATTAAACCTGCATAACATTTCAATAATAGGTCAGAATTAAGTGACAACAGGGATAAGCAGCAGAACTGCAGAACCCAACATCAACGAGACAACATAAAAGCATAGGCCACATATTCAAATGCTATAGGTAGATGGGAACTAAACATGCATCTCAAAGGGAAAACTGTTAAAACATTGACTGGTATTAACACAACTAGAATTGTGCATATTCGATCCTTGGCATTCTTCTTCTGTGTATTCGAGGAAAAACTACAATTGTGAATGTGTTCATACCAAAAAAAATGTCGAAAGACACTTGTGCTCACCGAACTTACATCATTACAGTTAAACGTTTTTAGTCATCATCATAATTATTATTACTACACACCCATAGAGAGATCGAATAAACTCCATTCAATTGTCAGCTGTACAACCACTGAGATCTCCGTTCATACAGACAGATCCCTGTAGAGGTAATAGCAGGGAAAAAGAATTCGGTATGGAGCTTCAGGGCAAATGTTCGCCAGCGTGATGACCATTAGATTTTGCCCAGGCTCTACGAACAGGGTGGCTCTGCCACTGATGAAAATATCAAACTACGTCGCAATCAGAAGAATAAGGCACTAGAAATGGATCCTAGCCAATGAGAAAAAACTAATCACTCCATATACTGAAATTGATATACTATTACGTAGCAAAGAGAGATGCAATCTACACCAATTGTATCGAGATCCTTGTATGAACCGCGTGCACTTTCTAGCACTTAGAGAAAAACCCTGGTTTGTCTAGACCTCTCACTGCTACATTTGGCAGAGCGAACCTGAACCCACTACAGCTGCATTGATCCACAACAATGGGGACGCACAGCCAACTCTAGCATTGCGGTAAGTAGGCAGCAACGAGCGGCGAGGTGATGGTATGGCGCATACATGATAGAGGGGGCTCACCAGAAGCGGGATGTGCAGACGAGCACGGCCCAGTTGTTGTTGTGCACAGCGGCGGGGGACGACGCCGCCGGGGGCGCGGCGGAGGAGAAGGTGAGGAGCACGAGCAGCGACAGCGTCTTGAGGAGGAAGAAGAGAGCAGGCCATGAGGGCCCGGGGCCACATCCGGCGAACGCCATTCTCGCCATCGGAGCAGCGCGCGGGATCAAGGAGCTGCCTGAGCTGATGGCCGGAGGTGGGCCGGAGCAGAGGTGGCAGGGGCGTCGGCGTCGGCGTCGGGTGGGGAAGAGGAGGTAGGCGTCGGCGGTGCCGTAGAGGTCGGGGGGCGGCACGGTGCTACCGGCGGCGACGCGACGCGGGCTACCCGATGCCGGGATCCATGGGGGAGGTGGCGGCGGCAGATCCAGTAACGTGGTGAAGCAAAGTCACTCGGCCACAGTTCCCTGACTTTTGTTTCATCCGCAACCGTTAGATCAGAAACGAAAGGAGCAGATTGCCCGTGGCACTAAATCTGAGTCCGACCGTGTGGACTAATCCGTATGGCGGCCTATGGAGCAAACGATTACGACCCGGGGCAGCTGCGCTACGCGTGCGAGTCGTGCGCAAAAGAAAAAAAAAGTGAAATCAGTTTTTCTATTTATTGTGTAAACCTCTAACATTTTTTTAACAGTGTGAAATGTTTATATTTGAAATAAGAGAGATTAGTTTTTTGAATTTACTGAAATCAGTTTTCTAAAATGACTGGTTTTTTCGAACGAGCGAAATATATTTCTTCTATAAAGTGAGTCCATTCTTTTGTGGTATAGACAACTGTTTTTTAAGAAGAGCAAACTTTTTTTTTCTGAAATGAGTTTTTTTTTCAGTGAGTGAAATTTGCTATCTCAAATGAGCAAAATAAGTTTTTCAAAACAATATTTTAATGACTGGCCTTTTTTAATTGAGTGAAATGATTTTTTTGAAATTAGTTTATATTTTTCAAATGAGTGGGATTTTGTAATTGAGTGAAATGAGTTTTTTGAAAGGGGTGAAATCTGTTTTTTGAATGACTGAAATATTCTGTTTGGTTATGGTGAAATGAGTTGTTTGAGAAGAGTTTTTTTTTTGTGAGTTAACCCATTCTTTTGGAATAAGAGAATATCTATTTTGACTTGAACGAAATTCGCAATCTGAAACAAGTTAAAATCAGCTTTTTTTTCTGTAATGAGTGATTTTCTTTAATGCAGTGAAATCAATTTTTGAATTTTTTTTAACTAAATGGAATTAGTTTAAAAAATTATCTATTTGTTTTTTTGAATTGTGTGAATTCAGTTTTTTTGGAATTAGTGAAATCTATAATTTTGAGATGAGTGAAATTCGAATTTTGAAATTTGTGAAAATTTTCTTTTTGGAAACTAGTGATTTTTTAAATGGTAGTTCTTTAAACAAGTGCAATCTATTTTAAATGATTAGATATTTTCTTTGATTTTAATGAAATCATTTTTCAAAAGAAATAATTTTTATATAGAATGGGTGAAATCTCGTATCTAAATGAGAAAAACTAGTATTTATAAATGAGTGAAATCAATTTTTTGAAATGGGGGAATCGGTAATTTGACTTTTTGAAATAAGTTAGATCAATTTTTAATTGTCTAATATGAGTAAAGCAATTTTTTGAACTTAGTTAAAACTATGTTTTTGAGGTGAATGAAACCAGGTATTTGAAACGAGTGATCTTTTTTAATCTAGTGAAATTTTCTTGAAAGGAGTGTGAGATTAAAAAAAAGTGAAATATGTTTTTTGAACGAGTGAAATATGTTATAGAATTGAGTTAAATCGGTGTTCTGAATTGAGTGAGATGAGATATTTCAATTGAGTGAAATTAGTTTCTTAATTTGGGTGAAATTATATCATTGAGTGAAACTGAGATAAATATCAAATCTCAATTTCAGTGAAATAAGTAGTCACCTTAAAATATAACTGGAGTTGGAATATGACTGAAACAACAAATTTGAACCAGTCAAAATGTATCCAAGATCCATCTTATTTTAAAGGTCTTACCACCATGAATTAAGATATGTAAATCGTTTTACAAAAACTCGAGTCATACAAGCATCAAGCGGAAGCAGAACATGTTTGGGTACGTACATCTATTAAAGAGGCTGGAGGAGCCTGAAAAGCTACAACGATCCTACCAAAGGAGCCAGAGCTCTTTCTGGGTTTCCAAGCTAATCCGGTCAACATCGAACACATCGCTAGTGAGACTGAAGTCTTCTCTGCAAAACATAAATTAATCAACCGTGAGTACAAAGGTATTCATTAAGACTTACATCAGAACTAACTACATATGCATCATTATCAACAAGGGGGTTGTGGAGTTTATTGCAGCAAGCTAGCTTTGACTCTTGGCTAACTTGTACTATGACTACAAGTACTTTCTTTAAGATGAGATAATGCACACGAGTCTACATATTCACCATATTAATACATCACTATGGATCCACTCCCGTCTCCCTACGAGAAGGCCATCCATAGCACTCACGCTTATCTTGCGCATTTAAAACTATCCATTTTCAAATTATTTATGAACCACATAAGCTTTCCAAGTAGTCCATACCCAAGGACGCGACTGTTCAAAGAGATCATTAAACCCTACAGGGGTATACTCCTTCACACGTGCTCGCGCCACTCATCGCCATGTGCACGTAAAAAGGCACCTCGGCAACCTTCAACCAGAAGCCCGGCGAGGGAGTCAGCCAGACCGTCAACCACACAAGACCCTAGTCCAGATTTATCGCCTATTTGATATTGAACCCGCAAGGAAGTCTGGCTGAAGTTTCCTCTATGGCCTCAAACGATGTGCGCATGGTTCTACAAGCCCATCGTTCGGGTGCCACTTGGTACACCATGCCATTGCGTATCTACTACATCAAAGCTCACCGCGTCGGGCAGCACTAAGCACGGCCGCCAACACTTTTCCTACAAACACCAGAAACTAATTGCAACTCCTGGACAGAGATCAAGGCGATTAATAAGCTGAGAGGGTCCATTGGTTTCGGGCCCAATGCATGGTATTCTTTCGTATTGGATAACATACATAGAACTCGATTCTTAAGGACGGTCCCAATGAGACAACCGGCCATGTACTCTAATATTCCTACATGGCCTCTCAGCGCTACCTTTACCAACTCGTGTTCATGCACTTAGCTCTCACACAGTAGGACATGAACACATGCATTCCGATTGATCGCCCAGATGGATCAGACCCAACATTACTCTAAGCATAGCAGGCACAACAAGCAAGCATGGATGAGTAAGCATAACAAGGCTCAAGCAGTTGCTACTCATGCTAAGTGGTTTCAACTATTTACTGTGGCAAAGACAACTCATGCAAAGGAATGGGTTCAACTACCGAAAACATGAAAGAGTTGAATCGTTATTGTCCTAATGTAGTATAAGAGAGCAGGAGTGAGAGAGTGGGTTCATATCAGTATGCTCAAGGGGGGGGGTGCTTGCCGGACAGTTCTGAAGATAGAACTTCTCTTCATCAGTGTCAATGATCACAACATTGGAACCATCGTCTACTGAGAAGGAACAACACCGACAAACAAGAAGAAAGGACACATTCAATTCATGCAATGCACAATCATGATGTATGATATGAAAAATTAAGGTGCTGAATTGACCTCAAGGATTAATTAACCATCTGAATTGAAGTGGGAATTCAAACAAGTTTGAATTCCAACTCCAAATGCTATTTCATAATTTGCCCTGATCATGAATTGTCATAGTTGGTGTTGTTAACTGGTTCAAACATGCGTGAACATGACATCAACAATTTCTTCAGATTTTTCTGATCATTTTTCATACATAAATTATTTTCATCCGAGTTATAGATTATTTTCTATGATTTCTGGAAGTTTTAAACATTTTATGGAAATTTCCTGATTATTTAAAATACCAAAAAAGCTTTAATGCGCCATCATTGCATCGGGTTGACGTCAGCCGGTCAACTAACCCGTTCTAGGTCAAACCTGATGTGCGAGGTCGACACGTTAGTGATATAGAGACTAACCAGGGGTTACTCCCCTGTTGACCCAGCTTTGACCAGCTACGGGCCCTAGTGTCAGCGGTTGTGGGTGGTTAATTAGCAAGGGGGTTTGACCGACGGGGCCACATCAGCATGCTGGAGCTCCACCGGTGGGGACCAATCCGATGGCGGAAGTTCGTCGGAGTTACGCTCTCGGCGTCCATTTGGCGAGCCGAGGGCACCAGCGAGGAGCTATTTCTCGCTTGCATCCGGTGGACAAACGGGAGGTGCGGGGGTCACCGGAGCTGACGTCGACAAGCTCATCGGCAACACCAGAGCATGGGGGTGAGGCACGCGAGGCTACAAGGCATGGGGAAGCTAGCTGTGATGCTATACGGGTTCCTGGGAGCACGAGGAGTTCGACGGTGCGCTCAGATGCGACCGGATCGGGCCTTGGCCGCGACGGCAACATGGCCAGGAGGAGCTCTCGGCTCCGGCGAGGTAGCTAGCTAGGGGGCACTCGGAGCAACAAGGTTAGGGGGAGACGGATCAGTGGCTCACGACAGTTCTGGTAGAGGCAACGAAGGGCTTGGGGAGGCTCTTGATGGAGCGAATCGACGGGCGGCTTTCGACGGTCGGAGGTTGAAGATGACGACGATCTCGGTGCTTGGGGATGTCCGGCGACGCGTGGCTCGACGAAGAGGGAGAAGAGGTTGTTGCGGAGCTCAGGGACGCGAAGAGGGAGAGAGGGAGTGACTCTGGCCATGAGGTTCAGGGCGGCGCATCAATGGAGGGCTCAACCCTGGAGGGAGGAGGCAGAGGAGAGCGAGAGGGAGAATGGACGAGGGGTGGGATCGATCGAGACGTCGCCTGTGTCCTAATACCGCTCGGTGGAGCCCTCGAGGAAGCAGGAGGTGGCGTGCGCACGGCGACCACACGCCCTCGTGCCTTCTGGCACGATGTTGAAGGCGTGGGGAGCTGGGCCGCTACAATGTTGGGCAGGTAAGTTCTTCTCTCTCTTTGCTTTCCATTTATTTCCATTTTCCTATTTTTTGTCTATTTGATTTAGTAAAATACCAAATCATTTTCTTAAAATTCTAAAAATATTTTTGGCCACTAAATTAATTATTCTAGAGGCCCTCAATAATTTCCAGAATATTTGGAGCATTTGAAACATTTATAGGAATTAAAAGCCCCCATTCAAATACAATACGAGTTAATTCAAACATCCAAAATTGTCCTAGAACTATGTGCATGATTTTTGGCAAAGGTTTTCTCCTTTTTCAAAGACCATGGACTTTTCTGAAGGCCATTTTGGATTCATTGAAAAAGATTTTATTTGAACCTAGTTTAATTTCATCTGGTGCCAGGGTTTATGAATCCTCATTTCAAGTTTCCTTTGAATTTAAACATGATGACATGATGATTAATGCAATTACAAGAAATAGCTAGCTAGGGCTATGACAACTCACCCCCACTAAACAAGAATCTCGTCCCGAGATTCAGGTGTAAGAGGACAAAGGGGACACAAGTAATACAATCTTCACGATCCAATTGTCCTTCTCGAAGATGTTGAATCATTGTATCATGTTGATCTTGACATCTTTGTCTTTGAGATCTTCACTCAACACAACGACGAAGGAACGGAAAACCTCTACAAGAATCGATCTTAACGAAGATCGAACGACTCACGATTAACTCATGTGGTGAGACACAAAAACATCTCTTGAGATGAGACACAAAACACATCGGGAGCAATGGAATGAGGCAGATGACAGAGGTTCGATTGGTTGGCAACAATTCCATGCAAAAAAGATGGTACATGGTTTTCAAAGTAGCGAGGAAATAATTGCCATGATCCCATAATGGGGCACCTTAGGGAAGGTGCAGGACTCGTAGAATTATCCTTTAAGTGGCAAAATAATTACTTTTGATACAGAGATCATTGGAACTCTTCATACCAGGCTAAGGTAATTCGCAGGCAATCGTTTGAAGGAATTCGAAAGAAATGGCATACTCAGCTTTGAAAGAGAGTAGGGTTATAGAACAACTCGGTCAACGGAAGACACATTACAATTGATACCGAGAGTATAACCCAAAGTCTGAGCATGATCTCAAGAACTTGAGCATGTCCACATTCATTAGAGTTTTTACCAACATCCATGCCAAGGATCCTGGCAGCACATCATATTGTCGGGGAACGTTGCATGGGAAACAAAAAATTTCCTATGCTTCACCAAGATCAATCTAGGAGATGAGCATCTATGAGAGGAGAGATTGGATCTACGTACCCTTGTAGATCGCTAAGCGAAAGCGTTAAAGAACGCGGTTGATGTAGTGGTACATCTCCGCGATCCAAATCGCAAGCCGTCCCACGAACTCCCGATCAAGTGCCGAACGGACGACACCTTCACGTTCAGCACACGTGCAGCTCGATGAAGATCTCCACCTTCTTGATCCAGGAAGAGGGAGTGGAGAGGTAGATGAGTTCGCCGACAACACGACATCGTGGCGGCGGCGGTGGTGGTGGAGCTGATCCGGCAGAGCTTCGCTAAGCGTCGCTGAATCGATCTAGAGGAGAGGCTATCGGAGAGGGAGGAAGGGCTGTGCCATGGCTTAGGGTGCGACTGCCCTCCTCCCTCTCACATATATATAGGGGAGGAGGAGGAGGCTGGCCACCCTAGGGTTTCCCCTAGTGTTTGGTGCGGTGGCCAAGGAGGTGGGGCGGCGGCCAGGGTGGCTTGGCCACCAAGTTTGGTGGCTAGCCCAACCTTTTGGCCCAGCCCAAGCCTCTAGCCACATGGGCTTGAGGTGGTAGGTGTGGCCAGCCCACTAGGGGCTGGTTTGCACCCTCTCACAACCCATGTGACCCTTTGGAGTAGATGGGCCCATCCGGTGGACCCCCGGGAACACTTCTGGCACTCCGTCACACCACTTGCAGGTCACGGAACTTTTCCGGAACTCAAATACCAACTTCCCATATATGAATCTTTACCTCCGGACCACTCCAGAACTCCTTGTGATGTTTGGGATCTCATCCAGGACTCCAAACAACCTTCGGACACATCACACATAACTTATCAATACCGAAACGTCACCGAACCTTAAGTGTGCAGACCCTGCGGGTTCAAGAACCATGTAGACATGAACGAGACACCTCTATGGTCAATAACCAATAGCGGGACCTGGATGCCCATATTGGTTCCTACATGTTCTACGAAAATCTTTATAGGTCGAACCACTATGTCAAGGATTCAGTTAATCCCGTATGATGTTCCCTTTGTCCTTCGGTATGTTACTTGCCCGAGATTCGATCATCGGTATCTCTAAACCTAGTTCAACCTCGTTACCGGCAAGTATCTTTACTCATTCCGTAATACAAGATCCCGTGACTAACACTTAGTCACATTGCTTGCAAGGCTTGTTGTGATGTTGTATTACCGAGTGGGCCCCGAGATACCTCTCCGTCACACGGAGTAACAAATCCCAGTATTGATCCATGCCAACTCAACAAACACCCTCAAAGATACCTGTAGAGTACCTTTATAGTCACCCAATTACGTTGTGACGTTTGATGCACACAAGTCACTCCTCTGGTGTTAGTGAGTTGCATGATCTCATGGTTATAGGAACATATACTTGACATGCAGAAAACAATAGCAATAAACTTACACAATCATATGCTACGTTCATAGTTTGGGTCTTGTCCATCACATCATTATCCTAATGATGTGATCCCGATATCAAATGACATCTCATGTCCATGGCTAGGAAACCTTAACCATCTTTGATCAACGAGCTAGCCTGCTAGAGGCATACTAGGGACATAGTGTTTGTCTATATGCCCACACATGTATTTAGTTTCCAATCAACACAATTATAGCATGGACAATAAACGATTATCATGAACAAGGAAATATAATAATAAACACTTTATTTATTGACTCTAGGGCATATTTCCAACAGTCTCCCACTTGTACTAGAGTCAATAATCTAGTTCACATCACTATGTGATTTACATTGTAATGAATCGAACACCCATGCAGTTCTGGTGTTGATCATGTTTAGCCCTTGGAAGAGGTTTAGTCAATGGATTTGCTACATTCAGATCCATGTGCACTTTGCAAATATTTATTTCCTTCTCCTCGACGTAATCGCGGATGGAATTGAAGCGTCGCTTTATGTGTCTGGTCCTCTTGTGAAACCTTGGTTCCTTGGCCAGAGCAATGGCACCAGTGTTGTCACAGAATAGAGTCATTGTATTTACTGCACTGGGCACTACTGCAAGATCTGTCATGAACTGCTTGATCGAGACACCTTCCTTCGCTACCTCCAAGGCTGCGATGTACTCTGCTTTGCATGTAGAATCGACTACCACGCTTTGCTTGGAACTGCACCAGCTTACCGCTTCCCCATTGAGAATAAATATGTATCCGGTTTGTGACTTGGAGTCATCTGGATCAGTGTCAAAGCTTGCATCGACGTAACCCTTTACGACGAGGTCTTGATCACCTCCATAAACGAGAAACTTTTCCTTAGTCCTTTTCAGGTACTTAAGGATATTCTTGACCGCCGTCCAGTGCTCCATTCCAGGATCACTTTGAAACCTTCCGGCCATACTTATGGAAAGGCTGACATCAGGTCTTGTGCATAGCATTGCATACATGATAGAGCCTATGGCTGAAGCATAGGGGACGACACTCATCTTTTCTCTATCTTCTGCAGTCACTGGGCATTGAGTCTTACTCAACTTCACACCTTGTAACACAGGTAAGAACCCCTTCCTAGACTGATCCATTTTGAACTTTTTCAAAACTTTATCAAGGTATGTGCTTTGTGAAAGTGCTATCAAGCGTCTCGATCTATCTCTATAGATCTTAATGCCTAATATGAAAGCAGCTTCTCCTAGGTCCTTCATTGAAAAACTCTTGTTAAAACATTCCTTCATGCTTTCCAGCATTTCTATATTGTTTCCAATCAGCAATATGTCATCCACATATAATATTAGAAATGCTACAGAGCTCCCACTAACTTTCTTGTAAATACAAGCTTCTCTATAAACTTGTATAAACCCAAACCCTTTGATCACCTCATCAAAGCGCTTATTCCAACTCCGAGATGCTTGCACCAGTCCATAAATGGATCGCTGGAGTTTGCAAACTTTGTCAGCATTCGCTGGATCGACAAAACCTTCGGGTTGCATCATATACAACTCTTCCTCAAGGAAACCATTAAGGAATGCTGTTTTGACATCCATCTGCCAAATTTCATAGTCGAAATATGCAACTATTGCTAACATGATTCTGACGGACTTAAGCATCGCTACGGGTGAGAAGGTCTCATCGTATTCAACTCCTTGAACTTGTGAAAACCCTTTGCCACAAGTCGAGCTTATAGACTGTGACATTATCGTCCGCGGTTGTCTTCTTCTTAAAGATCCATTTATTCTGAATGGCCTTTCACCCTTCAGGTAATACTTCCAAAGTTCATACTTTTTTTCATACATGGACCCCATCTAGGATTTCATGGCCTCTAACCATTTCTCGGAACCGGGCCAATCATCGCTCCTTCATAGCTCATAGGTTCATTGTCGTCTAACTACATGACCACTAAGACAGGGTTGCCGTACCACTCAGGAGCAGTACGCGCCCTTGTTGACCTACGAGGTTCAATAGCAACTTGATCCGAAGTTTCATGATCATCATTAACTTCCTCTTCAACCGTCGTTGCCTCCACAGAAACATCTTTTTGCGCTGCGCTACTCTCTGGTTGAAGTGAAGGTTCAGTAACCTCATCAAGTTCTACTTTCCTCCCACTCAATTCTTTCGAGAGAAACTCTTTCTCAAGAAATGTTCTGTTCTTAGCGACAAACACTTTGCCTTAGGATCTGAGGTAGAAGGTATACCCAACTATCTCTTTTGGGTATCCTATGAAGACACATTTCTCCGCTTTGGGTTCCAGCTTTTCAGGCTGAAGCTTTTTGACATAAGCATCACATCCCCAAACTTCTAGAAACGACAACTTTGGCTTCTTGCCAAACCACAATTCGTATGGTGTCGTCTCAATGGATTTTGATGGTGCCCTATTTAAAGTGAATGCAACTGTCTCTAATGCATAACCCCAAAACGATAGTGGCAAATCGGCAAGAGACATCATAAAACGCACCATATCTAATAAGGTTTGATTATGACATTCGGACACACCATTACACTGTGGTGTCCCAGGCAGTGTCAATTGTGAAACAATTCCACACTGTCTTAAGTGACTGCCAAACTCATAACTCAGATATTCTCCTCCTCGATCAGATCGTAGAAATTTAATCTTCTTGTTACGATGATTCTCAACTTCACTCGGAAATTGCTTGAACTTTTCATACGATTTCAGACTTGTGTTTCATTAAGTAAATATATCCATATCTACTTAAGTCATCAGTGAAGGTGAGAAAATAACGATATCCACCGCGCGCCTCAATGTTCATCGGACCACACACATCAGTATGTATGATTTCCAACAAATCACTCGCCCGTTCCATTATTCCAGAGAACGGTGTCTTAGTCATCTTGCCCATGAGGCATGGTTCACATGTGTCAAGTGATTAAAAATGAAGTGACTCCAAAAGTCCATCAACATAGAGCTTCCTCATGCATTTTACACCAATATGACCCAAACGACAGTGCCACAAGAAAGTGGTACTATCGTTATCAACTCTACATGTTTTGGCATCAATGCTATGAACATGTGTATCATCACCATCGAGATTCAATAAGAATACACCCCTCACATTGGGTGCATGACCATAAAAGATATTACTCATATAAATAGAACAACCATTATTCTCTGATTTGAATGAGTAACCATCTCGCAATAAACAAGATCAAGATATAATGTTCATGCTTAACGCAAGCACTAAATAACAATTATTCAGGTTCATCACTAATCCCAATGGTAGTTGAAGAGCGAGCGTGCCTACGGCGATCACATCAACCTTGGAACCATTTCCCACGCGCATCGTCACTTTATGCTTAGCCAGCCTCCGTCTATTCCATAGGTCCTGCTTTGAGTTGCAAATGTGAGCAACCGAACCGGTATCAAATACCCAGGCACTACAACGAGAGCTAGTAAGGTACACATCAATAACATGTATATCACATATACCTTGTTTGGTGTTGGCCGCCTTCTTGTCGGCCAGATACTTGGAGAGTTCCGCTTCTAGTGATCACTTCCCTTGCAATGAAAGCACTTAATTTCTGGCTTGGGCCCAGCCTTGGGTTTCTTCACGGGGGGAGCAACTGCTTTGCCACCCTTCTTGGAGTTACCCTTCTTGTCCTTCCCATGCTTCTTGAAACTAGAGGTTTTATTGACCATCAACACTTGATGTTCTTTCTGGATTTCAGACTCAGCGACTTTCAGCATCGCAAACAGCTCGGCGACTGACTTGTTCATCCCATGCATGTTATAGTTCAACACGAAGCTTTTGTAGCTAGGTGGCAATGATTGAAGAACTCTGTCAGTGATCGCATCCGGCGGAAGGGGCATCCCTAACTCCGCCAGACGGGTCGAATACCCAGACATTCTGAGTATATGTTCACTGATAGACCCGTTCTCCTCCATCTTGCAAGCATAGAACTTATCGGAGGTCTCATACCTCTCGATCCGGGCATTCTTCTTAAAGATAAACTCCAACTCTTGGAACATCTCATATGCTCCATGACGTTCAAAACGTCTTTGAAGTCCCAGTTCTAAGCCATACAACATTGCACATTGAACTATTGAGTAATCTCCAGAACGTGCCTCCCAAGCATTCTTAATATCTTCAGATGACACGGGAGCGAGTGGGTCACCAAGCGGTGCATCAATGACATAAGCCTTCTGGGAAGCCGTGAGGATAATCCTCAGATTACGGGCCCAGTCAACAAAGTTACTTCCATCATCTTTCAACTTAGCTTTCTCTAGGAACGCATTAAAATTCAGGGGTGCTACTGTGCGAGCCATTAATCTACAACATAAATAAGCAAAGGTTACTAAGACTATTGTTCATGATAATGAGTTTAGTTAATCAAATTACTAAAGCTACCACTTAAATTGACATCCCTCAGGTCATCTGAGTGACACATGATCCATATTCACCAACTCAAGTCTGATCATCATGTGAGTTAAGGTGGTTTCAATGGTGAACATCATCATGTTGATCATATCTACTATATGACTCATGCTCGACCTTTTGGTCTCTTGTGTCCTGAGGCCATGTCTGTACATGCTAGGCTTTTCAAGTTTAACCCGAGTGTTCCGCATGTGCAACACTGGCTTACACCCGTTGTATGCGAACGTAGAGTCTATCACATCCGATCATCACGTGGTGTCTCGACACGACGAACTTTCGCAATGGTGCACACTCGGGGAGAACACAAATCATATTGAAATTTAAGTGAGGGATCACCTTATAATGCTACCGTCGTCCTAAGCAAAACAAGGTGCATAAAAAGATTAACATCACATGCAAATAATAAGTGACATGATATGGCCATAAACTTGTGCTTTTGATCTCCATCTCCAAAGCACCGGCATGATCTCTGACGAGGATATGTACCTAGGGTAGGGTCCTAGGCAAGGCCCGCATACCCTACCTAAGGACACCACATGGGAGGACTTGAAGATCAAGCATGAACTTCTGAGTGGGTCCCTGGAGACGTTCAAAGTTACTCGACAGTAGTCCACTCAGAAGTTTTGTCTCGCACTCGGCAGTCGCGTGTCACCCGACGGACCTCGTTTCACTCGACGCCAAAAGACCAGGAGCCATCATCAAGAGCCCAACGGGCAGACGCTGGCTTAATGGCCCTTAATAGCTTTTACTACGTACGTTACCTCTAACGGCAGACTTTACACCCCACGACCAGACCCATTGATGCGGGGCCATTATGAGGGGCAGCGAACTCTATATAAGCCGCCCCTCCCCTCCTGCACAAGGGTTAAGAAAACTATTGTAATCTCTACATTCCACTCGACATAAAGCTCCCGAGCACTGAGACGTAGGGCTGTTACCTCCACGAGAGGGGCCTGAACTCATACATCTGTGTGTACATCCTCGCCGTAGCTAGGACTCTACCCTCTCCATTCGTACCCCTACCATCTACTGTCAGGCTCGTTCCCACGACAATTGGCGCCCACCGTGGGGCAGGCGTCTAAGCGACTTCCGGCAAGGTTGCATTTTTCATCTTTCAACATGTCTTCCGGTAGTGTTTTTGCTCTGGCCACGAGATCCGTTTCGGAGCGCTCACTTTCATCGCCGATGATTTGACATGGCTTCAGGAGGCGCCTCTCGATGTTGAGGCGCTCCCAATTCGCGAGGCCGCGCATTTCTGTGTGAGTCCATGTGGCGTGTTGCCGTGTCAGCCGTCGACCCCTTACGCATCGGCTCCTCTTGCCGTTCGCGGTCGCAAGCGGTCCGGCCGCTCACGACTCCAGCGGTGGGTCAAACACGCAGCAGCGCGTCAAGCTTCTTCACAGGTTGCAGCACTCGAACCTGCCGAGTCCCTTCATGGCGTGTTCGATTCGCATTCCGATCCGTCCGACGTGCCTTCCGAGTGCGAGAGCTATGATCCTGCAGCGGAGGTCTTGATGGCGGGCTCGCATCAGAGCTCACCGCCTGGTTTTGATCATGGCGAGCACGAGGCTGGTGGCCCGTCTAACGTACAATCGCACCGCGATGAGAAGGTCCTTCATACCCCCATCGTCGGCGCGACCGCCGAGGCCCAGTCTTTTGAGGCCATGCGCGTTTGTCTGGAAGAGCTCCAGGCATAGATTGACGAGTGCGCCCGTCCACGCCCGCCGCGCCCCAGTCGAGGTCAGTGACAGCAGTTCCCGACTGGATCTCACGATGGCGTCGAGGTATACCGAACTCCCATGCTTAATATTGTTGTTGCTGCTAGGATAGCAGATTCCATTCAGCCTTCCCGGTCAGAGGCTGGTCGAGGGTTGTTGCAGATCAAAGCACTGTTAGATGCAGCACAACACCAGAATTCAGTAGTTTCACAGTCTCGTCACAAGATACACAGCAATTCACCCAAGGCAGAGACCGTTCAGTCGGCACATAGTCTTGGGTCGCCCTTGCGTCGTCGAGGCGGCGGTTATCGTGACGGGCAAGATAGATATCAACACCACCGCGAAGACCACCGTCGAGTGCCCACTCCTCCGCGGAGTGGTCCATACGCGCCCTGGCGCCAGGACGACAGGCACTCCTTCGGTGACGAGCGGGATGCGGACTTTGATGCCCGCGCATACCTTCTTCAGAAGCAGATCGACAAGAGCAGAGCCTACAGAGAAGGGCATGACAGAGATGTCTCGAGTGGTAGCTCAACTACAGTGTCTGGTCCAGAGTGTTTTAGCAGAGCTATACGCTCTGTGGAGATTCCCCCCAACTTCAGAATGGCGGCGGGGATCAGAAAGTTTTCTGGTGAAACAAAACCAGAGACTTGGTTTGATGATTACTGAGTGGCTGTGCAGATTGGCGGCGGGAATGACAATGTCGCAATGAAGCACCTGCCTCTTATGTTGGATGGACCAGCTCGAGCTTGGTTGAATTGTTTGGCTCCTTCCAGCATTCATAGTTGGGAAGATCTTGCCCGAGTGTTTATCCGGACCTTCGAGGGCACTTGCAAGCGCCCCGCAGGTCTGTTCGACTTATAGCACTGCGTCCAGAAGCCCAGCGAAACCTTAAGAGACTATATTCAGCGATGGTCCACCCTGCATCATACGGTGGAAAATGTGTCGAAACACCAGGCTGTTTGCGCCTTCAAGGCCGGTGTAAGATACAGAGAGCTGTATTTGAAGTTCGGGCGCATTGGTGACATTTCACTCGGCAAGATGATGGAAATTGCCACTCGCTATGCCAATGGCAAGGAAGAAGACCGCCTCTATAGGGGCAAAGGAAAAGTGGTTGCCAACGAGTCTGGCGGCGGTAACAATAGGAAACAAAAGCGGAAGGCTGAAGACCCAGTTCCGGTAGAGGCCACAGCACTGGCGACTCAGTCGAAAAACAAGGGCAAGGCCAAAGCTCGGTATGCCCCCAAGAAGGGGAAGGGTCAGCCAGGAACCGATATCTTGGATTAGCCGTGTGTGATTCACACGAAGAAAGATGCAGAAGGCAACCTCATTTTGCCCAAGCACACCACTCGATAGTGTCGGACCCTCATCCAACAGTTCAAGGGAGACCAGTCGAGTGGGAAATCTCCTGAAAAAGAAGATGAAGACGAAGAGAAGGAAACATTCTCGGATGTCACTGCTACCCTGGTGATCTTTGCTGACATCGAGAGCAAGAGCCGTCTGAAAGTCATAAATAGAGAGATCAATATGACTGTGCCAAACACCCCCACCTACCTCAAATGGTCTCAATATGCTGTCACATTCGACCAGACTGACCATCCTACACGTGTGGCCACACCCGGTCGACAGGCTCTGGTAGTTGATCCGGTGGTGTAGGGGACTCGGCTTAGAAAAGTCCTCATGGACGGCGGTAGCGGCCTGTACATTCTGCATGCGGATACCTTGAAGGGAATGGGCATTCCTATGTCCTGTCTCAGTGAAAGCAGCATGCATTTCCATGGGGTCATCCCAGGAAAGAAGGCCAAGTCACTCGGCTAGATATCATTGGATGTGGCATTCGGAGATAGCAAAAATTTCCGAAAAGAAAAGTTGACGTTTGAAGCTGTGGATTTCAAGAGCGCTTACCACGCCATTTTGGGTCGACCCGCTTATGCACGTTTCATGGCCTGACCATGTTACGTGTATCTCAAGCTGAAAATGCCGGGCCCTAAGGGCGTGATCACGGTCACTGGCAATCGACAGCGGGCCGAAGAGTGTCTCCAGCAAGGGTCCAAGACCACCGATCAACAAATGGCCATGGTCGAGCTAGAGGAGTACAAGGAAACCACTGATCCTGCTGATTTGCTCCGCACAAAAAAGCCAGCTTTCGAGTCGGCATTTCAGTCGGCAGGTGAAGTGAAGAAGGTGCACATCCACCCGACGGATCCAACAGCTGCCCCGACGAATATCTCGACAACACTCGACAACAACTAGGAAGTCGAGCTCATCCAGTTCCTCCGTGAGAACTGGGATATCTTTGCATGGAAGCCTGCAGACATGCCGGGAATTCCCAGGGAGCTAGCTGAGCATTGTCTGCGAGTGGATCCGAAGGCCAAGCCTGTCAGGGAGCATTTGCGTCGTTCCGCGGCTGAGAAGCGCAAGGCAATCGGAGAAGAAGTGGCCCATCTCTTGCAAGCCAAGTTCATTCGGGAGATTTACCACTCCGAGTGGCTCTCGAATGTTGTGATGGTGCCAAAAAAAGATAAGTCATTGCGCATGTGCATTGACTTCAAACATCTTAATAAGGTGTGTCCGAAAGACCATTTTCCGCTCCCCCGCATAGATCAGATTGTTGACTCGACAGCGAGGTGCGAGAGATTATCGTTTTTGGATGCCTATTTGGGGTACCATCAGATCCGTCTGTTTGGCCCAGATGAAATAAAAACAACCTTCATCACCCCGTTTGGGTGTTTCTGCTACATCACCATGCCTTTTGGTCTCAAGAATGCCGGCGCTACTTTTATGCACATGATTCAGAAATGTTTACTCGACCAGATCCCTCGGAATGTCGAGGCGTACATGGACGATATAGTGGTCAAGTCCCGCAAAGGTTACGACCTGCTGGCTGACTTGGCTGAGACATTCGCCAATCTGAGGCGATTCGACATAAAGCTGAATCCGGCCAAATGTACATTCGGTGTCCCTGGCGGCAAGTTACTCGGTTTTCTCGTTTCCGAACGAGGAATTGATGTCAATCCCGAGAAGATCAGCGCCATTACCCGTATGAAGACTCCCGTGTGAGTGCACGATGTTTAGAAGCTCACAGGTTGCTTGGCGGCATTGAGTCGATTCATTTCTCGTGTTGGTGAGAAGGCTCTGCCCTTGTATCAGTTGATGAAGAAATCAGACACATCTGACTGGACTCCTGAAGACGAAGCAGCGTTTGTTGAGCTCAAAGCCCTGCTGTCCACCCAGCCGGTGCTTGCTGCTCCTGCCAGCAAAGAGCCCTTGCTCCTGTACATCGTGGCCACAAATCAGGTCGTCAGTACAGTGCTGACTATCGAGCGAGAAGAGGAAGGCAAAGCCTATAAGGTTCAGTGGCCAGTCTATTATGTCTCAGAAGTTTTGTCCCCCTCAAAGAAGAGATATCCTCATTATCAGAAGCTGTTGTATGGTATTACTTATCAACGAAGAAGGTGGCACATTATTTCCAAGACCACTCGATCTCAGTCGTCAGTGATGCACCTTTATCAGAGATTTTCAATAATCATGACGCATCAGGTCGAGTGGCTAAATGGGCAATTGAGCTGGGACACTTCGACATCAGATTCGAAGCCAAGAAGACAATCAAGTCCCAAGCATTGGCAGATTTCATGGCCGAGTGGATCGAACAACAACAACCTATCCAAGTTCATGTTGGAAATATGCCCTAGCGGCAATAATAAAATGGTTATTATTGTATTTCCTAGTTCATGATAATTGTCTGTTATTCATGCTATAATTGTGTTAACCAGAAACCGTAATACATGTGTGAATACATAGACCACAACGTGTCCCTAGTGAGCCTCTAGTTGGCTAGCTCGTTGATCAATAGATGGTCATGGTTTCATGACCATGGACATTGGATGTCGTTGATAACGGGATCACATCATTAGGAGAATGATGTGATGGACAAGACCCAATCCTAAGCATAGCACAAGATCGTGTAGTTCGTTTGCTAAAGCTTTTCAATGTCAAGTGTCGTTTCCTTAGACCATGATATTGTGTAACTCCCGGATACCGTAGGAATGCTTTGGGTGTGCCAAACGTCACAACGTAACTGGGTGGCTATAAAGGTACGCTACGGGTATCTCCGAAAGTGTCTGTTGGGTTGACACGAATCGAGACTGGGATTTGTCACTCCGTGTGACGGAGAGGTATCTCTCGGCCCACTCGGTAAGACATCATCATTATGAGCTCAATGTGACTAAGGAGTTAGTCACGGGATGATGTATTACGGAACGAGTAAAGAGACTTGCCGGTAACGAGATTGAACAAGGTATGGGGATACCGACGATCGAATCTCGGGCAAGTACCATACCGATAGACAAAGGGAATTGTATACGGGATTGATTGAATCCTTGACATCGTGGTTCATCCGATGATATCATCGTGGAGTACGTGGGAGCCAACATGGGTATCCAGATCCCGCTGTTGGTTATTGACCGGAGAGGTGTCTCGGTCATGTCTATGTGTCTCACGAACCCGTAGGGTCTACACACTTAAGGTTCGATGACGCTAGGGTTATAGGGAAATAGTGTCCGTGGTTACCGAAGGTTGTTCGGAGTCCCGGATGAGATCCCGGACGTCACGAGGAGTCCCGGAATGGTCCGGAGACGAAGATTGATATATAGGAAGTGAGGTTTTGGTTACCGGAAGTGTTCCGGGTGTCTCCGGTAGTGTACCAGGACCACCGGAAGGGTTCCGGGGGTCCACCAAGTGGGCCCACCTGCCCCGGAAGGTTCCATGGGCCAAGAGTGGGAGGGAGCCAGCCCCTAGGTGGGCTGGTGCGCCTCCCACCCCAGCCCAAGGCGCAGCAAGGGTGGAGGGGGCAAACCCTAGGCTTAGATGGGCCTTAAGGCCCACCCTAGGGCGCCTCCACCTTTCCCTGACCTGGCCGCCGGCCAGATGCCATCTGGTGGCTGCCGCCAGCCCCTAGGGTGGAACCCTAGGGCGCAGCACCTCTCCTCCCCTCCCCCTATATATAGTGGATGTATTTGGGGCTGCACAACACACGAGTTCATCTCCTCCCTGGTGCAGCCCTACTCCTCCCTCTCCTTGTTCTCCGTAGTGCTTAGCGAAGCTCTGCCGGAGTACCACGCAGCTCCACCGCCACCACGCCGTCGTGTTGCCGGAGCTCTCCCTCAACCTCTCCTCCCTCCTTGCTGGATCAAGGCGTAGGAGACGTCACCGGGCTGCACGTGTGTTGAACGCGGAGGTGCCGTCCGTTCGGCACTTGATCGGATCTACCGCGATCTGAATCGCTGCGAGTATGACTCCATCAACCGCGTTCTAGCAATGCTTCTGCTTAGCGATCTTCAAAGGTATGAAGATCCAATCTCTCCCCGCTCGTTTGCTGGTTTCTCCATAGATAGATCTTGGTGACACGTAGGAAAATTTTGATTTACTACTACGTCTCCCAACAGTGGCATCATGAGCTAGGTCTATGCGTAGAATCTATGCACGAGTAGAACACAAAGCAGTTGTGGGCGTCGATTTTGTTAATATGCTTGCCGTTACTAGTCTTATCTTGATTCGACGGTATTGTGGGATGAAGCGGCCCGGACCAACCTTACATGTACGCTTACGTGAGACCGGTTCCACCGCCTGACATGCACTAGTTGCATAAGGTGGCTAGCGGGTGTCTGTCTCTCCCACCTTAGTCGGATTGGATTCGATGAAAAGGGTCCTTATGAAGGGTAAATAGCAATTGGCATATCACGTTGTGGTTTTGGCGTAGGTAAGAAACGTTCTTGCTAGAAACCTATAGCAACCACGTAAAAACTTGCAACTACAAATTAGAGGACGTCTAACTTGTTTTTGCAGCATATGCCTTGTGATGTGATATGGCCAGAAGGATGTGATGTGATGCATTGTGATGTATGAGATTGATCATGTTCTTGTAATAGGGTTCACGACTTGCATGTCGATGACTATGACAACCGGCAGGAGCCATAGGAGTTGTCTTATATTATTGTATGACCTGCGTGTCAATCATAAACACCATGTAATTACTTTACTTTATTGCTAAGCGTTAGCCATAGTAGTAGAAGTAATAGTTGGCGAGACAACTTCATGAAGACACAATGATGGAGATCATGGTGTTGTGCCGGTGACAATGATGATCATCGTGCCCCGAAGATGGAGATCATAGGAGCAAGATGATATTGGCCATATCATGTCACTATATTGATTGCATGTGATGTTTATCATGTTTACATCTTATTTGCTTAGAACGACGGTAGTAAATAAGATGATCTCTCAATAAAATTTCACGAGAAGTGTTCACCCTAACTGTGCACCGTTGCTAAGGATCGTTGTTCCGAAGCACCACGTGATGATCGGGTGTGATAGGTTCTAACGTTCGCATACAACGGGTGTAAGCCAGATTTGCACACGCGAAACACTTAGGTTGACTTGACGAGCCTAGCATGTACAGACATGGCCTCGGAACACGGAAGATCGAAAGGTCGAACATGAGTCGTATAGAAGATACGATCAACATGAAGATGTTCACCATGGATGACTAGTCCGTCTCACGTGATGATCGGACACGGGCTAGTTGACATGGATCATGTATCACTTGGATGACTAGAGAGATGTCTATCTAAGTGGGAGTTCATTGAATAATATGATTATGTGAACTTAATTATCATGAACTTAGTCTAAAATTGCCTTTAATATCTATATTGTAGATCCAATGGCCAACGCAAATGTCAACCTCAATTTCAACGCGTTCCTAGAGAAAACCAAGCTGAAAGACGATGGAAGCAACTATGCAGACTGGGTCCGTGGCTTGAGGATCATCCTTATAGCTTCCAAGAAACTGTATGTCCTTGATGCACTGCTAGGTGACCCACCCCTTCTCCCAGCAGAACAAGATGTTGAGAACGCTTGGCATTCTCGCTGTGATGATTACTCCCTTGTTCAGTGCGGCATGCTTTACAGTCTAGAACCGGGGCTCCAAAAGCGTTTTGAGCAACACGGAGCATATGAGATGTTCCAGGAGCTGAAACTGGTTTTTCAGGCTCATGCCAGGGTGGAGAGATATGAAGTCTCCGACAAGTTCTTTAGCTGTAAGATGGAGGAGAACAGTTCTGTCAGTGAGCACATCCTCAAGATGTCTGGGCTTCACAACCGCTTGACTCAGCTGGGAGTTAATCTCCCGGATGACTCAGTCATTGACAGAATCCTCCAGTCGCTTCCACCTAGCTACAAGAGCTTTGTGATGAACTACAACATGCAGGGTATGGAGAAGTCCATTCCCGAGTTGTACTCGATGCTGAAATCAGCGGAGGTCGAGATCAAAAAGGAGCATCAAGTGTTGATGGTAAACAAGACCACTAGTTTCAAGAAAGACAAGGGTAAGAAGAACTTCAAGAAGGACGGCAAAGCTGTTGTCGCGCCCGGTAAGCAAGTTGCCGGGAAGAAGAAGAACAAGAATGGACCCAAGCCTGAGACTGAGTGTTTCTATTGTAAGGGTACCGGTCACTGGAAGCGGAACGACCCCAAGTATTTAGCGGATAAGAAGGACGGCAACATTAAAGGTATATGTGATATACTTGTTATTGATGTGTACTTGACCAGCGCTCGTAGTAGCTCCTGGGTATTTGATACCGGTGCAGTTGCTCACATTTGTAACTCCAAGCAGGAGCTGCGGAATAAGCGGAGGCTGGCCAAGGACGAGGTGACGATGCGCGTCGGGAATGGTTCCAAGGTCGATGTGATCGCCGTCGGCACGCTACCTCTACATCTACCTTCGGGATTAGTTTTAAACCTTAATAATTGTTATTTAGTACCAGCTTTGAGCATGAACATTGTATTTGGATCTCGGTTGATGCGAGATGGCTACTCATTTAAATCCGAGAATAATGGTTGTTCTATTTATATGCGAGAAATGTTTTATGCTCATGCCCCGCTGGTCAATGGTTTATTCTTGATGAATCTCGAACGTGATGTTACACATATCCATAGTGTGAGTACCAAAAAGTGTAAAGTTGATAACGATAGTCCCACTTACATGTGGCACTGCCGTCTTGGCCATATTGGTGTCAAACGCATGAAGAAGCTCCATGCTGATGGACTTTTGGAGTCACTTGATTTCGAATCATTTGACACATGCGAACCATGCCTCATGGGCAAGATGACCAAGACTCCATTCTCTAGAACAATGGAGCGAGCAACTGACTTGTTGGAGATAATACATACCGATGTATGCGGTCCAATGAGTGTCGAGGCTCGCGGTGGCTACCGTTATGTTCTCACCCTCACTGATGACTTGAGCAGATATGGGTATGTCTACTTAATGAAACACAAGTCTGAAACCTTTGAAAGGTTCAAGGAATTTCAGAGTGAGGGAGAGAATCAACGTGACAGGAAAATAAAATGCCTACGATCTGATCGTGGCGGAGAATATTTAAGTCACGAGTTTGGCACACACCTTAGGAAATGTGGAATTGTTTCACAAGTCATGCCGCCCGGCACACCTCAGTGAAATGGTGTGTCTGAACGTCGTAATCGCACTCTATTGGATATGGTGCGATCTATGATGTCTCTTACCGACTTACCGCTATCATTTTGGGGATATGCATTAGAGACTGCCGCATTCACTTTAAATAGGGCACCGTCTAAATCCGTTGAGACGACACCATATGAATTATGGTTTGCAAAGAAACCTAAGATGTCGTTTCTAAAAGTTTGGGGATGCGATGCTTATGTGAAGAAACTTCAACCTGAGAAGCTCGAACCCAAAGCCGAAAAGTGCGTCTTCATAGGATATCCCAAAGAGACTATTGGGTATACCTTCTACCTACGATCCGAGGGCAAAGTCTTTGTTGCCAAGAATGGATCCTTTCTCGAGAAAGAGTTTCTCTCGAAAGAAGTAAGTGGAAGGAAAATAGAACTTGATGAGGTAATTGTACCTCCACTCGACCCGGAGAGTAGCGCATCACATGAAGTTGTTTCTGTGGAGCCTACACCGGCTAGAGAGGAAGTTAATGATGATGATCATGAAGCTTTAGATCAAGTTGCTACTCGAAGGTCCACTAGGACACGTTCCGCACCAGAGTGGTACGGCAATCCTGTCCTAGAGATCATGTTGTTGGACAACGGTGAACCTTCGAACTATGAAGAAGCAATGGCGGGCTCGGATTCCAACAAATGGCTTGAGGCCATGAAATCCGAGATAGGATCCATGTATGAGAACAAAGTATGGACTTTGGTGGACTTGCCTGATGATAAGCGAGCCATTGAAAACAAATGGATCTTTAAGAAGAAGACTGACGCAGACGGTAATGTGGCCGCCTATAACGCTCGGCTTGTCGCTAAGGGTTATCGACAAGTTCAAGGAGTTGACTACGATGAGACTTTCTCACCCGTAGCGATGCTAAAGTCAGTTCGGATCATGTTAGCAGTTGCCGCATTTTATGATTATGAGATCTGGCAAATGGACGTCAAAACGGCATTCCTTAATGGCTTCCTCAAGGAAGAACTGTATATGATGCAGCCGGAAGGTTTTGTCGGTCCTAAAGATGCTAACAAGGTATGCAAGCTCCAGCGCTCCATCTATGGGCTGGTGCAAGCATCTCGGAGTTGGAACATTCGCTTTAATGAGGTGATTAAAGCGTTTGGGTTTGTACAGGTTTATGGAGAACCCTGTATTTACAAGAAAGTGAGTGGGAGCTCTATAGCATTTCTTATACTGTATGTGGATGACATGCTGATAATGGGAAATAATATAGAACTCTTGGAAAGTATAAAGGCCTACTTGAATAAGTGTTTTTCAATGAAGGACCTTGGAGAAGCTGCTTACATATTAGGTATTAAGATCTATAGAGATAGATCGAAACGCCTCATTGGTCTTTCACAAAGCACATACCTTGAAAAGATATTGAAGAAGTTCAATATGGATCAGTCCAAGAAGGGGTTCTTGCCTGTGTTGCAAGGTGTGAGATTGAGTACGACTCAATGCCCGACCACGGCAAAGGATAGAGAAGAGATGAGTGTCATCCCCTATGCTTCAGCCATAGGCTCTATCATGTATGCCATGCTGTGTACCAGGCCTGATGTGAACCTTGCCATAAGTTTGGTAGGGAGGTACCAAAGTGATCCCGGAGCGGAACACTGGACAGCGGTCAAGAATATCCTGAAGTACCTGAAAAGGACAAAGGACATGTTTCTCATTTATGGAGGTGCCGAAGAGCTCGTCGTAAAGGGTTACGTCGATGCTAGCTTCGACACAGATCCGAACGACTCCAAGTCGCAAACCGGATACGTGTATATTTTGAATGGAGGGGCAGTGAGCTGGAGCAGCAGCAAGCAAAGCGTCGTGGCAGCATCTACATGTGAAGCGGAGTACAAAGCTGCTTCGGAAGCAGCAAAGGAGGGAGTCTGGATGAAGGAGTTCATCACCGACCTAGGAGTGATTCCGAATGCGTCGGGCCCGATGACTCTACTGTGTGACAACACTAGAGATATTGCCCTTGCGAAGGAGCCCAGGTTTCACAAGAAGACAAGACACATCAAGCGCCATTTCAACTCCATCCGTGATTACATTCAGGAGGGAGACATAGATATTTGTAAAGTGCATACGGATCTAAATGTCGCAGATCCGTTGACTAAACCTCTCTCACGAGCAAAACATGATCAACACCAGAATGCTATGGGTGTTCGATTCATCACAATGTAACTAGATTATTGACTCTAGTGCAAGTGGGAGACTGTTGGAAATATGCCCTAGAGGCAATAATAAAATGGTTATTATTGTATTTCCTAGTTCATGATAATTGTCTGTTATTCATGCTATAATTGTGTTAACCGGAAACCGTAATACATGTGTGAATACATAGACCACAACATGTCCCTAGTGAGCCTCTAGTTGGCTAGCTCGTTGATCAACAGATGGTCACGGTTTCATGACCATGAACATTGGATGTCGTTGATAACGGGATCACATCATTAGGAGAATGATGTGATGGACAAGACCCAATCCTAAGCATAGCACAAGATCGTGTAGTTCGTTTGCTAAAGCTTTTCAATGTCAAGTGTCGTTTCCTTAGACCATGAGATCGTGTAACTCCCGGATACCGTAGGAATGCTTTGGGTGTGCCAAACGTCACAACGTAACTGGGTGGCTATAAAGGTACGCTACGGGTATCTCCGAAAGTGTCTGTTGGGTTGACACGAATCGAGACTGGGATTTGTCACTCCGTGTGACGGAGAGGTATCTCTGGGCCCACTTGGTAAGACATCATCATTATGAGCTCAATGTGACTAAGGAGTTAGTCACGAGATGATGTATTACGGAACGAGTAAAGAGACTTGCCGGTAACGAGATTGAACAAGGTATGGGGATACCGACGATCGAATCTCGGGCAAGTACCATACCGATAGACAAAGGGAATTGTATACGGGATTGATTGAATCCTTGACATCGTGGTTCATCCGATGATATCATCGTGGAGTACATGGGAGCCAACATGGGTATCCAGATCCCGCTGTTGGTTATTGACCGGAGAGGTGTCTCGGTCATGTCTACGTGTCTCACGAACCCGTAGGGTCTACACACTTAAGGTTCGATGACGCTAGGGTTATAGGGAAATAGTGTCCGTGGTTACCGAAGGTTGTTCGGAGTCCCGGATGAGATCCCGGACGTCACGAGGAGTCCCGGAATGGTCCGTAGACGAAGATTGATATATAGGAAGTGAGGTTTTGGTTACCGGAAGTGTTCCGGGTGTCTCCGGTAGTGTACCGGGACCACCGGAAGGGTTCCGGGGGTCCACCAAGTGGGCCCACCTGCCCCGGAAGGTTCCATGGGCCAAGAGTGGGAGGGAGCCAGCCCCTAGGTGGGCTGGTGCGCCTCCCACCCCAGCCCAAGGCGCAGCAAGGGTGGAGGGGGCAAACCCTAGGCTTAGATGGGCCTTAAGGCCCACCCTAGGGCGCCTCCACCTTTCCCTGACCTGGCCGCCGGCCAGATGCCATCTGGTGGCTGCCGCCAGCCCCTAGGGTGGAACCCTAGGGCACAACACCTCTCCTCCCCTCCCCCTATATATAGTGGAGGTATTTGGGGCTGCACAACACACGAGTTCATCTCCTCCCTGGTGCAGCCCTACTCCTCCCTCTCCTTGTTCTCCGTAGTGCTTAGCGAAGCTCTGCCGGAGTACCACGCAGCTCCACCGCCACCACGCCGTCGTGTTGCCGGAGCTCTCCCTCAACCTCTCCTCCCTCCTTGCTGGATCAAGGCGTAGGAGACGTCACCGGGCTGCACGTGTGTTGAACGCGGAGGTGCCGTCCGTTCGGCACTTGATCGGATCTACCGCGATCTGAATCGCTGCGAGTACGACTCCATCAACCGCGTTCTAGCAACGCTTCCGCTTAGCGATCTTCAAAGGTATGAAGATCCAATCTCTCCCCGCTCGTTTGCTGGTTTCTCCATAGATAGATCTTGGTGACACGTAGTAAAATTTTGATTTACTACTACGTCTCCCAACAGTTCACTCGGCAAATTGGACAATGTTCTTCGATGGCTCCAAAATGTTGAATGGATCCGGTGTTGGCGTTGTTCTGATATCCCCCAGAGGCGACAAGCTCAGCTATGTCTTGCAAATTCACTTTGATTCCTCCAACAATGAAGCAGAGTATGAAGCACTTTTGTACGGGTTGCGCATGGCTATTTCGCTTGGCATCAAGCGCTTGATGGTTTATGGCGACTCAGATTTGGTTGTGAATCAAGTGATGAAAGAGTGGGCTGTTAGAAACCCTGCTATGACTGGATACTACAATGCAGTCCGGAAGCTGGAGAAGAAATTTGAAGGTTTGGAACTTCACCATGTTCCTCGACTGAAAAATCAGGCAGCTGATGAGCTATCCAAGATTGGTTCCACTCGACGGCCTGTCCTCAGCGGGTGTTCCTGGAGCATTTGCACACTCCTTCGATTCAAGAGGATCCCTTCACTGAAGAGCCCCCACAAACCTTAAGCTCCTCTGACTCAACTGAAGTCGATGTTCCTGCCATGATTGACTTGGTCATGGAGGTGCTGGTTATCATTCCCGACTGGACAGTACCGTATATAGCCTATATCCTCAGACAGGAGCTTCCTGAAGATGAAGCAGAGGCTCGATAGATTGTGCGCAGGTCCAAAGCTTTCACTGTGATGGGTGATCAACTTTTTAGAGAAAGTGTGTCGGGTGTCACCCAATGCTACATTTCGCCCGAGGAAGGTCGAATGATTCTAGATGAAATCCACTCGGGAACTTGCGGACACCATGCGTCTTCAAGGGAGATCGTCGATAAAGCATACCGAGCGGGTTTTTATTGGCCACGGGCTAATGAACTGGCTAAGGATATTGTTGATCATTGCGAAGGCTGTCAGTTCTATGCAAACCTGTCACTCAAGCCAACATCTGCTCTGAAGACAATTCACTTGCCTGGCCGTTTGCAGTTTGGGGGCTCGACATGGTTGGTCCTTTCCGACCCGGAAAAGGAGGATTCACCCACTTGTTGGTAGCAGTCGACAAGTTCGCCAAGTGGATCGAAGCCAAGCCCATCAAGAAGCTGAATTCCCGCACGACGGTCACGTTCATGAGAGAGATCATTATCCGGTTTGGCATTCCCCACAGTATCATCACGGACAATGGCACTAATTTTGACTCGGAAGAATTCAGGAGATTCTGTAACTCCCAAGGCACCCGAGTGGATTATGCTTCCGTTGCGCATCCTCAAACCAATGGACAAGTTGAGCGGGCTAATAGTCTCATTCTGCAAGGTCTGAAGCCTCATCTCATGCGCAATTTGGATCATGCCGCTGGTGCGTGGGTAACTGAGCTGCCGTCTGTTTTGTGGGGGTTGAGGACAATACCTAATCGGTCAACTGGACGAACTCCCTTTCTTCCTTGTCTATGGCGCTGAAGCTATACTGCCGAGTGATTTGGCCCACAATTCTCCTCGAGTGGAGCTGTATTCTGAGGCTGAAGCCGAGCAGGCCAGGCAAGATGGGGTAGATCTTCTGGAAGAAAAGCGTGAGATGACTCTGATCCGGACCACAGCCTATCAGCAAGACTTGTGGCGCTTCCACGCAAGGAATGTCAAAAGCCGAGCGTTCCATGAAGGAGATTTGGTGCTCTGAGTGAATCAACACCGACCTCACAAGCTAGCCTCTGCATGGGAAGGCCCTTTTGTAGTCACCAAGGTGCTAAACAATGGAGCCTATCACTTATATAATCTTATGAAGAAGATAGATGAGCCACGAGCTTGGAATGCAGACCTGCTTCGACGTTTTTACACTTGAGACATTAATTTTCTGATGTAATAAGAGTTCTTCATGAATGCAATTTGTGTCTCTGCAATTAATACCTCGTCGATTCCGACCGTGCAGTTATTTACTTGTGATACTCCTAGTGACGAGAAATCCTCGCACTCGGGGACTTAGTTGCGAAACATGTTTCGCAAACCCTGTCGGGTGGATAGCAGTCCATTCACTCGACGGCCTATTCGCGAATCTGTCTTCACTTAGGTTCAAAAAAAAATCCGTCGAGACGATGGTAATCCATTCACTCGACATCTTAGATGCGAATTGACATTCGCCTAAGTTCAAAATATTCCGAGTGATGAGCGATCCTCACACTTGGGGGCTTAGCTGCGAATACATTTTGCCTAAGTTAAAAAATTCATCGAGACGATGGTAATCCATTCACTCGACAGCTTAGATGTGAATCGACATTCGCCTAAGTTCGAAATATTCCGAGTGATGAGTGATCCTCACGCTCGGGGGCTTAGCCGCAAATACATTTCGCCTAAGTTAAAAAATTCATCGAGACGATGGTAATCCATTCACTCGACAGCTTAGATGCGAATCGACATTCGCCTAAGTTTAAAATATTCCGAGTGATGAGCAATCCTCATGCTCGGGGGCTTAGCTGCGGATACATTTCGCATAAGTTAAAAAAATTCATCGAGACGATGGTAATCCATTCACTCGACAGCTTAGATGCGAATCGACATTCGCCTAAGTTCAAAATATTCCGAGTGATGAGAAATCCTCATGCTCGGGGGCTTAGCTGCGAATACATTTCACCTAAGTTAAAAAATTGGTCGAGATGATGGTAATCCATTCACTCGACAGCTTATATGCGAATCCACATTCGCCTAAATTCAAAATATTCGGAGTGATGAGCAATCCTCACGCTCGGGGGCTTAGCTGTGAATACATTTCGCCTAAGTTAAAAAATTCGTCGAGACGATGATAATCCATTCACTCGATATCTTAGACGTGAATCGACATTTGCCTAAGTTAAAAATATTTCGAGTGATGAGCAAACCTCACGCTCGGGGGCTTAGCTGCGAATACATTTCACCCAAAGTTAAAAAATTGGTCGAGACGATAGTAATCCATTCACTCGACAACTTAGATGCGAATCGACATTTGCCTAAATTCAAAATATTCCGAGTGATGAGCAATCCTCACGCTCGGGGGCTTAGCCGCGAAGACATTTCGCCTAAGTTAAAAAAGTCGTCGAGATGATGGTAATCCATTCACTCGACAGCTTAGATGCGAATCGACATTCGCCTAGGTTCAAAATATTCCGAGTGATGAGCGATCCTCATGCTCGGGGGCTTAGCTGCTAATACATTTCACCTAAGTTAAAAAATTCGTCGAGACGATGGTAGTCCATTCACTCGACAGCTTAGATGCGAACCGACATTCGCCTAAGTTCAAAATATTCCGAGTGATGAGCAATCCTCACGCTCGGGGGCTTAGCTGCGAATACATTTCGCCTAAGTTAAAAAAATTGGTCGAGACGATGGTAATCCATTCACTCGATAGCTTAGATGAGAATCGACATTCGCCTAAGTTCAAAATATTCCAAGTGATGA
This sequence comes from Hordeum marinum, assembly GCA_022496015.1. Classification (NCBI taxonomy): domain Eukaryota; kingdom Viridiplantae; phylum Streptophyta; class Magnoliopsida; order Poales; family Poaceae; genus Hordeum; species Hordeum marinum. The sequence goes on along the minus strand of CM039672.1, from coordinate 38,297,176 downwards.
GCGATCCTCACACTTGGGGGCTTAGCTGCGAATACATTTCGCCTAAGTTAAAAAATTCGTCGAGGTGATGGTAATCCATCCACTCGACAGCTTAGATGTGAATCGACATTCGCCTAAGTTCAAAATACTCCGAGTGATGAGCGATCCTCATGCTTGGGGGGCTTAGCTGCAAATATATTTCGCCTAAGTAAAAAACAAAAGTAGTCGAACAGACGATTGAGAGACAAAGTGCGAGAAAAATTCAAAGGATAAAACCATGGATAAACGTCGTGTGCAGAAGGAAATAAGCTCAGGCCTAAGGCCTGAATAAAGTTTTAAGGGATACAGTTTCACTCGGCATACCGAGGCAAATTTAATTGTTTTTTTCCAAAGACTCAAGTTTCTAGGCAGGCGACGGACTGGCGGGCTCGACAAAAGTATCCAGGTCGATGCCGTCGGCGATTCTGGTGGCCGCCTCGATGAAGGTTTCCATGAAGTCCTCGAACTGGAGTTTCTTCGTGTTTACCACTTGGAGCTCCTTCAGCTTCTCCTCCCTCACGTCCCTACAATGGACCCTGACCAAAGACAACGCCACGTCGGTCCCGCAACGAGCAGCAGATTTTTTCCAAGCTTGCACTCGATTGGGAAGTTCATTCAGGCGTGCCATCATGGAGTTGAGGTCGAGCTGAAGAGTGTCCTCAGGCCAAAGCTCCTTGTCGATCCTTTCCATGACAGATTTCAGTCGAGCGATATAGGCCTGGGCACCCTGGAGCCGGAAGTTAAGCCGCAACATGTTCATCGCCACCGCATTAGCAACTGGCGACTTGGTGGGGTCAAGCATGGGCTCAATCTCCTCTGTTTCCTTTTCAAAGTCCTGGCAGAATTCTGATGGAAGAAAGGGAATCGGTGAGCTGCAACCCTCAAAAATTTATTGCAAATGTCAGTCGACAAGAAATACTCATGGTCGAGTAGAAGATACATCTTCCTCGAGAATTCGCCTAGATGCCTCTCCAGGCCATTGCTCCTCTTGGTTAGTTGTTCCGCCCTCTTGACAAGATCCGCATGCTCCTGCTTTAGCTTGGCGTTCTCTTATTCCAGCTTCTGGACGGCAGTCAGCTTCTGCTCTGCAGCTTCAGTTTTGTCCTTGGCGACTTGTTGGGCGTCAGCAAGTGCTTTGTCCTTCTCCTCCAGTGCCCTCTTCATGGAATCTAAAGAAACAACATTGTTGAGTCGCGTTTGGAGTCGACGGTTTTCATTGCGCACGTCTGTTTGAGCGAGAGCACTCGGTTCAAAACATGAAAAGGGGAAGATGGGAATGCTGACAGTCGGCACTTATTACCTCCCAGAGACTTCAGCTCAACGCGTGCTCGTTCCAGGGCGTTGTTGGCAACTGCCAAGTCCACCTGCAATTGGTTCTTCTCCTCCTCCATCTCCTTGTACTGCGTCCCAAGTTCGCAAGCCGTCTGGAACCAACAAAAGATAGAAGTTCAATCAGCAAGGAGTTCTTGGACAGTCGACTGAGTTATTAAGACCGGCAAATGCCCATGTTGGAAGAATTCAAAAAGAAAGTCCACTCGACACATCTAGTGGCTCTGGCGTTCCGCACGCCATAAACAAATTCAAACAGAAAGTTATCTCTATTAAGACCCCTGCCGATGCAAGCAATCGACAGCGGTCTCGGGGACTACACCCAGTGGGTGCGCTAAGAGCGCCCCCACTGAGACGGTTAACTCTCGATCCGTCGAGTAACTCGTCAGAAAACACACTCGACAAGGTCGGCCCTGTCGTGACACTCAACCCGTTGAGCGACGCACCTCCCCCACTCTATGAAGTGCAGTCGATCCCTATGCAGCGTCATATAATGGTTCCATAATAATATCCATGAAACCTGCAAGGTATCTATGGAGTGGTGGGATTCGAAAAGAAAGTGTATCCTGTATACAATAGACTCTAAGACCCCTGCCGATGCAAGCAATCGACGGCGGTCTCGGGGACTACACCCAGTGGGTGCGCTAAGAGCGCCCCCACTGAGACGGTTAACTCTCGATCCGTCGAGTAACTCATCAGAAAACACACTCGACATGTCAAGCGACAACAGTACCGCGTGTACTACCAATCCTAGTCTTACTCGACTACGATCCGATCTATTCGACTGGAGGAAGTTCAAACATTCTACGGTAATCACCCAGTGGGTGTTGGGCAGCCAAGAAAAGACAATAATTCAATCGACAATGGACTTACAATCGAACTTACTCGGACATTGGTGCGGAGGGCTGCGCTGACGTCAAAAGCCAGTTTGCTGGCCTCGTATGCCTCCTTGGTCCTCAGCATGAGCTGCTTCGCCTGGATCATGGCTTCCTTTGCAGATCCGGTTTGGTCTTCCTGGGTGCGATACAGAGGGAAGGTCGTCGCAAGTGGGGTCGGCGCAGTCGCTGGAGCAGCTGGAGTAGCCTGAAGAGGTTCGGTCGGAGCCGACGTCACGATGGTCGAGACGGTTGGGGGAGCATGCGATGGAGGCATTACAGACTCAACCCTGGGTCGCGTCGAGTCACCTCTCCTCTGGGAAGACTCCGCAGTTGAGCATTGAGGTGCTTGCGACGATGACGCCCTTCGGGTGCGAGCGCGCAAAGTGTCCAGCAACCCCTCATCATCCTCCACTTGAATGACCTCTGGAACAGTCAACAACATCAACATCTACATGTGTCGAGTCCTATTCGGAAAAACTAACAACTTTACTACCTCTATGAGAAGTGGCAGCATCGGCGGTATCAACATCCATTACGTCCTCTTCATCTCGACGAGGCGAGGTCACAGATGTTGCAGCTCTGATGGATTAGACAGCTTTCACTCAGATATAACTCAAGACTTTAGTCGACATAACAATTCGGAAATGAACACTTACGTGGAGACGACAGGTACGGCCACCCTCATACGGGGCAGTGCTTTGCGAGGCTTGGAGGTGGCTTGCTTGGGCTGCTTGACCAGTCTTTCGTTCGACTCGACAGTTGAGCGGCGGCTCCGTTTTGGGTTCTTCTCGCTTGGGCCCGGGGCCTTGTCCTCAACAGCTGTCGGGTCATGGAGGGCCTTAGTGCGGCCTTCGCGACGAGGGGACGACTCAACTCCTTCCTCTTCGCCAGAATCTTCATATTCATCCACAGAGTCAGAAAGTCCGTCGTCGTCCACGCTGCCGCCCTTGCTCACTACGCCGTCATGCACATGGTTCTCGTTGGGAACGGGCGAGTGCATGTTCGTCCATTCCTACATAATTCAAACAAGAGTCAGACCACAAGTCAATACATCACTCGACAGTATAAATGTACCAGTTGACATTACACATCTCACCAGGTTCTTTGGTGGGTTTTCAGCCGAGTAAGGCAGGATCCTCTTGGCTCCCGAGGGGTTGTCACAAGCCCCGGTGATGCTCCGAAGCCACTGTTCGACAGTCTCCTGTGTAACTTCTTCTGGATGCGTCCTGGTCGAGTCCCCCGGACCTGAGTAGTGCCACATGGTGTGGTCTCTGGCCTGGAGTGGATGTATACGTCGACTGAGGAACATTTCAAGCAGATCCATGCCTGTCACCCTGCCCCGGATCAGTTGAACCACGGCCTCGACTAGGATACCTATTTGGACATGCTTCTCGTCGATCACCTTTAGGGACTTGGGGGCAGCGGGTCGGTCAGGTGAAAACGGAGGAAGACCAGTCGACATGTTAGGCGGCGCTACATCTTTGCAGTAGAACCATGTTGACTGCCAGCCTCGGATAGACTCGGGAAGAGTAATGGAAGGAAAGGAACTACGTTGCCTTTTCTGGACCCCTAAGCCTCCACACAACTGGAGCACGTGGGTCTTCCCATCGGCGGCAAGGATTTTCTTCACGGTCTGCGATCTGACCGTGAAGAGATGCTTAAACAATCCCCAATGGGGAGAGCACCCCAGGAAACACTCGCACAAGGTGACGAATGCAGACAAGTATGCCATGGTGTTCGGCGGAAAGTGATGCAACTGCGCACTAAAGAAATTCAGAAATCCCCGGAAGAATGGGTGGGGTGGCATGGAGAAACCTCTTTCTACATGCCAGAGGAGAAGAACCCGCTCTCCGTCGCGTGGCTCCGGCTCGCGCTCCTCCCCCGGCAACCTCCAGGCGCCATCCGCCACCAGCCCATCGGAGACGAGGTCCTCGAGGTCGGTGCGGGTGACAACAGAGGGGAGAAAATCCCCCTGCATCCACCCCACGGGCGCGGTGAACCGAGCGGTCGAGGGATTCTTGCCCTTGAGCTTTGGTGTCCCCTTCTTCGCACGCTCCAGCTTCTCCGTCGTGTTCTTCATCATCGGAGCGGCGACTCTGGTCGGAGGGGAGCGGTGTGTTGTGCTGGGGAGCAGAGGAGGCGGAGGAAGAGAGGGAGAATCGGCGGAAGGTACTGTGCAATTCGCGGCTCAAAGTGCTTTATAAGCTGCCGAGTGTCTCACTGACAGTGCCCAGTGCGTGTCGAGATGACCGGTGCGAGAATCGAGGCGTCATGCCTCCACTTGCCCTGATCGTGGTGTCATCTCTGCGTGTGCGCGCGCTTCCCAAATTTTCGTATCCTGGAGAATCCGGGCCCGTCAGACCGACCCGTCACCTCCCCAAGATGCGCTCGATTCACTCGGACACTTTTAAGACTGAATGGATCCAGGCGAGCGGAGAAGAATTCAATCGACGTAAGTTTCGTTGAAGACCCGAATATCATTCGAAAGATTTTGCGTGTCGATCCTGAATGAACTCTAAGGCTCGGAGTTCAATCGACGCAAGTTCCATGGAAATCTGAAATGTCATTCGAAGGATTTGATATACTAACTCAAGGTCTTCATTGACACCTCCTTCCACCACTCAAACCCCGATCCATTTGGGGGCTAATGACGAGGATATGTACCTAGGGTAGGGTCCTAGGCAAGGCCCGCATACCCTACCTAAGGACACCACATGGGAGGACTTGAAGATCAAGCATGAACTTCTGAGTGGGTCCCTAGAGACGTTCAAAGTCACTCGACAGTAGTCCACTCGAAAGTTTTGTCTCGCACTCGGCAGTCGCGTGTCACTCGACGCCAGAAGACCAGGAGCCATCATCAAGAGCCCAACGGGTAGACGCTGGCTTAATGGCCCTTAATAGATTTTACTACGTACGTTACCTGTAACGGCAGACTTTACATCCCACGACCAGACCCATTGATGCGGGGCCATTATGAGGGGCAGTGAACTCTATATAAGCCGCCCTCCCCTCCTGCACAAGGGTTAAGAAAACTATTGTAATCTCTACATTCCACTCGACATAAAGCTCCCGAGCACTGAGACGTAGGGCTGTTACCTCCACGAGAGGGGCCTGAACTCATACATCTGGGTGTACATCCTCGCCATAGCTAGGACTCTGCCCTCTCCATTTGTACCCCTACCATCTACTGTCAGGCTCGTTCCCACGACAATCTCCATCGTCACCGGCATAACACCATGATCTCCATCATTGTGTCGCCATCGGGGTTGTCACGCCCACCATGCTTCTACTACTATTGATACCGCTTAGCGATAAAGTAAAGCATTACATAACGCTTAAAGATTGACACACAGGTCATACAATAATCAAAGACAACCCTATGGCTCCTGCCGATTGCCGTACTCATCGACATGCAACTCGTGATATTCTATACAAAACATGATCATCTCATACATCACATATATCACATCATGTAATTGGCCATATCACATCACAACATACCCTGCAAAAACAAGTTAGACGTCCTCTAATTGTTGTTGCATGTTTTACGTGGATGCTATGGGTATCTAGCCAGAACGATTCTTACCTATGCAAAACCACAACGGTGATATGAAGATTGCTTTTCAACCTTCTACAAGGACCGCCTCAATCAACTCCAGTTCAACTAAAGTGGGAGAGACAGACACCCGCCAGCCATCTTTATGCGACAAAGTCACATGTCAGTCGATGGAACACGGTCTCTCGTAAGTGTACGAGTAAAGTCGGTCCGAGCCGCTTCATCCCACAATACCGCTGAACCAAGAAAAGACTAAGGAAGGAAGCAATCTGAATATCAACGCCCACAAACTCTTTGTGTTCTACTCAAGATCTCACCTACGCATAGACCTAGCTCTGATACCACTATTGGGGAACGTTGCATGGGAAACAAAAAATTTCCTACGCTTCACCAAGATCAATCTAGGATATGAGCATCTATGAGAGGATAGATTGGATCTACGTACCCTTGTAGATCGCTAAACGGAAGCATTAAAGAATGCGGTTGATGTAGTGGTATGTCTCTACGATCCAAATCGCAAGCCGTCCCACGAACTCCCGATCAAGTGCTAAACGGACGACACCTCCGCGTTCAGCACACGTGTAGCTCGATGAAAATCTCCGCCTTCTTGATCCAGCAAGAGGGAGTGGAGAGGTAGATGGGTTCGCCGGCAGCACGACGGCGTGGCGGCGGTGGTGGTGGAGCTGATCCGGCAGAGCTTCGGTAAGCGTCGCCGAATCGATCTAGAGGAGATGCTATCGAAGAGGGAGGAAGGGCTGCGCCGTGGCTTAGGGTGCGACTACCCTCCTCCCTCTCACATATATATAGGGGAAGAGAAGGAGGCTGGCCGCCTTAGGGTTTCCCCTAGGGTTTGGTGCGGCGGCCAAGGGGGTGGGGCGGCGGCCAGGGTGGCTTGGCCACCAAGTTTGGTGGCTAGCCCACCCTTTTGGCCCAGCCCAAGCCTCTAGCCACATCGGCCTTGAGGTGGGAGGTGCGGCCAGCCCACCAGGGGCTGGTTTGCACCCTCTCACAGCCCATGTGACCTTTGGAGTAGATGGGCCCATTCGGTGGACCCCCGGGAACACTTCCTTCACTTCGTCACACCACTTGCAGGTCATGAAACTTTTCCGAAACTCAAATACCAACTTCCCATATATGAATATTTACCTCCGGACCACGTCAGAACTCCTCGTGACGTTTGGGATCTCATCCGGGACTCCGGACAACCTTCGGTCACCAACACACATAACTCATCTATACCGAAACATCACCGAACCTTAAGTGTGCAGACCCTGTGGGTTCAAGAACCATGTAGACATGACCGAGACACCTCTACGGTCAATAAACAATAGCGGGACCTGGATGCCCATATTGGTTCCTACATGTTCTATGAAGATCTTTATTGGTCAAACCACTATGTCAAGGATTTAGTTAATCCCGTATGATGTTCCCTTTGTCCTTCGGTATGTTACTTGCCCGAGATTCGATCGTCGATATCTCTATACCTAGTTCAACCTCGTTACTGGCAAGTCTCTTTACTCGTTCCGTAATACAAGATCCCGTGACTAACACTTAGTCACATTGCTTGCAAGGCTTGTTATGATGTTGTATTACCGAGTGGGCCTCGAGATACCTCTCCGTGACACGGAGTAACAAATCCCAGTATTGATCCATGCCAACTCAACAAACACCCTTGGGGATACCTGTAGAGCACCTTTATAGTCACCCAGTTACGTTGTGACGTTTGATGCACAAAAGGCACTCCTCCGGTGTTAGTGAGTTGCATGATCTCATGGTTATAGGAACATATACTTGACATGCTGAAAACAGTAGCAATAAACTTACACGATCATATGCTACGTTCATAGTTTGGGTCTCGTCCATCACATCATTCTCCTAATGATGTTATCCCGATATCAAATGACATCTCATGTCTATGGCCAGGAAACCTTAACCATCTTTGATCTGCGTGCTAGCCTGCTAGAGGCATACTAGGGACACATTGTTTGTCTATATGCCCACACATGTATTTAGTTTCCAATCAACACAATTATATCATGGACAATAAACGATTATCATGAACAAGGAAATATATTAATAAACACTTTATTTATTGCCTCTAGGGCATATTTCCAACACATATATACTACCTTGATGAATAACGATGGAGGATGCAGATGTAAAGGAAGACGCCACTTTCTCCGATTTCACCTTAGCTATGCCAAGGGAGCGAAATCTGACTAATTGACCGAGAGACATTTAGCAACTCCACGTCTAATGTTCTCCTTGATGTACTAGGATAACCCAATTATAGATAATGCTTGATATCAAGCACATCAAGTAAAAGGTCAGACTTCGGAATCTTAAAGGGTCCATGAGGAACAACTTCTAGAATAATCCATACAAGGTCCTCATGGGGAAAGTGGCTAATGTTGTTGATACAAGATACTATAATAATAATTCATCCGACTATGTGTGTTAGCCACAACATCATTTCGCCGGTTAGAGAGAGAGACCAATATTATAATTCTTGGGAGATGTTCCAACCATCATGTCTGCCTGAGATTCAGGTCTGATTGGAAATAAGATGTTTTAGACTCAGCATGCCTGAAAAGAGAGTTTGCAACACAAATTGACGAGATGACATTGCGAGATTCACGGGAAATGAACTACAGAAGACAACTCCAAAATATGAGCTAGATTGCAGGACACACGTGGCCACACTATCCAAGACAATCGTGACCTCATGAGGGTCTTACAACAATACACTATCGAGTTCTGGTTGGGAACCATCATAGGAGGTAACAGAGTCCTTGCATAAGTCATATAATTAGCTCTTAAGGAAGAACTTCTTTTCCTTGAACAACTCAATCAGTGGCTTGGTGTACTAGGAATAGATATGGAATGAAGGTAGCGAGCCTATCAAACCATAGAATACTTCACACATGCGTGACTGAGTTAGGATGATTCCAAAGGAATCAAAATAATTTTCTCGAATTCACAACAGCAACTTGCATCAAGTACATGCGAATTTAGAGGAAGCCGCTTCTTATACCTAAACATATACTTCATGTATGGGACACGAAGATATTGCCTACACAAGTTTCCAACACTAGCTTATGTCCAACATGAATCATGGAATAGATGAAAATGTTGCCGATGGGCTCAACAAAAATTCATCGAGATATCCATATGGATGGAATTCCACAACTATGTGGTCAAGGTGATAGCATTAGTCAGACCAAAAGATATAATGGTGTATGCTCGAGGAAATATCCACGGGTAAGTACAACATTACGAAAATCTTTGGTTCTAATTTTGTTTTGGCGAGAGCCCACACTCAAATCAAAGATTGGATAAGACAATAAATGCAACAATTGATCACAAGGATCAACCGATCAAGGTATCATTTTTCTTCGACACACACACACACACAAGATATCCCTTTGGAAAGAATTAAGTCACTCAAAGCTTTTATCTTCCAACTCTCCAAGTTGTTGTTTAGCTCAACCAACTAGTTTAGGGGTATCCAACACAGATCCTTGGAGAAAAGGTGGTTTATAGGGAAAACCAACTTGAACACGAACTCAACACAACGGCCAGGGACAACCTGGTGATACTTCCAAGAAGATATTCAGAAAATCACGAACCACCGGTATGTTATTAAGCTCGAGAACAATCTTACTTTTCAGGGCAAGAAGAAATGATCGAAAGAGCAAATGATTGACACAATCCTAACCCATTGATTGAGGAGTGCACCAGGAAAATGGACCAGGTAGCACGATCAATCTTAGAATGGTGATTCAATAACCAACACATTAAGGATGAAATTATTGTACATTAACTTTCAAGCAATAGGATTGCTAGGAGTATTGATTTCACACACCACGATTCACTTTTCAGTATTCTGGTTGGAACCAACACGGAGACCGAGAAATGAATGATGAGGGCGAGAAATATCACTGTGTCAAGAATTCATAAGAGGTTGTGCAATTCTCATTTTGGTTCAAAAGATATGAGCCATTGACAATGTCATGAAAAGAATGCAAGTCTTTAGTTGGAGAGCGACAATCTTTTGTGCATGCACCCATCCATCCTTCCCTCCTCTCCCATTCTCTTACCTAAGAATAGGGATGATGTTTTGCCAATGGGTATTGGTACCCGCGGGTACCCTACCCGAATACAACAGGTATGGACAAGACTTGGAGAGATTTTCTACCCATATATATATATATATATATATATATATATATATATATATATATATATTAGAATTGCCCGATGTTTAACATTACCTCGGCAGCAAATCTTCTTCATAATTAATGAAAAAGGCAAAGAATTTTCCTAGGGTTTAAAGGAACCCCGAATTAGTCTCAAGTCTTTTCTCTAAAAAAATTTGTCCCATATTCCCATTGATTTCCTTCTAACATCAATAAGGAACATGAATGTTGAATGGGCCTGCATTCGAAATAATAAGGAACACGAGTGAGAAGGAAATTAATTACCTATTTATTGTTTAACGATATTTCATTCCTATGATTTTTCTCTTTTGAAGCCAAAGCCACTGTGTGTGCATAATTATCTCCCTGAGCTGAGACATCATGTGGGTCTTACGGATGCCCTACCGGGCAGTCCGCAGTCAGATCTCTAACTGATCACAGACTATGCTTGAGCGTGTGCTCTTGCATTGATAGATTCTTGCTGAGCTGCTAGCTCCCTGCGATACAATATTTCCTCAAAAGGATCATCCTTGTCTAAGAAAAATAAGATCGCCCTGGAAAACTGTGGCATCCACACCATTATTGGAGTAAAATAAACCAACAATCCGTCTACTTGGCCATATATACATGATTTTTATTGAAACTGCAGCTGCAAAAGGACAGTAGTACCACTTCTGTTTGGAGGGGCAGAAACATAAGTAGAATATATATACCTCTGACGCATCTAGTGCAGTGTCATCTCTGGGTCCGGTTCCATTCGAGGGAGGCTCCAAGTAGGGATGTTGCCAAGTGCGCAGCCCCAGTTGACTTGCCCTTTCCCCTCTCATAGTTCTATAATCCCAATCCCCCCCCATCGATCCGCCTGGCTAGCTAGCTCCTCTCCCTATCCATCTCTTCCTCTCGATCTACTCGCTGAAATTCCTGTTGGGTGTGTGCAGATCATATGCAAACTGCTGCTTAATTGCAAGGGCAGATATAGGGTAGCTAGCTAGGGTTAGCGAGATGTTCCCTGCAGATGCCGGTGCCGCAAGCCCATACTTCCTGCAAAACCAGCAGCTGTTCCATGGAATCGACGCCATTGGCATGGACGCCGCCTTCGCCGGAGACGGCGGGCTGGCGGTGCCCGACACGCACCGCAACACCCTGCTGTACAACATGTCCGTGCTCAAGGACAAGGTGCAGCAGCTGCAGCCGCTCGTCGGCGTCGCCGTCGGTCGGGGCCTGCAGGTCGTCGACCCCGTCGTGCCCCGAGCCAGCGCCGTCGTCCAGGAGATCGTCGCCGCGGCTACATCCATGCTGTACGCCTTCCAGCACCTCCACGGCATCGGCGCGTTGACATCCGGTAATAACGCGCCCACGCGGGAGGGTGCCGTCGACGGCCGTGCAAACGACGGCGCACCGGATGATGACCAGCAGGCCATGGTCGACGCCATGCGGCAGTGGCAGCAGCAGCAGCACCAGGGTGGTGGACACGACATCCACGGCAAGTCCGCGGAGGCGGCCGCCGTGTCATCGTCGATGTCAACGCAAGCGATGACGACGACGACGACGGTGGAGACGACGATCATCGAGCTCGACGCGGCCGAGCTGCTGGCCAAGTACACGCACTACTGCCAGGTGTGCGGCAAGGGGTTCAAGCGCGACGCCAACCTGCGCATGCACATGCGCGCGCACGGCGACGAGTACAAGAGCAAGGCGGCGCTCGCCAACCCAGCCCGGTTGTTCGCGGCCTCCGGCGAGGACGCGCCGTCGTCCACCGCCTTGGGGACAAGGAACAAGTACTCGTGCCCGCAGGACGGCTGCCGGTGGAACCGGAAGCACGCCAAGTTCCAGCCGCTCAAGTCCATCATCTGCGTCAAGAACCACTACAAGCGCAGCCACTGCCCCAAGATGTACGTCTGCAACCGCTGCAACCGCAAGCACTTCTCCGTCCTCTCCGACCTCCGCACCCACGAGAAGCACTGCGGCGACCACCGCTGGATATGCTCCTGCGGCACCACCTTCTCCCGCAAGGACAAGCTCGCCGGACATGTCTCCCTTTTCGCAGGCCACCAGCCCGTCGTCGCGCCACTCGCCAGCGGCAGGCACGGTAAGAGATCCTTATTGTCCACGTCCTCCGACCTTGGGAACTGCGCCAGTGGCTTCTCCATTACATGACCACATGCATTGTGCAGTAAATTTATGTGATATTGATACATGCACGTACGCACGTACGTGAGCCCATCATCAAACTGTAGATAGATATAGTGGGGATTGCATTACAGCATGGATTGTATTGAAAAATATATAGGGCTATCATACCCTGGAAAATAGGGCATTCATCATACGTCTAATGTTTTCTCTCTCTTATTTTGCATATCAAATAGCCATACCTCATGCGTTGCCTGCCACGAATGGGAGATTTGATTTCTCAGTGTCGTATACTCGTATGCAATATAAATTCATTTCTCAAGATACGAAATATGTCAGAATTTTCTAGAAAACAAAAATCTTAAACTTAAAAGGTTGAAAATTTCATAACTAATTGTGATCGGATTTAACGTCCACTTAGAAGAATGCATGTTGCATGGTAGTAATAGGGAGGCTCATGTTGATATCAGATGGGTGATAATGGACAAGCTAGCAAATCACTTAACAGAGTAACCAGTGACTAAATTTTAAAATCTACGGGTCTGTTCTGATCTCCTCCCATTCCAAACTTTTGAAAATCTCAGCCCGAAGCTAGCCCAAAACACTATAGCTTCACAAAGCTGAAATCCATGAAACCATGATGGGTTGCAGTGCATTTTTCGGAAGCTAAAGATTCTTAGGTCTATGTTTTTGTGAATCAGAAGCTCGTGTTATTTATGGTTGTATGCCACCGCAAAAGGAAACGATTCTCCACCTCCTCGCGTGATTGAACCCGCAAACAGAATTACTCGCTCACATCTTCCCTCTCCCTCATCTCCCCTCACCCTCAAGGCCACCGTTCCCCGCCGTCGCCTCGGCTGCCCCCGTTGCCGGCCGGATCCTCAGTCCTGCCTATAGGTCTGGCCGTCCCAGCTTATTTCCCGCCGAGTCCAATCCTTGGCGGCAGAATCAAGTGGGGTGCCAGGAGATGTGACCACATGGCTCTGAGGTGCTAGCCCCAACACCATTGACATTCAGAGGAGCTAGCCCTGACCCTCCGAGCCATGAGCAGCACCGGGACGACCTATGAGCAGTTTGGCCCGAAATGGGCTCTTTCTAGCCGGCCCAAGGCGGCAGCAAGCAGGCCTTGGGCACACTGGACAGGCTGCCAGGTCATCCAGGCGCTAGGAGAAGCTATAGCAGCCGCAAAACGTTTCCAGATCCCTAGCTGAAGCAAGGAGCAACATAAGAAGCTAGATACGAGAAGTTTTGAAGAAATTAAATGGTTTCAGAACATGCCCTAACTCATATACATGATTAAAAAATGTGTTATGGCTGCCGTGTGGAGCCTGCATGGCAAGGGAGAGGCGGGGTCGCCACACCACGTCGACAAGGGTGGCTGCAGAGGGGGCGCTGGCGCCCGACGGGTTTGTCTCATGGACAAAATCAAGAAAGAAAGCTCCCAGTCGGTCGAAACCCTACCAAAAGAGGGTTTTTTTCGTTCCGTTTATTAACTCTACCCTCAGGTTGCATGCACAAAAACAAGTAGATTGAAGGTTTCTTTTATGGAAACAGCATGGAACCGTCCAGTTCACCGGGTTTTTTAAAAACCGGTCGGCCAACCGGTTTTTCCTTATTCGATTGCTCAAACGGTCCACCAGACCTTAAAAACCGTTGGGATCGCCGGTTCCCTTTTTTCCGGTCCGGTCTGGTTTTCTAAACTATTGGCAAAACACGATGAAACTGAAGCGGGCTGCATAATCAAAAGAAATTGTGTGATGCGACAAGTTAGTTACTAGCTGCATGTGTCCATGTGTTGGCTGGGTTTAGTGGCCTGGGTTTCTGCATGCAAGGTTAGTTGGTTAGTGGCTGCAGGCCAAGTTAGTGTCTGCCTACGTGAGTTAGTTGCCGAGAGAGGTGGCTGGCTACTGTGTGGGTGGGTGCCATGTACTGGCGTGAGTTTAGATGACATGGATGTTGAGCTTTGTATGTATACTTGCATTGGAGGACTGAATACAAGGCTGTGAGGGCTAGTGGAAAAATGTTGTGCATGTGTTCTCACCGCGAGTACATAGGCAAAGCTAGTTTTCTCCACGGTGAGGTGTGTGTATGTGGGCTTTTTCATGGTCTGTGTTCTTGCGAGAAAAAGGTTGTGTTTGGTTGACCGCATTAGGCCTAACCAGGTCGAGTTGGGTTAAGAAAAATGTGTTTCGTTCCAAACGGGATGGGCTGGCTCGCATTAGCACGAATCTTAGAGCAACCTAGAACCTGACGAGCTGAAAACTCTCAAATCGACAGTTTCCAGTGAGCCAGGCCCAGTGTGACGCAAACTCACACGCGACGGAGCAACCCGAAAGCGAGTGGGGTTGGCGAGAGACGAAAATTCAACGCCATGGCACAACGCCAAATCTAGCCCCACCCACCATTTACTTGGACACCACTACCTCTGGCACACCCACTTCGTGATTATATTTGCAGGATCGCTAAAAATGCTGTGAGGCTGGCTTCTATTGTCATGTTAATCTAATTAGTTCTGGTATCAACACCAGCTGCGTACTCATATTGCATTCTAACACTAATTCTCCACTAAACACTATGACAACATCTTCTACTTTTCTCTCTGATATGATTACAGGGTATGCCAGGCATAATTTTTGCAGATGCACGCCTCACCACACCGATGACTCCAAGAAAGAGACAAAAGATGGTAACACAACATGCTTCCGCGGTCGCCATGATGCTGCTACGTACCACCGTCGGCCATGGCCATATCTCGTCTCGACTCGATTGCTTCCCCGCGCGTTTGGTCGGATGCGTCTCTATAGCCAGATAGACGACTCGGAATCATATGTTGGGTTAGACGACTCGTAGGTACTAGTACATACTCACGATCCAAACGCAGGGCCGTCCCTGTGCGATCCATCTCTTCGTTAAAATGGCCAGCGCTAGGCACCGGTCGGTCGCATGCGCAACCGCGCGATAGATGCCTCGGTGACTACCAGATTAAGACCCTGTTCGGTAATCCTTCAGCTCCCGGATTCCCTGGAGTTGGGAAACTACAACTCCGTCATTTTTAACTGCAGCTTCACCAACTCCAGGAGCAGAGTTGTGGAGCGGAGTGATACTGAACAAGGCCTAAGTCGATGGGCCCTCACACTGAGTCCCTTCTTGTTCCCGCGACAGCTTTGATAGTGCCTCGTTGCCCTATTGTAGACTCCCGCTTGTAGCTTTGGGCACGACTCGTCGTCGCCGGTCACCGACTCTAAGATTGCAGCATTGGTGCCCTCCCCCCGCAGTTTCATACTATGCAACAAATCACATTGACGGTTCTAGCAAATCAATCTGTTAAAGCTGGTTGTATTATTGTTCGATGCAAAGGCCGGGGGTAATCCTCCTTATCGAACAAAACAAATCAACCCGCAAAGTCACAACACCTCGTTCGCGCAGTTGTAATACACGGTCGTGTTGGTTCGAGAATGCCCCATCGAGGTTCCGGCACAAGGAAACACCGTCACCAGTACCAGCTCGTGCCGGTTGCAACATCCTTGATGTCGCCGTGGATCCATCCTAGCTCTCGGCATCGCCAGTATCAGTACTGCTTCCGCCGGTTGCAGCACAGTGGCCAGCCCCAACTTCCGCCGCCCCCCCGGCTAAAGCTCTTTTGGTGTTGCTTGTAGTGTTAGCAACGGTACTACCAGCCCAGAAGAGTTCATAACCCACTAGTAGAAAGCAGACCTTTCGGCCGTCTCATTAGTCGCGGTTGGCTTTTGAACCGGCACTAATGTGATCATTAGTGCCGGTTCGTGACGGGGATCATTAGTGCCGGTTCGTTACTGACCTTCAGTCCTGGTTCGTGCCACGAACCGGCACTAAAGGTGTGGTGGCAGGCTGGCGTCAGACTGGGGCCCCACGGGAGCCTATAGTCCCGGTTGGTGGCTCCAACCGCGACTATAGGCTAACCTTTAGTCGCGGTTGGAGCCACCAACCGGGACTAAAGGCCCCCTATATTGAATCCCTTTGGTGCCAGCCCGAGCAGAGTCCTCTGTTCTTCCCCTTTCCTCTCCTCTCTGTTCTTCCTCTCTTCCTCGAGCTCATCCTCCATTTTTGCCAATTTTTTTCAAGATTTGGAGGCATCCCATCCATCCAAGTGTTCACAAAGGTTAGCAACTTTGTCCTTTCATTTCTCATTGCTAGATTAGCTCTTGCAATGCTCTATAAGTATAGTAATTTGTGGGTTTTAGTTTGTATGTGGTAGTTTATTTGATTTATGCAATTTGAGCTCAAATTAAATTCTTACTTTGCATTTGTAGGTGTGGTTTACTTAGTGCCTTCCCGTCCCCGTCCTAACCACCGTCGATCGCCCGCACCGTCCCGTCGCCGGCACCACCTTGGTGAGCCTCTTGTTCTTATCATTTTTATAAAAAAACCACGTTTGTAAGATTTAGTTAGTTACTTGTATAGTTTTCTTACCTATATGGTTGTTTGTTATATATAGTGGCATGGTTTTGAAATTTGTCCCCGTCGGCCCTCATCCGGTTTATGATGCGGATGTGGTATATACTATCTTTTATAACTCTTTGTTGCATTTCGTGTGCATGACAATTATGCCAATCAAGTTGACATAGATGTTTTTATCTAGGAGGTATGTGAACCAGAGATTCCAACCGACATAGAAATTCTTGTCAGAAGTTAAATTTAGTTGAAAAAGAAAATGAGTATTTGAAAGAAAAATTGAAAAGAGTTGAAGAAGAGAAGATGAAACCGGAGTTGTATGTTTCTGATGTTGTCGATGATCACAAGATCAAGATGGGTGCAATGCGCTTGAAGATTAGAAAATTTAAAAGATATGCCATTGATAGTGAGGCTTGGTATCACTATGTTGTTGGATCAATTGTTACCTTAGTTGCGATGTTGACCGTATTTGTTGTTGCATTTAAATGCTTTAGCTAGAGAATTTGTATGTTGTTTTATGAGAACCAATGTGTATGAACTTTATGTACGAACTTGTATTAATTTGGTCTTTTCGGTGTTGTGTAATGAAGATGAGCCGGCAATGGATGTACGACGATCGATGCTCTCTCCAGTTCATTAATGGCGTGCATACTTTTCTGGTTGCGGCTGAGGCAAACAAGCGTCCGGATGGTTTTATGTATTGTCCATGTGCTGGCTGTAAGAATGGTCAAAATTACTCTAACTCAAAAACCATTCACGTCCATCTGTTTGAGTCCGGTTTCATGTCCGACTATAACCGTTGGACTAAGCACAGAGAAAGAGGGGTCCTAATGGAAGAGAATGAAGAAGAAGAGGGTGACGACAGCTATCCTGGCCATGGGTTCCATGAATACGATGGCACAAGAATGGGGGAAGAAGCTGAGCCGACAATGCGGGAAGGAGCTGAAGAAGAGGCATTAGATGAGCCCGTTGATGATCTTGGTCGAGCCATTGCCGATGCAAAGAGAAACTGCGCAAGTGAAAATGAGAAGCTAAAGTTACAACGCATGTTAGAGGATCACAAAAAAAGGTTGTACCCAAATTGCAGATGACAATAAAAAGTTGAGTACCACACTGGAATTGCTGCAATGGAAGGCAGATAATGGTGTATCTGACAAGGCATTTCAAAAGTTGCTGATAGTGTTAAAGAAGAAGCTACCAAAGGACAACGAATTGCTAGAGAGTACGTACGAAGCAAAGAAGACTATCTGCCCTCTAGGATTAGAGGTCAAGAAGATACATGCATGCCCTAATGACTGCATCCTCTACAGCGGTGAGTGTGGGGATTTCAATGCATGCCCGGTATGCTGTGCATTGCGCTATAAGATCGGCCACAATGACCCTGGTGATGTTGAGGGCGAGCGCCCCAAGAAGAAGATTCCTACCAAGGTGATGTGGTATGCTCCTATAAACCACGGTTGAAACATTTGTTTCAAAACAAAGAGCATGCCAAATTGATGCGATGGCACAACGAAGACCGTAAGAAAGACGGGAAGTTGAGAGTGCCCGCTGACGGGTCGCAGTGGAGAAAAATCGAGAGAAAGTGTGGAAGGACTTTGCAAAGGATGCAAGGAACGTATGGTTTGGTTTAAGTGCAGATGGCATTAATCCTTTTGGGGAGAAGAATAGCAATCATAACACATGGCCTGCGAATCTATAACCTTCCTCCTCGGTTGTGCATGAAGCGGAAGTTCATTATGATGCCAGTGCTCATACAAGGCCCCAAGCAACCCGACAACGACATTGATGTGTACCTAAGGTCATTGGTTGAAGAACTTTTACAGCTGTGGAATTGAAAAGGTGTACATGCGTGGGATGCGAAAGATCAGGAGGAATTTGACCTACATGTGTTGCTGTTTGTAACCATCAATGATTGGCCTTCTCTCAGTAACCTTTCAGGACAGACAAACAAGGGATACCACGCATGCACGCACTGTTTAGATGATACCGACAGTATATATTTGGATAAATGTAAGAAGAATGTGTATCTGGGGCATCGTCGATTTCTTCAGAGCAGGCATCCCGTAAGAAAGAAAGGCAAGTGTTTCAAAGGTGAGGCAGATCACCGGAAGAAGCCTCGCGACCGTACGGGTGATGAAATACTTGATATGGTCAAGGATTTAAAAGTAATCTTTGCCAAGGGTCCTGGTGCACAATCTGTTCCGAACGACACTGACAAACGTGCATCCATGTGGAAGAATAAATCTATATTTTGGGACCTACCATATTGGAAAGACCTCGAGGTCCGCTCTGCAATCGATGTGATGCACGTGACGAAGAATCTTTGCGTGAACCTGCTAGGCTTGTTGGGCGTGTATGGGAAGACAAAAGATACGTCGGAGGCACGGGAGGACCAACAACGTATGCACGAAAAAGAAGGCATGGATCCAAAGCAGTTTCAGGGTCATGCTAGCTACGCTCTTACCAAAGAAGAGAAGGAAATCTTCTTCGAATGCCTTCTCAATATGAAGGTCCCGTCTAGCTTCTCATCGAATATAAAGGGAATAATAAATATGGCAGGGAAAAAGTTCTAGAACCTAAAGTCTCATGACTGCCACGTGATTATGACACAACTACTTCCGGTTGCATTGAGGGGGCTTCTACCGGAAAACGTTTGATTAGCCATTGTGAAGCTATGTGCATTCCTGAATGCAATCTCCCAGAAGGTAATCGATCCAGAAATCCTACCAAGGTTAGAGAATGATTTGGTGCAATGTCTTGTCAGTTTCGAGTTGGTGTTCCCACCATCCTTCTTCAATATCATGACGCATGTCCTAGTTCACCTAGTCGAGGAGATTACCATTCTGGGTCCTGTATTTCTACACAATATGTTCCCCTTTGAGAGGTTCATGGGAGTCTTAAAGAAATATGTTCATAATCGTGCTAGGCCAGAAGGAAGCATCTCCAAGGGACATGAAACAGAGGAGGTCATTGATTTTTGTGTTGACTTTATTCTTGACATTAAGCCGATAGGTGTTCCTGAATCGCGTCATGAGGGCAGACTGGGTGGAAAAGGCACGCTAGGAAAGAAATCACTAATATGCCGGGACGGGCATTATTTGGCGCAAGCACACTACACAGTTCTACAAAGTTCCGCCTTGGTGGCTCCGTATATCGAGCAACACAAGAATATTCTACGCTCCAAACATTCAGAGAAGTCTGACGACTGGATTACACATGAACAAACAGTGACTTTCGTCGGTTGGTTCCAGACTCGTCTTATGCATGACGACACTGTTGAAGATGACATATAATTGCTGTCCAAGTTACCATCTTCGACTATGTTGACTTTCAAAGGGTACGAGATAAATGGAAATACATTTTACACGATCGCCCAAGATAAAAAGAGCTCCAACCAAAACAGTGGTGTCCGCTCTGATGCAGCAAACAACAATGGGCCAAAGGACACATACTATGGTTACATAGAGGAGATATGGAAACTTGACTATGGACTTGATTTGAAGGTCCATTTGTTTAGTAGCAAATGGGTCAATCTGTCAGGAGGCAGGGTAAAGGAAGACCCGCAGTACGGAATGACAACAATGGATCTCAACAATCTTGGGTACGCAGACGAACCATTCGTCCTAGCCAATGATGCGGCGCAGGTTTTCTATGTGAAGGACATGTCTACCAAGCCGAGAAAAAGAAAAGATAAGGAAGCAAATACATCATGTGATGAGCCAAAGCGCCACATAGTTCTTTGAGGGAAAAGAAACATCATGGGAGTGGAGGACAAGACAGACATGTCAGAAGATTATGAAAAGTTACATGAAATTGCTCCCTTCATAGGGAATGTTGACCCGAGCATTAAGTTAAACAATGAAGATTGTCCATGGTTACGACGCAAAGGGACACACGCGAAGAAAAAGTTTTACACCCAAAGATCCCACTCTGGCATCTCTAGTTACTTTCCGGACTTATATATCTAGAAAGTCTCACGTCGGACAAACCGAAGGGAATCTTTGTAATAGTAGTGTACTTATGTGTTTTGTGAGTTCAGTATGCACCATTCGAAGGGAGGCCATCAATTTTCAACCCTTTCTGACTTCATTTGCTATTTTTCATGCACTTACTGATTTTTTCCAGCAAAATAACCCTAAAATTGAAAAGCACTTCAAATGAACTATGAAAAGGTTGAAAGTTGGCATAATATCATCATTTCACCCACATAGCATGTGCTAAAAAGTTGAGAGGGTTACGGCAAAAACTGGATGCACTTCGTGTACAAAATGGACAATCTCTTTCGAAGTATCAGGGTTTCGGACGAAAACTCGCCTGTTACAAAGGCATTTAATTTTTAACTTATTTGAACTCCATACTTTTTGTGTGTTCAAAATACACCATTCAAAGCCACATCATCAATTTTCAACCCTTTCTGACTTCATTTGCTATTTTTCATTCACTTACTGATTTTTTCCAGCTAAATAACCCTGAAATTGAAAAGCACTTCAGATGAACTCTGAAAATGTTGAAATTTATATGGTATCATCATTTCACCCACATAGCATGTTATAAAAAGTTGAGAGGGTTACGACAAAAACTAGATGCACTTTGTGTAGAAAATGGACAATCTCTTTCGAAGTATCAGGGTTTCGGACGAAAACTTGCCTGTTACAAAGGCATTTCATTTTTTAAGTAACCTAAGATTTAAAAATTTGGATATAATGATAAAACACGATAATATTAAACAGTAGAAAAAAGAATCACTTGAAAATTTATTTTTAAAGTAAAGTAATTCACAAATTAGTGATTGACACAAATTTCAAATAATTCAAATTTAAACTATTCGAATTTGAAAACTACTGCCACTAACAAAAAGTTTATAATTTT
Organism: Hordeum marinum; assembly: GCA_022496015.1. Lineage (NCBI taxonomy): Eukaryota > Viridiplantae > Streptophyta > Magnoliopsida > Poales > Poaceae > Hordeum > Hordeum marinum. The sequence continues at coordinate 38,275,766 of CM039672.1, read as the reverse complement.
TTTGACCTAACGCAAAAAGATTCACTCATTAACTCTCAATAAAACACAAAAAACTCAGAAAGAAAACAAAAAAAATAAAGCAAAAAAAAAAGAAAAATAAATTTAAAAAATCCTGCCTACTGGGCCGCCACGGCCTGCGTACGACTAGAAACCCAACCTGGGCCAGGATGCAGGCCGGCAAGGCCCAGTAGGCCCACAGGGAAACGTAACACAGGTAGGCCCAGAAGGCCTGCATTATAGAGGAGCTCAATGCAGTGCCCGCGACGGGGCTTATAAACTGGTCGAGACGCCCCTCGACTAGTGAGGTGGGACTAAACTTTCACTGCAGTGCGCCGTGCCAGGAACACACCTTTAGTCGTGGTTGGTGGCTCCAACCGCGGCTAAAGCCTTTAGTTGCGGTTGGAGCCACCAACCGCGACTAAAGGTTTTCGCTTCCCGCCGCCTGCGCCCGCTGAAATTCACCTTTAGTCGCGGTTGGTGGCTCCAACCGGCACTAAATGGGGGGGGGGTCTTTAGTCTCGGTTGGAGTCACCAACTGCGACTAAAGGTCTCCTCACAACACTTCAATTTTTTTCAGTTACTTTCAATCCTCTTCGCGACATCGCCGCCGTCGCCGTCTTGCCTCCCTGACGCCGCCCGCGCCATCGCCGTCTCGCTCCTCGCACCGATCTCCGACGCCACCCTCGTCTGTTCCTCCCCGAGCCCGGCCTAACGCCGCCCACGCCCGCTCCTCCGTCACTGCCCCCGACTCGCCTCGCCTCACCGTCGCCCCGCTGTGAGCTCCCCCCTCTCCCCCTCCCCCTCGCCCCTTGTGCCGCCATGGCGGCCGCTGGCCCCTCCCCGGCCCGAACCCCCCCCCCCAATTTTGATGAGCACACACACACACGCACACAATTTTGATAATTAGATGTATAGATGATTAGATGATTAGATGCAAGAATTTTGATGTATAGAAAAAAAGTTAAGTAATTTTGACATTTGACGAATTTTGACATAGATGCATGAATTAACATTTTTTCACTAGATAATTAGTTACATGCGTATAAAAAGTGAAGGAATTTTGACATTTGAGGATTTTTTACATTTTTATCCAATATATGTATAGAAAAAGTTTGATGAATTTTGACATTTAATGTAATGTATAGCAATTAGTATTTGCAAAAGTTGCATATTTTAATGTTGCATATTTTAATGATTTCCATATTTTAATGTTTTTTGGGTTATATGTATGATACTATTCGAGATGTATTAGTGATAATATTCGACGATGTACGAACACAAGAGATGATTTAGTTTTGCTTATTGAATGCATGCTAATTTGAATACTAATTCGTTTTATGATTTAGTTTTGCTTATTGAATGCACGTCTGTTTCAACTATGAACATAGGAAATGTCTTGTGCTACAATGTAGGACATATCGAGTGCTTGTGATTTGCCAGTCATTTCGGTAAAACATAGGGCATTTTTTCTATGTCATTGCTCGATATATGGAACGGGTTGACTTTACGTCTATTTCGGCTCCTTGTGTGTCTTTCAGTGAGGGAGAGTGTCCACCATATATATATATAGAGAGAGAGAGAGGAAGAATCTCGACTATTGTCGTGGGGGTTGCTTCTCCTTCGTTCCCGTGTGCTAGACATTTTGGTGTAATGCACTCGGGGACGAATGGAGGAGCCACCATCACCGACGGTCGCAATATCAGAAGGAGTGCCCACCATATACGTGAGATGAGAGTTTAGGAAGGAAAGACTCGACAGACCTAAAGTTAACCTGTTGCATATTGAGTAATAGTGATCTGTGTGTTGATCAGTTTTCTCGTAGTTTCCTTCGATCGATTTTAAATGTTTCAACTATTAACATAGAAAATGTGTGACGACGAAAGGGAATTCGGTATGTGCGAATACTATGAAGACGAGCGTGGCCTGTGTGACAAGCCTTTCCTAGTCGATGGTAGGCGCTTCAGCATCATGCTGGATGAGACCTTCGAAGTGGATACAGTAAGTCACAACGACAAGTATTTTTTTGTAATTAAGCATGACTTCTGGTTCTTTTGCTTCAACTTATAATTTTAATTTTTATTATTGTATTAGCGTATCCCCTACCATGCAAGAATTTATGTCTTGGATAAGATTGGTTTCAATACTAAAAAAAGTATGGAGGTAAAGAGAGTTCACTTGAGGACCGAACATGGTTATACTTTTACCATAAAATTATACAATACGGACACCTACTCCTATTTTAAATGCGAAAGTTGGAGAGCACTATGCAAGGCTTATGCATTTGAGCCTAATATGCTTATCACCTTTGATATTCGTCCGGAAGATGAAATTGAAGGTAATATCGACATCTGGGTCGATGTGCAGATGCCTCCAGTTCTACCATTATGTGAGTTTCTCAACCATATTTATTAAGTAATTTATACTCCCTCCGTAAACTAATATAAGAGTGTTTAGAATACTATTTTAGTAATCTAAACGCTCTTATATTAGTTTACAGAGGGAGTATTGCTTATTTAAAAATAGTTGACAACTTATTTCCATTGATAGCTTATTTTCATTCTTCAAAAAATATACGGAAGATGGCAGACAGAACCTACTACTACAATGATGAAGCAGAATTAACTTATAAGAAGAAAAATCATCTTATCACATTTCTTAATGATCTTGAGAATTACAATAACTATTATCAAACTGCTCCACATTATGGTCAATACGTGCCACTAGTGCACGTGGTGAACTACGGTAACATCCATGAAGATTGCATGGTAAGATTTTCTACTATTACGACATCCGTTCATCTTTTGCATAAATTCTTCTAAAACTAAACTACATTGCTAACTACAAAGTTATTACTACGTTTTTAACAGAAAATCCCGAAGGATTGTGTGCCTTCTCTGATGTTTCCTTGATGTCGCGTTGATGTTATGAGCTTACGGCCAGCACGGCCAGGTCAGCCTACACATCACTCCTGTCCATACCGGATTTTTAAAACCGATGAAGACATGACAATCAAAGATTGGAAAAAAATGTATGATCAATCATAGAGAGCTACTTGGAAGCAACATTGTGCGTAGGCCAAGAATTGGAGACAGGATGATCTCCATTCTTCATAATGGAGAGTCAGGGCCTATCTTGTTTTATGTTATTGTACCTAAGAGAGGGTAGAGTTGGTCATATGAGAGAGGAGTAGGTCCTAGGTATAATGTGTTATTATGTGCTATAATATGTTAGAGTTGATGATGATGATGAGGAGGAGTTGTGATTATGACTAGTGACCAACTTGTTATATGATAACTCATTGATGAAAATGATGATTAAATAGTGTTGATGGTAATGACTATGATGATTATTAGGTATAGTGTTGTTGGTGATGATATGATGCAAGATTTTATATATTAATATGATGATGATGTTGATCATGATTATCATGATGATTTGTTATATCATTGGGGGAAGGAAAGCGGATTAGATTCATGTGGATGGATCAAAAATGACCAAAAGTTGAATTAGTAGGATCGTTGTCCTACTAATTCAACTTTTGATCACTTTTTATTCATTTGGATGAATAAAATCCATGTTTCTTCCTCACAATGATATAATAATTCATCATGAACATAATGATATATGTTTGAAATGAAAATTAATTAAATGGAAAACATAAAATTAAAAAAATTAAACCATAATTAATTCATAAACCCCTAAATAATTAAAATGAAAAATAAAACAAAACTAAAAAAACTAAATACTTTTAGTCCCGGTTGGTCCCCCAGCCCACGGCGTCATCGGATGCCACGTGGAGGGCCTTTGGTGCCGGGCCGTGTTGAACCGACACTAAAAGGGGATAGGTTTTAGTCTCCACCCTTTAGTGTTGGTTCGAGAACCGGCACTAAAGGCCCTTACGACCCGCGACTATAGGCCGGTTCTGCACTAGTGACCCAAGAGGATCGGTCCAACAAGGGACTCATAAGACATCAATCAGATATGCCGAGGAGGATAAAAAAGGATTGTGTTTTCGGTTAAGTCATATACATAGATTAGCCATGTGGCGAATTGATAGCGGAGTAATTTTTTTGAATCAGCACCACCCACTTTATTCATTACATAAAATAGATACATCATATGTGTGGACAATTACAATTTCATTCAACGGTTCCTCAAACAAATCATAAGTCGCAGAAAATCTCATTAACCTAGCTAGTTCGTGAGCTACCTTACTAACTTCTCTATTACAATGTTCAATCCTAGAAATAAGAAAATCACAAGCAAGATGATAACAATCATTGAAAATCGCCGTCGCTCCACCTGCATGACATCCTTCATTGTTCATTGTCTCAATCATCTCCAGATTGTCAGAGTTGATGATAACTAGACGATTGCACCCCATTCCTTTCACCAGGGCTAACCCATATCGGAGTGTTAAAGGTTCAACCGCCAGGACAGCTGCACACCATTTTATCTTTTTATTTCCCATGTAATGAATTAACGTCTGTCATCCCCGAGTACCGTCCCGATGGTGCCCTGAGCTCATCATGATCAGACGAAGCATGAACGTTAAGTTTTACAAAACCCCAGAGGGGTCGGGTCCAGACCACTTTTTTATCGTCGCTTTTGGAGAGCAAGCAATAACGAAATTTGTTGTAATTGTACGGATCCCCAGTGATACCTGAGAGAAGCTCTGGGTAGTTTCCTCATGGACCAATTTACGTCTTTTCCACCAGAGGTATCAGGTAGTAATGGCAATCATCTCTCGAACATTTCTACTCGCCACTGAGTTCAAATCCTGGTCTGACATAAGGAGTAAGAACTCCAGAACCGCCTCACCCGCTCTACCAATTTCACGGGCTCTCATAATGATTTCATCCAGCCTTGTTCAAACCTTTCTTGCTTTGTGGCAAAGAAATAACACATGCTTTGTATCTTCCGGATTAGAAGAGCAAGCATGACATTGAGGCGATACCTCGATATGTTTATTGGCAAGCGTAACATGACATCAAAGCCTCCCATGCAACATACACCAAATGAAAAAATTCACCTTAGCGAGAGCTTCCAGATCTTCTGCCAAATAGGATTTATATTTGTTCTTCCCAAACCATTCGCATGTCAGAATTTACTACCGTGTTGATGTTCCCACTCCACGAAATATGCTTATAACGGAGAGGAACCAAATACTTGCGTGTGAGTTTGTACTATCGCCATGACCAATTCCTCTCCAAATCCCTAGCTCACCCTTAGCATGTATTTTCCTTCGTAAACTAATATAAGATGTTTTAAACCACTAAACTAATACTTTAAAACATCTTATATTAACTTACAGAGGTAGTAGCTTTTCTCGTAGTTGGTCCCAGCTTTTCCAGTGGCCACAACTTCCGCTGTCTCCGACGCAACAAAATAAAACTTGCCGGTCCAAGCAAAAGAAAGTGATGGTTGCAGCAAAAACTCTTGCCGGTCCCAGCAAAAACTCTAGCCGGTTGTAACTACTCCCCCCGGTTGCAAAAGAAAGAGATGGAGAATCATGAGACGATGGGAGACACACGATCTGTTTTGCGATCTAACGTGCCGTGCGCCTAGCCGCCTATGCACAACAAGTAACTATAAATACTCCCCCTTAGACCCTACTAGCTAGGTCAAAAAAAAAAAGGAACGGCGTAACCCCGCATCTATCTCTTCGTTGCCTGGCCACCATGTCTCCCTCCGCCCTCCGGCCATGCTTCCTTTGCCTCCGCGCTCCCGCTTCGTCCTCCGGCGTCCTCCCGACCAGCCGTCCGCATCGCAGCAGCGCCCTGCAGCCGTCACATGGGCGTGACAACCCGAAGATCGTCGGCTGCGGGATCGTCTGCAGCCAGGCCGGCGCCGGCGATGGTGACGCCGTGACGAGCAAAATCAACCGCAGGGATCGAGCGGGGAAGGACTACGTGAGACACTTGACCTGATCTTCCTCTGCTTTTTAACTAATAAATACTTAATGTCCCAACGACGACACATCATTTAACCCCTGTTGGAGTCGCCTACGGGGGTGGATTTGTTAGCGCATTAATCAAGTAATTTTCACTCCAGATTGATGTTGTGATCAACTGAATACTCTCTGTTTATTAAGTATGCGTTCCAAGATCAGAATTTTAAGCCTTTTCTGGTCATCCATTGATGCATCTAAGTATTGGCCATCCATTGAGCATCGACGCATCTAAATATTTACGTATGCGTTCCTAGATCAGAATTTGTTTGCCATTATTTATCTTTCGTTGAATCATTCTCTCCTTCAATGGAAAATTCGAGGGCATTATATTTGCAAGCTTTTTAAGCTTACCCTAGCTGCTCACGCTGAAGTTCATAACTGTACTAGACAACATATGAGATGTACTTACTAGTAGTAGATAAAACAAAGTAAGACCGAAGATTGAAGGACTTCAGAAATAATGGACTGAAATTAATAAATATACTCTACTGAACTTTATAATTAATAATACAATATCTTGTTTAGCTTCTTGGTCCTATGTCTTATATCTGAAGTCCCTTTTTTCTTCTAAAAGGAGTTTCGTGAAGGAGACATAATTGAGGAGTACTTCAGCAAGTTTTCTAATGGCGGCACATTGGTAACCCTTGTTCCTAACAGTATATAATCATTTATATATATGAGTATGTACTCCCACTTATCATATACTAGTTGAACGAGTCGGTTATACCTTATTATTAATTTTAATACACTTTGCTAAAAATGACCAGATACTGGAAATTGAGTTCTATACAAAAATTGTGAGTCCATATATTTGTATATAGGAAAAATAATCCTACTACCGTATGTCGCTACACCCATGTCAGGTACTCCAAGAAATATAAAAGCATTTAGATGACTAAAGTAGTATATATATTTATCATGGGCATTATACTATGGGCATTATATATAGTATTTTATCATTTAAAGTATGTTCAGGATCATTTTCTATGTAACTCCGAAGCGAACTACATGATAAAATTGTGAGCCCATAGTTTGAGGAATATTTTGAAATACTTTCATATTCGTGTATAGGAAAAATATTTTGAAAATTGTACATACTAGCAAGAAAACGTAGTATATATAGTACCTAAGCAGCCTGATAGTACATATACTCTCCGCCTAGTGTCGAAATGGCCTGACCTTTCTTTTCTTGTTTTGCGGTGAGCAGCACATGGACTTAGCAACAATATTTCGAGGTTATATTTGCAGGATCGCTAAAAATTCTGTGAGGCTGGCTTCTATTGTCATGGTAAACTAATTAGTTCTGGTATCAACACCAGCTGTGTACTCGTATTGGTTTCTAACAATAATTCTCCACTAAACGCGATGACAATATCTTCTACTTTTCTCTCTGATATGATTACAGGGTATGCCAGGCATAATTTCTAAAGATGCACGTCTCACCACACTGATGGCTCCAAGAAAGGGACAAAAGATGGTAACACAATAGTACTTTGTTTGTATTCCATGAAAGCATATATTGCTGTGGTATGTATAGTATGGAGCACCAACTAATTAATTGAACTCCCTCCCTACTAAAACATACCATATAGGTTCTTGAGAGGTCCGTGCGCAAGTTTGTCAGTACAGCCGAGGATGCGTACAATGATGAGGTCACTGAGGAAACTATTGTTACCTTTCTTGATGCTCTTCAAGGTGTGGCAGCAATGAGCTACTTCATGGCTCAAGAGACTCTTGCAAATATTGGTGATGATGAAGCCAGTTCACTGTACTGCGGTCCAAATTCTGTTCTCAATAGACCTTGGTTGGAGTACATGAGGAAAACGGACAATCTGAAACGTGAATTCAAGACGGCTATGCCACATGACCTGGACAGGGTAGGGTGAACTTCCGTTTGTTTGGCTGATTTCCTCTACTTTCTTTGCTGTCGTACTGACATTTTGCATGGTCACGGTGCAGATTATGATGAATACAGTGGATGAAGCAATGAAACTCACGGAGTCCTTTGTTAGATTGATGACTGTTCGTCGCAGAACTGTGCTACTAGACCTTATCCCATGTAAATATTATCCATGTATTTTGAGTCGTCACCATCTTTTCTGTTGATGTTAATTTTTACCTCCCCTTGCATGGCGGCAGGTGTCACCACAGGCAGGACGGCAGCAGTTTGATGGCAAGGCATATATATGCTTCAGATATTCGAAGATTAATTGCAAGTCTGGATCGGATCAAGTCCACTTTAGTTTACCCATATGCAATGCATGTGACTTTGTATACTATTAATACAGTTCAGGTAGACAATGTATGGAAGACAGACTAGAGATCTCACAGTCAATCCAAATTCCAATATATATAACATCATCAAGCTAGTCAAACAAATCCACCAGACCAGAAAACCACACACAGTACCAACAGTCCCACAGACGAGAGAACATACAAGATCGGATAAAGGGCACGCAGGCCACCAAATAGTTTAGAAACTATCGGCACGCAGGCCACAACCTATTGCAAAAGTAGAAGAAGACGCAACGACGAAGTTATGTTGGGCCATCAGTGGTCTGCTGCGAGAGAGAGGAAGCCGAGGCAGGGCCGGTCCTGAAATTTTGGGGGCCCGGGATAAAAAATAAATAAGGGGCCCTAATATAAGGATCATATAGAATAATAAGGAATGTGTTTTTTTTATTACAAGAAACAGTTCAATGCACCCAATTTGATATTTACATCTTATACTTTTTAGATATTATCTTAAAGTTTATTCTAACACCTCATCGTGCACGACCTGCGCCGCCATATGAGGTCAAGGATTGAGATGAGATTGGGGAAATAGATAGGTGTGCCAGGGCTGCCTACCTATGTCCTGCAGATTTTCGCGGGTGCTCTTAGCCAGGATTTGGGAGCATATTCTACGAATCTTTGCTGCGCATATCCAGGTTTGTCCTTCAACCAAACGCTGGCAACCGCTTGTAAAATGGCTATCCCTAACCAGCCGAGGGATACCCACCAAACCAAACGCCCCTAGTGGTAAGTCCATGATTCGCACGACACATGATCATCCATTTTTCTATTGGGGACATACATGTGCACGAAGAAAAACTCCCGATGTTAGACATTTGCCGATCCTAGAAAACATGCAAAAGCCTGACTACCGAAATACCAAGCAAAGCCAACAGGACAATAAATAGATACATAAGTGCAAGTCTCTTAAAATAATTATCTATGCAGATTCACTTATGATGGGGTCAACGTCAATTTTGTCCAACGGTTTCTTTTAGATGCATAATGTTGCCAAATCATTTAACAATGCAAGATATGCATCATATACATATGTGAAGGCAAATTACTTAATTAGCAACGTACTTCCTCCTTTCCTAAATATTTGTCTTTTTAAAGATTTCACTATGAACTACATACGGATGTATATAGATATAATTTGGGTCAATAGCTCCTGTGCAACATCCTTGAGGTGAATTGGAAAGAATGCGACGTCTTTTGTCCGAATTGCCTTGGTGCGACACTTTTGAGCGAGGAAATAGCCCAGACACGACATGTCCCTTAATCTGAACTGATGCCCTCATTAGCTGTTAGGGGCTGGACTCACAACTTATTCACATAAGCGTGGGACCCATCACTTATACAATAAGCGTGGGACCCATCTCTTCGCTGCTAGAAGAGACGACCGCCCGTGCCCGTCCGCCCGTCGCCGCCCATTCACTATAGGAATCAGGCAGTTTGCCGTCAGCCATCCCGGACGGCAAAGACATGCATCCCGGACGGCAAAGGCTTTGTCGTCCGCCAGCAGACGGCCAACCGTCCGGCTGAATAAGCCACGGCAAAGGGCGCTTTGCCGTCCGCTGGCGAACGGCAAAGGGCCTGGACGGCACACGTGGCACCTTAGCTCCGTTAAGGACTTAACGGCGTGCTTTGCCGTCCGCTGGCCGACGGGCGGCAAAGAACCCACCTAGGCCAGCCCCAGGTTGCACAGGTAGCTGTCACGTGGCAGCTTTGCTGTTTGTTAGCTGATGGCAAAGACCTTTGCCGTCTGCCAGCAGACGGCAAAGTGGCTATATAGCCCCTGTTTTTTCTTAAAATCATTCAATTTGACAGAATATCACATATATATCCAACCTATCAACAATACAAGTTTTCAACAAGCATACCAACAATAACTCCTCCTCATCATCATCATATGTGATAGTCTAGCTTATTAGGGATGATAGACTACTCATATCAATAAGGAATTCCTTCTTTTCTGGGAGCCCATTCAAATAGAACCCCCAGGTTAAGCGTGCTTGGCTTGGAGTAGTTCTAGGATGGGTGACCGATCGGGAAGTTGGTCCCGGGTATGCATGAGTGAGGACAAAGTGCGCAGAAAAGACTAGTATTGATCTGTGAGGCCAGTCTAGATCCTGCCAGGAGTAACGACCACCGGCGGGTGTGTCCGGGGCGTTACAAGTTGGTATCAGAGCCGACCCTCGCAGTTACACGGATGTTTGCCGACAGGTGCGCGGTCATGTTGTTCATGAAGTTTGTGACCCGTCGTGGCACACGGAATGACACATGTATTGACTGGAAGCACAGACGTTTGTGCCAAGAGGGAACGTTCCCGTGACCCGACGAGGACGTCGGTTCCTCTGAGTGGTGGTGTATGTGATAGTCTGGCTTATTAGGGATGATAGACTACTCATACCAATAAGGAATTCCTTCTTTTCCAGGAGCCCATTCAAATAGAACCCCCAGGTTAAGCGTGCTTGGCTTGGAGTAGTTCTACGATGGATGACCGACTAGGAAGTTGGTCCCGGGTGCGCATGAGTGAGGACAAAGTGCGCAGAAAAGACTAGTATTGATTCGTGAGGCCAATCTAGATCCCGCCAGGAGTAACGACAACAGCCTGAGCAACATCTGAGCGTTTGCATTGGTCGCGGCCATCACAGCTTGCCAAGCTTTTGGTGGAGGAGGCGGTGGCGGGGGTGGTGGTGGAACATCAGTCTGCTCCTCACCACGACCCAGATTGCTGCGAGTTGGTGGAGCCATCCTGAAGATGAACAAAACGCATCAGCACCTCATAGATAAGATGAATCATAAGCTGAATCAAATGCTTGAACGAAATTGGACAATTAACAACATAGCCTTCCTACTGAAAAATTAGTAAGAATGCTTCTTCGGTTATGATAACATCATCAGAAATTAAAAGCCACTGCGATAACACCAAAGTATTGAGCTACATGCTCGGAACAAATGTACATGCCCATATACATCTGAAGAAGATGATCCTAGATGACTACCAGATTTCCCACCTATGAGTTTCCGAAAAATTTCTTGTTTATGCGATTCGGGTTGCGGAATCAGGAACCTGCCCTAGGCAATCAGCCGCGACTGCATCTGCAACCTTCCACACCATAATTCAAGACATTTCGCAAACTCGTCTAATCTCGAATCTTCGAACTCACAACGATACTAAACCATGATGGTACCCCGGACGCCTCCCCAGTACTAGGTGACTCCGACCTTATCTCACCACGATAAGTATTGAAGTAATTTTGAACATTCTCCGTCCTGAGATATCAAGGAAGCTGAATGATAATGATGTGCCAACATTCTCTGGAGCTCGACTCCCCGGAAGAAATCAAGTCAGACAGGAGGCACCAAGACAGAACCCTGTCACATCGGCATCATATAGACTCCAAAATACCTGCGTGATCCTAAATTTTTTTTGAGCGAGAAGAGGAGTAGAAAGAAAATTCCTAAGTCGGAAACCTCACCAGAGCATAGAAGAGGAATAAAAAGAATCCTACTCTCCGATATAACTAGACTCAAAATAATTTTCTCTAGACACGACTCGGCCAAGTTCGAACAAGCAAAGGCTCCTATGGTCGTATGGCTCTGATACCAACTTCCCACACCCAAGATGCGCGCCTATCCATCTAAGGCACGGGGGCCTCGCAAGGGATAGATGCGCATCTTGCCGTTAGCAAGAATAGGATCATCACAACATACAATACTGAATGAGAAGAGTATACAAGTTGGCTTACACTCGCCACATGCTAACTTACAATGTCACTCAAATCATAACATCAAGATGAACACAGGGTCCGACTACGGACGAAATCAAACGATAAAAGAAGTTGCAAATGATACTATCAAGCTATCCCAAAGATCACGACCAAGTCCTCTACTCGTCCGGATATGTCACATACATCCTGCCTCTCTCCTCATCATACTCCCACTAAAGCTGGGTAAGATCATCCTGCACGAACTCATCTGATCCTGTACCTGGATTGTTGTAGTAAACTGTGAGCCACAGAGGACTCAGCTATCATGTGCCCGGGTACCAAGACTATTTAAGCTTTAGGATGGAAGGGGTGATGTTTAGTTTGCAGCAGCACTAAGCATTATATGGTGGCTAACTTACGCAATAGGAATGTAAATGTGAGTGGTCTACGTTTAGCGATTGAATCTAGAGTAATCTCTATGAGATCCTGAACACTTACTTACGTCAATCATAACCCCACCATGTTCTCTCTCGGGTTATGTCCACGAGCAGAGACGATCACGGTTACTCACACAGTTGGTGTATTTTATTTAGAGTTTACTTCAAGTTTTCTATAAACGGGTGTTAAACAAATATCCAAGTTGCCACATAATCGCGGGCACGGCTTTCCGAAAGATTTAACCCTGCAGGGGTGCTCCAACTAATCCATTACCAAATTAACCACACTCCGTGGGAATGCCTCGACCGCAGATCTCGCGATCATCATAGGTGATTCCAAAGGAATTCCAACACCTCGAGTAAACCCGAAGGAAGTCAGTCTCCACACGCAAGAGACTCGATAAAGGTAAAACAAATCCAGCAAGACCACCCGACGTGTCGATGAACCCGATAAGAGTCGCGTATCTCGTTCTCAGGACACGACATATGGGACTAGCTACGGGAAAAAAAACCAATCCTCAAGTGGCCTCGAGGCGGCCCCGCAGGCAGCCTATTTTGGACCAACACTCATGAGGAGCACTGGCCTGGGGGTTGATTAATTATCCACGGGTTTGCAAGACCCTATGCAATTAATTAAGTTGTTAAGCAAAGGTAGTACCAATGTTGGGTCTTGCCAGACAAGTTTTAATCTCAACCGGATATCAAGGGGGTCCCCATAACAACCCCGAGCATGTTAGGAGCGCAAAGTATGGAAAACATAACATCGGTAACAAGGAACTAATGGCGGTAGTAGCGGAACAAATCACTTAGCAAAAGGCCAAGTCTTCCACCAATACCAAGATATATATATATGTGTGCATTAAATTAAATACAGGATACTGTGATATCCAGTCCATGTTATCACATGGAACAACCTGCACCTGCAACTAAAATGCTATAAGAGAGGCTGGGCAGCGGTAACTTAGCCAATCAAAGGTTTGCTAGGATGTGGAGGTTAGAGGCTGTCATGGCAACATGGGGGCTGATATCAAGTGGTAGGTAGCGCAATTGTAATGATAAGAGCGAGAAACTAGCAAGAAAAATAGTATCGGGATCCGGGTACGATCATCTTGCCTGTTGGTTCTTCAGTGAAACAAGTAGCGGGATCCTCGTAGTGGTACTCTCCTGGGTCCTCGTACTCAGTATCAACACTCGCGTCTACCCAAGAGAAACAGCAACAATAAACATCCAACCAAGGTGCAATGCATAAACAAAATGATGCATGACCACTTAAGAAGATTATAACATGGCAATCCAAAACTATTCATGGTTCACATGCAAAGTTGTTTATTAATGAATCTGGACAGAACCTCATGTAAAGTTATTTAGACATGCATGAACATGGCAAATATGGATGCGTCATGCAAAATCAATGGAAATGCATATAAGGATCGCAAGAAACGGAGCTACGGTTCTCGGGATACGCTCACGACAAGGTACGGAGGCAAAACACAAGACCACCAATACCTGCGCTAATTCTTGGCATTCCAAGGTAGCCACTGGATATCTAATGAAAAACCAATCACAATGGACTCAAGAATCACTCAATTCCATGGAGTATAGCTCCCACAACTCACAAAAACAAAATAGCACCCAATCTGTCACAAACAGCATCATAGCAACTTGAGAAGCTCACAACTTGAGCTATAGGAATCCTACAGCCACAAACAAGATATGGACATAATCTACTCAACACCCATATCAATTCATACAATTATGCAATCAGCAAAATAGGCACACATCAATATGCATTGAGCAATCAAGTTGGCATGATGAATCAGTTTTTCAGGGACTTGGAGAAAATTCCAGTTTCCTGGAATCTGGGTTAACAAAGTAGCAAGTGGACAACACTGGTTAAAGATGCTAGAGAGCTCCTATTGGCAGGAAAATTAACAGGATGCTAGAATTCAATACCTACTACAAATTCCTAACACTGAGCATGGTCAAATTCACAACACATCACTAGCTACACCCCACTCTACATGACAAAACAATAACAGCAGACTCTCCAGACTTAGCCATTTCAAAGCAGGTTGGCAGAAATAGAAAGTAGGCAACTTAACAGCATGGTTCCCACTCATATAGTGACTTGACATGAATAACAAAAATACAGAGACATTCCCAACAACTTTGACTAACAAATTCATGTTGGCAAGAACTTGAAAAAATGCATAGATTAATTCATATGAAAAAGGCAAAAGGGCATCTCAGCATAAAAATGCAATTTTGTCAAGTTGCCCCAAAGTAAAATCTGACTTCACAGGTGCATACATGGGTTGATTCTACCCCAAAATCATTACTCATACCTATATGCTTGCATGGAACAAAAGGGAGCAAAGGGGGGTCGAAATTTGACCTCCCTAGGCCATGGGTGACTTATGATACTCATAAAACTCAATGCAATGCCACAAAATGATATGTGATCCATAGATACATGTTGAAAGTGGTTAATTAGCATGTTAGGGACATGATAACATGACATAGCATCAAAATGCAAGGATGAAACTAGCTAGAAGACCAACTATGCTCATGCACATAAGAGAACCTACACATGGAGCTACTCATACACATGGTATAAATCCACTCACTAGCACCTACTAGGCATCATGCAAGGGAATAAGATGGATAGGAGGCATTCTACCTACACACACATCCACATACCCCACACATATGGTAAGACAACTTGTGCCACACACCACACATGGGAATCTACATCTACACACATACATACACACATGCTCACCACACCACACACACACACAAGGGTGCATGCATGCCACACCACTACCATGCAAAAAGGTCCACATACACATAGTGTATGCATACACTTGGACATACACACACATCTATATACATGCACATACACACTCTCTTCGCATACATGCACACACAAGTGATAACCTGGCCAAACACACATATATATACATGCATCATGTTGCATTAACAAAAAACAAAAGAGAAGAAAGAAAGAAAGAAAGAAAGAAAGAAAGAAAAAGGAAAACAACAAAATGGGGGAGGCTGGGATCGAACCCACGACCCCTGGGCACACACAACACTCCACACCACTGGGCTACGGGCTCGACTGCTACCAAAGGAGGGGCAATCTGCACTAATATACACACACACAAGCCTGACGAAACTGACGAAAATAGAGCACGACGGCGACAGTCAACGGCGGCGACGCTACACGCGGCACAGGGCATCTCCGGCGACACAAACTGGTTGAATCGACGCGGGGATCTACGGGGGTTCCATTCCCGCGTTCGTCTCGCGACGAGGGGGACGGAGGCGAGCGCAAGGCTCCACTTTCCCGAATGGCGGCGACCAGGCTATGGCGGCGAGCTACAATCTACGGCGAGGAGAGGGGGACAACGGAGACGAGGCGCTCACCGAGGGGGCGAACGACGGCGAGCAGAGCTCGACGGAGGGGAAGAAGCGCTCGGGGACGCGGCGACGGAGGGGAAGCAGGGCGCTCGGGGACGCGGCGATGACGGAGGGCTGTAGGGGTGCTCCTCAGCCCCTAGCACCAGGAACGGGATGCGGACGGCGAAGGATCGTTGCGGACCATCTTGACGGCGGCGGGGCTCCACCGGAGGCAACGCCGGCGACGAGCCCGTCAATCCCCACCTCTCTCTCTGAAGTGCAACCTCTCTGAACCCGCGACGGAGGAAGAAACAGAGGGGAAGGAGGAGGAGGAATAAGGGGAAAGCGATGGCGGCAGGAAGGAGAAGAAGGAGGGGAAGGAACCCTAGGGGCGCGCGCTTAAAAGGAGACCGGCCTCGACGTGTGGGCTAACGGCGATGGCGACGGAGCTCACCTGCTCCTCTCTGCTCGCACACACTCTCTGACGGAGAAGGAACGGGGGGGAGCAGGTAGCCGTCCTGTTACCTGGGCTGGGCCGCGCAAGGAGGAGCCGGCCCATCTCTGCCTCCACACACAGAGAAATAAAAACCTAGGGGTTTTCCTATTTAATAAAACAGCCACACAAGATAAATCCCTAGGCCATTTTAAAAAGGTTTTTGAGCAAAACAAAAATATTTTCGTAAAGGAAATAATCTGCTGCATTTAATAAAAATATGAAGTTGAATTATTTAGCAAGTTAATTTAATTATTAAATAAAAGGCAGCTCTTGTTAAATTGAAAACACCAAACAACCAAGCACCAAACACCAAATGGGTCACACCCTAAATTCCTGATATTAATAGGACCACCTCTTGAACATTTTTAAAAGATGCAAACAACAAGTAAATCTGGTCATCTCAATTAAATGAAGAGAGGGGAAGGTGGGAGGTGATGTTTGAAATGAAGAGGAGAGGGGAAGAGAGGTGGCACACAAGGATCCAACCACACACAACATATCACACACCACATAACAAACCCACTCATCTCCATCACATCAACTCAAAACACAAGAAGGTGGCATGGCAAGATGAAAGAATGATGCATGATTATATGATGCATGAATGCCATTCAACACATGGGACAAGGTGCAATTCATACATAACTCATGACACAAGGTTCAACAATGGGGTTACATGCCAAATTAGGTAGGGACATCACTTGGGATGTCACATCATAACTCCTCCTCCTCCTCATCATCATCAACTCTAACACATTCGAGCGCATAATAACACATTGTACCTAGGACCTATGTACTCCTATCTCGTAGGACCTACTCTACCCTCTCTTAGGTACAATATCATAAAACAAGATAGGCCCTGACTCTCCATTATGGAGAACGGAGATCATCCTGTCTCCGATTCTTGGCCTACGCACAATGTTGCTTCCAAGTAGCTCTCTACTATTGAGCATACATTTTTTCCAATCTTTGATTGTCATGAGTCCATCGGTTTTAGAAATCCGATATGGACAGGAGTGATGCGTAGGCTGACCTGGCCGTGGTGGCCCTAAGCTCATAACAAGAACACGACCTCTCGGAAACATCAGATGAGGCACACAATCCTCCAGGATTTTCTGTTGAAAAACATAGTAATGACTTTGTAGTTAGCAATTCAGTTTAGCTTTAGAAGAATTTATTCAAAAAATGCACGGCTGTCGTAATAGTAGAATTAAAATCTTACCATGCAATCTCCATGGATGTTACCGTAGTTCACCACGTGCACTAGTGGCACGTATTGACCATAATGTGCAGGAGTTTGATAATAGCTATTGTAATTCTTAAGATGACTAAGAAATGCGGTAAGATGATCTTTCTCCTTATAAGTTAACTCTGCTTCATCACTGTAGTAATAGGTTCTGTCTACCATCTTCCGTACATTTTTTGAAGAATGAAAATAAGTTGTCAATGCAAATAAGTTGTCAACTATTTTTAAATAAACAATATAAATTACTTACTAAATATGGTTGAGAAACTCACATAATGGTAGAACTGGAGGCGTCTGCACATCGACCCAGATGTCGATATTACCTTCAATTTCATCTTCCGGACGAATATCAAATGTGATAAGCATATTAGGCTCAAATGCATAAGCCTTGCATAGTGCTTACCAATTTTTGCATTCAAAATAGCAATAGGTGTCTGCATGGTACAATTTTACCGCAAAAGTAAAACCATGCTCGGTCCTCAAGTGAACTATCTTTACCTCCATATCTTTTTTAATATTGAAACCAATCTTATCCAAGGCAGCAATTCTTGCATGGTAGGGGATATTCTAGTAGAACAGTAAAAAATTAAAATTAATTATAAGTTGAAACAAAAGAGGCAGAAGTCATGCTTAATTACGAAAAAAGACTTGTCATTCTAACTTACTGTTTCCACTTCGAAGGTCTCATCCAGCATGATGCTGAAGCGCCTACCATCAACTTGGAAAGTCTTGTCACACAGGCCGCGCTCGTCTTCGCAGTATTCGCACATACCGAATTCACTTTCGTCGTCAGACATTTCCTATGTTCATAGTTGAAACATTTAAAATCGATCGAAGGAAACTATGAGAAAACTGATCAACACACAGATCACTATTACTCAATATGCAATGGGTTGACTTTAGGTCTATCGAGTTTTTCCTTCCTAAACTCTCATCTCACGTATATGGTGGGCACTCCTTCTGATATTGCGACTGTCGGTGATGGTGGCTCCTCCATTCGTCCCCGAGTGCGTTACACCAAAATGTCTAGCACACGGGAACGAAGGAGAAGCGACCCCCACGACAACAGTCGGGATTCTTCCTCTCTCATATATATATATGGTGGACACTCTCCCTCACTAAAAGACACACAATGAGCCGAAACAGACCTAAAGTCAACCCGTTTCATATATCGAGCAATGACATAGAAAAAATACCGGAATTACGACACTCTTGGGATCCTAATGCGTGTGTGACTTTCGGTCCGTCGAGGCTTTCCTTAAGTAACTCTCATATCTCATGGTGTGTTGGTGTGCTCTCTCTCACACTGATATGGTGGTGTATATATGTTGTTGAACACTCTCTCATAGTAATAGTTCGACTGCCGGTGATGGACGCCCCACCTCTTCTCTTCTTGCGCAATATATCGACGAGTATATCGCAAAGAAGAGAAGAATGATGAGGCGCCCCCCATGACAACAGTCGGGATTCCTCCATCAAGAACACACATGAAAGTCACACAAGGAGCAACGACAGACCGAAAGTCACACACGCATTATACCGATAAAATATCACAAATACATTAATATTTATAATGAACTCAAATATAATATCACTAATACATCATCCCGAATAATCCAGTTAATGCATCATCAAATATTAACTAATAAATCTCAAATATTATCATATAAGATCACTAATACAAATCGAATATCCTAGAATCCAAAGTGGAGGATGGTGAACTCGGTTCACTAGAGGTCTCTAAGTCGTTGGCAGTGGACACCCAAAGATAAGGAACCATCACGGGATCATAACTCAAGTGAGATCCCTGAAGGATCTGCCAGGTATTGTCGAATCGGGCGTCCAACGCCATCATGTAGCGACGGACGTGCTCGTCCTCCTCCCTGACACGGCGATGTACCACCTTCGCGGGTGCCCGCTCCCTCCGCACCGAAAGTGGCCCGCGTGACCGCCACTACAGAAGGTCCGGGTCGATGACGAGACCTAGATTCCTCACCAACCTCCGTGCCCGGGAAGGTAGCACCTCCCAGTGCCAGCCCGGCGGAGCCCAGTCCGGACATGGCGCCTATCAAGCAGGCTCACGTGGACTACTCGACGACGAGGATGCGGGTCGGGCATCATCGACAAATTCCTATGAGAACGTTTTCTTATCGTTTAATCACTAATTTTTCATAAAACCCAAAAAAATTCATCATTAACATGCTAATCTAACATAAAAATTCATCATAAACATACTAATCTAACATAAACATTCATCATAAACATACTAATGTAACATAAACATTCATCATAAAAAAATTATGTAATCTAACATACACATACTTCAGCAAACCATATTCATGAGTTAATAGAGTTTGTAAGTTTCATTACATCGATGCAACCTAGACGCTAGTAGGTAAATGAAGGGAGCAGGAGGAGATGTCATTTGTGCTCACCCACGAATGCAGGGGCGGAGCTCGTCGAGCGCACGGGGAGGTCGTCGAACACCAAACCCTCGCAGCAACGAAACAACTACACATTTAAATCCACCTAATCAACATAAATATGATGTTCTCTATAACAAAATCGAAAAATATATGACCTAACTCATAATTCACAAATATATGACCCGTGTCGTGTCGGGGTCGGGGTGTCGGGGGTGTCGTGTCGGGGTCGGGGTGTCGGGGCTGTCGTGTCGGGGTAGGGGTGATGTGTCGTGGTTGGGGGTGCCGTGTCAGAGTGTCGGGGTGTCGTGTCGGGGTCGGGGTGTCGGGGGTGTCGTGTCGGGGTCGGGGTGTCGGGGGTGCCATGTCGGGGTTGGGTGTCGGGATTGGGGGCTCCTCTCTTCTTCTTCTTCTTCTTCTTCTTCCTCTTCTTCTTCCTCTTCCTCTTCTTCTTCTTCTTCTTCTTCTTCCTCATTTTCTAATTATTCTTATTTTCTTCTGGGTTTTTTAGAACTAAACCTAAACCTAAAACTAAACTAAACTAAACGTAAACCTAAAACTAAAACTAAAACTAAAACTAAATCTAAACTAAGCATAAACCTAAAACGAAAAAAAACAGAAAAAAAGAGGAGGAGGAGGCTCACTACAGGTGGGGGGGCTGCCGATGGAGCAGGGGGCGGTGGAGGAGGGGGGAGGCCTGTCGCAGGGGAGGGGGCGGCGCCGCGGGCTTCCTGACGGCCGTGCTCGGGCGCCTACCGCAGGGGAGGGGCGTTGTGGCCGGGGCAGCGGGGGCGCGATGGGGGTCGGGAGCTCGACGGCGGGGCGGCGGGTCGGGGCGGAGGGGGGCAGGGGCGGCAGGGGCGCGACGGGGGCCGGGAGCATGGCGGTGGGTCGGGGCGGCGGGGGCACGACGGGGGGCCGGGTGCGGGGCGGCGGAGGCGCGGTGGGGGTCGGGGGTGGGGCGGCTGGGGATCAGCGGCGGCGGGGGCGCGGTGGGGGGTGGGGGCTGGGCAGTGGTTGGCGGCGGGCGTGCGGGCGTGCGGTTGGGTTGGGGGAGATGGGTCGGGGGAGATGAGAGGCGTGGGGGTGCGCCGTTAGCGGTTAGGTATCCACCTCTTTGCCGTCCGCTAGCGGACGGCAAAGATTCTTTGCCATCCGCTAGCAGACAGCAAAGAGGTGGGGTGATGGGCCGTTACAGTAGTGCCGTCAACTAGACCCCACCCACCTCTTTGCCGTCTGCTCGCTGACGGCAAAGAATCTATGCTGTCAGCTAGCAGACGGCAAAGAGTTGGCTGATGGCAAAGCCCCTCTTTGCCGTCAGCTAGCTCTTTGTCGTCTGCTTTGTGCTAGCTGATGGCAAAGCCACTCTTTGCCGTTTGCTAGCAGACGGCAAAGAAGTGGCAGACGGCAAATCTTCTGATTCCAGTAGTGATTGCTTCCCCTTTCCCCATTCTTCCTCTTCTCCGACGACCTAGTGCAGATGTACAGCTCCTCCGCCACGCACTCAAGATGGCGTCGGTATGGTCCGGTGCTGCTCACAAGGTGCCCTGACTGCCCACGCCCAAAGCCTCTGAAACGGTTGGTCACGAGCACTGATGATAATGGAAATCTTGGGCGGGAATTTGTGAAGTGCTTGAGCAAAACAATGGCTGGAAGTGATGGCAAGGTTAGATCTCAGTTCTTATCCCGTTCTTTCACCGCCGTTTGCTCTGACTTCTCGCTATTTTGTTTTTTCCTCGAATTTTGAATTTAGGGTTCATATTGTTGTTTTCAGATCCTGAAGAAATGCACCCATTTCGAGTGGATGGATGAATATGTTGAGAGGATTCAGTTCGAGGGCTACATCGATTCGAGCGAGGCTGCTACCTGGGAGCTTAATTTGGGCGGGGTGCCGCATATGGAGAATTTGGGGAGCTCAGACAAAGGGGCGGGCAGAGTCATGCCAATGGCGAGGTCTGCACGCAATGCTGAACTGCACTTGGAGTGTGAACTGATGGGGGGACTGAAGAAGAACAAGAAAAATCTAATGGAGATGGTTGATTTGCAGAAGCAAGCAAATTTCATGCCAGGAGGGTTCTATTGTTGTATCATTGCTCTGTTTTTGTTTTACTTGATGTTCATTCGTCATTAGAGGGGGCAATAAGGTCTGTCAGGGCAGAGGATGCAATCTGTGCGTCATGCCAAGTTCATGTAATTGAATCGAAGCAGAAATATTGAGTGTTCATGCTCTGTTCTTGTTCTTCAGTTAACACAATACACACACCCCAAATTTAGTTTGTAGTAAAAATAATCTTGCTACCGAATAGATGTTGGGCCGTGAGAAAATAACCAGGCCCAAATAGTGACCAGCCCACCCGCGTAGGGGCACCATCCCTGTTTTATAGCATTGAGGCACCCATGTTTCGAAAAAAATGCTTCGACTAAAATAAAATGTTGCTTCGGCAAATAAACATCTAACAAACATATACTTCTCTACTTGTTTTTACTTTAGCCCAATTTTTATGTCGAATAAATGTTGGGCCGCATGTATTGTAACTTTTTTTGTTTTGCTTTACATTTTTGTTGCTTGTCCACAGGGGCGATTTTACCGTCCGGTCACCCCGGACATGTGCCTAGACTCGATTCCCACGCGTACTTGTTCTACGGCGAGCTCGCAAAGCGACCAGAGTCGTAGAAACGATCAAGAAAGAGAATTGATAGCGAAAAAACGATTCTTTTTTTAACCAGGCCAATTATAACGCATGGGCCTTACTTCGTAGCCACATGCACACTTTGTTTGCTCTTTGGGCCACCGTAGCAGGCCGTTGCCTGGCTGAAGTCACGAGGTGGTGGAGTTGTATTATTGCTAAAAAAAGAACGAGGTGCTCAGTACAAGTCCTTCACAAGCGTGAGACGGCCAGCGCATGCACCCAGCTTGGGCAAGAGTGAAAACAAAACTTTTAATATTTTTTAAAAGAAATCCATGTCACATCTTTGGTAAATATGTAAATTTTCAAACACAAATTCAATTTCATTTGGAATCCATGTCACATCTTTGATAAGATAAGTAGTAGCCTTGCATAGATAAGATAAGTAGTAGCATTGCATAGTACCACATTACAACTAACACACATAAGATAAAACACGACAATAATAGTACGGGTACCCATAATAGTACCCAAGCACGACATACATATTATCATTACAACTTATATAGATAAAACAGCGCCCTAGATAAGATAAAACACCACCGGCTTGCTTGCTTGCTCCAAGGCCAACTCCTCCATGGCCAACTCCTCCGGGCGCCGTTCACTACTCCTCCGGGGTGTTGTCGATGGGGTACGGCAGAGTGTGCATGCGCCCAGCGGTGGGGAAGATATTGTCGTAGTCCGTGAAGATGTTATGGGTGGTGAAAGCGATGAACTCGCAGCCACACCAGAACACACGACCGAGGAGGTAGAACGCGTCGATGGAGTTGGTGAAATGGGCAAGGATAGCGACCACAACCCCGTTGTGGATAACCTCCTCGACTCGGTACATCCTTGGAGATCCCCGGGGGAGGTGGCCGAAGCCGAGCGCAAGGAAGGCGTTGGTGAACTCCCTTGCGCCCCTCCATCTTGACATGGACCACACACGGAGTGTGCTCTCTACGTACACCTCGGCGGGGTAGAGCCTCTCCGACACGGTGGGGGGAAAGCAGAAGGTTGGCCTAGGGTAGAAGTTCATGGCTGCGGCGGAAGGTAGGGTTGCTTGTGGTGGTGAGAAGGGGTACAAGAGACCGGAGAAGAGGATGCGGATGGGAGAGGATGGGTGAGGAGGAGGAAGATGATGCTGGCTTAAATAGCCCTAGTGTGACGTGTTTACACCGGGTGGAAGTAATGAGCGGGCGGTGGTGAGTGGCATCGGGGGAGGGAAGCGTGCATGTGTGTACACGCATGGGAAACCAAAAGCGGCATCAATAGCCAGGCTGCGATGTTTTAGCGCTGCAAACTCTGTGTCGTCGGTCGGGGTTCACGCCTACTCATTCTGTAAGTGTGTCGCCTGTGCATGCAAGCGCAAGCTCTGTGCCGCCGGTCGGGGTTCACGCCTGCTCGTTCTGTGCGTGTGCCGCTCGTGCATGCAATATGAGCTCGATGCCATGCATGCAACGGCTACGCTGCGAGGGCGGGCGGCGCAGGGCTGCGCATGCATGCATGCATTTCAGGCCTGCTCGAATCGGATCTACGTGGTGTCCATCGGTCCAACGGGTGGGCCGCTTTAATTAAGCCCAACAATACATGGCAGGCCTGCTCAATCTTATCCAACGTAAAAAAATGACCTTCCAATAAACTAACATCCCGTGGATCTGTGACGTGGCTCCCGATCCAGACCGTTGCTTCTGTTCACATCCATCCAATGGTCCAGGGTGCTGCGTTTTTGAATCAGCCAATTAGAGTGCAGCCTGCGCATCACTGACGTAGCCCTAGTGCCTGATCCAGACCATCCATTCACAACGATCCAATGGTCCAGAGGGGTGCGGGGTTTTGATGGGGTTTAGAGGGGTTTTGAGGGGTTTTGAGAGGTTTTCAACGATTAGGGTTGAGCATAACTAATTCAAAAAAATCAAAAAAATATAAAAATTGTGCCGATCATCGTTCTATGTGACTAAGTATCTAGGAAAAATAAGAAACTTGGACTATGGATTTTTTCCATGAAAAACCTTCAGAAAAGATGGCTACCAAGAACGAGCTGTGGAGTATTCAAGAGAAGTGAGCTAGGGTTACGTGTTAAAGATGTCATAATTGATCGAAACGATCCAATCTCAGGATGGACTCTTATATACACACACAACATGTCAAATTTCCTTTTTTGGCTCATTTAGAGAAGGTCAAAAAAAACTTGCTTACAAATGGGTCTGTTTTCCCTAGCTTTTGAGGGGTTTGGAGCTCATGTGGAGCACATTTTCATGTCCAAAGTTTCACATAATAAAATTGCTCCGATTAATGAACTAACATGAATAATAGTCCAGAAATCATTGTAACACCAATAGCACATACCAAATAACTTCAAATTTGAATTTTGGCTCAAATTTGAATTTTGTCTCAAACTTGAATAGTATTACACAAATACATATCATATCAAAGTAATACACAAGTTTTAACAAATACCCATCAAAGTAAAAATAGACAAGTTTGAAATAGAGTTACACAAATACCAGGCAAGTTTTTTTATTCAGACAAGAACAATACTTCACTTCTACTTCTTCTTACCACTCGATTTCTTCTTCTTTTTCTTGGCACTTGTTGATCCTACGTTGGGTACGACACCCAGTTCACTCAATCTCTTGGTTTTCTTCACTGGACCATCTAGGACACATGGAATTGGCACCACAACATCTAAATGAGGCTTAATTTGCACAACATCAGCTGCAACAACTTCAATTTGTAACACAACTTCCAATATAGCTTCAGTTTGCACATCAACTGCATCAACTTCAGTTATAGTTTGCACCACATTCTGCTCATTTTGCTCATCTTGCACCACAATATCAACCAAAATTTGCTCATCTTGCACCACATTCTGCTCATTTTGCTCATCTTGCACCACAATATCATCCAAAATCTTCTCATCTTGCAGCACAACGTCATCCAAGTTTGGCTCAGCTTGCACCACAACATCATCCAAGTTTGGCTCAGCTTGCACCACAACATCATCCAAGTTTGGCTCATCTTGCACCACAACATCATCCAAGTTTGGCTCAGCTTGCACAACAACATCATCCAAGTTTGGTTCATCTTGCACACTTTCACCAAAACTTCTCTTTTTTCTACAACCATTGATTCTTGCCTTTTTGATTGCCCAACAATCTTCAACAACAAGGGGTTGACCTCCACGCTTCCTCCTGGAAAACAAAGCTTGTAATTTGGCTAGTACCTAACATAAACAACATCCAAATAAAAAACAAACTAACATAAACATACTTTGGCCTTTCAGGAGTGTAACGACATTTTGGAGATCCTTTTCAGTGCCCAAGTTCCTGGCACAACTTGCATCTATTTTTGTTACATTTTTGGGGCCTTTTTGGCTTTCCATCCTTCTTTCCCTTGCCCTTTTTACTACTCCCACCTTTCTCAAACCATGCCTTGAATCTACTCTCTTTAGGCCTGCCACCCTTTCTTTTTGTTAGGGGAGGACACATGGAAAATTCAATTTCCACTTCAGGCCACTGAGACTGATCTGTAAGTGCTGGAATTGGAGTTGCATATGCAGCCTTGAATCTTGCTACTGACTAATATTCGTGCAAATATGGGTGCATGTTTATCTTCGGTCGGGAGGCCAAGAAAAGTATGGCATGATCACATGGTTTCCCAGTGTGTTGCCACTCCAAAGATGTGCAATCATGCGTTTCAGTGTTAACAACATGCCTTCTACTAGTTTTGGTATCTCTAACTTCAGCACCCCAAACAAAATATTTTTCAACGGATAAATGCGTAAGATTTCTGGTCCTATTGACCACCTGTTGTACCACCACAGGAAGCTTATCCCCTTGTAGACAATCCCCAATCCTTCTTCTCAATTTCCACAAGCGCATGATCATGATCCTGATTTGGTCAACCATGTCATGCACAGGCAATTTTTTTTAACTTCTTCACCTTGTTGTTAAAACTTTCTGCCAAGTTGTTGTTGATATGATCACACTTGATGGTAGTGTTAAATCCTAACCTATACCATAATAGAGAATGGTAGGTGTTCAACCATGGACCAAACTCAGGGCATGTTGTCATTATCTTACCAAGATGATATGAATGTGTCTGTTTAGTGTAAGATCTTGCTACTGGCGACATGCGTCCAAATTCTTCACCTCTGAATTTTTTGATCAAATTCATCCACATATGGCCAAAGCACTCCCTCTGCTCACAATGAGGGAAAACATTCTTCACTGCGTTTTCTAGCCCTTTGCATGCATCTGTGTGGACTGCCAAAGGTGACACTGGCCCTATGCATCTTTTCAACTGCATCATGAACCATGTCCACGAGACCTCTGTCTCTGACTGAAACAAGCCAATAGCAACAGGGAACATCCAGTTGTGTCCATCCAAAGCATTGCAAGCTGCCAATTGACCATTCCACTTGCCAGTCAAAAATGAAGAGTCTATGCTCAAATATGGACGACACCCTGCCTTGAAGCCATCAATGCAAGGCTTTAAAGCCATAAAAAACTTAGAGAAAAGGACTCTTCCATCCTATGTTACCTCGATATCTATCTCCACAACACTGCCAGGTGACCTCTTCTCCACCTCTGCTTTGAAATTATAAACCATCCTAAAAGTATTTGCCCAGTCACCATATAATTTTTTCATTGCCCTTTGTTTTGCCTTCCACACTATGTTATACTTCACCTTAATGGGGTATTGCTTTTCCAAGTCTACTTTAAGTTTCTTTGCAGTAGTGTTTGGTTTCTTGGATAAAATAAGAGTGATCTTTTCTACAATCCAAAGTTGTGATGTCATGGTTGATACTCTCTGTGAACTTGTAATACAAGTATGTTGGTGTGGGATTTGATTCACCCTAATGGTACTTCCATCAGGTTGGCATCTAGCAGATATGTACCACTTGCAAGTCTTCACACTTCCATCAAAACCTCTACAGCTTGCATAAAACTTCTTTCTATCAGTCCACTTAGTCTTGGCATCAAACTCATGTTTGACTGCATAAGTCTTGAAACACATCCTAAACTCATCCATTTTTGGGAACAACTTTCGCACTGCAATAACAGGGTTTTCCTTGTCATACACATTTACCAACTCATCATCATGTGCATCATCTACATCATCTGCATCATCTTCCATCAGCTATCCATCCACATCTTCAGGTCTATCTCTGGTAGCATCAGTATCAGTAGGCATACTAGATTCACCATCCTTCTCCTCCTTATCTTCAATAGCTACTGGAATGCCAAAAAAATTGTCCATCTCAGTGTCATCCATTGGTGCAATAACTAAATCAGTTGGGTCATTTAATTCTATTGAATTCGAATCAACAGAAACAACCCTTGCAACACCATCAGAGCCCTCTTCTGCATCAACCCCCTCGGGTAATACTGTCACTTCACCTGTTGTAAGAGCACATTTCTCCATGTGTGGTTTTGGGTAATTGATGACACCCCTATGGACTAATAATTGCCTTGAGTTATATTCGAAGGATTTGTCCATAGGCACTTCTTGAAGTCCATCTGTTGGGTTTCAAGGAGTTTATATGATGACCAAGGTGGTATTCAAGGTTTATCTAAAGATTGGTCATGTGAGAGTAGAGATTATTGCAAGCATGCCTTGAAGAAGGAGATTGTGTGAGCATTCATGATTACCTTCAAGACATCATCTTTATGAAGAGAGAAGATAATATATAAGGTTGATCAAGACTAAGTCAAAGATTGAATCAAGTGATCAACACACAAAGCGTGCAAGATGTACCGAGAGGGATCAAGTGATCCCATGGTATGGTAAGCATTGTCCATTACACTTTGTGTACTAACCCATGTTCCTTGTGAGAGTTCTTTGTGGGTTTAGGTATATTTCCATGGGATTGCATCAATAGGAAGGTCCCATACAACCCATGGAAGATGACATCAAGTGGTGATGGTTATCAAGGTTGAGGTGTGCAAGTTCAAGTGAATCATCACGGAGAGATCAGGCTTGAGGCTTGCCGTCCATTGTGGTGTCATTGGACTTGTGAAGATGTGCCAAAGATTAGCTCACCCATAGTGGAGTATGGGGGAGCAATCATCTAGTCTTCATCAAGCCAACACAATCAAGAAAGGTGGTCCATCTTGAGGAAGTCAAGATCGTCATCATCTAGCTCAAGTGGACTATGCACAAGGCTAATGTTTGACCTTGATAGGGTTTTATATTTTACCGGTCTCATGGTGGTAGTTGAGAGACCGGGTTATAGGATCGATTGCCGTACTATCAAGGGGAGGGGCTCTCAAGGAGTAGCTTGATCGTATCGTTCGTTGAGAGCTCAAACCATTGCATTGTTGGCATCATCATATTTCTTGGTTCTTGGTTGGCTTTTCTCTATGTGGGTTATTGAGCTTGTGGTTATCTTCGTGACAAGCTCTAGTACATCGAAAACGGATTTCATATGCTTCGTCTATTGCATTTTCGGTGTTGGAAGTTTTACCGGTCTTATTCGAGGAAGGGTTCTCACCATTTTTTATGGGTCTTTTCTCATTTGCTTCTTATTGATATTTCAATCAAGATTGTGTTAGAACAAGTCGTTAGATTTCTAACAAACTTTGTTTCATTGAATTCGGAGTCCGTTTGCAAAAGTTGTGGCAGTTTTGGTGTTCTTAAAAGGCTACATCGGTACTACCGCGGCCAGAGCGGATGTAATTTTTTACTACTGCTCCGGAGCGGTACTACCGCGGCTCCAAGAGCGGTACTACCGCTCTGGACCAAAATCTCGTGTTATTTACAGCCGTGGTAGGCACGGATGTAATTTTTTAGTACCGCTCGCAAGCAGTAGTACCGCTACCCGTAGCGGTAGTAACGCTATCCATAGCGGTAGTACCGTGAGGACGAGTGGTAGTACCGCTCTGGCGGTTCTACTGGCCTTTTGCCTCCTCGGTGTTGTTTTTCAAAGGGGTACTACCGACCTAGCGGTAGTACCGCTCCTTGGAGCGGTAGTACCGCTCTGTGCGGGCTGTGAGGATAACAGTTGGATTTTCCCCCACCTATAAAAGGGAGTCTTCTTCTCCAATGGACCTCATCTCTTGAGCTCGTGTTCTTCCCCCATTGTTGACCTTCTTCGAGCTTTCTAACTCTCAATCCCTCCAATGATTCTTGCTATTTCTTGAGGGAAAAGAGAGAGGAGATCTAGATCCACATTTCCACCAATCACTTTCTCCTCTAAGTGAGGGGAACCCCTTGGATCTAGATCTTGGAGTTCTTCGTGTTCTTCTTCGTTCTTCCTCTCATTTCCCTCCCTAGCATTAGTTGCTTTGGTGGGATTTGGGAGAGAAGGACTTGGGCACTCCGTGTGCCCTTGCCATTGCATTTGGTGCATAGGTTTGAGTTCTCCATGGTGATACGTGGAAGTGAGAAGTTGAGAAGCTATTACTCTTGGGTGTTTGAGCACCCTAGAGATTGTTCCTCTTGGGTGCTTTGGCGCCCTAGACGGTTGGTGGTGCCTCGGAGCTCAATCATTGTGGTGCAAAGCTCCGGGCAAGCTTCGGGGTCTCCAATTAGGTTGTGGAGATTGCCCCAAGCATTTGAGGTCACCTCGGAGCCACAATCCATTGTGGTGAAGATTCGTGGTGTCGTTGGGAGCCTCCAATCAAGTTGTGGAGATTGCCCCAACCTTGTTTTTACGGGTTCGGTGACCACCCTCAAGGGTCCCTTAGTGGAATCACGGCATCTTGCATTGTGTGAGGGCGTGAGGAGATTACGGTGGCCCTAGTGGCTTCTTGGGGAGTGTTGTGCCTCCACACCACTCCGAACGGAGACTAGCATCCGCAAGGGTGTGAACTTCGGGATACATCATCGTCTCCACGTGCCTCGGTTATCTCTTACCCGAGCCCCTTTACTTATGTACTTTACTTTGTGATAGCCATATTGTTTCTTGTTATATATCTTGCTATCACTTAGTTGTCTATCTTGCTTAGCATAAGTAATTGGTGCACATAGGTGAGCCTAGTTGTTTTAGGTTTTTTGCTTGACTAATTAAACGATAGTCTTATTCCGCATTTGTTCAAGCCTAAACCGTAATTATTTTAAAGCGCCTATTCACCCCCCTCTAGGCGACATCCACGTCCTTTCAATTGGTATTAGAGCTAGGTCTCTCATTATTAGGTTTAACCACCTAGGTAGTAAGGATGTTGACTAGGGGATTAGGATTCTGTGACACTCTTAGCTTCGATGGCACAAATTTTGATGTTTGGGTAATTCGCATGCTTAATCTCTTTAGGGTCATGGACCCAAATTTAGAGCGAATTGTAGATATGGGTTTTTCTCCTCCAAAGGATTCTCAACACATATCTTTAGAGGATGAGAAAAACTCTCACCTCAATGCTCAAGCTTCTAATGTGCTTTTTGATGCTTTGAGCAATGTAGTTATATTTGAACTCATGCCTTTCCGGGATGCTCATGAGTTGTGGACAAAGCTTCAAGATAAATATTGTGTGTCCGATTTGTAGGGATGATTGTTCTCCCTGCACCTCCGGTCGTGTTGTCTTCTCAACTTCTTCTACTTCACCTACATGTGGATTGCCACAAGGTAATTATATGGTGAGTAGTGGTGATCATTGTAATGATGATAGTGGGCTTATCATTGATATTTCTTCTTCACTATCTTATTGCAATGCTTCATCTTTGTACTTTAACACCTTGAGCACTTTAAATGTTTCACATGCTTGTGTTGATAGTCCTTGCATATCATGTACAAATAGCTTGACTAAATCTCATGATGATATGCTTGCTATATCTTGTTGCCATGATAAAAATGTATCTATGTCCTCGAGTTGTTGTGCCAACAATGTAGAGGACACCCAACACTCCATGGAACAAGATGTGGTCTTGAATGGTGATTCAAGGGACCCTACATCATCATCTGTTGTTTCTCACTTTTGCCTTATGGCTAAGGCTTCAAAGGTATCTCCTACTTTGAATCCCAATATATCTCACGATGATGATGTTGATGATAATGATGAAGATAGTCATAATATTGCTTCCTTAAAACTTAAGGGAGAAATGGTTTGTAAAGCTCTTCATAAGAATAATATTGCTCGTTCCAACTTCATGGAAATCATGTCTATTGCCATTGAGGGCAAGAAATATATTGAGGAGTTGGAAGCTCATCTCGAGGAGCATGAGGCCACCATTGAGAAAATGGAAGGTCATGAACGTGATTACGCTAATGAGATCGCGGAGCTATCTCAAGCTCTTAAAAATGAACAACCACCAAGGAACCTCTTGAGGAGACCTTTGCTCTAGAATTATCTAGATTAAAGGAATCCCATGAAAGAGATCTCGAGGTGGCTAATGATTTTAGAACTAAAAATGATAAGCTTGAAGTTGCACATGCTAAACTCCTTGAGGACTTTGAGCACCTCGAAAATGGCTCAAGGGTCATTAAGAGTTTGCTCATTGAACTCACCGAGTCTCATGCTCAACTTAAGGTTTCATATGCTAAAGAGCTTGCCAAGTTACCTTGTTCTCTTGTTGTTAATGATGATGCTTGTGCTACTAACTCTATTTCTTGTGAAGCATCCATATTAAAGGAGAATGTTTAGCTAAGGGATGGACTTAAGTTGCTATCTAGTAATTATGGGAAATTGGAAGAGAGTCATGAAAAGCTTTCTACCTATCATGGCAATCTTCTAGTATCTCATAATGTGCTAAAGATAGCTCATGAGGCTAGTACTACTAAGGTAACATCAAGTGATCCTCATGTGGAAATTAGCACTACATGTAGTAGAAATGCTTTATTGCCATGTGCTAGTCCTCGTAGTTCATCTACTCATAATGTGGTACATCTTGTGATGAATTAATTTCCTTGCCTTGTTGCTCTAACGATGAAGCATATACTTCCTCTAGTACTTGTATTGATACTAACCATGTAGAGGAAATCAAAGAGCTCAAGGCCCAAGTCACTTCTTTGAAGAAAGACTTGGAAAAGAGTCATGAAGGGAAGTCCACACTCAACAATATCTTGTGTGGGCAAAAATCCCCAAATGATAAAGGTGGACTTGGATTCAACTCCAATAAGAAGAAGAAGTCCAAGAGAAACAACAAGAAGGGCCAAGAACAAGTCAAGAACTCGGCCAAGATTGTTTGCTTCAAGTGCAAAATAGAAGGGCACCATGTTAGATCTTGCCCATTGAAGAAGAATCCCCATAGTGACAATCAACAAGGGAAGCGGCCACAAGTTCAATCTCATGCTCAACGTCAATTTGAAGAAAGGCCACTTGCCAAGAAGACCCAAGTCAACGCTCCTCAAGTTGAGAAATCAATTGAGAGAAAGTAAAGGGTAAATGTTGCTACTTATGTCGTGAGAAGGGTCACTTTGCTTCTTCATGCACTAATGGTAACTTATCCAACCCAATAATTATTGATGATATCTATTCTCTTGGTAAGGATAAGGTTGGCAATGTGTTTGCCAAGTTTGTTGGTACTCAAAGTGGTTTCAAGAAAAGAACCATTTGGGTAGCCAAGCCTATTGTGACTAACCTCTTAGGACCCAACTTGGTTGGGGACCAACAAGCTCAAACTTGATCAATAGGCATTGATGGAGGGCATTGGTGACTTGGATACATCATGAAGAATTAAGGGATCTTCATCATTCATATTATCTCAAGCCAAGTCATGTGGATTATCAAGTTTCTCACTTATATCCAATGTTCCTCCTTATGGTAACATGTACTTAAATTGAATACATTGTTAGTTACTTGCCCCTTTGCATGTTGTGGTTTTGTGCCTTGCATGCGTTTGTATATGTTGTGCTTCCTATTTGTTTATCTTGAGAAATCAAGTATGTATGATGGGTTGCACATCATGTATGTGTGAGTCTTGTGTTGAGCCTTTTTTGCATCTTGTCTTATCTTAGTTGGCTCTCTTGAGAGATTAATGGATCATCCCATTTTGGGGGAGTGATGTGCTTTGTGCACTTAACAATCCTAAAAGTATGTGTACATGAGGAATACCACTTAGTATTGATATTCCAAGATTATCTAGCTTCTATGTGGTATGTCGTCTCATGAGAAATTCAAATTCTAAAAGGTCCATTAATCATCTCTTGTTGTACTTCATTTGCTACTTGTTATTATTGTTGGGTTACCACATTATGGGGGGAGTAATATGCTATGTGCATATTACAATCCCAGAGAATGTGTACATTTGAGATATTACCACTTAGATTTGATATTATAATTTATCTTGTTCCTAGGTGGCATGTTAGCTCTACAAGTGTCATTTTCTTATGATTTACGTGTAAATATGATGTTGGATTTATTTGCAATCTGCCAATAGGAAATATTTCGAATTACTTCTTGTCCTTCGACATCTGGTACCCTTTCATGGTAGAAATTGCTAATCATCTTTACACTGTATTTTGTTTATCGTTTGTCTTCCTTGTCTCTTGTGGATCTTTTTGAGCATGTCTAGTGTTTCTATAGATATAGGGAAAGTGATGATCCCATCATGTGCATGTTGTATCCAAATGCAAATTCTATATAATGCACATCTCTTGGGGGAGCCCTCCTATTTTCTTTAGAACACTCTGTTTATGTGTTTATCATAAAATCTTTTGATCCTCATCAAGTGTGTGTTGGAGGGAGGCAAGCCTTTTCTCTATGGTACATTGTGCCATCATGAAAATTTGCGGAGGGTTTGGTTTGTTTGGAACCTAGCTCTCTTTTGGGAACTTGATACCTATTGTTTTCCTTCATTTGGTATCTTGTCTCCTTCTATTTGGCATGTGTCAATGGATATCTCATTCCTTGACGTATCTTTTAGTTGGTATCCTTCAAGTGATATTTTTTCGTTTGGTATCTTATTTTCACTTGATACCTTTTCTTTCGGTATCTTATCAACTGTGTGTTGAGTTGATTCTTGAAAGCTTTGAGCATGCATATTTACTACATGTACTTTCGTTAGCTTGTTCTCTTTACTTGACCCAATATATATGGGACACTCCACTACGACATAAATTGGCTAAAGTGTGCATGAAATTCAATTTCATATTTGTATGCACATATTTATGTGGAGGTTGTCATATATATATTGTTGGTCCACTAACTTTTTGGTCCCTATAAGTTTGGGTACCACTTTGTTTGTGGTGTTGTTCTAGGAACAACTGGAGATACAATGGACACTCGGCTCACTTACAAGGAACGTGTTGACACCATGTGCTTATTGGAGCCTTGCTAGGATGATCGAAGAACCATTGTCTACTACATCAATCCAATGCTATCTCGGTAACAAGTATCTAGTTCATGCATACATTTCTCGCATTCAACTGTTTATAGGTTGCATCATGGCATGAATTTCTTGAGTCATTCTTGTGGTACTTGTTTCCTTTCTCAAAGAGTCTCAACGATGATGTCATAATGCTAGTTGTGATGTCTTTGATGTTTGTGTATTGGGAGTTCATTTATGTACAATAAGAAAATATTAGGCTATGTGCTATGCTTTCAAGCAAAGATCTTATTGGTATAGTTATGACTTCCATGTGGATATCTTGTTTGTTCCTTCTTGTAACTATTTCGTGTGTACATTATTCTTTGTGGATATATCATCATGATTGCCCTCT
Organism: Hordeum marinum; assembly: GCA_022496015.1. Taxonomy (NCBI): domain Eukaryota; kingdom Viridiplantae; phylum Streptophyta; class Magnoliopsida; order Poales; family Poaceae; genus Hordeum; species Hordeum marinum. The sequence continues at coordinate 38,240,555 of CM039672.1, read as the reverse complement.
ACCTAGAATCTTATACACATGAGAGAAGTTACATCTCTAGTTGATATCCTCTTCTCTTTCATGTCCACCGTTGCATTTCCTTTTTATTTGCTTGGTGGTTTCATGAAATAATTTATCTTGATTGCGGATCTTATATCCTAGCATCTTGATGCACTCTTTGGTGGTGAAGATTATTTTCCTCATGCCTGTCTTCACGAGGGTTTTGCCATTTCGATTGGTATCCCTCCTCTAGACAAGGCTATCATTTTCCTATCTTCACTAGGGTTTGTCACAAGCTTTGGTTTTTAATTTTCCTATTAGTAAGCTTGTGAACCCTTTTGCTAGTGGTTTGTGTGTGGGAAGGATATGGTTTGCATTTTGTGTCACACTTCATCAAGACTATGTTGATGCTTTATGCTCATCCTTATACTAGCCTTCTTAAGTGCTTTTCCATGACTCACACACATCATTTTGGTTGAGCCTATTCTTAAGATTGCCTCTTTTACATGTTGCTCAACCATATGTTTAGTGCAAGTACTATGCTCTTTGTCTTATCTGCTTGCTTGCACTTGTGGTGCGTTTATATCGATTTTTGGGGGAGTCATGATCCTATTTTGTGCACTTGTATTTAAATACAAAAATTATTATTTGTGCACAAATCATGGGGAGCTCCTCTAGTTTCTTTATAAACACTCTTTTGCCCATAACATAATATCTTTTATTCATGTGGCTCGTTGGTCCATGTGATTGTTTGTTCCAATTAATATCTTTTGATTGCTTGCTTCACTCCGGTGTATGTCTTTGTGCCATACGACCCTTTGTGCAATCTTTGGGTTCTCAATATAGTTTGTCTTCCTCCAACTACTTATCATTGGATATGTGTATTTCTTTGCACACATATTTTGAAATACACAAACCTTTTGAGGAACACCTATTATATTGGCTTTCTAAACTTTTTGTCCATTTTGGCAATCGATGCCAATGGGGGAGAAGTTTAGAGAGTTTAGTTTGGAATGCTTTGAGAGTTTTGCTTTTGATTGTTTAAGCATTTGCGTCTCACATCCATGCATTGCATTTGTGTGTGCTTGGTTGTGCTTATTTTCTTATATAAACTCTCTTGAAAGTGGTTGTCATCAATTACCAAAATGGGGGAGATTGTAAGAGCACATTTTTCCATGTGTGGTTTTGGGTAATTGATGACACCCCTATGGACTAATAGTTGCCTTGAGTTATATTCGAAGGATTTGTCCATAGGCACTTCTTGAAGTCCATCTGTTGGGTTTCAAGGAGTTTATATGATGACCAAGGTGGTATTCAAGGTTTATCTAAAGATTGGTCATGTGAGAGTAGAGATTATTGCAAGCATGCCTTGAAGAAGGAGATTGTGTGAGCATTCATGATTACCTTCAAGACATCATATTTATGAAGAGAGAAGATAAGATATAAGGTTGATCAAGACTAAGTCAAAAATTGAATCAAGTGATCAACACACAAAGCGTGCAAGATGTACCGAGAGGGATCAAGTGATCCCATGGTATGGTAAGCATTGTCCATTACACTTTGTGTACTAACCCATGTTCCTTGTGAGAGTTCTTTGTGGGTTTAGGTATATTTCCATGGGATTGCATCAAGAGGAAGGTCCCATACAACCCATGGAAGATGACATCAAGTGGTGATCGTTATCAAGGTTGAGGTGTGCAAGTTCAAGTGAAGCATCACAGAGAGATCAGGCTTGAGGCTTGCCGTCCATTGTGGTGTCAGTGGACTTGTGAAGATGTGCCGAAGAGTAGCTCACCCATAGTGGAGTATGGGGGAGCAATCATCTAGTCTTCATCAAGCCAACACAATCAAGAAAGGTGGTCCATCTTGAGGAAGTCAAGATCGTCATCATCTATCTCAAGTGGACTATGTGCAAGGCTAATGTTTGACCTTGATAGGGTTTTATATTTTACCGGTCTCATGGTGGTAGTTGAGAGACCGGGTTATAGGATCGATTGCCGTACTATCAAGGGGAGGGGCTCTCAAGGAGTAGCTTGATCGTATCGTTCGTTGAGAGCTCAAACCATTGCATTGTTGGCATCATCATATTTCTTGGTTCTTGGTTGGCTTTTCTCTATGTGGGTTATTGAGCTTGTGGTTATCTTCGTGACAAGCTCTAGTAAATCGAAAACGGATTTCATATGCTTCGTCTATTGCATTTTCGGTGTTGGAAGTTTTACCGGTCTTATTCGAGGAAGGGTTCTCACCATTTTCTTATGGACCTTTTGTCATTTTCTTCTTATTTATATTTCAATCAAGATTGTGCTAGCACATGTCGTTAGCTTTCCAACAAACTTTGTTTCATTGAATTCGGAGTCCGTTTGCAAAAGTTGTGGCAGTTTTGGTGTTCTTAAAAGGCTGCAGCGGTACTACCACGTCTAGAGCGGATGTAATTTTTTACTACCGCTCCGGAGCGGTACTACCGTGGCTCCAAGAGCAGTACTACCGTTCTCGACCAAAATCTCGTGTTATTTACAGCCTTGGTAGGCACGGATGTAATTTTTTAGTACCGCTCGCAAGCAGTAGTACCGCTACCCGTAGAGTTAGTACCGCTATCCATAGTGGTAGTACCGTGAGGACGAGCGGTAGTACCGCTTCGGCGGTTCTACTGGCCTTTTGCCTCCTCGGTGTTGTTTTTCAAAGGGGTACTACCCCCCTAGCGGTAGTACCACTCTGTGCGGGCTGTGAGGATAATGGTTGGATTTTTTCCCACCTATAAAAGGGAGTCTTCTTCTCCAATGGACCTCATCTCTTGAGCTCGTGTTCTTCCCCCATTGTTGACCTTCTTCGAGCTTGCTAACTCTCAATCCCTCCAATGATTCTTGCTAGTTCTTGAGGGAAAAGAGAGAGGAGATCTAGATCCACATTTTCACCAATAACTTTCTCCTCTAAGTGAGGGGAACCCCTTGGATCTAGATCTTGGAGTTCTTCGTGTTCTTCTTCGTTCTTCCTCTCATTTCCCTCCCTAGCATTAGTTGCTTTGGTGGGATTTGGGAGAGAAGGACTTGGGCACTCCGTGTGCCCTTGCCATTGCATTTGGTGCATAGGTTTGAGTTCTCCACGGTTATACGTGGAAGTGAGAAGTTGAGATGCTATTACTCTTGGGTGTTTGAGCACCCTAGAGCTTGTTCCTCTTGGGTGCTTTGGCGTCCTAGACGGTTGGTGGTGCCTCGGAGCTCAATCATTGTGGTGCAAAGCTCCGAGCAAGCTTCGGGGTCTCCAATTAGGTTGTGGAGATTGCCCTGAGCATTTGAGGTCACCTCGGAGCCACAATCCATAATGGTGAAGCTTTGTGGTGTCGTTGGGAGCCTCCAATCAAGTTGTGGAGAATGCCCCAACCTTGTTTGTACGGGTTCGGTGACCACCCTCAAGGGTCCCTTAGTGGAATCACGGCATTTTGCATTGTGCGAGGGCGTGAGGAGATTACGGTGGCCCTAGTGGCTTCTCGGGGAGCATTGTGCCTCCACACCGCTCCGAACGGAGATTAGCATCCGCAACGGTGTGAACTTCAGGATACATCGTCGTCTCCGCGTGCCTCGGTTATCTCTTACCCGAGCCCCTTTACTTATGCACTTTACTTTGTGATAGCCATATTGTTTCTTGTTATATATCTTGCTATCACTTAGTTGTCTATCTTGCTTAGCATAAGTTGTTGGTGCACATACATGAGCCTAGTTGTTTTAGGTTTTTTGCTTGACTAATTAAACGATAGTTTTATTCCACATTTGTTCAAGCCTAAACCGTAATTATTTTAAAGCGCCTATTCTCCCCCCCTCTAGGCGACATCCACGTCCTTTCACCTGTACACATGGGCATTATCTGCCTCTCTAAAGCCCAATCATCATCTACCATCTATGAAGCTAACTTTGAGGGCACATATCCAACCTTAGAATTTGATTTCAGATCAACAAGCTCTGCATGAAGCATAGTCTGTTTGGTTGTCCAACCATCTTGTCGATCAATTTCATCAACCATCTCTTCATCATCCTCAATTATCACATACTCTCCTTTCCAATTATCAAATTGTAACAATGCTACCTCTTGCTCTGGACCCCAAAAAATGCTCTCCCTAATTTTTTCCACCACATTCTTCACGGCCTCCTCTTCCATGCTCTGTAGTTCTTGTGGATCAATCTCTACAAAATCAATCTCCCACTTCACAATTGTATCTCTTTCTATGTCTCGCATGCTACCATCACCTAGCTTCGCCTTAGAAGGAAGAAATTCCACACTGAATTCGAACGTCCGAGCACCACCACCCATGTTTGTCAATGGTGGGGCAGTGTGAGGTGAGCTAGCGGAAGCAGACGAGGCACAAATCGCATATGTTGGAAAGGATGTTGTTGTCTCTGGCGGCTTCATCGCGGTCAGACCCCCTCCCCCCCCCCCCCAAATCTGGAACAAATCGACCAAAAACAGAGGGAAACACAGACGATGCCGTGAGATCTAACTAGACACGGAGGAGAATAGGACAGGGTTTCGGATTCACTCACCAGAGCCGCCACCGTCGTCGAGAACGAAAGCTCCGCCGCTGCTGGCGGCTCACCGCCGGGAACGAAGAGGAGGGAGCAGCAAAAGGTTCAGAAAAGGGGTACCCATTCGGACAGGCACGGGGAAACGATTCACCTGATGAACTGACAAGTGGGGCCCGTAACTACATGCACTGCCAAGTAGGGCCCGCATGTCTTAAACATAACCTCACTCCCGTTGACGACCATTTAAAATGCCCGAGTGGGCCTTGGCTATTTGGGCTTCTGAAACGTCTCGCGAGAGCCATTTTCGTCAACTACGTCGCATTCTTTTCAATTCACCTCAGAGATGTCGCAAATGAGCTATTGACCCATATAATTTAGAGTGTAGATTCACTCATTTTGTTCCGTATGTAGTCCGTAGTTGAATCTTTAAAAAGATAAATATTTAGGAACGGAGGAAGTACATATAAGGATTGGGAAATAGGTAACAGTACGATGATATATGTCATACCAATTGCATCGGTTCCCATGATTAGACGCTTGGCAACGAGGCACTCGATGATGTACGTGTTCCCGTCTACAGTCCACATTGCACGCCTAGCGCCTGGGAACTGGATACCAGGCAGAGGTGCTTGGCGCTGTCAATTGCCATGGCATGGCAATGCGCATGAGTCCTGGGTGGCTGCAGCAGTCAGCTACTGGAGAATATTATCGGCCGGCGGCCTGCGACTTGTGCTCAAGAGTTCATGATGGGGAATAGAGAATGAGTGGGTAGTTAGCTGCTGCTCTCCGCGGTAGGTTGTCGCCCGTACGTACAAGGGCGACGCAATGTTGGACCAGCCCACCAACCCGTATGTGAAACAAAAAGTGGTGAAAAACAGTTGCTCCTTTTCGGAATCAAACCCACGACCACATAATTCAACTACGAGCCACTGGCCAATCCGCCACACAGCACCTACTAAACATCTTAGTGCAAAACACTATAAGAACACATAGTACCGTGGAAATTTGGAAAACTAGATTTTTTTTGAAAAATCCAGAACATTTTTTTCAAATTCGTGAACAAAATAAAATTTTGAACATTTTTAGAATTGTGAATTTTTTTTGAAAACGTAACCATTTTTTGAATTGTATTTTTTTGAAACATGAATAAATTTATAATTCATGAACAAAATTATAAAATTTGAAATTTTTGAATCTGCGAACAATTTTGAAACCGCGAGCATTTTTCAAATTGTGAACAAATTTTGAAACATGAACAAATTTCAAATTTGTAAACAAAATTATTAAATTGTGAACATTTTTTGAATTGTGAACAAATTTTTAAACCGCAAACATTTTTCGAATTGTGAACTAATTTTGAAACATGAACAAAATTCAAATTATTGAACAAAATTATAAAATTGTGAACAATTTTCAAATTGTGAACAAATTTTGAAACCGTAATTTTTTTGAATTGTGAAACAATTTTGAAATCGTGAACATTTTTCGAATTATAAAAAAAAATTAAAACCGTAAACATTTTTCGAATTGTGCATAAATTTTAAATTAAGAAAAAGAAATGGAAACAAAAAACAAAAAAGGAAAAATAAAAAATAAATAGAAAAAAGAGAACAAAGGAAAAAATGCTTTATGAAACCTTCTAGAAGTTTTCCAAAACCAGAAAACTCGGCTGGGAACCTCTAGAAGGTAACCCAAAACCGAGGCGCATTGGAACGGTTAAACAGGCCGGCCCGTTGCGTCACCGCTCGGTCGCTCGCCTATGCGAAGCGCCTGCAATTTGACGCAACGAGCGGCAAATAGGGTATTCCCTTCACACACACACACACCCAGGACCGGTCTGAGCCGAGGCCCATACCTTGAAAATGGGCACGTCCACCGCATCTTTGTCATCAGTCCTAATCATTAATCTCTACAGTTGCAAAAGATGGACATTTTAAACACGCAAACAGCCATCTTGTTAGGGAAAACATGGGACACCTTACATCTTCTTTGTCCCATCAACATTGTACCCGACCTCCGTAGCGTGTCTGCCCTGTCACATTTGGTTCGTTAATGCCCTCTATATGCTAAACCCTTGATCCTTTTGGATGGGTGGTGGGCAACAGGCTTCACCCGATCGTAGATGAACAACTTGTGCATGTGCTTGCCTTGGTCACGTAAATCTGACGCATCGGCGCACGAGATAGAGGTGGATCGTGGTTTTGCGAGTTAACATCGAGATCCTATTATCTTTGGCGGGAAGGTCATGCCTCGAAGTTTTGTTGCGGGGATGATAGCCCCGAGTTTGACTTGTAGTTGTATTAGCTAACATGAGTTTTGCTGCATCCATTGGATATTATGTGCTGATTGGGATTACATAATGATTTGTCAATTTTAGTTGGGCTTTAATGGATCCCCCCTTCTAAAATTCGGGGCGGGGGGGGGGGGGGTAGTTATGATGGAAGAAGGTTTCGTAGATGTTTTAAGTAGGTATAGCATTTTTTAGCTACCATTGGTGTGCGAGTGATGATTCATTCCCAGAGGTGTTGTCTTTTAAGACTTGCTCCCTTCCTTAGGTCACATATCGCTCGACTCATGGATTATGGTCCACCATTATGAGGTTTGTGCCATGATTATTGAGATGGTGGGTGAGAATAGTCCTAAATTGTTGGCTCTGGGTTTTTTCAAGCCGACTTATTCATCATCAATGTTTGACATTACTTTAGATAATGAATAGTAGTAAACTAGTAGTAATATATAACTCTATGGACCAATGGATATAAAGGCTAAGGGGTTTTCCTCCTTGGAAATAATAAGCCCCGCGTGGTGAGAGCCGTAGAAACAAAATAGGTTAGGAGAGTCAGGGGACTCTAGTGGATGTGGAAAAAGGGATGAACAATGAACCAGCTAAATGAGGGAATGTTATCCCTTCATGATCGCCAGTTTGCCACTATTAAGGAGTGTCATGGCAGACCGGCTAGCCGATCAGTGATGTCTATGTAGAGATGGCTGAGTTGTTGAGCAATGCAGCCACATTGATAAAGACAAACATAAAGCACATATATGCAATGACGTTCACACATACGTGTATTGCATATTATAAAGACAAACATATACTAGCCTACTAAAACTACAAATATTTCGGTACAGAGGAAGTACAACCATATAAATGTCACATGCATCTTGCATATATACAATATCCATGTCATCACATACATGTGTACATTGATGTACCACACAAGATACAAGTAACCTTCGTGCCTTTTCGGTCCCATGCAACCATCTGGGTGTGCATTCTCCGACCGGCGTAGCCCGTGCGTGACAAGCCAACTAATGGAGCAAAAGGTTGTCAGTACATGTATTTTAAAAGTTTTTGATGATTATTTCCTGATTTTGTTTCCCTTTTTTTTAAATGTGAACACGTACATGGGTCAGCCACCAGTGCTGGCGCGTGGGCGCCAGGGAGCTTGCCTGGCGCCTGAAGCGGCGAATACGAGCTTCTGATAGCACCCGGAAATAGGAGGAGGTTAGTATTCGTAATCAAAACAGGGCCTTGAAGTTCCTCACACACGAATAACAAAAGAGGAACAAAGGGATGGACTTAGAGGGAAAAGTCATTTGAGCTCGTGATGAACAATAAATTATTATTTTTTATTTTATTTGTGCAAACATTGACAAAAGCTTTACATGCTCAGAAAATTTCATCTTGAAAAGACATCTGTGAATGTGGTGTAAAAAATCATCACTCTAAAATACTTTCAAAAATAACACTTTAGGAGCATCAAAATTGTTTTTTCATGACTTTCAATTTTCTTATTTCATGATGAAAATTTATTTACGGGTAAAACTTTTGTCAATATTTTCATAAAAGAATTCTCTCTTGAAACAGGCTTTCGCCCCGCTTTATATATAAAGCAACAACCGAACAGAGTACACGGCGAAACGATACAAGATGGTGAGGTAGCCCTCTTACAAAGCCAATCCTAGAATACTCGGCACACGTAGAAGGACTACGCTACCAACAAGGAACATGGGAAGATCTGAACACACACCCACACACGACCTAGTACACCTAGACTCCACGACAACGCCCTCAAGAGGGAGCACGACGTCGAGCGTCGCCGCTGCCGAGTCCACACCGGACAAAGGTTTCACCCGGAGCCTTGACATGGAGAGAAGGAGCACGACGACGTCCTCGAGAAGAGTGTGGCACCCACAGGCGTCGCCGTCGTCGGTGCCAAGGCACAGAGCTTTCGCTCAGCAACTCACGTGTGTCACCAAGAGGCCGCTAGGACGAGGATGATGAGGTTAGATTCGGATCAGGGCAGCCCCTGCGGAATCAAAGAGCACTCGAGAGCCACCCTACCCTACACCTCCTGTTGTCCTCACAACCTAGGAGGAGAGCCACCATCATCGTGCTGGCACCCACTGAAGAGCCACCATACGGACCACCATCTAGGGCCGCCGCCCCGGCATCCCTGTCGCCAGATATCGTGCTCCACTTGCTTCCATGCGGGCTCAACCACAGTAGGAAGAGCCGAGGGATGTCCTCTACTCCTAGCTCGGTATCAGTCCCCGAGTCTGGGTAGGCACCTCCCCCGTAGGAAGCACCCATGCCTGCATCCCAGCCAATCGATGTGGACTAGGAAGGACACGACTCAGCGACGGCCAACGGTGATCGGCGAACAAGCCCAAGACCTGGGCTAGGTGAGTTCACACGATGCCATGTTCGTGGCCACCGGCACCGATCCGCACACCAAAGCGACAACATCATGACCACCACCACCGACCACCTTACCCGCGAGGAGGGGACAAGCACCACCCGCGAGCAAATACCAGACCACACCCGACCACCCCTACCCGAAGCAGAAGCTCCGATCCGTCCCGAGCCCCGAACTGGCCCGCCCGAGCACGAACCCTAGATCTGAACCTCCCTCGTTCCGCGTGCGGCCGGTACCAATGGCACCCGCCCGGTCCCGCGTATCGTCGGTCCACATCCAAGAGAAGGGGGCAACCCCACCACCCGCGTCGTCCGCAGGACCCTGACGCCGCGTCATCGAAGCCTTCACAGGCCCGCACTGCCGCCTTGCCAAGCAGAGAGCTTGACCCCTCGACTACAGCCGCCGGGGGCGAGACCGTAGCCTCTGGCCATAGCCACCCTTGGCCCGCACCCCCTACCGGCCAAGACGAGCCATCGCGCATGGGTGTGCACCTCCTTGCCGCCGGTCGCCAACAGCCAACCAACGAGGGAGGCCAGTCAGAAGCACCCGAGGCCCCCCGGATCTAGATCCGGACGCCGGTCACGGCCCCGGAACGCAGCCGCCGCGCCACCGAGCCCCGCGTCAGCCCGGCCGCTCTGCCCCGGTAGGGAGTCCCGCGCCCACCGCCACCTAAGGGAGAGGGGAGAAGGTGCCCGCCATCAGCTACTGCAAGGGACTTTGCCCTGGCGACTCCGGCCGACGGCGGCGACGGGAGGAGGGGGGGAGGGGGAGTGTGGGGAGGGAGGCCGGACGTTGGGGACGCGCCGCCGCTCGGGTCACCCGCGGGGGCGACGTGAGGGCAAGGAGGTTCCGTGTAAATACGGCTGGGTTCTGGGCCGGTGCTAGCTCAAAACGTCTTGAATTTTTCTTGAAATTTTTCGGGCTCTACTGTGACCGAGTTCATTTGAGCTCGAGCTCGAACTCCACTTCCGATTAGTGGGGCCTTTTTTCATGAGAAACATGGGCTGAAGCTGGCGGCGACTCACGCACCTTCGTCGGTTCGAGAACACACACAGAAAAGAACACGCTGCGCTCGGTTACAAAAATATCAAACGCGGCGGTCGGAATCGGAAGCGGGCGGCGGAAGGCGAGCGAGGAACCCTAGCCTAGACTCCTGGCGGAGGTACGTACGCTCAACAAATTCCTTCAGCATCTTCACTTTTCCTAGCGGAGGCGGAGTCGGAAGTCCGATGCCGGCCACGCGCGCGGTGGCGTTTCGTGGCCATGGCGGAGACGGACCCGGAGGGCAGCCGCCGCGCGCATATATTTATGCAAGACAAGTCTTTCCTCGCAATCCACTGATCAACTTACGCGCACAGACGCAGACTCAGGCGATCCGATTCGAGGCGAGGATCCGAAGAGAGCGGGAGATCGGCGATGGCAGCGGCGATTCGGTAGGCGGCGAGGAGTTTGGGTGGCTTTGCGCTCCAGCGGACGCGAACGGAGGTGCCAAGGCGGCTCATCCACGGCGGTCCGCCCGCGGCCGCCCCCTCTTCCCTCCGGCATACTTCCTCCGGTGTTGAGGTACCGAAAATCTCGACCTCTATTCTATCGATTATTTCATCATGATTTGTTACTCTGCTCTGCGAATAACATGATTAGGGATCTAGCGACTCCGCGCTTCACAATGCCATAGGTCTCCTAATTGAACCCTTCTCCAAACAGCAAGATGGGGATTATCAACGCTACCTAGTTCCAAATTATTTTGTAAATCTTAATTAATTTTGGCATAAGTAAGCATGATTCGAGAATGAAATATCTTCTGCAAGTATTAACACATGCCACTGTTTGTTTTTTAGGCATGCCTACCATAACATTCTGGATCAACTGTAGCTATGTAGGCTTGCATCGATGAATATGTTGTTATAGTTCAGTGGCGGAGCTTCGAAGAAAAATCTGGGCGGGCCAACTCAAAGGAAAGCACAACTATATATCTAGCCTGCAATTACTGAACAAGAAGGCGGCTCGCCACCACTATTTGTAGAATGTAAAGAATAGTTGAGCGAAAAAATCAGGCCATGAGTTAGCAAATTCAGAATTTGGGGAAAGAAATTAGATTAACTATGCTGTATAGACTCGCAATTGCTAGGGAATTGAAGATGCGGTGCTTGATTGCTGTTTGCCTTTGCCGCCGATACTAAACCTAGATAATTAGAAGCAGACGCATCTTGTCGCGGGTGGTGGATGCTGGCTTTTCCATCGACGAGTAGTAGCCTGAATAGGTTGCATGGTTACTGGACCAGGCTGCAAAAGTATAGGTATTGAAAAACTTTGTCAAAATCTTGGTTGGGCCATGGCCCAGGTCTGCCCCAACTAAGCTCCGCCCCTGAGTTACTGGATCTAAATTCTAGTCTAGTTTGTAAAGGAAATTGCAGCGCCATAAATTTCTTAGTAAAATGAACTATTTTTGTTTGTATGGCCAGCTTCCTTCTGCGAAACCTGCTTTAGGGCATCATCAAGATGGGAAGACTTCTGCTCTGAGAGAAATCAAGAAGAAGAGAGAAGAGTTGTTTGATCTGACTGCCGACACGGAAAGGCGATACGACACTCGGCTTACCAAGGAAGGCTTTCAAAACACACGCATGCTCCAGCAGCTTGCGGTACAAATCGAGCCTAGACCCAATGACCCCTTGTGGTATCTACTCAGAACATATGTCTTTCCTTTTCATGTTCTTTTTTCCTTGAAATAATTTGTTAACAAATTTTATTACATCTCTGAACTTGCAGGCGGTCGAAATGGTTTTCTAAGAGACTCAATGATTTTCTGATGTTTAGCGGAGTTGTTGTATCATCCAATATGCTTACGCGTAAGTGGCTTCATTTGGACCAAGAGGCAGATCCAAAAGGGCAGAAGATCTAACTAGCAATAATGGCTTCAGTTAGAGAATGAGGCATCACTTTATATGGCAGTGATTTTATGGGTTGCCTCCTCCCATTTTAGCATGAAGCCAATCGATCACATCAGTATGTTTTAGGGGAAGCTTGATATATGCATGCAAGCTCGTGTGTTTTATACAGGGATGAAAATGGTCTCTCTCGGCGTTTACCTCCTTCTCTCTCTCTCTCTCTCTCTCTCTCTCTCTCTCTCTCTTTCTCCAATGGAATCAGCCTCCACTGCTAACAGTCTGCTGCAGTGCTGCTCTGCTGGTTTCGTGAGCCAGCGCCTTGCAGCCAGCGGGTCCACGGCGCTCGTCGATGGTGCCATGGCGGGGCCTGTCGACGGTGTAGGGCGTGCTCGACGCTGCATTGGTCATCGGCGTTTGAAGTGCTGCTCTATGGGGTGTTGGGTCAAGCTGAAATCTGAAGGAAAAAGTATTGCTCTTGTCTGAAGAAAGGCGGCTACAGAATTGCAGTCATTTGTATTGCTTTGCGTTGTACTCCACGTGTATAAGTGTAGCAACTAAAATGTATTGTAATACATTTGGATAAGTTCAATTAGATACTCCCTCCGTCCGGAAATACTTGTCATAGGGATGGATGTATCTAGATGTATTTTAGTTCTAGATACATCCATTTCTATCCATTTATGCGACAAGTAATTCCGGACGGAGGGAGTATTTTGCAACTTTCTTTTTCCAAAAAGATTGGACGCCGATATTGAGAGAACGTCCGGTAGGAGCCTTTCCCAGACCGAATCCCCAGGGCAGGGAGGCAGAGAGCTCATACCTCGCCACCACTGTTGGGACAGTCTTGCAGCCCGACTTGGACTGGAAGGTGACGAGCGCCCCAGATCCTGGCCGGCATCAGCCCCCAAGAGCTCCTAATCAACCTCGTTGTTCACATGAATCTCCAGATCCATGTCTATCGGTCCTTGCTAAGGGAAGATCAACAATTCCCCCCTGTCGGCCTCCTCTTGTGCATCACCAGGCACTACGATGATCTCCAAACCCTCTGGCCACCATCGGCGACATCCTCCTCCTCCATCTCTATCTCATCATCTGCATCCTCCTCCTTGTCGCTATCCCCCTCCTCCTCGTTGTCCTACTCCTGATCCTCGATGTCCTCCTCCTTGCTATCCTCCTCCTCCTCGCTATTCTCATCCATTGTATCCTCGTCGGCCATTTTGATAATCCGCAAATTCACCGGCCCTTCGACCTCTGGATTCGGCGAGGAGAGGCGAGAGCGGTACTCGTGCCAGCGCGCTCGTCATCGAGGATCCGGACCCTCCATCGCCTCTTCCATTGCCTAGAGCAAAATTTCAATTGAAAGCACCAATTTTTTAGAGACAACATCCGCTTCACCTCCTCTGCATTCGCTTTCATTGTTAGATTCAATGTGTGCATCATGAGAGCTTTTTGGCTCAAAAACCATGAGCTTATCTCATTGCACTTGGCCAGCAAGAGCTCATCGTTGGCGAGAACTTTTCCATGACACTCTTGCTTCCCTGACCAGCATAATTGATTGAGCCCAAAAATCATTACTGAAGGGGGGTTTCAAACTAACTAATCAGTAGGGGCGGACGCAGGTTATGCTACCCGGTGTCACAGGACACCGGTTGCAATCTGTGCTTACCTTATGTTTTTTTTTAGCGAATGTGCTTTATGTACCGGTGAGATATTGTGCTTGGACACGGGTAGAATTTTGAGCTGGAAACCGGGCGGCGCAGGCACGGCCCATCAGCCGATCGGATCATTGGAATTTTAGAACCCACTCAGGGGAGCTCCTACCTGCCGCTCTCTGCGGCAGGTTGTCGCTCGCACGCACAGGGGCGAGTAATGCTGGGCTGGCCCACCAACCCGCTGATAGTTTCATTTCCTCCCGCACGAAAAAAAAATGGTGAACAAAATTGCGCGCCCCTCAGGTATCAAACACACAACCACATAACTCAACCAGGAGCAACTAGTCACTCCACCATACAGCACCTATTGAACATCATAGTTCAAAATACTATAAGAATACACAGTCCCGTCGAGATTTGCAAGCAATATTGAATACGTGAACAAAACATAAAAAGCAAACATTTTTTGAATTTGTGAAAAAAAATTGAAACTGTTAACAGAACTTTTTTTGAAAAACATGATTTTTTTTGAAAAAAACAGAACATTTTTTCAAATTCGTGAATTTTTTTGTAAAATTGTGAATATTTTTTGAATTGTGAACAAATTTTGAAAACCTCAAAAATTTACGAATTGTGAACAAATATTGAATTATGAATAAATTTTTAATTGTGAACAGAATTATAAAATTGTTAACATTTTTTGAATCTGCAAACATTTTTTAAAATGTGAACAAAGTTTGAAACATGAACAAATTTAAAATTGGTGAACAAAATTATAGAATTTTGATTTTTTTTCGAATTTGTGAACATATTTTAAAACTATAAAGTTGTGAACAAATTTTGAAACTGCGATCAGTTTTCGAATTGTGAATAAATTTCAAATTCGTGAACAAAACTAATAAATTTTGAACATTTTTCGAATTATGAACAAATTTTAAAACCATGAAAATTTTACGATTTTTATGAATTTTGAAAACGTAAACATTGAACAAATTTTGAAAACGTAAACATTTTACGAATTTTGAACAAATATTGCAACATGAATAAATTTCAAATTTGTGAACAGAATTTTCAAATTTTTAACATTTTTTGAATCTATGAACCAATTTGGAAACCACAAACATTTTTTGAATTGTGAACAAAGTTTGAAACATGAACAAATTTCAAATTCGTGAAAAAATATAAATTTTGAACATTTTTCGATTTGTGAACAAATTTGGAAACATGAACAAATTTCAAATTTCGTGAACAAAATTATAAAATTGTGAACAAATTTTGAAACTGCGAACATTTTTTGAATTATGAAGAAATTTTGAATTTGTGAACAAAACTACTAAATTGTTAACATTTTTCGAATTATGAACAAACTTTGAAACCGTAAACATTTTTTGAGTTTTGAACAAATTTTGAAACCGTGAACATTTTCCAAATTGTGCACAAATCTTAAAAGCTTAAACATTTTATGAATTGTGCACAAATTTTAAATTAATAAAAAAAGAAATAGAAACAGAAGAAGAAAAAAAGGGAAAAGGGGAAAATGAGAATAAAAAGGAAATAGAAAAACAGAACAAAGAAAAAAAAATGGTTCAAGAAACCTTCTAGAAGTTTTCCAAAACCCAAAAAAAAAACGGCTGAAACCTCTAAAAGGTTCCCATAACCGGGGCCTGTTGAAAGTGTTAAACAGTCCGGCCCGTTGCGTCGCTGCTCGGTCGCTCGCCTATGCGAAGCTCCGGCAGTTTGACGCAGCGAGCAGCAAATAGGGTATTCCCCCACTCAGCAGCCTACCTTCCTTCCGATCCTTAAAGAAAAGAAAAACAGTCTGCCTTCCTTCCCCAAAACTGAACGTGCACTAACCACGGCCCACCACCAAGGCGCTAAATAAAAAGCCAATCGTTCGATTGGATCGATCTTTGTATACTAGATGATGCCCCACGCGTTGCTGTGAAAAATCTTATAAAAATAAATGTAACATTAAAAAAATCAAAAGTAATGGAAGGAAAAAGCAATCTGAGAAACACACAATGTGTAAAAAAATGAATTTCAATTAAAACAATATCGTTTCGAACAAAAATGTAAATGCCAACGACATAGATATGCTACAATCACCGCACACATATATTCACAGTACAAAATCTAGTGAGAAAAATAAAGTCAAAGAATTAACATGCATGAATTTATGATTTGGTTGCATTTGCATAGTTTAGTGCAAAAGGTGAGATTTATGACTTGCATGTGACTTGCTTATGTGGCATGGTTGCATGGCTAGAAAAAATAAGTAGTGGTTGTAGCTATTTAGAAATAGAAGATATGGTACCTACGTGCTAAAATGCCTTTTGAAGCTTGGCCTTCATGGAGACCGGTTTTTGAAAAACCCAAAATTCATTAAAAAATCATATTTTTACATTTCAAAAAATTCTGAAAAAATACAGATATATATGGAGGCATAACACACATGTGTGTAAATTTTTACGATGAAATAAGTTGAAATGAAGGCTGTGCAAAAAAGACAAATCTAAGGCTTTTTAATACATGATACTATTCATCCTTAAAGTCTAGAAAATTGTCTTTTTTGTATAGGTCGCATTTCAAAGTATTTCATCTTAAATTTTTACGCACACATACATTTCATCCTTGTATAGTTGCATAATTGTTTTCAGAATTTCTGAAGTTAAAAAGTTTGAATTTTGATTATTTTTAAAAATAAAGGGCTCCATGGAGCTCGGTCACCAAAATGATCTCACGTGGGTGTGCTCTGTTCGGCTGTTTCTTTTTTTCCCTTCCACATCGATACGGTGTGTGATGGCATCCACTGCCTGCTCTAGTGCTCCAGATGCCAAAGCTTGCCGCCGGCTGCCCGCTCCGGCCTTCACTCATTGTAGACCAGCGCTCATCCTTATCTTAGTTTTGTCTAATTTTTTATGTCTAAATTGTATAGTTAGAACCTCAAGATTGAAGATATTACAATTGATAATAGGATTGCTACTATTTGATAATTTTCCTTACTACTTCACATCAATTTGGATTATTTGTCGTGCGCAATGACAGTAAGACAAAATGTTGGTAATTTATCCTTGTAAATGTACTGTTTGATCTATATGGTTTATTTCTTGTTTCTATTCATGCATCTGTAGACATGAATGATGTGACTCGTTTTTATTGATTTATGCAGATGTCGCTGATCATATTTGTTTTTATCGTTTGGAGTTATTAAGCTCTAGTATTTGACTTTACATAACTAACTAGTATTTCAAGTGAAATGATTTATTTTGATAAGGATGTTTCCTGTTGAATATTTTAAAATTGTTGTGTTTATTTATCTACCTTCATACAATGTACATGTGGACACGGGGACATTTTTGTGCTGGGTCCGCCCCTGCTAATTAGTTCACAGTTTGCAAAATCATTATTCCAAATCTCTCAATCCAATGGCCCTATCAACAAATCCTATGCATATTCACTAGATTTTTCAGGACTATTTCCTAGGGATGAACTAGGGTTTTCTATGGTTAGGATTTGATACTTACCAGATGGCCAAGGGCCTCGTGCTCCTCGAATCGTTGGGCCAAAGGGTGACGCTGCTGCACCAGGTACCTTCGTCATCGAGCTCTTCTCAGGAAGACATGCGGAGTGGGTGGCGGGATAACAACGACGACGGCTGCTGCATGGGGGGTTGTGTGGTGGTTGTGTGGGGCGGAGGCTAAATGTTGGTCTGGCATGCGGGTCGGGCTATTTATGCAAGAAACAGTGATAGACCTAGGTCCCACTTGTTAAAAGATGCCTCGGTCCACCCTCCATAAGCGGTTGCGGCACACCTATCATAAGAGCCCCGGTCCCACTCCTCAGGAACTACTCCAGGTAACGGTCAAATGCCTTGACCCGATGGCAAAGGCTCCGTTTGGGAAATTATGAGAATGGGACGAGTGATGGAGGGGAGAAGTGAGCAATGTTTTGCTGCCATGGGCAAAACTGAGTACAACTAAGGAACGAGGAGCACAGAAATAGAAATCCCTTCTTTTCAATTTTCTTTGAGTGAATGCTCAAAATTTTGGCCTTGTTCAAGGTTTAGTGTAGGATTTAGTTCCAAATGGTATTAACGTGTTATAGTATGTTGAGGACACTATTTTCATGTACAGAAATAATCTGGAGAGTGTTAGAAATTTAAAATTAATCTTATGTTTATTAGCTGGCCTTAAAGTAAATTTTTAGAAAGACTAAAGTTTTTTTGCTTTCATGAAGCCAAGGATAAACATGACAGTTATTCTACTATCTTTACTTGTGATGTACGGAAGATATCTTCTAAGTATTTCATGAATTCCAATTAACGTTGTTAGATTGTGCAATGGTGATTGGAATTGGGCGTGAGGAGAACATGGAGAAGAAGTTAAGTGTATGGAAGGGGGAAACAACTCTTATGGGGGTAGGTTAATTTGGGTTACTTCTAGTTTAAGTAATGTCCCTTTTTATATGATTTCTTTATTTGAGCTGCCCAAGAGTCCTAGTAAGAAAATGAATTTTACTTGAAAGGAATGCTCTAGCAAGAGGAGGAAGAGTACCATCTAGTGAAATGGGAGGATGTTTGTAGACCTAAGGAAATGGGAGGTCTAGGTATATTAGATCTAGACATTATGAATATATGTTTTTTGTGGAAATCCACAAACGCTACTACCTTTTGTCATGTTTACCCACATGATCCTAGTGTATTATTATATCAAATATCTCATTGGATATACTTTTGGGTTGGATTACAAAAAAGATAAGAACATCAGATGATGTGGGCCTTAGCAGCGTTGCTGGTTGATGTTGCGAATGGATTCTTTAACAAGAGGAGAGGCTCGACGCCGATGACCAAACGACTAGGAGTAGGATGATATGTCATTACTAGGAAAAACCTTGTAGGCATCAATAGCGCTGGGAAGTAACAGACGTTGGTGGTAATTACCAGTAGCGCTGGATTTCGACAGCGCTACAAGTAAAGACTTAGCAGTAGTGCTGGAAATAGAAAGAGCGCTACTGCGACGAGCCCACCGACACTATTGGTAGTAGCAGCGATGTCGAGAATACAACGCTACTACTAAGATTTTAGTAGTAGTGTTGTTTTTCGTAGAGCCGCTACTGCTAATGGGCCCTACTTAATAGTGGCGCTCATTCTGCAAAGCGCTACTATTAAGTAACATAGTAGTAGTGGTTTCTGAAAAACAACGCTACTTCTATTCGTGACTGGTGCCATCTTTACACCCCCTCCCCCTCCTCCCCCCTTTGCCCTCTCTCCCCCTCCTTTCCCCTCTCCCCTCACCATTACTTCCCTTCTTCTCTCTTCCTCCTACATCTCTTCTCTCCCCATTAATGCCCCCTCCACCATAACTCTCCTCCATAAATGGCCTTCTCATATACCCTCTCCCCTCACCATTGTTGTCCTTCTTCTCTCTTCCTCCTATACCTCTCTTCTCTCCCCATTAATGCCCCCTTCCACCATAACTCTCCTCCATAAATGGCCTTCTCATCTCTAGCTAGCTCCATAAATGTACCCCCTACCTCATTTATTTGGCTCTCCCTCCATTCCATTAGATATAGATATAGCTAGCTCATCTCTAGGTAGCGAAAGGCCTCATTCGGTCAATCGGTCTCTCTCTCGAGAGATAGGTGAGTAAAAAGTTTTTCATTTCAAGAATGGGAATATGTGTGTGAATGGGAATATGTGTGTTTGGGATATGGAGAGATTTGTGTGAGTGACATGCCCCCGAGTTGCTTATGTTTTGCAGAAATGTCGATTTATTTCCGTTTCGGTGTATTTGATGTTGCTTATGTTTTGCAAACTCGATATGTCCTATTTTTAGGCAAGGTCATGCCAATTTTTTATATGACTTTGATGCATGCATGCATTTTGTTTATAACCCTTTTGCTTATTATACCGTGCATGCAGTCGGTCATGAAGGTGAGTGGATGGAAGGTAGAGCAATGGATGCAATCCGCGGTGATGGACATGTATGCAAATAATCGGACTAGGATTAGATGTCAGTGTACAAGATGCAAAGAAGGAGTCCTTTTAGACCCTTTTGATCGTGGCAGGTTGAAGGCACACCTGTTCATGAATGGTTTCATGGATGGATATACTCGGTGGATAAGTGAAGATGATGATGATGATGATGATGATGATGATGAGGACGTCCACATGGCAGGGAATAACGACATTGGGCTAGACGAAGAGATGACCGGTCGACACGAAGACAATGGCACCGGACATGGCGGCTGGGAAGAGTTAAATTACGACGGCGGAGAAGATTCCGGACACGGCGAAGAAGTGTCCGGACATGGCGGAGAAGAGGCGGTGGTCACGCCACAGTCTTCGACGCTACTAATTGTAGTCGTGCAGGACCCTCATGTTCGAGACCTCCTTCGCAAGAGTTCGACTAGCGAGAGAGCTGCGTCTAGAGAGGAGGCCAAGCTGGCGCAACTTGAAGTAGACTCAAAGACTCCATTGTATGATAGTTGCGATCCCGAGGTGACCTGCTTGAGTTTCACGTTCGAACTTCTAAAGACGAAAGCCAAAAACAAATGGACAGACAAAAGCCTCGATGAGCATTTGAAGTATCTACATAATAAAGTTCTTCCCGCGGGGAACCTGTGTCCTACTAGTGTTGATGAGGCCAAGAAAATTGTTTGCCCTTTTGATTTGCCACACATTAAGTACCACGCATGCATCAATGATTGCATCATTTATCAGGGGAGCACGCAGAAAAAACCAGCTATCCAGTGTGCAATGCTTCTCGATACAAGAAGGCGGGAAAGAAAGCTCCTCCGAAAGTTGTATGGTACTTTTCGATCACTCCCTGTCTGCAGCGGTATTTCGTAGATCCTAAGGAAGCAAAGCTCATGCGCTGTGATGCGGAGAGGAAGAAGCCCGACGATGGAGATGATCCAAAGGTGAGACACCTCGTAGATGGTAGACAGTGGAGAGCATTCAACACCGTATATGGATTTGCTGCAGAAGATCCAAGGATCATCGTGCTTGGTGCAAGTACTAATGGCATGAATCTGTTTGGAAACCAAAACACCAACCACAACACATGGCCCTGTTGGGGAACGTTGCATGGGAAACAAAAAATTTCCTACGCACACGTAGATCTATCCATGGTGATGAGCATCTACGAGAGAGAGAGTGGATCTACATACCCTTGTAGATCGCTAAGCGGGAAGCATTAAGAAACGCGGTTGATGTAGTCAAACGTCTTCGCGATCCAAATCGCCGTACGTCCCGAGATCCAATCACGATCCGTCCCGCGATCCAATCACGATCCGTCCCATGATTCGATCACAATCCGTCCCACGAACTTGATCACGATCCGTCCCACGAAATTGATCACGATCCTTCCGATCTAGCACCGAACGGACGACACCTCCGCGTTCAGCACACGTACAGCTTGATGACAATCTCCACCGTCTTGATCCATCAAGAGGGAGTGGAGAGGAAGAAGTGTTCTCCGGCAGCCTGACGGCGCTCCGGCGATGGTGGTGGAGCAATTCCGTCAGGGCTTCGGCTAAGCACTTCAGAAAACTGATCTAGAGGAGAAACTATGCACTGGAGGAACGGGTAGCACGTGGCTGAAATTCTAGTGCAAAACCCCTCAATATCACCAGTATATATAGGAGGAGAGGAGGCATCTTGGCCACCAAGCCTATCTGGTTCCGCCGAACCTACTAGGAGAGGACTCCTCCAATCCTAGTAGGACTAGGATTGCTCCTTTTTGCCTTTTTTTTCCCACCTTTTCCTATTGGGTTTTTTCCTCCAGCCACATGGGCCTTGTGTGGGAGTTTCCATCAGCCCAATAAGGGCTGATATTCACTATCCCACAGACCATGAAGCCTCTTGGGTCGAAATACCCCTCCCGGAGGCCTCCCGGTACACTACCGGCACTCCCGGTACACTACCGATGAGCCCGAAACTTTTCCGGTGACCAAAACGGGAATTCCTATATATGAATCTTTACCTCCAGACCATCCTGGAGCTCCTCGTGACATCCGGGATATCATCCGGGACTCCGAACAAACTTCGGTCACCACCATACACAACTCTATACTACAGAAACGTCACCAAACCTTAAGTGTGCAGACCCTGCGGGTTCGAGAACTATGTAGACATGACCGATGGTGGGACCTGGCGGGACCTGGATGTTCACATTGGTTCCTACATATTCTACGAAGATCTTTATCGATCGAACCTCTATGTCAGGGATTCAGTTAATCCCGTATGATGTTCCCTTTGTTCTTCGGTATGTTACTTGCCCGAGATTCGATCGTCGGTATCTCCATACCTAGTTCAACCTCGTTACTGGCAAGTCTCTTTACTCGTTCCGTAATACAAGATCCCATAACTAACACTTAGTCACATTGCTTGCAAGGCTTATTATGATGTTGTATTACCGAGTGGGCCCTGAGATACCTCTCCGTCACACGGAGTAACAAATCCCAGTCTTGATCCATAACAACTCAACAGACACCCTCGGAGACACCTGTAGAGCACCTTTATAGTCACCCAGTTACGTTGCGACGTTTGATACACACAAGGCACTCCTCCGATATCTGTGAGTTGCATGATCTCATGGTCATAGGAACATATACTTGACATGCAGAAAAATAGTAGCAATAAACTGACACGATCATAAGCTACATTTGTAGTTTGGGTGTTGTCCATCACATCATTCTCCTAATGATGTGATCCTGTTATCAAATGACATCCCATGTACATGGCTAGGAAACCTTAACCATCTTTCGATCAACGAGCTAGTTCACTAGAGGCATACTAGGGACATTGTGTTTGTCTATGTATCCACACATGTATCCATGTTTCCAATTAATACAATTATAGCATGGATAATAAACGATTATCATGAACAAGGAAATACAATAATAAACACTTTATTTATTGCCTCTAGGGCATATTTCCAACAGTCTCCCACTTGCACTAGAGTCAATAATCTAGTTCACATCACTATGTGATTTACATTGTAATGAATCGAACACCCATGCAGTTCTGGTGTTGATCATGTTTAGCCCTTGCAAGAGGTTTAGTCAACGGGTCTGCAACATTCAGATCCGTGTGCACTTTGCAAATATTTATGTCTTTCTTCACGATGTAATCGCGGATGGAGTTGAAGCGTCAATTTATGTGTCTGGTCCTCTTGTGAAACCTTGGTTCCTTGGCTAGAGCAATGGCACCAGTGTTGTCACAGAACAAGTTCATTGGATTCAGTGCACTGGGCACTACTCCAAGATCTGTCATGAACTGCTTCATCCAGACACCTTCCTTCGCCGCCTCCGAGGCTGCGATGTATTCCGCTTCGCACGTAGAATCAGCTACCACGCTTTGCTTGGAACTGCACCAGCTTACCGCTCCCTCGTTAAGAATAAATACGTATCCGGTTTGCGACTTAGAGTCGTCCGGATCAGTGTCAAAGCTTGCATCGACGTAACCCTTTACGACGAGCTCTTCATCACCTCCATAAACGAGAAACATTTCCTTAGCCTTTTCAGGTACTTAAGGATATTCTTGACCGCTTGCCAGTGCTCCATTCCAGGATCACTTTGAAACCTTCCGGGCATACTTATGGCAAGGCTGACATCGGGTCTTGTGCACAGCATTGCATACATGATAGAGCCTATGGCTGAAACATAGGAGATGACACTCATCTTTTCTCTATCTTCTGCAGTTACTGGGCATTGAGTCTTACTCAACTTCACACCTTGTAACACAGGCAAGAACCCCTTCTTGGACTGTTCCATTTTGAACTTCTTCAAAAATTTAGCAAGGTATGTGCTCTATGAAAGTGCTATTAAGCGTCTCGATCTATCTCTATAGATCTTAATGCCTAATATGAAAGCAGCTTCTCCTAGGCCCTTCATTGAAAAACTCTTGTTCAAATATTCCTTCACGCTTTCCAGCATTTCTATATTGTTTCCAATCAGCAATATGTCATCCACATATAATACTAGAAACGCTATAGAGCTCCCACTCACTTTCTTGTAAATACAAGCTTCTCCGTAAACTTGTATAAACTCAAACGCTTTGATCACCTCATCAAAGCGCTTATTCCAATTCCGAGATGCTTGCACCCATCCATAAATGGATCGCTGGTGTTTGCAAACTTTGTCAGCATTCTCTGGATCGACAAAACCTTCGGGTTGCATCATATACAACTCTTCCTTAAGGAAACCGTTGAGGAACGCTGTTTTGACATCCATCTGCCAAATTTCATAGTCAAAATAAGCAACTATTGCTAACATGATTTTGACAGACTTAAGCATCACTACGGGTGAGAAAGTCTCATCGTAGTCAACTCCTTGAACTTGTGAAAAAAACTTTGCCACAAGTCGAGCTTTATAGACGGTGGCATTACCGTCCGTGCCTGTCTTCTTCTTAAAGATCCATTTGTTCTGAATGGCCTTTCGCCCTTCAGGTAATGCTTCCAAAGTCCATACTTTGTTTTCATACATGGATCCCAACTCGGATTTCATGACCTCTAACCATTTCTCGGAATCCGGGCCCATCACCGCTCCTCCATAGCTCGTAGGTTCATTGTTGTCCAACAACATAACCTTCAAGACAGGGTTGTCGTACCACTTAGGGGTAGTACGCGGCCTTGTTGACCTACGAGGTTCAATAGCAGCTTGATCCGAAGCTTCATGATCATCATCATTAACTTCCTCTTCTACCGTCGTAGGTTCCACAGAAACATCTTTCTGCGCTGCGCTACTTTCTGGTTGAAGTAAAGGTTCAATAACCTCATCAAGCTCTATTTTCCTCCCACTCAATTCTTTCGAGAGAAACTCTTTCTCAAGAAATTAATGTTCCGTTCTTAGCGACAAACACTTTGCCTTCGGATCTAAGATAGAAGGTATACCCGACTGTCTCTTTCGGGTATCCTATGAACACACATTTCTCTGCTTTGGGTTCCAGCTTTTCAGGCTGACGCTTTTTGACATAAGCATCACATCCCCAAACTTTAAGAAACGACAACTTTGGCTTCTTGCCAAACCACAGTTCATATGGCATCGTCTCAACGGATTTTGATGGTGCCCTATTTAAAGTGAATGCAGCTATCTCTAATGCATAACCCCAAAACGATAGTGGCAAATCAGCAAGTGACATCATAGAACGCACCATATCTAATAAGGTTTGATTACGACGTTCGAACACACCATTACGCTATGGTATTCCGGGCAGTGTCAACTGTGAAACAATTCCACACTGTCTTAAGTGACTGCCAAACTCATAACTCAGATATTCACCTCCTCGATCAGATCACAGGAACTTAATCTTCTTGTTACGATGATTCTCAACTTCACTCTGAAATTGCTTGAACTTTTCAAACGTTTCAGACTTGTGTTTCATTAAGTAAATATACCCATATCTACTTAAGTCATCAGTGAAGGTGAGAAAATACGATATCCACAATGCGCTGTAACATTCATTGGACTGCACACATCAGTATGTATGATTTCCAATAAGTCACTCGCCCGTTCCATTGTTCCAGAGAACGGCGTTTTTGTCATCTTGCCCATGAGGCATGGTTCACATGTGTCAAGTGATTCAAAATCAAGTGATTCCAAAAGTCCATCAGCATGGAGCTTCCTCATGCGTTTTACACCAATATGACCTAAACGACAGTGCCACAAGAAAGTGGTACTATCATTATCAACTCTACATCTTTTGGCATCAATGTTATGAACATGCGTGTCATCACTATCAAGATTCAATATGAATAAACCCCTATAATTGGGTGCATGACCATAAAAGATATTACTCATATAAATAGAACAACCTTTATTCTCTGATTTAAATGAGTAACCGTCTCGCAATAAACAAGATCCAGATATAATGTTCATGCTTAACGCAGGCACTAAATAACAATTATTCAGGTTCATCACTAATCCCGATGGTAATCGAAGAGAGAGCGTGCCGACGGCGATCACATCAACCTTGGAACCATTTCCCACGCGCATCATCACTTCGTCCTTTGCGAGCCTTCGTTTATTCCGTAGTTCCTGCTTTGAGTTGCAAATCTGAGCAACCGAACCGGTATCAAATACCCAGGCACTACTACGAGAGCTAGTAAGGTACACATCAATAACATGTATATCATATATACCTTGTTTTTCGTTGGCCGCCTTCTTGTCAGCCAGGTACTTGGGGCAGTTCCGCTTCCAGTGACCAGTTCCCTTGCAATGAAAGCACTCAGTTTCTTGGTTGGGTCCATGCTTGGACTTCTTTACAGGAGTAGCAACTGCTTTGCCATCCTTCTTGGTTTTACCCTTCTTGCCCTTGCCCTTGACTTTGCCATTTTTCTTGAAACTAGTGGTTTTATTGACCATCAACACTTGATGTTCTTTCTGGATTTCAGTCTCAGCGACTTTTAGCATCGCAAACAGCTCGGCGACTGACTTGTTCATCCTGTGCATGTTATAGTTCATCACAAAGCTCTTGTAACTAGGTGGCAGTGATTGAAGAACTCTGTCAGTGATCGCCTCTGGCGGAAGGGCAATTCCCAACTCCGCTAGACGAGTTGAATACCCAGACATTCTGAGTATATGTTCACTGATAGACCCGTTCTCCTCCATCTTGCAAGCATAGAACTTATCGGAGGTTTCATACCTCTCGATCCGGGCGTTCTTTTGAAAGATAAACTTCAACTCCTGGAACATCTCATATGCTCCATGACGTTCAAAACGTCTTTGAAGTCCCGGTTCTAAGCCATACAATATTGCACACTGAACTATTGAGTAATCTCCAGTACGTGCCTCCCAAGCGTTCTTAACGTCTTCGGAGGTCATGTCCTCTGGTTGGTCACCGAGCGGTGCGTCAAGGACATATGATTGCTGGGAAGCCGTGAGGATAATCCTCAGATTACGGGCCCAGTCAACAAAGTTACTTCCATCATCTTTCAGTTTAGCTTTCTCTAGGAACGCATTAAAATTCAGGGGTGCTACTGCGCGAGCCATTGATCTACAACATAAATATGCATAGTTTACTTAGACTATTGTTCAAGATAATGAGTTTAGTTAATCAAATTACTAAAGCTCCCACTGAAATTGACATCCCTGAGGTCATCTGAGTGTCACATGATCCATATCCACCAACTCAAGTCCGATCATCACGTGTGTTGAGGTGGCTTCAATGGTGAACATCATTATGTTGATCATATCTACTATATGACTCATGTTTGACCTTTCGGTCTCTTGTGTTTCGAGGCCATGTCTGTACATGCTAGGCTCGTCAAGTTTAACCCGAGTGTTCTCCGCGTGCAACACTAGCTTGCACCCGTTGTATGTGAACGTAGTGTCTATCACACCCGATCATCACATGGTGTCTCAACATGATGAACTTTCGCAACGGTGCACACTCGGGGAGAACACAATTTTATCTTGAAATTTAAGTGAGGGATCACCTTATAATGCTACCGTCGTACTAAGCAAAACAAGGTGCATAAAGGGATTAACATCACATGCAATTCATAAGTGACATGATATGGCCATGAACTTGTGCTTTAGATCTCCATCTTGAAAGCACCGGCATGATCTCCATCGTCACTGGCACGACACCATGATCTCCATAATCTTGATCTCCATCAACGTGTTGCCATCTGGGTTGTCACGCCCTGCATGCTTCTACTACTATTGCTACCGTTTAGCGACAAAGTAAAGCATTACATAGCGCTTAATGATTGACACGCATGTCATACAATAATTAAGGACAACCCTATGGCTCCTGCTGGTTGCCGTACTCATCGACATGCAAGTCGTGAAATTCTATACATCACATGATCATCTCATACATCACATATATCACATCATGTAATTGGCCATATCACATCACAACATACCCTGCAAAAACAAGTTAGACGTCCTCTAATTGTTGTTGCAAGTTTTACGTGGCTGCTACGGGTTTCTAGCAAGAACGATTCTCACCTACGCATAAACCACAAGGGTGATACATAATTTGCTTTTCAACCTTCTCAAGGATCGCCTTTGTCGAATCCGATCCAACTAAAGTGAGAGAAACTGCCACCCGCAAGCCATCTACGCAACAAGTTGCGTCGAGGGAACCGGTCTCTCATAAGCTTACGAGTAATGTTGGTCCGGGCCGCTTCATCTCACAATACCGCTGAACCAAAATCCGACCAAGGGAGGAAGCAATCTAAGCATCAATGCCCACAAACCTTTTGTGTTCTGCTCGAGATCTCATCTACATATAGACCTAGCTCTGATACCACTGTTGGGGAACGTTGCATGGGAAACAAAAAATTTCCTAAGCACATGCAGATCTATCCATGTTGATGAGCATCTATGAGAGGGAGAGTGGATCTACATACCCTTGTAGATCGCTAAGCGGGAATCGTTAAGAAACGCGGTTGGTGTAGTCGAACGTCTTCGCGATCCAAATCGCCATGCGTCCCACGATCCAATCACGATCTATCCCGCGATCCAATCACGATCTGTCCCGCGATCCGATAATGATCCGTCCCACGAACTTGATCACGATCCGTCCCACAAACTTGATCACGATCCTTCCGATCTAGCACCGAACGGACGGCACCTCCGCGTTCAGCACACGTACAGCTTGATGACGATCTCCACCGTCTTGATCCAGCAAGAGGGAGTGGAGAGGAAGAAGAGTTCTCCGGCAGCCTGACGGCGCTCCGGCGATGGTGGTGGAGCAATTCCGGCAGGGCTTCGCCTAAGCACTGCAGAAAACCGATCTAGAGGAGAAACTATGCACTCGAGGAACGGGTAGCACGTGGCTGAAATTCTAGTGCAAAAACCCTCAATACCACCAGTATATATAGGAGGAGAGGAGGAGAGGAGGCAGCTTGGCCACCAAGCCTAGCTGGTTCGGCCGAACCTACTAGGAGAGGACGACTCCTCCTCCAATCCTAGTAGGACTAGGATTGCTCCTTTTTTCCTTTTTTCCACCTTTTCCTATTGGGTTTTTTCCTCCTGCCACATGGGCCTTGTGTGGGAGTTTCCACCAGCCCACTAAGGGCTGATATTCACTCTCCCACAGCCCATGAAGCCTCTTGGGTCGAAATACCCCTCCTAGAGGCCTCCCGGTACACTACCGGCACTCCCGATACACTACCGATGAGCCCGAAACTTTTCCGGTGACCAAACCGGGACTTCCTATATATTAATCTTTACCTCCGGACCATTCCGGAGCTCCTCGTGACGCCCAGGATCTCATCCGGGACTCCGAACAAACTTCGGTCACCACCATACACAACTCTATACTACCGAAACGTCACCAAACCTTAAGTGTGCAGACCCTGCGGGTTCGAGAACTATGTAGACATGACCGAGACACATCTACGGTCAATAACCAATGGCAGGACCTGGATGTCCACATTGGTTCCTACATATTCTACGAAGATCTTTATCGATCGAACCTCTATGTCAGGGATTCAGTTAATCTCGTATGATGTTTCCTTTGTTCTTCGGTATGTTACTTGCGCGAGATTAGATCATCGGTATCTCGATACCTAGTTCAACATCGTTACTGGCAAGTCTCTTTAATCGTTTCGTAATACAAGATCCCGTAACTAACACTTAGTCACATTGCTTGCAAGGCTTATTGTGATGTTGTATTACCAAGTGGGCCCTGAGATACCTCTCCGTCACACGGAGTAACAAATCCCAGTCTTGATCCATGCCAACTCAACAGACAGCCTCGGAGACACCTGTAGAGCACCTTTATAGTCACCCAGTTACGTTGCAATGTTTGATACACACAAGGCACTCCTCCGATATCTGTGAGTTGCATGATCTCATGGTCATAGGAACATATACTTGACATGCAGAAAAACAGTAGCAATAAACTGACACGATCATAAGCTACGTTTGTAGTTTGGGTCTTGTCCATCACATCATTCTCCTAATGATGTTATCCCATTATCAAATGACATCCCATGTCCATGGCTAGGAAACCTTAACCATCTTTCGATCAACGAGCTAGTTCACTAGAGGCATACTAGGGACATTGTGTTTGTCTATGTATCCACACATGTATCCATGTTTCCAATTAATACAATTATAGCATGGATAATAAACAATTATCATGAACATGGAAATACAATAATAAACACTTTATTTATTGCCTCTAGAGCATATTTCCAACAGGCCCGTCTTTGTATGGATGTACAACCTCCCCCCATTGAAGTGCATGAAGACAAAGTACATACACATGAGCATGCTGATTCATGGGCCGAAAAAACCGGGAAATAATATTAACATGTATATGGGGCTTCTGGAAGAGGATCTAGACACGTTATGGAAAACACCGGCATGGACATGGGATGCCAGCAAAGGAGAGTATTTCTATATGAGAGCCGTGCTGATGACGACGGTGCACGACTATCTTGGTTAGGGGTACACCTCAAGCCAGGTGTGCACGGATATTGCAGATGCACAAGGTGCATGGATGATACAACATCTCAGCAGCTTACGTCAATGAAAGATGGCAGGTCCGGTAAAATCCTGTACATGGGGCATCGTAGATGGCTCGAGAAGGATGACCCGTGGAGATCTATTCAATGGGTTGGCTGAGAATCGAGGACCTCCACGTAAGAGGAGTGGCACCAAAATCAACGAGCTGTTGAAAAACTGGGAGCAATGCACCGCGTTGGGAAAGACAAAAAAGGCGCCGGAGCCGCTACTGAAGGTATGGAAAACGAGGTCTCTTTTCTGGGACTTGGAGTACTGGCCCAATCACGACACGCCTCATTTCCTTGATCAAATGCATATCACGAAGAATGTTCTCGAGAGCTTGCTTGGTACACTGATGAACATGCCGGAGAAGACCAAGGACGGGCTGAAGGCAAGGAAAGACTTGGAAGATTTGAAGATCAGGAAAGATCTCCACCGTAAAAAGTCGATGGAGGAGACGGAGACAAAGACAGAGGAGGGGGCAAGGGGCAGAAAAGTCAACAAGAAGGAGGAGAATTATTTCCCCCTTCTTGCTTCACCTTAAGTGCGAAGGAGATCGATCAATTCATCAAGTGCCTTACGGGAATCAAAGTCAGTTCCAGTTACTGTGGGAAGATAAGCAGATTTCTAGACCCCAAGAAGAAAAGGTTCAGCGGGATGAAGTCTCATGACTGTCATGAGATGATGATGCAGATACTCCCGGTTGCCATTATAGGGATAATGGACAAACACGTCCGTGACACGCTTACTGGTCTCTGCAACTTCTTCGATGTTATCTCTCGAAAGTCCATAAGTGTGAAGCAGCTCCGAAATCTACAGGAAGAGATCGTTGTCATACTATGTGAGCTTGAGATGTACTTCCCGCCCGCGTTCTTTAACATCATGGTGCATCTGTTTGTCCACATCGTGGACGACATTATCAACCTCGGGTCGGCATTCCTTCACAGCATGATGCCGTTCGAGAGGATGAATACGGTCGTCAAAGGATTTGTTCGTAACATGTCCCATCCCGATGGGAGTGATGACCCACAAGTATAGGGGTTCTATCGTAGTCTTTTCGATAAGTAAGAGTGTCAAACCCAACGAGGAGCAGAAGGAAATGACAAGCGGTTTCCAGTAAGGTATTCTCTGCATGCACTAAAATATCGGTAACAGATAGTTTTGTGATAAGATAATTCATAACGAGTAACAAGTAACAAGTGTAGCAAAGGTGCAGCAAGGTAGCCCAATCCTTTTTGTAGCAAAGGACAAGCCTAGACAAACTCTTATATAAAGCAAAGCGCCCCCGAGGACACATGGGAATTTTTGTCAAGCAAGTTTTCATCATGCTCATTTGATTCGCGTTCATTACTTTGATAATTTGATATGTGTGTGGACCGGTGCTTGGGTGCTTCCCTTACTTGGAAAAACCTCCCACTTATGATTAACCCCTATCGCAAGCATCCGCAACTACGAAAGAAGAATTAAGATAAATCTAACCATAGCATGAAACGAGTGGATCCAAATCAGCCCCTTACGAAGCAACGCATAAACTAGGGTTTAAAATTTTGTCACTCTAGCAATCCATCATCTAGTTATTACTTCCCAATGCCTTCCCCTAGGCCCAAATAATGGTGAAGTGTTATGTAGTCGACGTTAACATAACACCACTAGAGGAGAGACAACATACATCTCATCAAAATGTTGAACGAATACCAAATTCACATGATCAGTTATAACAAGACTTATCACATGTCCTCAGGAACAAATGTAACTACTCACAAAACATGTTCATGTTCATAATAAGAGGAGTATTAATTATCATAAAGTATCTAAACATATGATCTTCCACCAAGTAAACCAACTAGCATCAACTACAAGGAGTAATCAACACTACTAGCAACCCACACGTACCAATCTGAGGTTTGAGACAAAGATCGGATACAAGAGATGAACTAGGGTTTGGAGAGGAGATGGTGCTGGTGAATATGTTGATGGAGATTGACCCCCTATCGATGAGAGGATCGTTGGTGATGACGATGGCTTCGATTTCCCCCTCTGGGAGGGAAGTTTCCCCGATAAAACAGCCCTGCCGGAGCTCTAGATTGGTTCTGTCCAAGTTCTGCCTCAAGACGGCGGCGCTTTGTCCCAAAAGCTCTCTTTTGATTTTTTTTCAGCTCAAAACCCTCCATGTAGAATAATATGGCCGTTGGGGCCCTGCTAGGTGGGTCACAAGCTTGCTAGGCACGACCAGGGGGTGGCTGCGCCTGGCAGGCTTGCCACCACCTGGTGGCCCCCCTCTAACATCTGTTTCGCCCAATATTTTTTATATATTCCAAAAAAATTCTCCATAATTTTTTAGGACTTTTGGAGTTGTGTAGAATAGGTATCTCAGATTTGCTCCTTTTCCAGTCTAGAATTCAAGCTGCTGACATTCTCCCTCTTCATGTAAACCTTGTAAAATAAGAGAGAAAAGGCATAAGTATTGCACCACAATGTGTAATAACAGCCCATAATGGAATAAATATGAACATAAAAGCATGATGCAAAATGGACGTATCAACTCCCCCAAGCTTAGACCTCGCTTGCCCTCTAGTGAAAGCCGAGATCGATAAATATGTCCACATGTTTAGAGATAGAGGTGTTGATAAAATGAAATGCGAACATAAGGGCATCATGAACATCTTTATAACAACAATACTTATTGTATAAGATTTCTTATGCTAGAGTAACAATTCATTCACAAGATAAAGTATGAACCAAGAACTCTATTGACAACCAACAAACTATGACCTTAGTCATTGAAGCAATTTGCAATTTATCATAACATCAGAAAGAGTCAATATAAAGCTTGGAAAGCAAACCCACATACTCAATCATCTTTTAGTATTTCACAATTGTAACACTCACTCGGTACCCATGAGCTCAAAGCTTCAATCGGACACATAGAAAGATAGGGGCTTATATTTTTGCCTCCCAACTATTCACCTCAAGGGTGATGTCAGCAATAATAACTCATGATCACCTACATCTGAGTGGATATACATGTCTAGATCATTCCCCAACACATAATGCTTGTCAAGAGAGAGGCGAAATATAGCAAGTGGTGAGAATCACCGTGACTCTTGCATAAAGGTAAGTACTTAAAAGTAAAAGTAACGGATAGGCCCTTCGCAGAGGGAAGCAGAGGTTGGCATGCGCTTTTAGTTTTCAAATGCACAAACCCTTAGTGCAGAGGAACGCCACGTTGTATTTCCCTTTGTGATAGAAACCTTAATTATGCAGTCTGTCGCTTTTATTTCTTTACTATCACAAGTTCGTACAACGCTTATTTCCCTTGCAATAAAAGATCACACATATTTAGGAGAATTTTTATTGCTTTTTGCACCGATGACAACTTACTTGAAGGATCATATTCAATCCATAGGTAGGTATGGTGGACTCTCATGGAAAAACTAGGTTTGGGTGTTTGGATGCACAAGTAGTATCTCTACTTGGTGCGGAAGTTTTGGCTAATATGAGGTGGAAGCAAGCACTACATGTTGGAGGATCTAAAACCATATAACTTCTATCCGGAGGCAAGCAAACTTAACCCATTATGCTGTCTTCCTTGTCCAACATCGACTTCTTGGCATGTAATATTTTAATGAGTGTTCACAATCATAAAAGATGTCCAAGATAATATATTTATATGTGAATCTCTCTTTCTTTAACACTTCATTTTCAGTTGCACCAATGATCAATTACTATGTTTGTTAACTCTCAACAAATTTCAATCGACATACTTGTAATATGTGAATTCATCACTCCCCATAAGATCATTATGTATACTCTTTGCTTTTATTCTATTCTTCTTCATTTGTTACTCTCAAGAGCATAGTAAGCTAGCAGAGCCCTCACATCAAAACTACTTTTTATTATATAACTCTCGGACTTGCTTACATAAGGGGAGCAAAAAGAAAAAACTAAAAGCTAGATCATACTAACACTTTATTCTACTAGATCAAAACAAAATCAAAAAGTATCGAACTAAGAAAAACAAGAAAAAGGAAAAAGGAAAAAGGTGTGATGGTGATACGATACCGGGGCACCTCCCCCAAGCTTGGCACAAGCCAAGGGGAGTGCCCATACCCATGTGGTTAGTGATAATCCCCAAGTGCAAGGAATCATCGTAGCAATTTCCAAAGGTGAAAGTGATAAATATGGAGTGTCAAACCCACAAGGAGCTAAAGTTAAGATCAATATTATCTCAAGTCCTATCTGCCACCGATACGACTCTACGAACACCGAATGTTTGCTTCCATCTAGAAACGAGAAATAAAACTACGTTGTGGGTATGAAGAGGATAGCTTTGCATGATATAGGAGAACTAAAATATTGAAATAGGTGCTAATAACATAATATTACAATAAATTACAAATAGCGAGTGTGGAATAATGATGGGTCGGTGTGCGGAATTATCCTAGGCAATTGTTAACAAGATCGGAAATCATTATTGCCATTTTATATGAGGGAGAGGCATAAGCTAACATACTTTCTCTACTTGGATCATATGCACTTATGATTGGAATTCTAGCAAGCATCCGCAACTACTAAAGATCATTAAGGTAAAACCCAACCATAGCATTAAAGCATCAAGTCCCATTTATCCCATACACAACAACCCCCTTATTCGGGTTTATGCTTCTGTCACTCAAGCAACCCACTATAAGAGAAACATGAACGTATTGCAACACCCTACAGCGGGAATCCTTCACATGTGCGCGGCATGAAAGGAACCATAGGACAGCACCAAAATAAACATACAACTCAAACCAATCTAGATCATCAATCAACCCAAAGGACAAAAGTAATCTACTCAAAACATCAAAGGATGGCAACACATCATTCAATCATAGTATGTAGCATAAAGCACCATGTTCAAATAGGTGATTACAACGAGGTGCAGGAGAGTGGACCGCTAAAAGGAGATGAGGATGGTGATGAAGAAGGTGATGTTGATGAAGACGATCACCATGGCGATGGTTCCCCCGATGGCACTTCGGCACCACCGGGAGAGAGGGAGAGAGGTTCTCCCCCTTGTGCTTCCTCCTCCATGGCCTCCCCCTCATGGATCTGGAGGTGTGTGGCGGCGGAACTCCCGATCTAGGTTATTCCCTGGGTTTTTTTGGAATATTTGAGGATTTATAGAGCTGAGAAGGAGGTCGGTGGACTCCCGAGGGACCCACAAGCCAGGGGTGGAGCGAAGATTCACCGGAGAGGAAGGACGAGGAATCCACAAGCCAGGGGGCGCACCCTAGGGCGCGCCCCCTGGCTTGTTGCTTCCTCGGCCTTCCTCTCTGGTGAATCTTTGCTCCACTATTTTTTATATTTTCCAAATATATTCTCCGTAAATTATCATCTCATTCCGAGAACTTTTATTTCTGCACAAAAACAACACCACGGTAGTTCTGCTGAAAAAAGCGTCAATCCCGGTTAGTCCTAATAAAATCATACCAAAATCATATAGAATTATTGTAAACATGGCATGAATACTTCATAAATTGTAACTACGCTGGAGACGTATCAGCATCCCCAAGCTTAATTCCTGCTCGTCCTCGAGTAGGTAAATGATAAAAGAAATGATTGATGAAGTGTGAATGCTAGCAAGTGCACAAGTTTGATCAATGATAATTCCAATCACTTTTTCTAGCACCAATATAAACCATAAACGGTATCTCATCTCATAAAACTTCTCATGATCAAGTAACAAGCTATTCACATGTTTAAAGTATAGACCAGAAAGTTTCTTGAAAACCAGCAAACCATATTCCTAGTCATCGAACAATTGCAATTCATCTTATTTTCAGGAAGGGTCTATGTAAGAGCTTTGATTTAGCAAATTCCACATACTCAACTATCATATAGTCTTCCATGATTATTGACACTCAAAGCATATTTTTAGAACAAATAGCATCCATCGAACACAAAGTAAGATAGGGGCTTAGAGTTTCGCCTCCCAACTTATTTATCATATAGATAATTGTCAACAATAATAATTCATGATCAAATATATTTGAATGGTCATATATGCTTGGATCTTTCCCCACCACATGATGCTTGCCAAGATAAAAAGGCAAAATATAGGAAGTGGTGAAGATCACCATGACTCTTGTGTAAAGGTAAGTACTCGAAAATAAAAGATAGGTCCTTCACAAAGGGAAGCAGAGGTTTTCATGCGCTTTTTGTTTTTGGATGTGCAAACTCTTAATGCAAAGGAACGTCACGTTGTATTGCCCTTTGTGATAGCAACCTTTATTATGCAGTCCGTTGCTTTTATTTCTTTGTCATCACAAATTCGTACAACGCTTATTATACCTTAAAATAAAAGGTCTTACATATTTAGGAGCAATTTTTATTGCTTTTTGCACCGATGACAACTTACTTGAAGGATCTTATTCAATCCATAGGTAGGTATAGGGGACTCTCATGGCAAAACTGGTTTAAGGGTGTTTGGATGCATAAGTTGTATTTCTACTTGGTGCGGAAGTTTTGGTTAGTATGAGGTGGAAGCAAGCACCACATGTTGGAGGATCCAAAACAATATAACTTCTATTCAAATATACCCAAGCATAACTCATTACGTTGTCTTCCTGATCCAACTTCAACTAATTTGCAAAAGTTTTAAAAATAATTAATGGGTATTCACAATCATAGAAGATGTCCAGGATAGTATATCTATATGTGAAATCTCTCTTCCTTCAATATTCTTCCATGAATTGTTCAAGTGACCAATACGGTGTTTGCTAACTTTCAATGAATTTCACTACCTATACTTACTATGTGTGAATTCATTACTCCCCATGGGATAAGTATATGAAGCATTTTTTATTTCAGATTTATGATATTCAATTCATTCAACCATCTACTCATAGGATATAAGTGAAGCACGAGAGTGAATGACAAATACTCCAAAAAGATATAAGTGAAGATCAATGTGTAGTTAATTAGTTAAATAGCCATGTGAGGACTCTCTCTTATTCAAAATTTCAGATCCAAATATTTTATTGAAAAAACAAACAAACAAAAATTGCACTCCAAGAATAGCATGCGTCATGTGAACGAATAAAAATTTAGACTCAACATAGTCTAACCGATAATTGTTGATGAAGAGAGGTAGGATGTGCAACATCCCCAAGCTTAGACACTTGAGAGTTCTTGAAATATTTTCTTGGGGTGCCTTGGGCATCCCCCAGCTTGAGATTTTGTATCTTGTTCAATCCTCTCATATCCCGGTTTCACCTATTCTCAAAAACTTCATCCACAGAAAACTCAAAAAGAACTCGTGAGATAGGTTAGTACACCTAAGAACAAATCAACACTTCATGTTCTTACAAGACAAGTTGCAAAATAATTTTAAAACATTAGGTATTGTATACGATCATTTCCAAAATTTATATTTACCAATATAGGCTATGGAAACTATAGGATAAGTGGATAACAAAACTATGACATCAATCTGTCCAAACAGAACAGTCTGTAGTAATTTATTAAACCGGTGTACCTATGGAATACAAAAAAATGTGAAATTTAGGACATGATAAAACATTTATATGAAAACACTGTGTAAAAATTTCAGTAAAATATTAAAATTCAAACATTATAGCAAAAGTTTTTGTTTTTACACAGCACACATCAAAACATGCAATGCAAGCATCCTAATGCAATTCTTGGAATTTTTATTGAAAAACAATATTATAAATAACACCTAACATATAAAAATAAAATAAAATGACGATTCGAGCAAAACTCATATTATGTGACGAATAAAAATATAGCTCCAAGTAAGATATACCG
This sequence comes from Hordeum marinum, assembly GCA_022496015.1. Lineage (NCBI taxonomy): Eukaryota > Viridiplantae > Streptophyta > Magnoliopsida > Poales > Poaceae > Hordeum > Hordeum marinum. Next base: position 38,202,540 of record CM039672.1, on the reverse strand, counting down.
ATAATGTTGAGGACGAAAGAGGGGATGCCTTCCGGGGGATCCCCAAGCTTAGACACTTGAGTGTTACTTTAATATTACCTTGGGGGTGCCTTGGGCATCCACAAACTTAGGTTCTTGTCACTCCTTATTCCCCTCATATCGGTATCTCACCGAAAACTCGAAAACTTCAATCACACAAAACTTAACGGAACTTCGTGAGAAGGGTTAGTGTAATAAAGATAAATCATTTACTTAGGTACTGTCAAGACAAGATTCATAATATTTTTCCCATGATACCCACCGTATTGTATCATTCTGATAATTTATATTACTCAATATAAGCTATAGGAAAACTTCAAACAAGCAAACTATGCATGCAAAACAGAATCTGTCAAAAACAGAACAATCTGTAAAGATTTGAATGATCACAATACTTCACTGACTCTAAAAATTCTGAATAATTAGGAAAACTCAAGTAATTTTCATATAAATGTTGTGTAAAATTTTTAGAATGGTTTCATGCTCCAGTAAAATCAAATAATATATATACTGGATGCAAAACTTTCTGTCTTTGCACAGAATCAAACAAGCAAGTATCCACACTATCCCAAAGTCTTTACTTGGAACTTTATTGAAATAAAAGGCACAAAACATGATTAATACAGTATTTTAATCATGTGAACACATCAAAACATAAAGTAAAAGTGTTGGGTTGTCTCCCAACATGGGCTTTTCTTTAATGCCATTTTAGCTAGGCATGATATTTCAATGATACTCTTCCAAGCCAAATTCCGATGATCGTTTTATTCATACTTTAAAAGATATAAGTTAACTTAATAGAGAATTCTACAATTAATATATATTAACCAATATCCAAGCTCAAAATATATAAGTTAAGCACACGAAGCATTCTATAAAGCCATACTCAAAATATTTAAGTGAAGCACAAAGAGCATTCTACAAATCCGTACTCAAAAGATTTAAGTGAAGCACAAAGAGCATTCTACACATCCATCAAGTACTATATCATAATAGAAGGGAGTATAAAGGAAAAGACAAACATTAAAGACACATATCATGTGACCAAAACAAAAACCAAGGTATACTGATAATTGTTGAAGAATAAAGATGGGATGCCTTCTGGGGCATCCCCAAGCTAAGGTGCTTGAGTCTCCTTGAAATATTTACTTGGGGTGCCTTGGGCATCCTCAAGATTGAACTCTTCTCTATCCGTATTCTTCTTATATTGATACCTCCTCGATCTTTTAACACTTCATTCACACAAAACTTAACAAAACCCTTGTGAGATCCATTAGTATAATAAAGCAAATTACTATTTTAAGTAGTGTTGTGAAATCATTCCCAATTCATATTAGCATTATATCTACTATAGTCCAACTTCACCATGGTTCATACCCCCCGATACAAACCATAGATTCATCAAAATAAGAGAACAATGCATAGAAAACAGAATCTGTTAAAAACAGGACAGTCTATAGTAATATGGAAACATCATATACTTCTGTGTTCAAATTAAAAACATCGCATAGAAGTACTGTGTGAAAATTTTAGAAACTTTTGACGTTTTAGTAAAAATGTAAATTCACGCACTACAGACAAAGTTTCTGTTTTTGCATTGCACACACCACAAAAGCAATCTAATCATCCTAAAAGCAAATTTTGGCACATTATTTTTATAATACAATGGATATATACAAGGTGATAATTATTTTTCAGAAGCTTCCATGAAAAATTCTACATTGTTTCCATGAGCATGAACACAAGTATTCAAGGTCAACCCTCACCTCTCCAATGCACAACCTTCCAATCACTTCTCTTTTTGAAAAACTTCTTAGGCAAAAGAGGCAAGTAACTCTTGTTGTATTTTTAATTTTTTTAATTTTTTGTTTGTTCCACCCAGAACTAAAGAAAGCAACAAGGGAAAACAAAATCTATATAGTGAAGAAAGCAAACAAGCACACACGAGAATGTCAACCCCACGCTATTGCTCCCCGGATACGACTCTACGTACACCGAACATTTGCTTCCATCTAGAAACGAGAAATAAAACTACGTTGTGGGTATGAAGAGGATAGCTTTGCATGATATCGGAGAACTTAGATATTAAAATCGGTGATGTTAACATAATATTACAATATATTACAAATAGCGAGTGTGGAATAATGATGGGTCGGTGTGCGGAATTATCCTAGGCAATTGTTAACAAGATTGGAAATCATTATTGCAATTTTATATGAGGGAGAGGCATACGCTAACATACTTTCTCTACTTGGATCATATGATCTCATGATTGGAACTCTAGCAAGCATCCGCAACTACTAAAGATCATTAAGGTAAAACCCAACCATAGCATTAAAGCATCAAGTCCCCTTTATCCCATACGCAACAACCCCCTTACTCGGGTTTATGCTTCTATCACTCAAGCAACCCACTATAAGCGAATCATGAACGTATTGCAACACCCTACAGAGGGAATCCTTCACGTGTGCGCGGCACAAAAGGCACCATAGGACAGCACCAAACTAAACATACAACTCAAACCCTTCTAGTCGGAAATTAAGTTGAGGTTTTCATGGATGACTTTTCCATTTATGGAACTTCTTGTGATGATTGTTTGAGCAACCTTGATCGACTTTTGCAGAGAGTTGAAGAAACTAATCTTGTCTTGAATTGGGAGAAGTGCCACTTTATGGTGAATGTAGGCATTGTCTTGGGACATCAAATTTCCAAAAGAGGTATTGAAGTTGACAAGGCTAAAGTTGATGCCATTGAAAAAATGTCGTGTCCTACGGATATCAGAGGTATAAGAAGTTTCCTTGTTCATGCTGGTTTCTATAGGAGACTTATTAAAGACTTCTCTAAGATTTCTAGGCCGCTCACTAAACTCTTGCAAAAAGATGTTCCATTCGTTTTTGATGATGATTGTGTAGAAGCTTTTGAAATTCTTAAGAATGCATTCATATCTGCACCTGTTGTTGAACCACCTAATTGGAACCTACCCTTTCAAGTTATATGTGATGTTAGTGATTATGCTGTTGGTGCTGTTGTAGGACAGAGAGTTGATAATAAATTAAATGTTATTCATTATGATAGCAAAACTCTAGACAGTGCTCAAAGAAACTATGCCACCACTGAAAAGGAATTTTTAGTAGTTGTGTTCCCTGTGATAAGTTTAGACCCAATATTGTTGATTCTAAAGTTGTTGTTCACACTGATCATGATGCTATTAAATATCTTATGGAAAATAAAGATGCTAAACCTAGACTTATCAGATGGGTTCTTCTGCTTCAAGAATTTGATTTGCATATTGTTGATAGAAAGGGTGTTGATAACCCCGTAGTAGATAACTTGTCTAGGTTAGAGAATGTTCTTGATGACCCACTACGTATTGATGAGAGTTTTCATGATGAAAAATTAGCTATCATAAATGCTTCTCGTAATGCTCCTTGGTATGCTGATTACACTAATTACATTGTTTCTGAATTTATACCGCCTAGTTTCACATACCAGCGAAACAAAAGGTTCTTTTATGATTTAAGACATTACTTCTGGGATGATCCAGACCTTTATACAGAAGGAGTAGATGGTATTATTAGACGTTGTGTACCTGAGCATGAACAGGAACAGATCCTACGGAAGTGTCATTCCGAGGCCTACGGAGGACACCACGTTGGAGATAGAAGTGCACATAAGGTATTACAATCTGGTTTTTATTGGCCTACTCTCTTCAAGGATGCTTGTAAGTTTGTCTTGTCGTGTGAATAATGTCAAATAATTGGGAATATTAGCAGACGTCAGGAAATGCCTATGAATTACTCTCTTGTTATTGAAACATTTGATGTTTGGGGTTTTGATTATATGGGGCCTTTTCCAACGTCCAACGGCTGTTGGTTATGTTACTAAGTGGGTAGAAGCTATTCTAACTAGTAGTGCTGATCATAACACCTCTATTAAGATGCTTAAAGAAGTTATTTTCCCTAGATTTGGAGTCCCCAGATATTTAATGACTGACGGTGGTTCACATTTTATTCATGGTGCTTTCCGTAAATTGCTTGCTAAATATGATGTTAATCATAGAATTGCATCTCCTTATCATCCTCAGTCTAGTGGTCAAGTAGAATTAAGAAATAGAGAAATTAAATTGATCTTGCAAAAAATGGTTAATAGATCTAGGAAGAATTGGTCTAAGAAACTTGACGATGCATTATGGGCTTATAGAACTGCTTACAAGAATACTATGGGTATGTCTTCGTATAAAATGGTTTATGGTAAAGCATGTCACTTACCTCTAGAGCTAGAGCATAAAGCTTATTCGGCAATCAAAGAGCTCAAGTATGATTTCAAACTTTCTGGTGAGAAGAGGTTATTTGACATTAGCTCACTTGATGAATGGAGATCCCAGGCGTATGAGAATGCCAGGTTGTTTAAAGAAAAAGTTAAGAGATGGCATGATAAAAGGATACAAAAGTGTGAATTTAATGTAGGTGATCATGTCTTGCTATACAATTCTCGGTTAAGATTTTTTGCAAGAAAACTTCTCTCTAAATGGGAAGGATCATACATCGTCGAGGAGGTATATTGTTTTGGTGCCATCAAAATCAACACTGCCGAAGGCACAAATCCGAAGGTGGTAAACGGGCAAAGAATCAAACATTATATTTTAGGTACTCCCATTAATGTTGAAACCAATGTTATCAATACCATAACTCTGGAGGAGCATATTAGGGAGACCTACCGGAATGCTTCGGACTCCGAAATGGAATAGGTACGTGGTACGGTAAGTAAACCGACTCCAAAACTTTCCCAATAGCAATTTTATTCAGTTTTGGAATATTAAAAATAGGAAAATAAAAAGTAGTCCAAAGGACGCATGGGGAGGCAACAAGCCTGCTAGGCGCGGCCACCCTCCTGATCGCGCCTAGGGGGCTTGTCACCACCCCGTGCGCCCCTCAGACTCCGTTTTCTTGTGGAACACCCCTTCGGGTCGGCAAAAAATCATTATATAATCTCCCGAGGGTTTCGACTTCCGTATCACGACAATACCTCCTGTTTTCGTTTTGAGTTGTTTCTGTAGCAGATTTAGAGCAAGATGTCGTCCCAAGAGTCTGATGGGGAGAGCTACATATCGCATTATCTTGCTAATCCCAAGCTCTATGGGGACTTATGGATTATTCTTGGAGGAGGAACAAGAGGACAAGTACAGAAAATAAAGCTCAGATGAGGAGGAGACTCCTATGCCTCAACTGGGAGACATGCACATGGAGTTCAGGAAATCAAGCCTCCCAAACTCAAGAAGAAAACCCAAAATTCTATTTATTCCTTCTCGGTTTCTACAGGAGAGTAAAGAAGAATTATGTCAAAGGATATTGAAGCTCGAGCAGGAAGTAGATGACCTGAGGGAACAAAATTTCATGCTTAAGAGGAAATTGAACAACCTTCCATCGTCATCAACAACTCTACCACCATCACCTCCGAAGAAGAACACCTCAGCACATGGGTATGGGCACTCCCCTTGGCTTGTGCCAAGATTGGGGAAGGTGCCCCGGTATCGCATCACCATCACACTTTTTTTCCTTTTTCCTTTCTTTTATTTTTCTTAGTTCGATCCCTTTTTGATTTTGTTTTGATCTGGTGGAATAAAGTTTTAGTATGATTTAGTTTTTAGTCTTTACCTTTGCTCCCCTTATGTAAGGAAGTCCGAGAGTTATATAATGAAAAGTAGTTTTGATGAGAGGGCTTTGCTAGCTTGTTATGCTCTTGAGGGTAATAAATAAAAGAATAATAGAATAAAAGCAAAGAGTATACATAATGATCTTATGGGGAGTGATGACTTCACATGTAAAAAGTATGTCGATTGAAATTTGTTGGGAGTTAACAAACATAGTAAATGGTCATTGGTGCAATTGATAAAGAAGTGATAAAGAAAGAGAGATTAGCATATAAATATATTATATTGGACATCTTTTATGATTGTGACCACTCATTAAAATATTACATGCCAAGAAGTTGATGTTGGACAAGGAAGACAACATAATAGGTTATGTTTGCTTGCCTCTGGATAGAAGTTATATGGTTTTAGATCCTCCAACATGTAGTGCTTGCTTACACCTCATAATAGCCAAAACCTCCGCACTAAGTAGAGATACTACTTGTGCATCCAAACACCTCAAACCAGTTTTGCCATGAGAGTACACCATACCTACCTATGGATTGAATAAGATCCTTCAAGTAAGTTGTCATTGGTGCAAAAAAGCAATAAAAATTGCTCCTAAATATGTGTGATCTTTTATTGTAAGGGAAATAAGTGTTGTATGAACTTGTGATAGTGAAGAAATAAAAGCGACAGACTGCATAATAAAGGTTTCTATCACAAAGGGTAATACAACGTGGCGTTCCTCCGCACTAAGAGTTTGTGCAGCCAAAAACATAAAGTGCACGACAACCTCTGCTTCCTTCGGTGAAGGGCCTATCTATTACTTTTACCTTTTAGTACTTACCTTTATGCAAGAGTCATGGTGTTCTTCACCACTTCCTATATTCCGTATCTCTTGGCAAGCATTATGTGTTGGGTAATGATCTAGACTTATATATCCGCTCAGATGTGGGTGATCATGAGCTATTGTTGTTGACATCACCCTTGAGGTGAATAGTTGGGAGGCAAACCTTTAAGCCCCTATCATCCTTTGTGTCCGATTGAAGCTTTGATCTCGTGGGTTCCGCTTGAGTGTTAGCAAATTGTGACAGACTAAAAGATGATTGAGTATGTGGATTTTCTTTACAAAGCTCTTATATTGACTCTTTCCGATATTATGATAAATTGCCAATTGCTTAAATGACTAAGATCGTAGTTTGTTGGTTGTCAATAGAGTTCTTGGTTCATACTTTATCTTGTGAATGAATTGTTACTTTAGCATAAGAAATCGTATTACAATAAGTATTGCTGTTCTAAAGATGTTCATAAGGCCCTCATGTCCGTATTTTATTTTATCGACACCTCTATCTCTAAACATGTGGACATATTTATCGATCTAGGCTTTCTCTTGAGGGCAAGCAAGGTCTAAGCTTGGGAAGTTGATACGTCCATTTTGCGTCATGCTTTTATATTGATATTTATTGCATTACGGGCTGTTATTACACATTATGGTACAATACTTATGCCTTTTCTCTCATATTTTACAAGGTTTACATGAATAGGGAGAATGCCGGTAGCTGGAATTTTGGACTTGGAAAGGAGCAACTCTGAGATACCTATTCTGCACAACTCCAAAAGTCCTAAAAATTTATGGAGAATTATTTTGGAATATATAAAAAATACTAGCGCAAGAATAAACCAGAGGGCGGCCACCTATAGGCCACAAGCCTGCTAGGCACGGCCACCCCCCTAGTCGTGCATAGCAGGCTTGTGGGGCCCCTGTGGCTCCCTCGGTGCCCATCTTCTCCTATATGGTGGGTTTTGACCAGGAAAACCCCAAGAGAGATCTTTCGGGATGAAGCGTTGCCGCCTCGAGGTGGAACTTGGACAGAACCAATCTAGAGCTCCGACAGGGCTGTTCTGTCGGGGAAACTTCCCTCTCGGAGGGGGAAATCGAAGCCATCGTCATCACCAACGATCCTCTCATCAAGAGGGGTCAATCTACATCAAAATCTTCACCAGCACCATCTCCTCTCCAAACCCTAGTTCTTCTCTTGTATCCGATCTTTGTCTCGAACGTCAGATTGGTACCTGTGGGTTGCTAGTAGTGTTTATTACTCCTTGTAGTTGATGCTAGTTGGTTTACTTGGAGGAACATCATATGTTCAGATCCTTTATGATAATTAATACTCCTCTGATCTTGAACATGAACGTGCTTTGTGATTAGTTACGTTTGTTCCTGAGGACATGGGATAAGTCTTGTTATAAGTAATCATGTGAATTTGGTATTCGTTCGATATTTTGATGAGATTTATGTTATCTCTCCTCTAGCGGTGTTATGTGAACGGCGACTACATAACACTTCACCATTATTTGGGCCTAGGGTAAGGCATTGGGAAGTAATAAGTAGATGATGGGTTGCTAGAGTGCAAGAAGCTTAAACCCTAGTTTATGCGTTGCTTCGTAAGGGGCTGATTTGGATCCATATGTTTCATGCTATGGTTAGGTTTACCTTAATTCCTCTTTCGTAGGTGCAAACCCTTGCGAGAGGGGTTAATCATAAGTGGGAGGTTTGTCCAAGTAAGGGCAGCACCCAAGCACCGGTCCACCCACATATCAATTTATCAAAGTAATGAACGCGAATCAAATGAGCATGATGAAAACTAGGTTGACAGAAATTCCCATGTGTCCTCGGGAGCGCTTTGCTTCATATAAGAGTTTGTCCAGGCCTGTCCTTTGCTACAAAAAGGATTGGGATACCTTGATGCACCTTTGATACACTTGTTACTTGTTACTCGTTACGAATTATCTTATTACAAAACTATCTGTTACCGATAATTTTAGTGCTTGCAAGGAATACCTTACTGGAAACCGGTTCTCCTTTCCTTCTGCTACTCGTTAGGTTCGACACTCTTACTTATCGAAAGGACTATGATAGATCCCCTATACTTGTGGGTCATCATGGGTCATCAAGGACATTCTCTAACCTAGACAACTTATCTGCTACGAGGTTATCAGCACCCTTTCTATCAACAATATGCAAATCAAATTCTTGTAGTAGAAGAACCCACCTGATAAGTCTAGGTTTAGCATCTTTCTTTTCCATAAGATATTTATAGCAGCATGATCAGTGTGAACAGTTACTTTAGACTCAACAATATAGGGTCTAAACTTATCACAAGCGAACACAACTGCTAAAAATTATTTTTCATTGGTAGCATAGTTTCTTTGAGCACTGTCTAGAGTTTGCTATCATAATGAATAACATTTAATTTCTTATCAACTCTTTGTCCTAGGACAGCACCAATGGCATAATCTCTAGCATCACACATAATTTCAAAGGGTAGGTTCTAGTCAGGTGGTTGAACAACAGGTGCAGAAATCAAGGCATTCTTAAGAATTTCAAAAGCTTCTACACAATCATCATCAAAAATGAATGGAACATCTTTTTGCAAGAAATTAGTGAGAGGCCTAGAAATCTTAGAGAATTCTTTAATAAATCTCCTATATAAACCGGCATGACCAAGGAAACTTCTTATACCTCTGATATCCGTAGGACACGGCATTTTTCGATAGCATCAACTTTAGCTTTGTCAACTTCAATACCTGTTTCAGAAATTTTATGTCCCAAGACAATACCTTCATTTACCATAAAGTGGCACTTCTCCCAATTCAAGACAAGATTAGTTTCTTCACATCTCTGCAAAACTCGATCAAGGTTGTTCAAACAATCATCAAAAGAAGTTCCGTAAACAGAAAAATCATCCATGAAAACCTCAACAATCCGTTCACAAAAATTAGAGAATATAGAAGTCATGCATCTTTGAAAGGTAGTAGGTGCATTTCTTAAACCAAAAGGCATATGTCTATAAGAAAAGGTACCAAAGGGCAAGTAAAGGTGGTCTTCTCTTGGTCCTCATTTGACACAGGTATTTGAAAGAAACTGGAATAACCATCTAGAAAGCAGAAATGTGTGTGTTTGGATAATATTTCTAGCATTTGATCAATAAAAGGTTGAGGGTAATGATCTTTTCTAGTAGCTTTATTCAAATTCCTAAACTCAATTACCATTCAATATCCTGTAACAATTCTCTGCGGGATCAAATCATTTTTATCATTAGGAACTACGGTAATACCTCCTTTCTTATGAACACAATGAACGGGACTAACCCATCTACTATCAGCAATAGGGTAAATGATACCTGCCTCCAGAAGCTTTAATATTTCATTTCTTACCACTTCCTTTATTTTAGGATTTAACCGTCGTTGGTGATCAACAACTGGTTTAGCATCGGGCTCCATTTTAATTTTATGTTGACATAGAGTGGGACTAATGTCCTTAAGATCATCAAGAGTATATCCAATAGCAGCACGGTGCTTCCTCAGAGTTTTCAATAATCTCTGTTCTTCATGCTCTGAAAGGTTAGCACTAATAATAATAGGATATGTTTCTTTTCATCAAGATAAGCATATTTCAGAGTATCCGGTAATGGTTTAAGCTCAAACACAGGATCACCCTTGGGTGGAGGAGGATCCCCAAGTATTTCAACAGGCAATTTGTGTTTCAGAATAGGATGTTGATCAAAGAAAATCTTATCTATTTCATTCCTTTCATTCATATGCATGTCATTTTCGTGGTCTAGCAAATATTGCTCTAAAGGATTAGTAGGAGGCACATCAATAGAAGCAAGACCAATGATTTCATCCTTACTAGGCAATTCTTTATCATGGGGTTGTCTACGAAATTTAGAGAAAGTAAACTCATGAGACGTATCCCCAAAACTTATGGTAACCATTTCCTTCTCACAATATATCCTGGCATTGACGGTATTTAGGAAGGGTCTACCAAATATAATGAGACAAAATCATCTTGTGGGGATCCAAGAACAAGAAAATCAGTAGGATATTTAATTTTCCCACACAAGACTTCAACATCTCTAATAATCCTGACTGGTGATATAGTATCTCTATTAGCAAGCTTAATTGTAGCATCAATTTCCTCTAACTCAGCTGGTGCAGTATCATTCATTATCTCTTTATATAAGGTAAAGGGAATTGCACTCACACTAGCACCCATATCACATAAGCCATGATAACAATGATCCCCTATTTTAACAGAAACAACAGGCGTGCCAACAATGGGTCTATGTTTATCTTTAGCATCAGGTTTAGCAATTCTAGCGGCTTCATCACAAAATTGAATAACATGCCCATCGATATTATCAACCAAGAGATCCTTACCCATAGAAATACTAGGCTCAACTTTAATTTGCTCAGGGGGTGTAGGTGTTCTAGCACAGCTCTTACGAACCACAGTTGAAACTTTAGCATGTTCCTTTATTCTAATAGGGAAAGGTGGTCTTTCGGTGTAAGCAGCAGGAATAACAGGATCAACATTATAAGTAATAGTTTTCTCTTCAACTTTAATATGTTCAACTACTTTCACTTCAATGGGAGGATGATATTTAAACCACTTTTCCTTAGGGAGATCAACATGAGCAACAAAAGATTCACAAAAAGAAGCTACTATCTCCTAGTCAAGTCCATATTTAGTGCTAAAATTCACGTTATGGAAAACACCGACATAGACATGGGACGCCAGAAAAGGAGAGTATTTCTATATGAGACCTTCGCTGATGATGACGGTGCAAGACTATCTTGGTTACGGGTACACCTCAGGCCAGGTGTACCACGGATATTGTGGATGCACGAGGTGCGTGGATGATACAACGTCTCAGTAGCTTACGTCAATGAAAGATGGCGGGTCCGGGAAAATCATGTACATGGGGCATCGTAGATGGATCGAGAAGGATGACACGTGGAGATCTATTCAATGGGTTGGCTGAGAATCGAGGACCTCCAAGTAAGAGGAGCAGTGCCGAAATCAACGAGCTGTTGAAAAACTGGGAACAATGCACCGCACTGGGAAAGATGAAAAAGGCGCCAGAGCCGCTACTGAAGGTATGGAAAACAAGGTCTGTTTTGTGGGACTTGGAGTACTGGCCCAATCACGACACGCCTCATTGCTTCGATCAAATGCATATCATGAAGAATGTCCTAGAGCTTGCTTGGCACACTGATGAACATGTCGAAGAAGACCAAGGACGGGCCAAAGGCAAGGAAAGACTTGGAAGATTTGAAGATCAGGAAAGATCTCCACCGTAAAAAGTCGATGGAGGAGACGGAGACGGAGGAGGGGGAAAGGGGCAGAAAAGTTAACAAGAAGGAGGAGAATTATTGCCCCCCTTCTTGCTTCACCTTAAGTGCGAAGGATATCGATCAATTCATCAAGTGCCTTATGGGAATCAAAGTCAGTTTCGGTTACTGTGGGAAGATAAGCAGATTTCTAGACCCCAAGAAGAAAAGGTTCAGCAGGATGAAGTATCATGACTGTCATGAGATGATGACGTAGATACTCCCGGTTGCCATTAGAGGGGTAATGGACAAGCACGTCCATGACACGCTTACTAGTCTCTGCAACTTCTTCGATGTTATCTCTTGAAAGTCCATAAGTGTGAAGCAGCTCCGAAGGCTACATGAAGAGATTGTTGTCATACTATGTGAGCTTGAGATGTGCTTCCCGCCTGCGTTCTTTGACGTCATGGTGCATCTGTGTGTCCACATCATGTACATCATCGACCTCGGGTCGGCATTTCGTTCGAGAGGATGAATGGGGTCATCAAAGGATTCGTTCATAACATGTCCCGTCTCGATGGGAGTGATGACCCACAAGTATAGGGGATCTATCGTAGTGCTTTCGATAAGTAAGAGTGTCAAACCCAACGAGGAGCAGAAGGAAATGACAAGCGGTTTCCAGTAAGGTATTCTCTACAAGCACTGAAGTTATCGGTAACAAATAGTTTTGTGATAAGATAATTCGTAACGAGTAACAGGTAATAAGTGTAGCAAAGGTGCATAAAGGTAGCCCAATACTTTTTGTAGCAAAGGACAGACCTAGGCAAACTCTTATAGAAAGCAAAGCGCTCACAAAGACACATGGGAATTTCTGTCAATCTAGTTTTCATCATGCTCATTTGATTTGCGTTCGTTACTTTGATAATTTGATATGTGGGTGGGCCGGTGCTTGGGTGCTGCCCTTACTTGGACAAACCTCCCACTTATGATTAATCCCTATCGCAAGCATCTGCAACTACGAAAGTAGAATTAAGATAAATCTAACCATAGCATGAAACATATGGATCCAAATCAGCCCCTTACGAAGCAACGCATAAACTAGGGTTTAAGCTTCTGTCACTCTAACAACCCATCATCTAGTTATTACTTCCCAATGCCTACCCCTAGGCCCAAATAATGCTAAAGTGTTACATAGTCGACATTCACATAACACCACTAGAGGAGAGATAACATACATCTCATCAAAATATCGAATGAATACCAAATTCACATAATTACTTATAGCAAGACTTATCCCATGTCCTCAGGAACAAACGTAACTACTCACAAAACATGTTCATGTTCATAATCAGAGGAGTATTAATTATCACAAAGGATCTGAACATATGATCTTCCCCAAGTAAACCAACTAGCATCAACTACAAGGAGTAATCAACACTACTAGCAACCCACAAGTGCCAATCTGAGGTTTGAGACAAAGATCGGATACAAGAGATGAACTAGGGTTTGGAGAGGAGATGGTGCTGGTGAAGATGTTGATGGAGATTGACCCCTCTTGATGAGAGGATCATTGGTGATGATGATGGCTTCGATTTCCCCTCCGGGAGGGAAGTTTCCCCGGCAGAACAACCCTGCCGGAGCTCTAGATTGGTTCTGTCCAAGTTCTGCCTCGAGACGGCGGCGCTTCGTCCCGAAAGCTCTCTTCTGATTTTTTTTCCAGGTCAAAAGCCTCCATATAGCAGAAGATGGGCATCGGGGGCATGCCAGGTGGGTCACAAGCCTGCTAGGCGCGGCTAGGGGGTGGTCGCGCCTGGCAGGCTTGCCACCTCCTGGTGGCCCCCCTCGGACATCTGTTTCGCCCAATATTTTTTATATATTCCAAAATAATTCTCCATAAATTTTCAGGACTTTTGGAGTTGTGCAAAATAGGAATCTCAGATTTGCTCATTTTCTAGTCCAAAATTCCAGCTGTCGAAATTCTCCCTCTTCATGTAAACCTTGTAAAATAAGAGAGATAAGGCATAAGTATTGTATCACAATGTGTAATAACAGCCCATAATGCAATAAATATCAACATAAAAGCATGATGCAAAATGGATGTATCAGGGAGCATCGTGCAGGGGTGTCTGATGCATGAGTGCATCTCCTTTTGCGAGAATTATATAGGCGTCAAAGATCTGCCCAATATTTTTTATATATTCCAAAATAATTTTCCATAAATTTTCAGGACTTTTGGAGTTGTGCAGAATAGGTATCTTAGATTTGCTCCTTTTCTAGTCCAGAATTCCAGCTGCCGGCATTATCCCTCTTCATGTAAACCTTGTAAAATAAGAGAGAAAAGCCATAAGTATTGTACCACAATGTGTAATAACAACCCATAATGCAATAAATATCAACATAAAAGCATGATGCAAAATGGACGTATTAGGGAGCATCGTCCGGGGGTATCTGACGCATGAGTGCATCTCCTTTTGCGAGAATTATATAGGCGTCGAAGATCTGCCCAATATTTTTTATATATTCCAAAATAATTCTCCGTGAATTTGCAGGACTTTTGGAGTTGTGCAGAATAGGTATCTCAGATTTGCTCCTTTTCTAGTCCAGAATTCCAGCTGCCGGCTTTCTCCCTCTTCATGTAAACCTTGTAAATAAGAGAGAAATGGCATAAGTATTGTACCACAATGTGTAATAACATCCCATAATGCAATAAATATCAACATAAAAGCATGATGCAAAATGCACGTATCAGGGAGCATCGTCTAGAGGTATCTAACGCATGAGTGCATCTCCTTTTGCGAGAATTATATAGGCGTTGGAGATCCTGTTGTTGGTTTGCCCATCAAGAAGCCCAATGGGAGGCTCAGAGGAGAAGGTAACAACAAAGGTAGGAGGGAGTTGCACGTGGACTACTCGGATCGACGGAACGACTTTGACCGGGCTAACTTAGTAGTGCTACAACACCTAGATGTGGTAGATGATTATGTGGCACACCACAAAGAAACCATCACAAATTAGTACAGTGATAAGGGGATGCTCAAGATGGACGACGAAGTTACTGTATAGCACATGCCACTTTTTTGTGTTGGTTCAAAGAGCAAGTTCTTGAAAATCCCCTGGAAGAGGGCAGTTTGGACGGATTGCTCATACACGCCTTAGCACATGGTCCCGTGCCCAAACTCGTGACCTATCAGTCATACGATATCAAGGGGTACATGTTCTACATGGAGGCCAAAGACATGGATAGTGATTACCAGAACTCTGGGGTGACGATTGAATGCGTGACCAACGCCAACGACACAACTGAAAGATTCTACGGAAGGGTCAAAGAGATCTGGGAGCTTGACTATGTTGGAATGAACGATGAGGTGATGTTCTGTGTCAGATGGGCTAAGGACGTCGTAAGAGAAAACAAGTATTTCACTACCATATCTATACCCGACGTGAAGAGCGCAACCGTGAATGTAAACATCATCACCAAAACTGAGCCATGGGTACACGCTAAGCATGTGACATAATGCTTCTTCATAACCGACCCGACCAATCCCAGCCGTATTGTCATGAGGAGAGGCAAAAGGAGCATCCTCGGAATGGATGGATTCGCCAACGAGGAAGACTACGACCAATACGGCTACCCGATGAGGGAAGATGACGATGACGATGAAGCATACGTGAAAAGAAGAATCAATACTACATTACCTAATAAAGATCATACTCCATGGTTCCGAAAAAGTCACAAGAAGGGGCTAAATTATTCGGCAACAGACAAGAAAGGGAAGAAGCTCAATGTGAAAGGTCGTCGAGGCAACTGAGAAACCATCAATTATAGATATGTATATATTTTGTGTTAGCACTTAAGTAACCGTTATCGGTCAACTGATATATATATATTTACCACCACATGCATGGTTACGGTGATATTCACGTAGTGTGGGAGGGAGACATCGTCGTAAACAGAAAGGAAGAAAGCAATACAAAAGAAATACAAAAGGGAGAAAACAATACAACAAAACAAAAACAAAAGGGAGAAAGCAATACAAAAGAAAAAGTAAAGTAAATAGAAAAGAAAAGCAATACAAAGGAAAATAATAATAATAAAGAAAACATATCAGTAGCGCTGGATTACAAACCAGCGTTATAGCTAATGTAGTTATAGCGTTGGATCCTAAAACAATGCTACTACTATGTGTAATTTAGAATTAAAAAACAAAAAATGAAAACAGTTAGCAATAGCACTGGATTACAACCCAGCGCTATAGCTACTTTAGCTATAGTGTTGGATCCTAACCCGGTGCTACTACTATTTTGAGTCAATCGCACCGCGCTAGCTCAAATTTTGCCAACTCCCATCCCACCTCTCCCCCTCCTCTCGGCTGTCGCGCACCGCCATCGCCCCTACCCACCGCTCTGACCTCCTCCTCTTCCACACCGACGCTCGAGCCCTCCCTCGACCTCACCATCGTTGTGTGGGCCCGCCGTCGACCTCGTCGCCGCCACCCTCTCCCCTGCCCTTTACCTCACCGCTGACGCCCTCCCTCCACCCTCGACCTCACCACCGCCTCGTAAGCCTCTCCCCTGCCCTCCTCCATCTCTCTCTCCGCTCTCTACTCCCTCTCCCTCTCTCTTAGCTAATTTAGGGTTTAGGGCAGTAGAGAACTTGTTTAGGACAGTAGCAAATTTAGGGTTTAGGGTTTAGGGCGTTAGCAAATTTTTTAGGGCAGTGGCAAATTTGTTTAGGTCAGTAGCTAATTTAGGGTTTAGGAAAATTTTAGGGCAGTAGAAAATTTGTTTAATTAGTGCAGTAGCAAAAAAATTAGGGCAGTAGCAAAGTTAGTTTAAGGCAGCAGAAAATTTAGCTAAATTAGCAAAAAAATGCTATAAAAAATTAGCTCCATATGTTATATGATTTTGCAATGTTGTTTGAATGTCGAAGAATGTCCGAGTGGCCTATGTTTTGCCGGAATGTTGATTCATTTCCGTTCCGGCAAATGTCAGATGCTCCATATGTCCACTTTTTTAGCAAAGGTCATGCCAAAAATTTCCATGATTTTCGGCATGACTTGTGCTAGAAACTAGGACATATGGAGTGCTCAGGATTCGCTGGAAGGGAATGAATCAACATTCCGACCAAATATAGGCCCATTTTTTATCTTCATTATATCTTTTATTTACAATATTTTAATAGGAAACATGTCTAGCCATGACTCAACCGGGGGTTCTGCTCGCCTCGAAGAAGACCCCATCGAGGCAGGAAATCACTATTTCGATTACCTCGACGAACACTAGAGGGGGTTGCATGGTGGCGGTAGTGGAACCAACCCCGACACCGGCACAAGCACTGGCACCGACACCGACACCACCCCCGAGACCGGCAACGACGCTATCATAGCCGGTAAAGCATCGAAGCAGAAGAGGACACGAAAACCAAACGAGCTCGGCATCAGAAAAATTGTGGTCATGGAGATGCACCCCAAGAAATTAGAGCCAATGGTGCCAGAGGAAGAGCGCTCGTGCTTGGGCAATCAACTAGGATGCATCCTCAGGGAAACCGCCAACATCAACAATGAGAAGGTGAAGAAGATACCACATATGGAGCACATGCTCCTAAAGAAGTTGCACATATGGAGCACATGCTCCTAAAGAAAGCAAAGAACCGTGGGACGCTGCCACCATGAAGAAAGATAAACAACAAGGCGATGGTGACGTTCACCAACGACTTGTCCGTCTGGAAAGTTTGGGTGGAAAAAGCGATTGATAGGAATGAACCGTGGTCCAAGATTCATGCTGACAATCCGACACTTACGGAAGAGGACTTTGAAAAATTCAAGGAGACTTGCGCTAAAGATGAAACCAAGAAAAAGTGAGAGAAAATGAAGGCGCTCCAGGCCAGGAACACGCCTCCCCACTACCTTGGAACCGTGGTTACAAGGGGAAGAGGCACGTATGGCCAAGGAGGACGCCGAACGTGAAAGTCACGGAATCCCAGACCCCTTGGCGGAGTTCACCGACCCGCTGGAGCGTGACTGGATCAGGGCCCGGTACAAGTGGAACCGTGTCAAGAAGATCTTTTACATGGCCTCGGACACGAGGGAGTTCATGAGACTTCTGGTAATTGTTATATTACCACATTATCATATTAGCTTCCAATCAATTCTACTACAATTTTTGCCACATTATTACTAAACCATCCATGTTCCATTTGAAGAAAGAGCAACACCAAAAGGCAGCCAAAAGCGATGGGTCGTCACTGTCGTCGACGAGGCCCAAGTGGGACACCCCTTTCAACTGGGCCCTCAACATAATGATAAAGGTGTCGGAGGATAAACTGCCGTCGTATGGACGTGTGCATGGCGTTGGAGATGGTGCCTCGTGGAAGACGTGCTACCATGAGAAGCCGGAGGAAAGAAGGCAGAGATGGTTGTTGCTTAGTCAACAGCACATCGATGAGAAGGTCACACTTGCGGTTAATAAGGCTAAAGCTGAGATGAAAGCAGAGTTGGAACAAATAGTCGATCAAAGGGTCACTGCAGCAGTAGCTAACGTCATGGCTGACTTCACGTCTTGCTTTACGAGCTTTATTCCGGAATTTTTCGATTGGACGAAGAAAAATCCAAATAAAGGGCCAGAGGACTTTCCCCTTCCCATCTATGTATGGGGCTATTCGGTGAACATCGCACCACCGGCACCTACTCACACCATCGCACATGATCCCATACTTGGTCCCACTCCTGTTCATAGTAGCCCGTCCTCCATCTCTGTCCTACTCGGCGGGGCTTCGTCTTTGGCTGAGCCCGACGCCCTCACGGCAATTACGCGTCATACCCTTTTGACTAGCATATCTATAGTCTTCCGTTTCAGTTGCCTTTTGGATGTTTGACATCGTAGACATGTCTTCGTAGGCCAACGATACCCTGTGCACCCTAATGTACGACATCAAGGGCCAGATGGTGGTCATGGGAAAGGCAACGATCATGAAGCCAAAGGACCGCATGTTCCACAACCAAGAAATGCACGATGGTGTCTTGAAGGTAACGTGGCCAGTGTCTTAGCGGGCTTCGAGGATTTGCCTCCTCCGGTACCAGTCGATGATGAGGAGACCCCTCAATGGATTGGCGCATGCAAGAGCTGGTTCTTGACTTGGCCGAAGACTCTTCTTCGTGTCGAGGCGCCCAATATCACACCAACGACAGCTTCTCAAGAAGGTATGAACACCACCTCACCTACCAAATTACATGCACCTGTCGTGGCAGGTGATAGCAAACGACGCGAGGGAGAGCCTCCATTAGTGCCAGATGACGTCGCCCCCGTTATAGAAGAAGCAAATGCTGATGATGACATGGAGGAGGAGGATGATGACCTAGACAAGTATTTCAATACCGCCTATGATGATGGAGGATGGATGGCTCAGGACGATGAAGACTCAGGCTATGAGCATGGAGATGATGACTTGATGTTGCCTGATTTGCCGGAGTCGGAACGTCCTAAGGCAGAATGCAAAAAGTCTCTCTTCATGCGATGCTCGCACGAGACGCCTCCAGATGCCGCCTCTACCCAACAAGAACAACGCGAGGGCCATCCACTGTTTAACTCGACGACACTGGGGGTGATGGTTAAGGAAGTTATGGCGGCCGGCAAACTACCGCCACCCCCCAAGAAGCAAAGGAGGAGACCAAACAAGAAAGGCCCTAAAGGTGCGAGAGCTGCTTTAAGCAGCCACCCACCTCTAAAGCCCTGGGTGGTAGACAGAATACCCGTCGAAGGTGCAAAGCGTTTCCATGTTGTCGGCGACCAGATCCTACCTGCGAAAGTGCTAGAGCACATACTGGACAATGATCTAAGGAGACTCCATGAAGATGTGCTGGCCAGCGAGAAAATCCTTCCCATCTCGGAAAAACTAGGATACCCGCTTTATGTGGCTCAGGTGCCGGGTGGGAAGTTGTACATCGAGGGATGGCTCACGGATCAGTTCATCCTGCGATTTGACTACATCTATGACATGTTCCACATAACCAAGCTGGATTTCCAGTTCATCCGCATGTATGCGCTATATCTCAACTACATCATCAGGATCGAGAAAATAAAATATATCTGCATCGCGGACCCGTACCATATGCACGAGAGCTTCTTGGATGTGCGCAAACAGCACCGTGACTATGCAAGCAAGTACATCGGTGGCTTCATGGTCGCTAATAAGGACAAGGAAGCGATTCTCCTACCTTATCATCCCATGTAAGCCATCCACGCATATCCTTTCGTAAGTGTTAATCATTCCTTTGCAAGCATGGAGGCTAATTTGAGGTGTACTTAATTTGCACAACAGGAGGGTGATGCCTACTACACAACCTTCTTCTTGTAGACTCGTGTTGGGCCACCAAGCGCAGAGTTTTGTAGAACAATGGCAATTTGCCCTCAAGTGGATGACCTAAGGTTTATCAATCCGCGGGAGGTGTAGGATGAAGATGGTCTCTCTCAAACAACCCTGCAATCAAATAGCAAAGAGTCTCTTGTGTCCCCAACACACCAATACAATGGTAAATTGTATAGGTGCACTAGTTCGGCGAAGAGATGGTGATACAAGTGCAATATGGATGGTAGATATAGTTTTTTGTAATCTGAAAATACAAAAACAGAAAGGTAAAAAATAGTAAACGGCGAGCAAAACATTGTATAAATTCTTGGAAACAAGTCCTAGGGTTCATACTTTCACTAGTGCAAGTTCTCACAACAAGACAAACATAGTTGAATCATACGTAAATACCTCTCGTGTGACAAAGCGTTCACTCCAAAGTCACAAATAGTGGACAACTAACGAAAAAATTATTGTAGGGTACAAAACCACCTCAAAGTTATCTTTTTCTATCAACCTTACGAGCTATCCCTATAAGTGTCACAAATAGCCCTAGAGTTCGTACTAAAATAACACCTTAAGATACACACAACCAAAACCCTAATGTCACCTAGGTACTCCAATGTCACCACACGTACCCATGGGCTTGATTATATGATATGCATCACATAATTTCAGATTCATCATGTTCAATCCAACACAAATAACTTCAAAGAGTGCCCCAAAGTTTCTACAGAAAAGTCAAGACAAAAACATGTGCCAACCCCTATGCATAGATTCCCAAGGTCACGGAACCCGCAAGTTGATCACTAAAACATACATCAAGTGAATCAATAGAATATCCCATTGTCACCACGGATATCCCATCACAAGACATACATCAAGTGTTCTAAAATCCTTAAAGACTCAATCCGATAAGAAAACTTCAAAGGGAAAACTCAATTCATCACAACAAGATAGAGAGAGGAAAACTCCATATGATTCATCTATATCAATAAAGCTCGCGGTACATCAAGATCGTGTCATCTCAAGAACACGAGAGAGAGAGAGAGATCAAACACATAGCTACTGGTACATACCCTCAGCCCCAAGGGTGAACTACTCCCTGCTCGTCATGGAGAGCGACGGGGTGATGAAGATGGCCTCGGGTGATGGTTCCCCCCTCCGGCAGGGTGCCGGAACGGGCTCCCGATTGTGCTTTCGTGGCAGAACCCGCGATCTAGGTTTCTTTTTGGGGGTTTCTGTATTTATAAGAGTTTGTGGCGGCGGAAACAAGTCCAGGGGGTCCATGAGGAAGTCACAAGCCAGAGCAAGCGCCCTAGGGGGTGGGGGCGCCCCCGTGGCTTGTGGCTTCCTCGGCCTTCCTATCCGATAACTCTTCGCTCCAGTATTTTTTATATTTTCCAAAAATATTCTCCGTAAATTTTCAGCTCATTCCGAGAATTTTATTTATGCACCAAAACAACAACACGATAGTTCTGCTAAAAACAACGTCAGTCCGGGTTAGTTCTAATCAAATCATACCAAAATCATATAGAATTATTGTAAACATGGCATGAATAATTCATAAATTATAGATTCGTTGGATACGTATCAACATCCCCAAGCTTAATTCGTGCTCGTCCTCGAGTAGGTAAATGATAAAAGAAATAATTTATGAAGTGTGAATGCTAGCAAGTGCACAAGTTTGATCATTGATAATTCCAAACACTTTTTCTAGCATCATTATATATCATAAACAGTGGTTCATATGATAAACCTTCTCATGATGAAATAACAAGCTATACGCATGTTAAAGTATAGACTAACAAACTATGCTTTGAATCACCAAACAATTGCAATTCATCTTATTTTCAGGAAGGGTCTATGTAAGATCTTTGATTTAGCAAATTCCACATACTCAACTATCATATAGTCTTCCATGATTGCTAACACTCAAAGCATATTTTTAGAGAAAATGGCATCCGTCGGACACAGAGAAAGATAAGGGCTTAAAGTTTCACCTCCCAACTTATTTATCATATAGATAATTGTCAACAATAATAATTCATGATCAAATATATTTGAATGGCCATATATGCTTGGATCTTTCCGCAACACATGACGCTTGCCAAGAGAAAAAGGAAAAATATAGGAAGTGGTGAAGGTCACCAAGACTTTTGCATAAAGGTAAGTACTAGAAAGTAAAAGATAGGCCCTTCGCAAAGGGAAGCATTGATTTGCAGAGGTGCCAGAGCTCGAGCTTTTAAAACAGAGATGAATAATAATTTTGGGCGGTATGCTTTCATTGTCACCATAACAACCGAGAGATCTCGGTATCTTCCATGCTAGATACATTATAGGTGGTTCCAAACAGAATGGTAAAGTTTTTACTCCCCCTCCACCAATCAATCACACTCCGCAGTGAGCCGAATCCACGGGTACCGTCCATACCAACAACATTCTTGGGGGAGTTTTGTTTAATTATTTGCATTTTTTATTTCGGGATTGGGAATCCCAATTACCAGCCACTTTCTCGTGAATGATAGTGAATCAACACAAATCGTGAGAATAACCCACCTAGCATGGAAGATACTGACAGGCCCTAGTTACTATATGAGCGATTCACGCATACAAAACAGAATATTATTTGAAGGTTTAGAGTTTGGCACATGCAAATTTACTTGGAACGACAGGTAAATACCGCATATAGGTAGGTATGGTGGACTCATATGGAACAACTTTGGGTTTAAGAGTGTTTGGATGCACAAGTAGTATTTTTACTTGGGGCGGGAGTTTTGGCTAGTATGAGGTGGAAGCAAGCACCACATGTTGGAGGATCCATAACAATATAACTTCTATGCAAATATACCCAAGCATAACTCATTACATTGTCTTCCTTGTCGAACTTCAACTAATTTGCTCAAGTTTTAAAATAATTAGTGGGTATTCACAATCATAGAAGATGTCCAAGATAGTATATTTATATGTGAAATCTCTCTTCTTTCAATATTCTTTCATGAATGGTTCAAGTGACTAATGCGGTATTTGCTAACTTCCAATAAATTTTACCACCTATACTTCCTATATGTGAAGTCATTACTCCCCATGGGATAAGCATATAAAACATATATAATTTCATATTTATTATATTCAATTCATTAAACCATTTACGCATAGGATAGAAGTGAAGTACGAGAGTAAATGACAAAACTACTCCAAAACATATAAGTGAAGATCGATGAGTAGTCAAACAATTAAGTAGCTATGTGAGGAATCTCTCTCTCTCTCTATCAATAAAGGTTTTCAGATCTGAGTATTTCATTTACACAGAAACAAAAACAAAAATAGCACTCCAAGAAAAGCATATATCATGTGAATGAATTAAAATTTAAGCTCGACATAGGCTAACCGATAATTGTAGATGAAGAGAGATGGGATGCGTAGCATCCCCAAGATTAGATGCTTGAGACTTCTTTAAATATTTACTTGGGGTGACTTGATCATCCCCAAGCTTGAGCTTTTGTATCTTCTTCAATCCTCTCATATCATGGTTTCACCTATTCTCAAAAACTTCATCCACACAAAACTCGAAAAGAACTCGTGAGATAGGTTAGTACACATAAGCATAAATCAACACTTCATATACTTACAAGACAGGTTGCAAAATAATTTTCAAACATTAGGTACTGTATACTATCATTTCCACAATTTATATCTACCAATATAGGCAATGGAAACTATAGGATAAGTAAATAACAAAACTATGACAGCAATCTGTCCAAACAGAACAGTCTGTAGCAATTTATGAAAATAGTATACTTTTATAACTCACAAAATTATGAAAACTTAGTAACTGATTTAAAATTCATATTCAAACACTGTGTAAATTTTTTAGAAACTTTCCATGTTTCAATAAAATATGAAAATTAAAACACTACAGCATAAGTTTCTATTTTTACACAGCACACATCAAACATGCAATTCAAGCATCCTAAAGGCAATTTTTGGAACTTTGTATTGAAAAACAAGATTATAAATAACACCTGAAAGAGGAAAACAAAATAAATTATGCTCCAAAAAATCATATTATGTGGCAAATAAAAATATAGCTCCAAGTAAGATATACCGATAGTGTTGAAGACGAAAGAGGGGATGCCTTCCGGGGCATCCCCATGCTTAGGAGCTTGAGTCTTCCTTGGATATTACCTTGGGGGTGACTTGGGAATCCCCAATCTTATGTTATTTCCACTCCTTATTCTCCTCATATTGGTGTCTCACCCAAAACTTGAAAACTTCAATCACACAAAACTTAATGGAACTTTGATAGAAGAGTAGTGTAGTAAAGATAAATCATTCACTTAGGTACTATCAAGACAAGATTCATAATTATTCCCAAATGATACCTACTTTATTCAATCATTCCCATAATTTATATTACTCAATATAAGCTATAGGAACACTTGAAACAAGCAAACTATGCATGCAAAACAGAATCTATCAAAAACATAAGAGTCTGTAAAGATCTGAATGATCACCATACTTCCCTGACTCTTAAAATTAGGAAAACTAGGAAAATCCAAGTAATTGGTATATAAATGTTGTGTAACAATTTGAGAATTTTTTGACTCTCCAGTAAAATCAGATAATTCATATACTCGACGCAAAACTTTCTGTTTTTGCACAGAATCAAACAAACAAGTTTCCATACTATCCCAAAGACTTTACTTGGCACTTTATTGGAATAAAAGACACAAAACATGATTACTAAAGTATATCAATCATGTGAAAACATCAAAACAGAAAGTAAAAGTGTTGGGTTGTCTCCCAATAAGCGCTTTTCTTTAATGCCTTTTAGCTAGGCATGATGATTTCAATGATGCTTGCACAGGAATAATAATTGAAACATGCAAAAGAGCATCATGAATTTCATTACAAGAACATTTAACTCTAACCCACTTCCTATGCATAGGGATTTTGTGAGCAAACAATTTATGGGAGCAAGAATCATCTAGCAGAGGAAGGGAAAACAAGCATATCTTCAAGAATTTGAACACATAGAGAGGAAACTTGATATTATTGCAATTCTTATAAGCATCATGAAGGAATTCCACAATATACCAGCACATAAAGAATTATTTTCATGATCTAAAAGCATAGAAATTTTACTACTCTCCACATAAGCAAATTTCTTCTCATGACTAATAGTGGGAGTATCATAAAAGACTTGAATACTACAAATTGGTTCCACACTAAAAGAGTAATATTTAGTAAAAGGATATTCATAATTATGACAAGCATCATAATAGTAATCATCACTATTATTCATTTCATAAGTATCATCACAATAATCATCATAAGTAGGAGGCATGTAGTCATTATAACAAATTTGATCATTCAAAGTAGGGGAAATAAAAAGATCATCTTCGTTAAGCATAGCATCCCCAAGCTTGTGGCTTTGCATATCATTAGCATCATGAATATTCAGAAATTTCATACTAACAATATTTAAATCATGCTCACCATTCAAGGATTTAGTGCCAAACATTTTAATAACTTCTTCTAACACTTGAGCACAATTTTCTTTTCCATCATTTTCACGAAAGACATTAAAGAGATGAAGCATATGAGGCAACCTCAATTCCATTTTTTGTAGTTTTATTTTATAAAACAAAACTATTGAAAAACAAGAAACTTAAAGATTTTATTGCAAGATCTAAAGATATACATTCAAGCACTCACCTCCCCGGCAACGGCGCCCGAAAAGAGCTTGATGTCTACTACAAAACCTTCTTCTTCTAGACTCATGTTGGGCCTCCAAGCATAGAGTTTTGTAGGACAATGGAAATTTTCCCTCAAGTGGATGACCTAAGGTTTATGAATCTGCAAGAAGTGTAGGATGAAGATGGTCTCTCTCAAACAACCCTGCAATCAAATAGCAAAGTGTCTCTTGTGTCCCCAACACACTCAATACAATGGTAAATTATATAGGTGCACTAGTTCGGCGAAGAGATGGTGATACAA
Source organism: Hordeum marinum (assembly GCA_022496015.1). Lineage (NCBI taxonomy): Eukaryota > Viridiplantae > Streptophyta > Magnoliopsida > Poales > Poaceae > Hordeum > Hordeum marinum. The sequence goes on along the minus strand of CM039672.1, from coordinate 38,176,426 downwards.
GTGCAATATGGATGGTAGATATAGTTTTTTGTAATCTGAAAATATAAAAACAGAAAGGTAACAAATAGTAAACGGCGAGCACAATCTTGTATAAATGCTTGGAAACAAGGCCTAGGGTTCCTACTTTCACTAGTGCAAGTTCTCTCAACAATACTAACATAGTTGAATCATATCTAAATACCTCTCGTGCGACAGAGAGTTCACTCCAAAGTCACAAATACTGAAGAACTCACGAAGAAATTCTTGTAGGGTACAAAACCACCTCAAAGTTATCGTTTCCGATCAATCTTATGAGCTATCCCTATAAGTGTCACAAACAGCCCTAGAGTTCATACTAAAATAAAACCTTAAGATACACATCAACCAAAACCCCAATGTCGCCTAGGTGCTCCAATGTCACCACAAGTACCTATGGGCTTGATTATACGATATGCATCACATAATTTCAGATTCATCATGTTCAATCCATCACAAAGAACTTCAAAGAGTGCCCCCAAAGTTTCTACTAGAAAGTCCCCTATGCAGATTCCCAAGGTCACGGAACCCGCAATTTGATCACCAAAACATACATCAAGTGAGTCAATAGAACATCCCATTGTCACGATGGATATTCCATCGCAAGACATACATCAAGTGTTCTCAAATCCTTAAAGACTCAATCTGATAACAAAACTTCAAAGGGAAATCTCAATTCATCACAACAAGATAGAGAGAGGAAAACTCCATATGATTCATCTATATCAATAAAGCTCGCGGTACATCAAGATCGTGTCATCTCAAGAACATGAGAGGGAGAGAGAGAGATCAAACACATAGCTACCAGTACATACCCTCTTCCCCGAGGGTGAACTACTCACTCCTCGTCATGGAGAGCGATGGGATGATGAAGATGGCCTTCGGTGATGGTTTCCCCCTCCGGCAGGGTGCCGGAACGGGATCCCGATTGGTTTTTTGTGGCTCTGGAAGCTTGCGGAGGCGGAACTCCGGATCTAGGTTTCTTTTTGGGGGGTTTCTGTATTTATAAGAGTTTGTGGCGGCGGAAACAAGTCCAGGGGGTCCACGAGGAAGTCACAAGCCAGGGCGCGCGCCCTAGGGGGTGGGGCGCCTCTGTGGCTTGTGGCTTCCTCGGCCTTACTCTCTAATGACTCTTTGCTCGAGTATTCTTTATATTTTCAAAAAATATTCTCCGCAAATTTTCAGCTCATTTTGAGAAATTTTATTTCTGCACAAAAACAACACCACGGTAGTTCTGCTAAAAACAGCGTTAGTCCGGGTTAGTTGTAATAAAATCATACCAAAATCATATAGAATTATTGTAAACATGGCATGAATACTTCATAAATTAGAGATACGTCGGAGACGTATTACGGGGCGCCATCCTCATCGTTCTGTACCCAGAATACTCCCATGCTATATACTTGGACTCATCGAAGAACATCAAGAAAAAGGATTACAAGCACATAAAGAGTGTTCACGATAGTGCCCTGTTTACCTTCAGCCTATCTGGTGGATATATCTAGGTGAAAAAGTACAGGAAGAACGGGCTGGTTTTTAGCCATAAGACTGACTTCTGCTGCATCCAGCAACCGCACACCAGTAAGGCTGATGGATTCTACCACATGCATCACCTGCTCAAGTTCAGAAGGGATAATCAATGCCTTCGCATGTCAGCTGCTACCAACGATGTCGAGATTGTCAACTGGGCCACAAGCATAAGAAAGACATCGGATCATCGAATCTGAGCTGAGTTTTATCACATACAGTGTGAACTTGCCCAAGTGATCATGAAGCAGGTCCTCGAACCAACAGGGATGTTTTACCATGGGCCAAACACTACTATTAGGCTTTCTCCTAGTAGTGTGTGTGTGTGTGTGTGTCGGTTTATTTCCTCGTAGGTGTTGTTCTCCTTGACAGAATAGTAATCTTGATGTTTTTTCCCGCATGTAGACAGAGTAATCGGTCACTTGGTTGTGCTTGGGTATGGAGCCATGCGTGGTCACCTTTCATATGGTGTTGGAGTTCCTTTTTTTAGTTCTAGCGGCTCTCGTGGGATGTCGTGATAGGGTGTTTGGGGGTCATGTGAACCAATTTAAAAATTTGTCTTATCAATTTATTTTCATAAAATTAAATGAGATCGGGGGCATGCCCCTAAATTCGTTTTATTAGAAGTCCATTGAATAATATGTTGATTTGTAGTTACACAATCACGAGAAATTTGTGACTCATAAAAACTGAAAGGGCAATCCCATTTTGATCAATGTCTTTGTCTTTTTCAGTACATTGCTTATGAAAAATATAGTGATGAAAAAATATTTTCAACCAAAATAATCCAAAAAGGACTACAGGTGCCCCTGGTCCTATTTAAACTTCCGTCTCTCCATTCCATAAGGCATGCATCATCTCGGGGTTTAATTTTGGCTATCAATTTTACTAATAAATAAAAATATATGAGTCATGTGAGTTGAAATGTATACCACTGATTCTTTTTGGAGCCATTCGATTTATTTCTTAGAATCACGCAAGGTTTTTGACCATTCAAGTTTAACCACTATCTTTATGATGTTTCTTAGATGTTCCAAAATAAATCTTGTAAAAAAATTCAAGCTTGTTTTGTAGCATTGGATGTATGTTTCAAATAACTTATAAGTCACTTCACTTCAAGATATAATTTGATGTTTTGTCGGTTTCATATAATAGTTTTAACTAGTTTCACACAAGTTTTGGGCATGTTACATGGTTATTATTTCTAAGTAGATTTCAATGGGATTTCAAGATATTTCAAATATTTTTGACTATATTTTATTAATATTTTACACATGTATTCAAAATTATGTGTGAAAAAATTGAGACAATGTGGTTAAGATGGTATCATAGGTCTTCTAGTTTTAACAAATAAGAATTTCAAACCAAAATAAAACTATATAACTTAGAAGTCAAAAATGGTTATTTCCCAATAGATAATCATAGCTGCCTAATCATGATATTTTCATACTTTTTCTAGTTGCATCACTACTAGAAAACAGGGCTTTGGTCCAGGCAGGGCCAGCCCAGTAGTCCCGGTTCAGTCACGAACCGGGACCAATGGGGGAAACGGTCCCGGTTCGTGAGGCCAGGGGCCGGCCGGGCCACGTGGGGCATCGGTCCCGGTTCATAGGACCCCTTTGGTCCCGGTTCCAGACACCAACCGGGACCAATGGGCCTCACTCCTGGCCCACAACCATTGGTCCCGGTTTGTGGCTGGAACTGTGACCAAATGCGGTCCTTTAGTCCCGGTTCCACCCACGAACCAGGACCAATGAGATGTCTATATACCCCACCCCCCCGCTCACGACTAGACCAGTGCACTGCCTTGTTTTTTTGGCCGGCGAGGGGAGAGCTTTGTGGTGCTCTAGCTCACCTCCTATGCACATGAGGTGTGTTATGAAATGCCCAAGCCACACTTAAGCTTTCTCCTCTCCAAGCTCCTTGTCCAAGCTCCATTTTCCTCAAGATTTGTCTAGGTTTGGCGGTCTGTCCTGTCCCGTCCCCGTCCTCACCGCCGTCGATCGCCTGCGCCCATCTCGGTGCCGGCACCACCGTGGTTAGCCTCTTCTTCTTATCTTCTTTCTAAAAGGAAAAACTTTTTACTTGTATGATTTAGATAGATACTTGTGTAATTTTCTTACTTTTATTATTGTTTGTTATTATATAGTGTGATGGTTTTCGTATCCGCCTCCGTCGGGCCTCGTCCTGTCTATGATTCAGATGTGGTATATATTATCTTTTATAACTATTTGTTTTATTTAGTGTATATGACAATTATGCCAACCAACGTGACATAGATTTTTTAATCTAGGAGGAGGTAGTTGAACTGGAAATTCCAGCCCACATAGCAACTCTTGTCGAGAAGTTAAATTTGGTTGAAAAAGAAAACAATGACTTGAAAGAAAAATCACAAAGAGTTGAAGAGGAGAAGTTGAAGTTGGAGTTGCATGTTGCCGATGTCATCGACGATCAAAAGACCAAGATGAATGCAATGCGCTTGAAGATTAGAAAGATTAGAAAATATTCCATTCATACTGAGGCTTGGTATCATTATGTCGTTGGATCAATTGGTACCTTAGTAGCGGTTATGATCGCATTTGTTGTAGCATTTAATTTTTTACATAGTTTTGATGTATGTTTTAATTAGATGCTCTAGAGAGCTATATGTTGTTCAATAATGAGAACTATGTATGAATTGTATGTATTTATTTTGGTCACTATTGTACTTTGGCTTTAATGTGATGATGAATTTCTATTAATTTGATGACTTCCTTATTCATGATATGTTGTAATGGTTTTTAATACACTTTAGTATAGCACATGTTATGTGGGTGAAATGATGATACCATGCCAACTTTCAACCTTTTCACAGTTCATTTGAAGTGCTTTTCAATTTCAGGGTTATTTAGCTTAAAAAATCAGTAAGTGCATGAAAAATACCAAATGAATTCAGAAAGGGTTGAAAATTGATGATGTGGCTTTGAATGGTGCATTTTGAACACACAAAAAGTATGGAGTTCCAAAAATTTCAAAAAAATGAAATCCCTTTGTGACAGATGAGTTTTTGTCTGAAACCGTGATACTTCGAAAGAGTTTGTCCATTTTGTACATGAAGTGCATCCAGTTTTTGCTGTAACCCTCTCAACTTTTCAGCACATGCTATGTGGGTGAAATGATGATACCATGCCAACTTTGAACCTTTTCATAGTTCATTTGAAGTGCTTTTCAATTTCAGGGTTATTTAGCTCAAAAAAATTAGTAAGTGCATGAAAAATACCAAATGTAGTTAGAAAGGGTTGAAAAATAATGATGTGGCTTTGAATGGTGCATTTTGACCACACAAGAAGTATGGAGTTCCAAAAAGTTTTAAAAAATGAAATCCCTTTGTAACAGATGAGTTTTTCTTTCGAACCGTAATACTTCGAAAGAGATTGTCCATTTTGTACACGAAGTGCATCTAGTTTTCGTTGTAACCCTCTCAACTTTTTAGCACATGCTATGTGGGTGAAATCATGATACCATGCCCCTTTTCAGAGTTCATTTGAAGTGCTTTTCAATTTCAGGGTTATTTATCTCAAAAAAACAATAAGTGCATGAAAATTACCAAATGTTATCAGAAAGGGTTGAAAATTTGATGATGTGGCTTTGAATGGTGTATTTTGAACACACAAAAGTATGGAGTTCCAAAAAGTTCAAAAAACTGAAATCCCTTTGTAACAGATGAGTTTTCGTCCGAAACTATGATGCTTAGAAAGAGATTGTTCGTTTTGTACACAAAGTGCATCCAGTTTTTGCTGTAACCCTCTCAACTTTTTAGCACATGCTATGTGGGTGAAATGATGATACCATGCCAACTTTCAACCTTTTCAGAGTTCATTTGAAGTGCTTTTCAATTTCAGGGTTATTTAGCTCAAAAAATCAGTAAGTGCATGAAACATACCAAATGTAGTCAGAAAGGGTTCAAAATTGATGATGTGGCTTTGAATGGTGCTTTTTGAACACAAAAAAAGTATGGAGTTCCAAAAGGTTCAAAAATGAAATCCCTTTGTAACATATGAGTTCTCGTCCGAAACTGTGATACTTCAAAAGAGATTGTCTGTTTTGTACACGAAGTGCATCCAGTTTTTGCCGTAACCCTCTCAACTTTTTAGCACATGCTATGTGGGTGAAATGATGATACCATGCCAACTTTCAACCTTTTCAGAGTTCATTTGAAGTGCTTTTCAGTTTCAGGGTTATTTAGCTCAAACAATCAGTAAGTGCATGAAAAATACCAAATATAGTCAGAAAGGGTTGAAAATTGATGATGTGGCTTTGAATGGTGCATTTTGAACACACAAAAAGTATGGAGTTCCAAAAGGTTCAAAAAATGAAATCCCTTTGTTCGAAACCGTGATACTTCGAAAGAGATTGTCCATTTTGTACACGAAGTGCATCCAGTTTTTGCCGTAACCCTCTCAACTTTTTAGCACATGCTATGTGGGTGAAATGATGATACCATGCCAACTTTCAACCTTTTGAGAGTTCATTTGAAGTGCTTTTCAATATCAGGGTTATTTAGCTCAAAAAAATTAGTAAGTGCACGAAAAATACCAAATGAAGTCAGAAAGGGTTGAAAATTGATGATGTGGCTTTGGATGGTGCATTTTGAACACACAAAAAGTATGGAGTTCAAATAAGTTCAAAAAAATGAATTCCCTTTGAAATAACATAAAAAATAATAAAAATGAACATAGATGCGCTTATGTAGGTAAAATTTGACCTGAAATTCAGTTTGATTTGAGGTCAAATTTCCCACATAAGGGCATCTATTTTCAATTTGAGAGGAACTCAGCAAGGCACAAAGGGGTGGGCTTATAAACCGGTGCGAGCGCCCCTCGCTTGGCGAGGTGGGACTAAACTCTTTAGTCCCGGTTGGTGGTTACAACAGGGACATTTGCAGCCCTTTCGTCCCGGTTGGTAGCACCAACCGGAACCAATGCCCACCTTTAGTCCCGGTTGGTGCCACCAACCGGGACCAAAGGTCTCTGCTTCCCGCCCTTTGGGCTGTCGAAAAGGGACCTTTGGTCCCGAATGGTGGCACCAACCGGGACTAAAGGTGGGCCTTTAGTCCCGGTTGGTGCCACCAATCGGGACCAATGATCTGGGTATATAAGTAGCACTTAGGAATTTTCAGTTCTCATCTCGCCCCCGACGAAGCCGACGAAATCGACACCGCCAGGCTGCCCGCCCGCCGCCCGCTGCCCCCGCCATCACCATCGCCATCGCCCTAGCCGTCGCCACCGCCTGCCGCCCCGTCGTCGTTGTTGCTTGTCGTCGCCGTCACCATCACCCCAGCCGTCGCCACCGCCCGCCGCCCCCGTTGTCGTCGTCGCTCGCTACCCCTGCCGTCATCGTCGTCGTCACCGTCGCCCTAGTCGTCGCCACTGCCCGCCTCCCCCGTTGTCGTCGCTCGTCGTCGCCATCGCCAATGCCTGTCGCCCCGTTGTTGTCGTCGTTCGTCGTTGTCGTCGCTGTCTCCCCAGCCGTCGCCACCGCCCACCGCCCCTGTCATCGTCGTCGCTCGTCGTCGCCGTCATCATCGCCCTAGCTGTCGCCACCGCCCGCCGCCCCTGTCGTCGTCATCGCTTGCCAAACTGCATGATGTCGTCAGGCTATCGGACCGCGCCCTCGCCGATGTGTTCTCCTCCCCGATCCCTCGCCAACGCCCTCGCCGACGCGCCCTCGCCGAGCCTACCGTCCTCATACCCGTCGCCGCGCGCTGCCCTGAGCCCGCTGTCATCGTCCCCATCCTTGTCGTCGCCCCCATCACCTCCCATCGCCTCCCTGTCGCCGCCCCTAGTGGGCCCTCCCTTTCCCATGGTCCCCTTCTCGGATACGGCGACACGGACACGGCGACACGGGATATGTATGTCGTTGTTGTTGAGTTAAAGAAAGAAATAGAATGAAAATATGTCATGAGTTAATGAAAATATATAATATGGCTATGTATGTAAAGATGGATATACCCCCTCCCTGATAACTTCGACATGAGGGGGGTCGATATACCCCCTCCCCGATAACTTCGACATGAGGGGGGTCGATATACCCCCCCTCCCCGATAACTTCGACATGAGGGGGGGTCGATATACCCCCTCCCCGATAACTTCGACATGAGGGGGGTCGATATACCCCCTCCCCGATAACATTTTTTTCTAAGTTACTTAGGTAAAATGTTCACCCCCCCTCTCAATATACTGGGCGACCAACTCTCGAGGCCACCCAAACCCGAGGAAAAAAGCGTTGTCGATATACCCCCTCCCCGATAACATTTTTTTCTAAGTTACTAAGATAAAATATTCATATCGAAAACTCCGGTAATATAGATTTATCAAGAATGGCCCCATTATGTATGTGCACAAGTTGATCCAATTTTTTTCTGATCCCATATATATATTCTTCTATATGTCATGTTGTGTGTCAAAGTTTGAAGAAATCCATGGCTTCATCATCAGCCGGAAATAACCGGCGTATGATGTTACGAAGCTCTTCAAAGTTGTTTTGGAACGGAGTTTCGGATAGAATAATCCCCTTTTTGTTACGAATTTCAGCAACGGCCTTCCAAATAGCAATATTCCGAACGCTCTTGTTGAACTTCGTACCAAAAAGCTAATTATCCTCTCTGGGACTCCGTTCGAAAACAATTTTGGAGAGCTTCATACTATTATGCGCTTGTTACTTGTGGTAATGATGAATCCGTGGTTTTCTTGAATCCTTTGACACTAGACAACGTGACATATAGAAGGGTAGATGAGACCAGGAAAAATATGGACCATTTTCTACACATCTAGAATGGCGCCATTTTGTTAAATCCCTAAAAGGTTAAGAGAATCCCGGCCTTGTGGCCCAACCAAACCCTAGAAGCGTTGAGGGCCACCCCTAACCCTGGAATCATTGTCGAGGCCACCCCAAATCATAGAGTAGTATATTAATTGCCATGTTTTAATATTTGCAGAAACTATAGATCAAAGAGACTTGGAACAAGAACAGTTGTTGGGGGACATAATACGAGCAGGCAACACTGATGCTATCTTGGCGTATCTCAACGACACCGATGGTCTTGAAGGAGAGGAAGGACATGATCATGATGGCTCCGGTGACCGAATGCCGGAGGAAGAAGGAGACCATTGTGACGACTCCGATGACCGAACGGGGGAGGGAGATGTTGGAAAGTCCGGCGAGGTATATATATTAATTAAGCATGTGCTGACTAGCTAATTGATGCATTAATTGTTTTGGTATGTACATATATTAACTCTTATACCTTCTTTTATATAGCCCTCTAGATCGAGCCAAACTTCGGTAATGAGACGAGGCCCGAAGAAAAGGTTGAAAAAGGAAGAAAGGTTCATGATCATAGCACTCGCGGACGATGGCCTACCGATTGAACCAAAGCGGACCAAGGACGCATTTGTTGCTCAGTGCGGAGCTATTGTTAGGGACAACATCCCGATCAGCATCAAGCAATGGAATAAGCCTAAGGAGGACGCCCATGATGGTGATTATGTCATCGATAGACAGAAAGATGATCTTTGGACCGCGCTGAAGGAAAATTTCACCCTACCGCCAGAGGAGGATCCGAATAAGCCAGTTATAGAGCCACTGGTCAAGGCGTGTGCTCTTAACAAGATGGTAGATCTATTCAGGAGGTGGAAGAATGAGCTGAAATCAAAGTTGGTCGACAAAGGGAAGACTCCAGAATTCATCGGCCGATTTGATAAGATAAGAGATCACTGGCCCGCATTTGTGGCCTACAAGACATCGGAGAAGAGTAAGAAAATGTCTGAGACAAACAAGATCAATGCTGCAAAGAAGTAGTATCACCATCACATGGGGTCAGGTGGCTACCTCAAAGCCCGGCCGTTGTGGGACAAAGCTAAGAATGACCTGCTTGCTAAAGGGGTCCAACCACAGACATATAACTGGCCAGACCGTTCAGGGACTTGGTTCTTCGGGGTTGGGGGAACTTTGGACCCTGAAACAGGGAAGTGCCGTTGGATGAACGAGCAACTTGCAATACCCGTCAAGAGGCTTCAGAACTATATCACCGCAGCGCAGGAAGGGACGTTCATTCCCGACAGAGAGAAGGACGAGCTGACTGAGGCCCTAGGGAATGCTGAGCACCCTGGACGAACACGAGGCACACTAGGATCCGTTCCGTGGAAGGTTGGGTTCCCCGACGCAGGCGGTTACAGAAGCCGACAGAGAAAGAGGAAAGCGGAGCTGAGCGAAATGCAGAAGCTCAATGCAAGACTAGAAAAGCTAGAGGAAGCTGAGAGCCAGCGAGCTGCCAGCTAACCATCTCAGCGGCACGAAGCTACCCCAGAAGGTACCCCGCCATCTCAGCGGAGAAGTAGCGTGGCTTCCATGGAGCTCGTTCAGCCTGACTTCACGGCTCCTAGCTACCCCGTGGATACTATCACGGAGGTTCAAAATTGCGAGCTTTTGACGAAATTCCGGAACCTCACTTTCAAGGCGGCTCTCGCTCTGTTGCACCTCCTCAACCCAACGGAACTTTTCACTGTCGTTAGATTCCACATGGCTATGCTATTGTGATGGTGGATGAAGTAATGGAGGGATTTGATGATCTCGAGCTTGACCACCTTACTCGTGAAGGGGAGAAGAAGCTGGTTAATGCTATGAGGAGTACATGCCTATGGCCGAAGGAGTACATCAAGCTTCCAAACTGGACACCTCCGTCTCCTCCTCCTCCGGTGTGTGAGGGCACTCCTCCTCCTCGACCTCCTCCTCCTCCTCCTCCGGCGAGTGATCACACCACTCTACCTCCTTCTCTGGCTCCTCCAACGCATGATGGCACTCCGCCTCCTCCTTCGCCTACTCCGGCGCGTGAGGCCACTCCGCCTTCTCCTCCTCCTCCTCCTCCGACACGTCAGGCCACTCAGCCTCCTCCTCCTCCTCCTCCTCCTCCGGCGCGTTAGGACACTATGCCTACTCCGGCACGTCGGAGCAGTCCGCCTCCTCCTTCGCCTCGTCGGCAACAGTGAAAGACAGACACCGCCGCTCTGGCTCCTCCGGCGCGTCGGAGCACTCCGCCTCGTCTGCAAGGACGGAAGAGAGACGCCGCCACTTCGGTGGGTAGCAGTACAAGCAGAGGCAGGAGGCAATTCAGATACGGTCCATCTCTCAAGCCTATGGAAAAGTTACCGTATGAGATGACCGAGCAGGAAACTGAGGACATATGTCGTGCCCAAGTGAGGGACCATTTTGCAAAGAAAACTCCACCTGCGAAGGAGAAGCTAGATCCGGTGAAAGTGAAGTGCACTATCGATGCCCTAAAGCAACCACCACCACCTCCGCCGGATTCCAACTATGGCTAATGTCTTAAAAAGACATATCAAGATGCGCGGTGGTCGGGAAGTACTTCCAGTGATGCAAGGTTAGCAAAATGAAGAAATGGAAAAAAAATCCCCAGCTCGGCGAATAGGAGAACCAAACGTGCCCCCCGCTCAAGGTGTCTAGCGATATCGCCGCTGATCATCCGGGGATGGTGCTCGGTACCAATCCTGGTGATTACATGAGCGATGATGTACTGTTTGAGCCGTTGGAGGTGGACAATTTCAAATACCAGTACGGGCAGCCTCTAGTCAAACCTGATCATCATCCTCTAACAACGATGATGCAAAAATTCCATGATTGGTACCTGGAAACCTGCCGTGAATCTGGGTCGGGTACTATGATGATGAGAATTAAAGAGGAGCACGACCTCATTGGAATGGAGCAGTTGTCTGTTGAATTTGAAGAGTTATTCCATTTATACAATCAAAAGGCCATCGACAAAACAATCATGACTTGCTACTGTCTGTAAGTACTACTTCTGTCTATATAGCTCAGCTCTTTCATTGCATGTATATATAATTACCCTCACTATATTATGCAGATTGAAGATCATCGAATGCAGAAAAGCACAAATCTATGACATTGGGTTCATTAACCCAAATATCATACATGAGTTTACGGTTCAAAAGAATGCCATAGAAACCAAGGACAACTTGCTACAATCGTTGCTTGCAAATCAAAACAAAGAGACAATACTCTTTCCTTACAACTTCAAATGAGTTTTACTGTCTTATGCATATTCGGTTTCCCTTATTACCCGAGTTTATAGTAATGTATTTGATGACTTATGCATGCATGCACAGCTTCCACTTTATTCGGCTAGAGATTAAGGTTGAGCGGGGAGTAGTAACCATCTTAGACTCGAAACGAAAAGATCCCCAGGATTATGCGGACATGACTAAAATGCTCCAGAAGTAAGTTCAATCGATCATTATCGCATCATATCGGCAAGTTTGTTCATTTCCTGATATCAAGTAATTATTTTCTGTTTTTGGCAGGGTTTGGAAAGAGTTCATCGCAATTGTTTCGGCACTGCCGAGGGAGCTGTGATTTACACACCCGAAAGTAAGTACTACTAGCTAGTTCCGCGCATCTCCCATTGATTCTAGTTTCATCAATACCATTTATCATGCTTTATTATCAGTTTGATTGAACTCTATTTTTCGTAAAGTGCTTGTGGTAGGGAGCCGGAAATGATTTTTGTGGATACTACGTTTGCGAGTGCATCTACAATGCGACGATACTCTGAAAAACAATATGAAGTGCGTAAGCAATAATATTCACAATTTTATTTTATTGCAATGATTTGTGTTGATTTTCATTCATATATATGTATTGACCCCCTTCTTCAAATTAGATGTGGCGGATGCAGGATGAACTCCTACCACATGATCGCATACGAGCAATTCAAGAAGAAATGGCGGGATCTTTCTTGACCATGTCATAAATAAAGCCGTAGAATACCATCTGGAATTTGACATTAGATGTTAGGGATTGTAAGAGATCTTATATTGTATATATGTAGCTAGTAGCGTCGCATAGATATACGAAAACTTGTTGTACGACCAATCTCTCGGAGAAAGAGAGGTCGATCACTTCTCTCTCTATATGTTCATGACAATCTTCTGTACTTAATGGTTCCATCATTTGCTTACTAGCTAGCGTGTCGAGTTCTCTCTATAGTAGCTAGCGTCGACCAAGCACGGAGAAAGAGAGGACACTTCTCTCTATTAATTAGCTAGCCAACACAATATAAAATCACTAAATTAACCCTCCAAAAACCCCTACCCCCCCTTTCAAAAAAACCCAGCAACTGCTAGATGCTGACGCGTGGATGTCTTTTCGTCCCGGTTTGTGTTACTAACCGGGACTAAAGGTCCTCCTGCCTGGGCTCCCCGCAGAGGCCATGTGGAGCCCCTTCTGTCTCGATTTGTAAGCGAACTGGGACTAAAGGTTTGGGGCTTTAGTTCCGACCCTTTAGTCCCAGTTCCAGAACCGGGACTAATGGGCCTCTGGAACCGGGACAAATGGGCCATTTTCTACGAGTGCATGAATCTCATGGTCTAGAGGCGACTATCGAACGATCTGCCATCAGCATGCTGATAGGAACACTCCTTGTGACGGAGAGGTATCTCAGGCCCACTTGGTAATACAACATCACAATAAGCCTTGCAAGAAATGTGACTAAGTGTTAGTCATGGGATCTTGTATTACGGAACGAGTAAAGAGACTTGCCGGTAACGAGGTTGAACTAGGTATGGAGATACCGACGATCGAATCTCGGGCAAGTAACATACCGAAGAACAAAGGGAACATCATACAGGATTAACTGAATCCTTGACACAGAGGTTCGATCGATAAAGATCTTCGTAGAATATGTAGGAACCAATATGGGAGTCCAGGTCCCGCAGTTGGTTATTGGCCATAGAGGTGTCTCGGTCATGTCTACATAGTTCTCGAACCCGCAGGGTCTGCACACACTTAAGGTTCGGTGACGTTTCGGTAGTATAGAGTTATGTATGGTGGTGACCGAAGGTTGTTAGGTGTCCCGGATGAGATCTTGGAAGTCATGAGGAGATCCGGAATGGTCCGGAGGTAAAGATTGATATATAGGAAGTCCTGTTTTGGTCGCCGGAAAAGTTTCGGGCTAATCGGTAATGTACCGGGAGTGCCGGTAGTGTACCGGGAGACCACCGGGAGGGGTATTTCGATCCAAGAGGCTTCATGGGCTGTGGGATAATAATTACCAGCCCTGAGTGGGCCGGTGGAAGTCCCACACAAAGGCCATGCGGCTAGGGAGAAAAAACCCAAAGAGAAAAAGTGGAAAAAGGCAAAAATAGGGTGAATCCTAGTCCTACTAGGATTGGAGGTGGATTCCACCTCTCCCACCTGGTTCGGCCGACTCCTAGAGGCTTGGCCCTTGGGTCAAGCCTCCTCCTCTCTTCCTCTTATATATACTGGAGGTTTTAGGGTTTTTGCACAAAATTTTTAGCCACGTGTTGCCCGTTCCTCCAGTGCATAGTTTCTCCTCTAGATCGGTTTTCTGCAGCGCTTAGGTGAAGCCCTGTCGGAATAGCTCCACCACCATCACCGGAGCGCCGTCACACTACCGGAGAACTCTTCTTCCTCTCCGCTCCTTCTTGCTGGATCAAGATGGCGGAGATCGTCATCAAGCCGTACGTGTGTTGAACGCGGAGGTGCCGTCCGTTCGGCGCTAGATCGGAAGGACCGTGATCAAGTTCAAGGGACGGGTCATGATTGGATCGCGGGACGGATCATGATTGGATCACGGGACGGATCGTTATTGGATCACGGGACGCTTGGCGATTTGGATCGCGAAGATGTTCGACTACACCAAGCGTGTTTCTTAACGCTTCCCGCTTAGCGATCTACAAGGGTACGTAGATCCACTCTCCCTCTCTTAGATGCTCATCACCATGGATAGATCTGTGTGTGTGTAGGAATTTTTTTGTTTCCCATGCAATGTTCCCCAACAGTGGCATCATGAGCTAGGTCTATGTGTAGATGAGATCTCGAGTAGAACACAAAAGGTTTGTGGGTGTTGATGCTTAGATTGCTTCCTCCCTTGGTCGGATTTTGGTTCAGCGGTATTGTGAGATGAAGCGGCCCGGACCAACATTACTCGTACGCTTACGACAGACCGGTTCCCTCGACCGCAACTTGTTGCATAGACGGCTTGCGGGTGCCAGTTTCTCTCACTTTAGTTGGATCGGATTTGACAAAGGCGGTCCTTGAGAAGGTTGAAAAGCAACTAGTGTATCACCGTTGTTGTTTTTGCGTAGATGAGAATTGTTCTTGCTAGATACGCGTAGCATCCACGTAAAACATGCAACAACAATTAGAGGACGTCTAACTTGTTTTTGCAGGGTATGTTGTGATGTGATATGGCCAATTACATGATGTGATATATGTGATGTATGAGATGATCATGTGATGTATAGATTATCAAGACTTGCATGTCGATGAGTATGGCAACCGGCAGGAGCCATAGGGTTGTCTTTAATTATTATATGACCTACGTGTCAATCATTAAGCGCTATGTAATGCTTTACTTTATCGCTAAATGGTAGCAATAGTAGTAGAAGCATGTTGGGCGCGACAACCCCGATGGCGACACGTTGATGGAGATCAAGATGATGAAGATCATGGTGTCATGCCGGTGACGATGGAGATCATGCCGGTGCTTTCTAGATGGAGATCAAAAGCACAAGTTCATGGCCATATCATGTCACTTATGAATTGCATGTGATGTTAATCCTTTTATGCACCTTGTTTTGCTTAGGACGGCGGTAGCATTATAAGGTGATCCCTCACTTAAATTTTAAGATGAATTGTGTTCTCCCCAAGTGTGCACCATTGCGAAAGTTCGTCGTGTTGAGACACCACATGATGATCGGGTGTGATAGACTCTACGTTCACATACAACGGGTGCAAGCCAGTGTTGCACATGCAGAACACTCGGGTTAAACTTGATGAGCCTAGCATGTACAGACATGGCCTCGGAACACAAGAGACCGAAAGGTCGAACATGAGTCATACAGTAGATATGATCAACATGAGATGTTCACCATTGAAGCCACCTCAACTCACGTGATGATCGGACTTGAGTTGGTGAATTTGGATCATGTGACACTAAGATGACCTGAGGGATGTCGATTTGAGTGGGAGCTTTAGTAAATTTGATTAACTAAACTCATTATCTTGAACAATAGTCTAAGTAAACTTTGCATATTTATGTTGTAGATCAATGGCTCGCGCAGTAGCACCCCTAAATTTTAATGCGTTCCTAGAGAAAGCTAAGTTGAAAGATGATGGAAGTAACTTTGTTGACTGGGCCCGTAATCTGAGGATTATCCTCACGACTACCCAGAAATCGTATGTCCTTGATGCACCGCTTGGTGACCAAACATAAGACATGACCTCCGAAGACGTTAAGAACGCTTGAGAGGCATGTACTAGAGATTACTCAATAGTTCAGTGTGCAATATTGTATGGCTTAGAACCGGGACTTCAAAGACGTTTTGAACGTCATGAAGCATATGAGATGTTCCAGGAGTTGAAGTTTATCTTTCAGAAGAATGCCCGGATCGAGAGGTATGAGACCTCTGATAAGTTCTATGCTTGCAAGATGGAGGAGAACGGGTCTATTAGTGAAAATATACTCAGAATGTCTAGGTATTCGACTCGTCTAGCGGAGTTGGGAATTGCCCTTCCGCCAGAGGCGATCACTGACTGAGTTCTTCAACCACTGCCACCTAGTTACAAGAGCTTTGTGATGAACTATAACATGCACGGGATGAACAAGTCAGTCGCCGAGCTGTTTGCGATGCTAAAAGTCGCTGAGTCTGAAATCCAGAAAGAACATCAAGTGTTGATGGTCAATAAAACCACTAGTTTCAAGAAAAATGGCAAGGTCAAGGGCAAGGGCAAGAAGGGTAAAACCAAGAAGGATGGCAAAGCAGTTGCTACTTCTGTAAAGAAGCCTAAGCATGGACCTAAGCCAGAAACTGAGTGCTTTCATTGCAAGGGAACTGGTCATTGGAAGCGGAACTGCCCCAAGTACCTGGCTGACAAGAAGGCGGCCAATGACAAACAAGGTATATATGATATACATGTGATTGATGTGTACCTTACTAGCTCTCGTAGTAGTGCCTGGGTATTTGATACCGGTTCGGTTGCTCACATTTGCAACTCAAAGCAGGAACTACGGAATAAACGAAGGCTGGCAAAGGACGAAGTGACGATGCGCATGGGAACTGGTTCCAAGATTGATGTGGTCGCCGTCGGCACGCTCTCTCTTCGATTACCATCGGGATTAGTGATGAAACTGAATAATTGTTATTTAGTGCCTGCTTTAAGCATGAACATTATATCTGGATCTTGTTTATTGCGAGACGGTTACTCATTTAAATCAGAGAATAAAGGTTGTTCTATTTATATGAGTAATATCTTTTATGGTCATGCACCCAATGTTAGGGGTTCATTCATATTGAATCTTGATAGTGATGACACACATCTTCATAACATTGATGTCAAAAGATGTAGAGTTGATAATGATAGTACCACTTTCTTGTGGCACTGCCGTTTAGGTCATATTAGTGTAAAACGCATGAGGAAGCTCCATGCTGATGGACTTTTGGAGTCACTTGATTTTGAATCACTTGACACATGTGAACCATGCCTCATGGGCAAGATGACTAAAACGACGTTCTCTAGAACAATGGAACGGGCAAGTGACTTATTGGAAATCATACATACTGATGTGTGCGGTCCAATGAATGTTACAGCGCATGGTGGATATTGTTATTTTCTCACCTTCACTGATGACTTAAGTAGATATGGGTATATTTACTTAATGAAACACAAGTCTGAAACGTTTGAAAAGTTCAAGCAATTTCAGAGTGAAGTTGAGAATCATCGTAACAAGAAGATTAAGTTCCTGCGATCTGATCAAGGAGGTGAATATCTGAGTTATGAGTTTGGCAGTCACTTAAGATAGTTTGGAATTGTTTCACAGTTGACACCGCTCGGAACACCACAGCGTAATGGTGTGTCCGAACATCGTAATCGAACCTTATTAGATATGGTGCGTTCTATGATGTCTCTTGCTGATTTGCCACTATCGTTTTGGGGTTATGCATTAGAGGCAGCTACATTCACTTTAAATAGGGCACCATCGAAATCCGTTGAGACGACGCCATATGAACTGTGGTTTGGCAAGAGGCCAAAGTTGTCGTTTCTTAAAGTTTGGGGATGTGATGCTTATGTCAAAAAGCTTCAGCCTTAAAAGCTGGAACCCAAAGCGGAGAAATGCATCTTCATAGGATACCCGAAAGAGACAGTCGGGTATACCTTTTATCTCAGATCCGAAGGCAAAGTGTTTGTCGCTAAGAACGAAACATTTCTTGGGAAAGAGTTTCTCTCGAAAGAATTGAGTGGGAGGAAAATTGAGCTCGATGAGGTTATTGAACCTTTACTTCAACCAGAAAGTAGCGTAGCGTGGAAAAATGTTTCTGTGGAACCTACGATGGTAGAAGAGGAAGTTAATGATGATGATCATGAAGCTTCGGATCAAGCTACTATTGAACCTCGTAGGTCGACAAGGCCATGTACTAGTCCTGAGTGGTACGACAACCCTATCTTGGAGGTCATGTTGTTGGACAACAATGAACCTACGAGCTATGGAGGAGCAGTGATGGGGCCGGATTCTGAAAAATGGTTAGAGGCCATGAAATCCGAGATGGGATCCATGTATAAAAACAAAGTATGGACTTTGGAAGTATTACCTGAAGAGCGAAAGGCCATTCACAACAAATGGATCTTTAAGAAGAAGACAGATGCAGACGCCAATGTCACCGTTTATAAAGCTCGACTTGTGGCAAAGGGTTTTTCACAAGTTCAAAGAGTTGACTACGATGAGACCTTCTCACCCGTAGCGATGCTTAAGTCCGTTAGAATCATGTTAGCAATAGTTGCATATTTCGACTATGAAATTTGGCAGATGGATGTCAAAACAGCGTTCCTCAATGGTTTCCTTGAGGAAGAGTTGTATATGATGCAACCGGAAGGTTTTGTCGATCCAGAGAATGCTGACAAAGTTTGCAAACTCCAGTCCATTTATGGACTGGTGCAAGCATCTCGGAGTTGGAATAAGCGCTTTGATGAGGTGATCAAAGCGTTTGGTTTTATACAAGTTTATGGAGAAGCTTGTATTTACAAGAAAGTGAGTGGGAGCTCTATAGCGTTTCTAATATTATATGTGGATGACATATTGCTAATTGGAAACAATATAGAAATGCTGGAAAACATGAAGGAATATTTGAACAAGAGTTTTTCAATGAAGGACCTAAGAGAAGCTGCTTTCATATTAGGCATTAAGATCTATAGAGATAGATCGAAACGCTTGATAGCACTTTCACAGAGCACATACCTTGATAAAGTTTTGAAGAAGTTCAAAATGGATCAGTCCAAGAAGGGGTTCTTGCTTGTGTTACAAGGTGTGAAGTTGAGTAAGACTCAATGCCTAGTGACTGCAGAGGATAGAGAAAAGATGAGTGTCATCCCCTATGCTTCAGCCATAGGCTCTATCATGTATGCAGTGTTGTGCACAAGACCCGATGTCAGCCTTGCCATAAGTATGGCCGCAAGGTTTCAAAGTGATCCTAGAATGGAACACTGGGTAGTGGTCAAGAATATCCTTAAGTACCTGAAAAGGACTAAGGAAATGTTTCTCGTTTATGGAGGTGATGAAGAGCTCGTCGTAAAGGGTTATGTCGATGCAAGCTTTGACACTGATCCGTATGACTCTAAGTCACAAACCGGATACGTATTTATTCTCAACGGGGGAGCGGTAAGCTGGTGCAGTTCCAAGCAAAGCGTGGTAGCCGATTCTACATGCGAAGCGGAATACATCGCAGCCTCGAAGGCAGCGAAGGAAGGTTTCTAGATGAAGCAATTCATGACAGATCTTGTAGTAGTGCCCAGTGCACTGAATCCAATGAACCTGTTCTGGGACAACACTGGTGCCATTGCTCTGGCCAAGGAACCAATGTTTCACAAGAGGACTAGACACATAAAGCGAAGCTTCAACTCCATCCGCAATTACATCGAGGAAAAGGACATAAATATTTGCAAAGTGCACACGGATCCGAATGTTGCAGACCAGTTGACTAAACCTCTTCCAAGGGCTAAACATGATCAACACCAGAACTGCATGGGTGTTCGATTCATTACAATGTAGATCACATAGTGATGTGAGCTAGATTATTGACTCTAGTGCAAGTGGGAGACTGTAGGAAATATGCCCTAGAGGCAATAAATAAAGTGTTTATTATTATATTTCCTTGTTCATGATAATCGTTTATTATCCATGCTATAATTGTATTGATTGGAAACACATTACATGTGTGGGTAAATAGACAACACTTTGTCCCTAGTATGCCTCTAGTAAACTAGCTCGTTGATCAAAGATGGTCAAGGTTTACTATCCATTGACATGTGATGTCATTTGATAACGGGATCACATCATTGGGAGAATGATGTGATGGACAAGACCCAAACTACAAACGTAGCATATGATCGTGTCAGTTTATTGCTATTGTTTTCTGCATGTCAAGTATATGTTCCTATGACCATGAGATCATGCAACTCACGGACATCGGAGGAGTGCCTTGTGTGTATCAAACGTTGCAACGTAACTGGGTGACTATAAAGGTGCTCTACAGGTATCTCCGAGGGTGTCTGTTGAGTTGGCATGGATCAAGACTAGGATTTGTTACTCCGTGTGACGGAGAGGTATCTCAGGGCCCACTCGGTAATACAACATCACAATAAGCCTTGCAAGCAATGTGACTAAGTGTTAGTCACGGGATCTTGTATTATGGAACGACTAAAGAGACTTGCCGGTAACGAGGTTGAACTAGGTATGGAGATACCGACGATCGAATCTCGAGCAAGTAACATACCGAAGAACAAAGGGAACATCATACGGGATTAACTGAATCCTTGACATGGTGGTTAGACCGATAAAGATCTTCGTAGGATATGTAGGAACCAATATGGGCATCCAAGTCCCACAGTTGGTTATTGGCCGTAGAGGTGTCTCGGTCATGTCTACATAGTTCTCGAACCCGCAGGGTCTACACACTTAAGGTTCGGTGACGTTTCGGTAGTATAGAGTTATGTATGGTGGTGACCGAAGGTTGTTCGGAGTCCCGGATGAGATCCTGGACGTCACGAGGAGCTCCGTAATGGTCCGGAGGTAAAGATTGATACATAGGAAGTCCTGTTTTGGTCGCCGGAAAAGTTTCGGGCTAATTGGTAATGTATCGAGAGTGTCGGTAGTGTACCGGGAGACCACCGGGAGGGGTATTTCGACCCAAGAGGCTTCATGGGCTGTGGGAAAATAATTACCAGCCCTTAGTGGGCTGGTGGAAGTCCCACACAAAGCCCATGCGGCTAGGGAGAAAAAAACCCAAAGAGAAAAAGTGGAAAAAAGGCAAAAATAGGGTGAATCCTAGTCCTACTAGGATTGGAGGTGAATTCCACCTCTCCCACCTGGTTCGGCCGACTCCTAGAGGCTTGGCCCTTGGGTCAAGCCTCCTCCTCTCTTCCTCTTATATATACTGGAGGTTTTAGGGTTTTTGCACAAAATTTTTAGCCACGTGCTGCCCGTTCCTCCAGTGCATAGTTTCTCCTCTAGATCGGTTTTCTGGAGCGCTTAGGCGAAGCCCTGCCGGAATAGCTCCACCACCATCGCCGGAGCGCCGTCACACTGCCGGAGAACTCTTCTTCCTCTCCGCTCCTTCTTGCTGGATCAAGACGGCGGAGATCGTCATCAAGTCGTATGTGTGTTGAACGCGGAGGTGCCGTCCGTTCGGCGCTAGATCGGAAGGACCGTGATCAAGTTCGCGGGACGGATCGTGATCAAGTTCAAGGGACGGATCGTGATTGGATCGCGGGACGGATCGTGATTGAATCACGGGACGCTTGGCGATTTGGATCGCGAAGACGTTCGACTACACCAAGCGCGTTTCTTAACGCTTCCCACTTAGCGATCTACAAGGGTACGTAGATCCACTCTCCCTCTCGTAGATGCTCATCACCATGGATAGATCTGCGTGTGCGTAGGAAATTTTTTGTTTCCCATGCAACGTTCCCCAACAGTTGAAGGTGTTGTCTACTTGTTATTGTGTTGGTCTTTATTGACGAGACATGAAAAACAAGATGGAAAATAATTGCCCAAGATGTCTCTCACCACACATGGCAATGTCGACAGAAGGACGTTTATACCTTCTTGAAAGCATTGATGCGGAAAAATTGACTTGGTCGTAGGCGTTAATTTCACATATTGTGATTATTCACCTATAATTGACTTTTTTATGTATTTTTTTAATAATTAATACGTATTGAAATTCTGAAATGTTTAGTTTTTGTCAGAATTCGATGTCGGGTTCTTAAACATGAAAAAAATGTTTTTATGGCAAATTATGTGTCATGAGAACAACAAATCCTGAAATATTTAGTTTTTGTCAGAATTTGCCATACGTACTGAAGGAAATTGTCATGCTCATGACACGTAATTTCCCATAAAATTGTTTGATTTGTCATGCTTAAAAATTTGATGTTGGATTTGTTTAGCATTTCCATTAATAAAAACGGTTACGTGCATCACATTGGGGTTTAAAATGGGATAATCGGCGCCGCATATGTCTGTGCTTGAAATTTTAGGCCCAAAATTAAACCATCCGAGAGCTTGTTCGCTTCATCCCCACCACATGGGGATTGGAGAAGATTGGAGGGGTTTGAGGTGGATTTCAACTTGCTGGGCATTTAATCCCTTCCAATCACTTTCAAACCCCTTGAAATCTTATGGATTCGAACAAGGCCTGAGATGGGTGGCGAGGATTATACGGTGATGCGACGCAAGGATAGGTCGGAATGGAGTGGCATAAAATGGAATATGTATTTTGCTCTTCTGATGAACCATGCCATTTTGTACACATTTGGTTATTCTCTAAAAAATGGATCATGGTGGGCAATGCAAGCAAATACCTATTTGGGCACATTAACACCGCAAGGCTCTGGATTTACGGTGTAATTTTGGTGTTTTTTACGTTCCAATGTTCTTCTAATGTAGACAACCAAATTATATTATCTTGATTTATTATGAGAAAAAACTGATTCTACTATTGTTTATTTTCTTTTCTTATCATTCATGTTTCTACATAACCGCTTTCTTCATAAATTCCGTACAAATAATATTGTTGCTACTGTCGTTATTGTTTCATTGTTTTCTTTTATGAAAATCCCTCGGGCTGAGTAAATGTGAATTCATAAATACCATATGGTTTCATATTCCCAATCATCTCCTTAACATATCTATTTTCTCTTTCTTCATATTCCCTTCAGATATGTAAGAGTATAGCCCATTATCAAATGATGTATTTTTTATCATGAAAGGTATGTTTGTTGTTCCCTCAAATTATTGATACATTACAATTCTAGTCTCCTTAATTATGGTGCATGTTTAGTTGAATGCTAACCCTAACTACACCTTAGTTTACATTCATGTCCTAATAGAATGGATAATGTAGTTCTACAAATTCCTCCATCGGCCTTGGGATGTAAAATGTGCTGACAAATAAGGGCATCAATGTGTTCCAGTTTTCAAGCAAGCATGTGTAATTACAACCAGCAATCTTCTTCAAAGTGAAGCACTTGGATATTATCTCTTCAAACCTATAGCTTCATTTGACAAATGTGAGATGATAATTTCCTCCAGTTAGTATACCAGTATATAATTGTTCGGGTGTTGATGACAATCCTAGCTTAAAAGCTTCGCCCTAGCTGAGAGGATGAAGTATAGCGCATTCCGATTATTCCTCGGTTTAATTGTTCCGTGTTGGTTGGCAGCCTACTAATAAGATGTAGTAAAATGGAATATGTATTTTGCCCTTCACGTAAACCATGTCATTTTGTACACCTTTGGTTATTCTCTAAAAAATGAATGATGGTAGACAATGCAAGCAAACACCTATCTAGGTACATTAACATCGCAAGGCTCGGGATTTAGGGTGAATGTTTTTGTGTTTTTTTTTACGTTCCGATGCTCTTCTAATACAGACAACCAAATTATGTTTTTTTTAAAGGAAAGCCCCCACAATGACAACCAAATTATGTTATCTTGAGTTACTATGAGAAATATCGGTTGTACTTTTTGTTTCATCTTTTCGTCTTAGAATGCATTCACTTTGGAAAATATGAAGATACTCTACAATATGCCAATTTTGTTGACATCTCATATCATTCATCAAATGTTCACGAAAATATATAGTTGTGTTTATTTTCATAGTTGTATTATTTATCACTCCATAAATCTTTCTCCTAACCACTAGCATAAATTATGGCCGCAACACACGAGGTATCGTCTAGTTTTGTTAATCTTTAACATGTTTGTTCAAAATAATAATGTGTAAAAATTACACACAGTGTGTCAAACATGGTTTTATTATATAGGTCTTCCCGTTTCAAAGAATTTGACCAAGTTTCAGACAAAGAAAAAAGACTTGGCTACAAACCTAACGTCATTTCTTTTTTGCCAAGGCAAATCGAACTTTTCTATGATAATTTGTGTACGTCCAGAATGACAAATTCAGTTGACAAGCATCACAAGTCCTCCTCGATTCATATATCTATACCATGAAATTGTCAAATACTCGTAAACTGAATTTATCACCTTCACGCTAACTAAATTTGCCATAAAAACATTCACTTTGCCAATGCAAAATATGACGTTAGATTTTTAGCATTACCACCAAATAATACTACGTCTCACAAGTCAAAAAAAAGTTATTGCTCGGTAGATACTCATAGCTGCCGTCCAATCATGCGTTCTCACCATGGACAGTTTGACGGACGTAAACCAGCCACACAGTAAATTTTCAAATTTCAAAACGAGGTGAGGAAGAGCGAACCACTTGACCACCGGCCGCCAGCCGCTCCCAACACTCAACGCCATGTTTTCCTCTCTCGCGCCGGAGCGAGCCCCGGCTGCTGCTGCTGCTGCGGCGGCGGCGGCCTCGAAGAACGTCGACGAAAGCGGCCCGGCGTCGCCGGAGAGGCTCCGCCACATGCACGCGGACGTGGCGGAGTTGCTGCGCGCCAACACCACCCCACGACGCCGGCGGGCGAGGAAGCCGCTGCCAGCCGCGCCCGAGGAGACGCCGCGCGGGCACGCGCGCTACGGGTGCGCGTTCGAGGCGGAGGGCGGGTTCGCGCCGCCCCGGATGGTGTGGGCCAAGGTCAAGGGCTACCCGCGGTGGCCGGGGCAGGTGTTCGACCCGGCGGACGCGTCGGCGCTCGCGCTGCGCGAGCGGCGGGCGACCGGGGCCACCCTGGTCGCCTGCTTCGGAGACGGCTCCTTCGTGTGGGCCGGCGCGGCGGACCTCACCCCGCTCCGCGACGACTTCCCGCGCCTCGCCGGCGTCGGCCTCCGCAGCAACTACAAGGTCGAGTTCGCCCTCGCCCTCGACGGCGCGCTGGCCGAGGTCGCGCGACGCGTCGACGCCGGCCTCTCCTGCGGGTGCTTCGGCGCGGCCGCTAAGAGGCAAGTCTTCCAAAACTCCGGCCTTCGCAGAGGCGCGTCCGGCGCCGCGGTGGACCCCGGCTACGCCCGGGGCGCGCTCCGCGGCGAGGCGTTCCTCGGGTACGTCCATGCGCTGGCGTTGGCGCCGGAGGAAGGTGCCGACAGGCTCGACCACGCCGTCGCCGCGGCGCAGCTGGAGGCGTTCAACCGGTGGAGAGGCAAGAACGTCGTGGTGTTCGCCGAGCGTGCAAGTCGTGCTGCAACTCCCAAGAGAACGGCAAGGGCAAGGGGCCAAGACGACGGCGTCTCCAATGGCGGCATGGTGTTGCCTTCGACGCCGCGTACACGCCGTGCAACAACCCCCAAGAGAACAAGGCCAACGGGACAAGTCGACGACGTCGCCGGCTCCGCCATGGTGTTCTCTGCAAGCCGCACCACAACCCCGAAGAGGACAAGGCCAAGGGGGCAGGACGGCGGCGACGCCTCCACCGGCAACCGGATCATGACAAGGTGCGCGCGCGCGGCAGCGGCGGCGGACGCGGCCTTCATGCGGAAGATGTTCCGCAACGACGCGAGCGTGGACTACTACGCGTCCGCGAAGGGCATGACGCCGCAGGCCGGAGCCGAGCTCGCCCTCGCCACGGCGCAGCCGAGGGCCTTCGCCCAGTGGAGTGCCGCCTCCCCAACCTTCGTCCCCGACGAGCACACCGCCACCCACGACGACGACACCACCGAGGCCGCCGCGAACGCCAAGGCCGCCATGGATGCCGCGGCCAAGATGACAGGAGGCGAGGATTCCGCCGACGATCCCGGCAAGTGGAGGATGACGAGCTGCATCAGCTCGAGGGAGGAGGACTCGGGCTGCGAGGACGGCGTCGACGGCGACGACGCCACGGGATCCGAGTGCTCCTCCGAAACCGAGGCCCCGTCCCGTGAGACGACGGCGAGCAGCGGCAGGTGGAAGAATCACTTGATCGTCCTGCAGTTCATGGTTATCGTTGTGCTCGTGTGCCGGCTAACGATGGAGTAGTAGTATCGACATCAGATGATCTGATCGTCCCTGCAGTTCATGACTACCGTTCGCATTCAGATGTGTGTGTGTGTGTGTGTGTGTGTGTCTGGTTATCGTTCATGGCATTTGTCTGCGTTTCGTTCTCTTTTGGTTCGACTGAAAAACAGCATTCGAGATCACTGAACAAAACTTCGTTCATCTGATCGAGCTAGCGTAGCATTTTGTGAAGGTGTCAGAGCTGAAGTATATCGTCCATTTGCATGTGGTTCAGTGACAGATGAGTTGTAAGATCATTTGTTATCTTCCACGAATTTTATCTGCACTGTATTCATATGAAAACATCACTGGAGATCAGATCAGTAAACTAAACAGCCTTCATTTCATCCCAGCTGGTGGCAGTGAAAAAGATTGTAATTTTGCAAGTTGTCCTCCATGATTGCAAAACTTGAGGAAGGAAGATCATATTGCCGCTGCCTTTCATGAAAGCTCTGAGAAGCAGCAGGCATGCAACCTTTGCAGCACCGGTTCGAACATGGTGGCATGCAGTCATGGCTACTACTACTCACAACCTGACAAGAAGCCACAACAACCTGCCTTTCATGAAGCTACTACAACATGTAAGAAGCCACAACAACCTCACAATCTGATCGTGTGGGGTGGGTGGACGTAAAGCAGATGCTTCTGCAGCATCTCTGCACTTGTGCAGCAGCGGATCAAAAGCTCATCAGATTTGGCCTGGGACAAAGAAACAAGAAGGAAAGAAAAGCTGTCGTTGTTTGTACTTGCACCGTGGGGTTGAGAGAGAGAGAGAGAGAGAGAGAGAGAGAGAGAGAGGGAGGGAGGAATACGGCAGTGGCAAAGACGACAGAGCTCCAACGGCAAGCCAAACAGTTGAGTTCATTGAACCAAAGACAGCACTGACAGGCGGTTTTACCATGAAGAAGATCGATCAGAAATGAGCCCGTGAGTGTAGTATTATTGGTTTCTACCATATGCTTTTTGCTTTCTGGCCTCCCGTTCTTTTGAAACGGACGGGTTTCTTCTTCTGGCCGATTTCTTCCCATCTTTTGCTCGTGGGCAGCCGAGTTGCCTCTCGTGTGATTGCATGGCAACACTGCCCGGATGGAATCTTATTTCACCTCTATGCCCTAGAGGCTACAGCTCCCGTTTCACCGTCGGTCGGTCGCTGGTTTGCTGCCGTTATTTCTCACCGTCCAAAATCTGGCCAAAGCACCGCCGCCGTTTCACCGCCGGACGCCATGAGACCTGGTGCTTGAGATGAAGGTCACGAGGGTCAGACTGACAGGAGATCAGCCTAAGCGAAGCAAAGCAAACCAGCCAGCAGACCGGCCGCTGCAGCAGGTGCAGAGGGACAGGAGATGAGATGAGAGCTGCGGCAGTCTCTAGTACTAGTACGGTAGTACCAAGCTTGCTTTTGCTTTTCTGGCCTCCTCACCTTGTTCTGAAAACGGATCGCTTCTTTCTGACTTTTGCTGATTGGATAGGTACCCCAGTTGCCAGCAGCCTCTGGTGTGATGTGATCCGCAACAGCGCCCTGATGTTACTTTCTGACTTTTTCGCCAACAAGCACAGCCCCATATCATCCGTTCATGCTGAAAAACACTAGGAATGTAGTGAGATGGGTGTGCATTTTGATGGTGGGTTCATAAGTTCCATGGGACTAATATCATCATGGGTGTGCATCAGTTCCATGGGACTAATATCATCATGCTAAAAAAAGTGCAAATTTCAGCAAAAGTTAATTGCACATTCCGGATCATAACCTGACTGCGATGGGGTACATGAGTAGGAGTACCTGATCATAATGGAAGCAATCGTCTCTTCTCAAACTCAAAAGTGAATGGCACGTTCATCGTAGTAGTAGTAGTAGTACAAGGCCCCCAACCGACAAAATCAGAGGCAGTAAAACAGGCCTCTGCACAGCACTAGTACAATGTAAAAAAAGAAAGTCAAGATTTTTTTTCTCTCTTTCTTTCTGAAAAAGAAAACAACCACCTTCCTTTTGCTCACGTCGGCCTTCCCTCCGTCTCAAGATCGCATTTTGGCATATGGCCTCCGTCTGTTCCCGTCGCCTCCCCCTAAACCCCAGCCAAACCCCTCCCTCTCCGTCGCCGTCCGCCTCCACAGACCTCTCTCCTTCCTTCGTCCCCGTCCACGGCCGCCTGCCGCTCGCTCTCCGGTAAGGGCCAGCCAGCCTTCCTCCTCCTCCTCCTCCCTTTCGAGAAGAGGCGAGGCGCTGATCGTTTCTTGCCGCTGCTCGTTTGCAGGGTGGTTGGTAAAGACCATGGCGCCTGCTGCTCTGTCGCCGGAGGAAGGAGCCGTCGCCAAGAACGTCGGCGAGGTGCAGGGGAGCGCCTCGGCACCGCCGGAGAGGAGGGTGCGGTCCCTGCACCCGGACGTGGCGGAGCTGCTCCAGCGATCCAGTGACCGGCGGGCCAGGAAGCAGGGGGCGCCGACGGCGCGTGCGGCCAAGGGCGAGGGGCGGGAGGGGCGCCCCGCCCGGTACGACTACGTGTTCGAGCGCGAGGAGGAGGACGAGGCGGGGCTCCCGGCGCCGCCGCGGCTGGTGTGGGCCAAGGTGAGGGGCTACCACTGGTGGCCGGCGCAGGTGTTCGACCCGGCGGACGCGTCGGCGCTGGCGCTCGGGGAGCGCCGGCGCCGCGGGGCCGCCCTGGTGGCCAACTTCTGGGAGCGGACGTTCGCGTGGGAGGCTGACCCGGCGGCGCTCCGCCCGTTCCGCGAGGGGTTCCCGCGCTTCGCCGCCGTCGACCGCGCCCACGTCCCTCGCTGGGGCGCCCGCAAGACCATGTCCCCGTTCGCCTCCGCCGTGGACGCCGCGCTCGCCGAGGTCGCGCGCCGCATGGACTTCGGCCTGTCGTGCGACTGCGCCATCAGCCGCGGCGTCGCCAGGAGGCAGGTGGTCGACAACGCCGGCGTCCGGGACGGCGCGCACGGGGCCGTGGTGGACACCGCATTCGCCAGGGACGCGTTCCGCGGCGACGCGTTCGTCGACTACCTCTCCGCGCTCGCCGCCGCGCCGATGGCGGGAGCCGACAGGCTCGAGCTCACCGTCGCCACCGCGCAGCTCAGGGCCTTCACCCGCTGGAGGGGCACCCGAGGCCTCCCCGTGTACACGGTTTGGTACGGCATCCACGACATTGCCGATGGCGCAATGGAGGCCACGCCGGCACGCCGTGGCCGTGCCAGTGCCACCGCCAAGAGGGGAAGGCCAGGGAGCGACAGCGCCGATGGCAAATGGAAGATGGCAAGGTGCGTGACCTGCGGCAGACCAAGAGAGGGCGCGGAAGACGCCCTGGAGCTGGAGAACTACGGGCCAACTCCACATCCCCTGTCGCACAAGACGACCACGAAGATGGGGAAGCTCATGCGCAGGGCCGCACGCCGGATGTCGCTGTCGCCGGTGACCCGCAGAGCTGACCGTGCCACGCCCACTCCTCCTGCGAATGCAGGTGTGGTGACAAGGTGCACAACCGCTGCTGCTGCTGCCGATCATACCACCGCTCAGCCGCACGACGTCGCCGTCACCACGGCCGCTCCTCCGGCGAAGCCTCAGCTCAACAAGGACGAGCAGCCTCAGCTGACCGGTCTGCTGCTGAACTTCACCGGCCCGGCCACCGTCCCTCCGGCGACCGACCTCGTCGACATCTTCAGCCGGTTCGGGCCGGTGGTCGAGGCCAGGGCGGAGGGCTTCTCCGTCGCCGTGGTGATCTTCGAGAGCAGCCTGGACGCCGCGGCGGCGTTCGCCGGCACGGCCAAGATCGCCGCCCTCAGCCCCAACCTCGTCAGCTTCCGCCTCGCCTACTCGCTGTCGGCCCCCGCGCAGCAGGCCGAGTCTCCGCAGAGCCCCATGACCATGAACGCCGACGAGATGGATCACCTGCTCGATCAGGCTCATGGGATGGATCTCCTCGACCTCCTCGCAGTCGAAGCCCTTCAGTAGCTGGCTTTGCACAATCACTCACTCAGGTTTTCTTCTTCTTCTGCTCATCATCCCTGATAATGTACTCTTCTTCTTGCCTGCAACATCATGACATTGCAGCCTTCCTCTTCATGTGTTGCTCAATGTCAATGTTGCTTTTTTCTTCTTGCAGGTTATTTTGGATATGAGAACTGAGAAGGCAATGGAAGAGTTTACATGTTCTTCAAATCAAGCAAGGATTTTTTGAATCTTATTAGGTGATGGTAACCTGTAGCAGGGAAAATAGTTCAGGAACTAGTCAGTTGTGTTGCATCCATGTGGGGTGGTGAAGTAGTGGCAAGCATCACTCATCAGTTGCATCTTTTTGGTCTGTCTTCTATACAAAATGTTGTTTCACTTCCTACATGCCACTGAGTTATATCTGTGGTGCAAAGACATGTAAGTTGCTGCTCACGATATATATCCTATCTATCCATTTGGACTTTGGATTGGTGCTGCATTCGAGATAAAATTTGTAGCAGAAACTTGTTTCCATGCTGTGTTCCATTTTTGTCTGAAATGATTATAGCAGTCCATGTGCTTGGAGACTTGTTACCCATATTAGAAATCCTGGTGCAAAGGCCGGGGGAGATCCTTCTTTTTCAAAAAAAAAGTAAAAATATATATTCAAAATCTTGATAATTGACGGATTATTGATTATTTTCATTTCAGTTTTTATTAGCTACTCAAAAGACAAATATTTGATAGGCACATCTCTTCGTTCTACCTACATTTTTCATTGGCGGACAGTTTGCATCGCATCATAGCCATGCTCAAACTCGGTGTGACCGAGTATAGACTATAGAGTACCAATTTTCAGGCACCAAATTATTGAGCCGCTAAGAGCAAAAACCTACAAGTTGTTGAAATGGCTTGTGGCCACCCAAAATTCGCAGGGGGCGCATAGGTCAGGGGTGGCAGTTTCTACCACGATTTTGTTTTCTGCGCTCCACTTCTCAGCACCGGCCGGATGGAGTTTTACTTACTTATTAACCTAAAAAAAACTTATTAACCTCAATCCCCAACAACCACAGCTGTTGCATATCACCATGCCACGATGACATCTTTCATATCGGTGGTGAAAAACAGTAGGAATGCAATGACATTGGAGTACTTTCTTTTATGGTGGATTGATTTGGCTGGAATCGACTTTCATGTGACAAATTCAATATATACAAGCTAAAATTTTGCACCTCGTTGCCCAGAAGATTTACAAAGAAAAAAATGACTGCATGTTCTGAACTAAAATCTGCTGGCGGGCAGTACCTGATCATAAGGAGGCAATCTTCTGTTTTAAAATTCAAATCGAATGGCATGTTCACAGAAGAGTACTACAAGGCCCCAACCGATATAATGGTAAAATCAGAGGCAGTAAAAAAGGCATCTGCACAGTACATACAAGGAAGTAGAAACTCCAAAAAACAAGAAACTTTTTCTCTTCTTTTGGTAAGACAAAAAAAAAAAACTCTCCTCCGTCCCCCGCAAGATTGCGGTTTTGCCATTCATCTCTTGTCTTCCCGTCGCCTCGAACTGCCCCTAAACCCCAACCGATCCAAGCCCCCCGTCTCCGTCCCTTCCTTGTGATCTTCCCCGTCCATGGCCTACTTCTGCACGCTCTCCGGTGGCGGCGAGGACCCCTCCTTCTCCCTCCCAACAGGAGGCGACGAGAGGACGCGCGCGCCGGCGGAACACATGGCGTCCGCTCTGGCGCCGGAGGAGGGCGCGGGCGCCAAGAACGTCGACGACGGGCGCGGGACCGCCGTGGGCCGCTCGTCGAGGCACCGGGCCCTGCGCTCGGACGCCGCGGCGGAGGTGCTCCAGGGGGAGGGGCGCGACCGGCGGGCCAAGGCCAAGAAGCAGGCGGCGACGGCGGCGAAGGGGGAGGGGCGCGCCCGGTACGGATGCGCGTTCGAGGAGGAGGAGGCGGAGGGAGTGATCGCGGCGCCGCATCGGCTGGTGTGGTCCAAGGTGAAGGGCCACCCGTGGTGGCCGGCGCAGGTGTTCGACGCGGCGGACGCGTCGCCGCTCGCGCTGGCGGAGCGACGGAAGGAGGGCGCGGTCCTGGTCGCCAACTTCTGGCAGAAGACGTTCGCGTGGGTGTCCGGCGACTCCGCGGCCGCGCTCCGCCCGTTCCGCGACGGGTTCCGGCGCCTCGCCGCCGTCGACCGCGCCCACGTCCAGCTCTGGGGCGCCCGCGCCACCATGTCCCCGTTCGCGTCCGCCGTGGACGAGGCGCTCGGCGAGGTCGCGCGCCGCGTGGAAGCCGGCCTGTCCTGCGGCTGCGCCGTCGCCAAGAAGCAGGCGATCGACAACGCGGGGGTACGGGAGGACGCGCGCGGCGCGGTGGTGGACGCTGCGTTCGCCTGGGACGCGTTCCAAGGCGAGTCGTTCGTCGAGTACGTCTCCGCGCTGGCCGTCGCGCCGCTGGAGGGAGCCGACAGGCTCGAGCTCACCGTCGCCACGTCGCAGCTCACGGCCTTCACCCGGTGGAGGGGCGCCCGGGGCCTCCCCGCGTACACGGCTTGCCATGGCATCGGCGACGTCGCCGACGGCGTCGTGGAGGGCACGCGGGCACGCCGTGCCACCACCAAGAGGGGAAGGCCGAAGGGCGGCAATGCCGAGGGCAAACGAAACATGTCAAGGTACTGCACCTGCGACGACAGCACAAGCGAGAGCGCGGAAAATCCCTTGGAGATGGAGAACTATGAGCCAAGGCCACAGCCCGTGTCTCACCAGACGACCACCAAGATGGGGAGGCTCATGAGCCAGGCCGCGCGGCGGATGTCGCAGTCGCCGGTGACCCGCAGACCCGCCGATCCTCAGGGGAATGCAGGTGTGACGATGACAAGGTGCACCAGCGCTGCCGCTGCTGATCACGCCACCGCTGCTTCGAATGGTGGCCCCAGCAGCAAGGAGGACGAGCAGCCTTCGCTGACCGGGCTGGCGCTGAACTTCACCGGCCCGGACACGGTCCCTCCGGCGAGCGACCTCGTCAAGATCTTCAGCAAGTTTGGGCCTGTGGTGGAGGCCAGGCCAGAAGGTTCGACGGTCTCCGTGGTGATCTTCGAGAGGAAATCGGATGCCGAGGCGGCGTTTTCACGCGCGGAGAAGATCCGCGCCCTGAGCCCGAACCTCGTCAGCTACCGCCTCGCCCACTCGCTGTTGGCCACCATGCCGGCTGATTCTCCACAGAGCCCGATGAACGCCGATGAAATGGATCACCTCTTTGTTGACATTGATGATGAAGCTCTTCAGTAGCTTGGCCTTCAGGTTTTGTTTTGGGGGATCACTCTCAGGTTCCTTCTTCTGCTCATCCCTGGCAATGTAGTTTCTCTTGTCTGATCCATGACACTGCAGCACTTCCTGTTCCTATGTCACTCACTGTCAATGTTGATTTTCCTCTTGCAGGATATTTTGGATAGGAATGGGAGGAGGCAATGAAAGAGTTTACATGTTCAAATCAAGCAAGCAAGTTTTGAAGTACTATTAGATGATATAGCCTGTAGCAGGAAAAAGTTCAGGAACTAGAAAGTTATCCAGGTGGACTGGTGTAGTAGTTTCCAGCAGTTGCAGTGTTGTTTAATGACTATGTTAGTGAGTTATCATGTTGATATAAGTTGATGATGTTTTATATTTATCTATCTATATATATGCTCTGATTTTGGAACCGTTCGAGCTACGAAATGTGCAGCAGAAAATTGCTTTGGTTTGTGTTTTCATGTTGAGTTCAGCTTTCCATCTGAAATGATTATGGCAGTCCATGTGTATGCAGACTTGTCATGAAGTCTGGTAATTGGTTCCATGCTCTTTAATTTTGTTATATGAACAAATGTGAGATTCCAAACCTTAGTAGTATGTTTCATATTCAATTCATCACAAATTCCACCAAACATCTATGATAATGCCCCGAAGGAGGCCTGATGGGCACCTTTTGCGTCTAAAATTTGCTAACAAGATAAAGAGCAAATCATGTCTGCAAACTAGAGGAATTAACTTGCAGATGATGAGCGATAATTCAGTAACTAACCAAACAGCAAGATAGTAATCATTTGTGTAACCTTTGATAACCAAGAAGCACCAGTACATTCTCAACTTGGAGGTGTCAAGATATCACGTTACATACATCGACTCGAAAGAATCAAAGTGGGCTGTACAACAATGATCTAACTGGAGGGGAGAAAAATGGAGTTGCATATTCAGCGCAACCGATCCCCGACCAGAAACATCAACAAATCAAAAGAAGAACAAAAAAACAATGATCTACCCTATCTAGTATGTACATTGCTCCTACCCATTCTGACTGATGCGTGTCATGACAAGTGGAAGGAACCTAAACCCTCTGCCAGAGCGTATTTGAGCTTCGTTCTCATTATCTCCTGCGATCCATAAACACAGATGGGTGAGAAATCGTCCCGACTTTGCATGCTTGTAGAATTATTAACTAACAACATGCATGGGATGGTCTGTTTTGTTTTCATGGTACCTTCGAGGAGTAAGGAGGAAGCTTGATGAAGTGCCGGCAAGTGTTGACGCTTGGCAACTCGTTGTCGATGTTGCCATCGCATTGCTGTTGAACACAATGAATGTTGTTCAGATCAGTCTCATCAGAATCTTAGACTTTTTATCCTATTAGAGTAGTTTCCTATGAGAAAAAGAATTGCGAACCTTTCGCACGACGGTGAGCTTTGGATCAAGCGAAGCTAGGCCACCAAGTGGGAGCTGAGGAGCTCCAGTGGTGAATTGCAGGAATGCCCGCTGGTCCTCTCTTTCAAACTCCCGCAAGATCTCCAGGAACTGCACCAATGGATTATTGAGTATTAGCATTTCAGTTCTCTATTATTAGCTGTTCAAAAGACGAATGTTTGAGTGTCTCCACTCTACTTACACTTTTTATTGGTGGACTGTTCGCATCATAGCCATGCTCAAATTCAATGTGATCTTCAAGTTTGGTTGACTGCAAGAAGCATCAGAATCATTAAGCAAAAACACTTTGTAGCAATGATGAAAATAAGAAACAATGGGGAAGTATGCTTACAGCCCAAGAATCTTGTTCACCACAAAGTATGCGCTCCATCTCTTCCTCGTTGAACATTGTAAGGGTCTTTAGAGCAAAGACCTGAAAGTTGTCGAAACGGGTCAGTACTTGTCCGCTTCAGAAAACAAGATGAAATACATTTGATCTAGTGAATATTCAACAGAAAACTAACCTCGTTAACTGCAGACTTGAAGGCCTCGACCTGTTTCGCAATCCCGCTCTTCAAGGTCGCGTCAACTATCAAATTTACATACTCCTCCAGATTGCCGAGTGTCACCATCTTGTCTGAGCCTCCAGGAACAAGCTCATATTCAAGATTTCCAGGAAGGGTAAAGTCCAGGCACAAATCTTCCAGTCTCACATTTTTATACGACAAATCTGCGCTGGGATTGGATGTCTTTTTCTCTGAAGATTTCTCCAAGAACTTCTTCCTTTTAACTAGTGCTTGAAACTCCAGTAAAGTTTTGCCCAGCTCAGGATCAAATGATGGAATGTCGTAGATATCAAGCTCCTAAAACAAAAGAAAGATACATAATCAGAACAAAGGAGATGCAATTGAGCAATGGACAAACAGTTACTGGATGATTGCTGAAGAAAGTACCTGGCCAAGCATGATCTTGTAGAATGCTTTTGAGAGCGGGATGTCCAGGATCCTTCCATCGAGAAGGGCTCTGGCGACAACATGTCCAAGAAGCTTGAACTTTTTTACCACGTCAGACAATTCGATCCCTCGTGTTGAAGTGCCTACTGAGGACCATGGCTGTGGAAACAGCCCAAAGCTAGGACGAACGAATCCAGTTTCTCCTGCTTTTCTAGCATTATTATCGCCTCTCCACATCCCAATCCCGAGCCTCTGAAGTTCATGACTAACAGTACTGTAAAATTCAAAGGTCGGGCCTCGCCCAGTGCCAACCTCTCCTGCAAATACCACCTCAATGGTTTTGGTGCTTGACCCATGTTTGGTCATCATAGAGGCAGCACTTTCAAGTATGTTATCTCGTGTTACTTTGTGCTTCTTCATCTTTTTACTTGCCTCATTTAGAGCATCAATTTCCTCTTCCTCATCTGGTGAAGCACTTGCCTCATCTGGAGTACTTGAACCATTTGGAGCACTTGTCTCATCTCCCATGAATGAGCGATGCACTGTCAGGCAAAAGTACTTCCACCGTGCACTGAAGGACAATAAAAAGGGGCAAGTTTCTGCTAGATAGCCACACCACGAGGGTACCAGCCCATCTTCAAATAGGCTCTCTTGCATTTGTAGCTCCAGCTTATTTGTCAGAAGGTTACTCATGAACTGATGCTGTGGAATCGGAGAGATTGTCACCTTAAGGTCATCCAAATTCTGGAGGTTGCCTTCAGCAAATTTGCATATCTGCTGATCCATTGACAGCTGATATGAAAAACGATTAAGTCCTTCAAGGACTTTCAGCATAAATAACAAGTCGTAGGATGGATCAAATTCATCCACATCGCCAGGAAGCTTCCCAAGGAATAGAGTACAGAAAAATGGGTCCTTTACCAGTGACCGTTCAAGTTTTTCCTGCATGGCAAAGAACTGAGTATTGCAGGAACTCGTAGAAGAGATGTTCTCGCTTTTGTTTCTGTTATATGATATGCTGTACTCTTCATCCCAAAAAGACGGATCAATCACAATATCAGACTGTCCTGCATTCTTTAAACGCACAAGTGACTCAAAAATTGATGCAGATGGCTGGAGTTTTGTGCCTTTGTAAGAGAACATCAATCTTGGGGGTCCCTGCGCGTTCCCTTTGGAACAAATCGCAGGCCAGAGGATTGCTTCAATTTCACCTGGCTTTGAAGAAAGACTAACCGGGAGAACACCACCATAACTGCGCAACTCTTTCTCCCTGCGTGCCTTTACAAATTTTATATCCAGTGATTCTGATTCCTGGGTTCTTGAATGCCTCAGAGGAATCATCGTGCTCTCACGGGTGCGCTGTCCATGATCAGATAGTATTACAGGAAAACTGTCATAAGACATGTGCAGAGCGTCTAGCAGCTTATCCACCAAAATGCCAAGGGGCTTCACGGAGCTTCCATTGGACACCTTAAGAGCCAAATGGGTGAACTTCTGCAATCGATGCTGCACTTCCTTAAGCTGCTCTGCTAAGTCCTGGCAATTATCGAGGTTTGACTTCAGGTATGCCCTGTTGGAGAGATAATCTACTAAATACTTTGCCGATCCGCTCTTTGCAAACGCAAAAGTAGAGGTACTTGGAAGTTCATCTGATAAAAATTTCCTTGAAATATCAGACAACTCTTTGCAGAGATCCAGATCCTGGGTGGGGACTGTCAAGGTATGACGATTCAGCCTAGCAAAGAAATCTCTGACGAATTTAATAAGGCATCCAAACCTATGTGGAGATTTCTTATTTGCTTTCACCACAACAAAGCTTTTCTTTATCTCTTTTGCTAGATTCAAGATAGCATTGTTCTCAATCTTGCACCCGTCTGTCGAGGAAGAATCCAAGTCCAAATCAAAACACATACACCATTCTTGCGTATTATTTTTCCTTTTCAACTTCTGACTGGAGTTTCTATTTTCTTCTCGTGCATGTATGGTCTCA
Organism: Hordeum marinum; assembly: GCA_022496015.1. Classification (NCBI taxonomy): domain Eukaryota; kingdom Viridiplantae; phylum Streptophyta; class Magnoliopsida; order Poales; family Poaceae; genus Hordeum; species Hordeum marinum. Next base: position 38,138,761 of record CM039672.1, on the reverse strand, counting down.
ATTGCATGCTTTACACCCTCCTTGGTAAAGCTCTCCAAGAAAAATTGATGGTGCTTTTTCAGGAGGGTCTTTGAAACTTCGAGCGTTTGGAACACGATATGGCGGTTCTTCCGGGCCAACAGACAGGTAAGAAAGCTGATACAAGAACAGAAAAAAAAGTTCAATAAATGTCATGTATCGACTTATCCAAAATCTTTTTAAAGACAACAATTGTTGCAAATTTTTACCTCGAGAGATTTGCAGTCTTCTGTAATCCCACCAGGAAAGTAGGTGTGCTTAATTCAACAATGTTGCCGATGACAACGACGCACCTGTAGCAAACGGATGATAGCGCACCACATTTTGCAACCTGTGTTGGAGTGCAGAAATATGTATGTAAAGGGACAGTTCTAGCGGCAGCTCCTTTCCTTAGGATACTGAATTGTATGTCAAATTGTCAAGGGAGTCATACCTGTGTTATAAGGGCCACAATGCTAGCAAGCTGGTCAATGTGTGGACTTTGCTCTGTGGCGACATTCTGTCCAGATGTTCCGAGAGGCTGCATAAGCTGATAGAGGAGCTCCACAAGCATCTCCAACTGATGTTTGGAAATCAATAGTGTCAATGAAAGTTCTCACCAGCAAAATGCATGTAAAGGGATATTTTTGCATCCTTCGGGAGTACACGAGTGTGCTCTAATATGTCATAAACATGTGTCACATGATGTTGGCTACATCTAATCGCATAGTTTTACGAGAACGCCGATGCAAATACTTAAAATTTCGATGAAAGAGATGGCATGGCAACAAAATCCAATACAACGAGGGCAGGTATAGTACCTTGTCGCTGCCACTGGGCGAGCAGCTGTAGGTAGTAATCATCTCCTTGAGCAAATCGCAAACGCCCAGGTCGAAAAGGGAGTTCACAGCCTTCTCTGAAACGGAAGCAATGTGCTTGAGCAGCGCAAGGATGCCCTGCCACGCACGCAAATTCATCCATGAGTCTTTATTCGTGAAATATGAGACAAGAACTGTGGTAAAACAAAATGCAAAGCTGGTGGTGACTGGGGAGACAGGATCATGGCACGTACGGGTAAAGTGTCGTCGTCGAGGGTCTTCCACCCGTCCTTGTCCAGCAGTCCCATGGCCGCGTCGACCACCTTGGACTCGCAGAGCCTGTCCATGTGCTCGGCCTTGCCGTGGGCATCGGCGGCGAGCATCCCCAGGCAAGAGAGCGCCGACCCCAGTATCTGGCGTCCACAGAGACCGACCGATCACGCGTCAGAACAGCAGCTCCCAAACACGGGGAAACACCACACGAATGACGAGTCAGGGGCGTACCGAGTTGTCGGCGGACTGCAGGAGGTTGCAAAGCGCCGGCGCGGCCTCCATGGCCTTGGGCACGTCCGCGTCGTCGCACTCCTGGACGAGCTGGGCGACGATCTTGAGCGCCACTTTCTGTCGGCATTCCCACAAACAGGTGGTGAGCAGAGCAACAGGCGGGAGCGCACGGGGCGGCGGAGGTTTGCGGCGAGGGGGTGGGAGGCTGACCTGCTTGCTGGCGGAGAGGAAGTCGAAGAAGTGGAGCGCGGCGGCGGCGACGCCCAGGCGGAGGCACTCGTTCGGGCATTCCTCGGATATCGCGTCCAGAGCTCGGAGGCACTGCCGGCCGGGACACAAGAAGCAAGACGGAGTGAGTGAATAGTAATAATACCACGACCAGATAAATAAAATAATTGCCCTATATGCTCCGATTATATTTTGGAGAGTACTTAATATGTTTGTGATGATTTCAAGAAAGAAAGAACTGTATTTTTTCAGATTTTGTTAGCCATGTAGTAGTAACAATAAGTGAACAAGATGGATTTCAAACAGTGAGGCCAGTTAATTAAAGGAAATCCATGATTGCATGTGTAGGGTTTAAGCCGGGGGTTTAGGATCAACGTCAGCAACTGATCAATGAGCGACAGTGTATCTGTACGTTACGTACCTCGTCGGCGAGCTCGATGTTGTCGGCGGCGAGGAGGCGGTCGCGGAGGGCCTCGACGGCGCCGTGCCGGAGGAAGACGGCGGCCCACTGCGGCAGGATCCCGACGGCCTCGGCGATGGCCCGCGCGGCGAAGACGGGCAGGTCGCCCTGGTCGACGGCGCCGGGGCCGGGGCCGGGGGCGGCGAGGGTGAGGAAGCCGGGGAGGCGGGCCGCGAAGTAGCGGACGTCGACGGCGGCCAGGAGCACGTCCGGGTCGGTGAGCACCAGCGTGTCGCAGAGCGTGGCCAGCGCCGCCGCGTGCGCGTCCGCGCACCCGGCCTCGTCGGTCAGCGCCCGCTGCACGTACTGAAGGATCTCCGCCATCGTGCGCGCGCGTGGGTGTGCGGGCGTCTCGCCGCCGGCCGGCAAGCGGCGGCGAGGGGGGTTTCGCGGGGTCGGCTCGGGTCCTACGGGGATTCTGCCTGCGGAGGGTTTCGATGGGCGCTGCGGGGGGCGAGGGCGGCTTCGTAGGACTCTTTATGCGTGGCGGCGTGGGCGTCACGGATCCCGAGGCGCGCCCAGCTGGTTGCGGGATCGGCCCGCCAGCTCGGGTCGGAGTCGGCGGACTCCCGCCTCGGTCCGAGTAGGCTCCGCAATTCCGCATGCAGCAGCAGCAGCACGTACGTATACGTGCGCGTGTGCAACGAACGCGGCCAGGTGCGATGCATGTGGAGCTGTGGACGCATCGATCAAATCTCGCACTATTTTCTCTGCCGTGCGGCCACGAACCGACGAACATTTTTTTTTTGAATTCGCTTGTAGGAAGAAGAAGAAAAAAGTTGTTAATCAACAAGTTCGTGTAGGTGTACAAGTGACAGCGTCGTTTGCTCCGGGCCGGTCGCAGTGCGATGTTTTCTGTTGAAGGCCTAGGAGGGTTTGGTCTTTCTAAAATCTTTACCAGGAAGAAGATGTACTTCCTTAGTCTGAAAATATTCCCTCCGTTTCTAAATACAAGTCCTTTAAAAGATTTCACAAGGTGATTACATACGAAACAAAACGAGTGAATCTACACTCTAAAGTATGTCTATATACATCCATATGTAGTTATTTAGTGGAACCTCTTAAAAGACTTATATTTAGAAACGGAGGGAGTACTTGTTTTGGAGATGAACGTATCTAAATTTATTTTAGTTATAGATATATCTGTTTTATTCATTTCTAAAATAAGTATTTTTGGACGGAGGGAGTATCTAAGAGATTTTGTTGTAATTCTTACTCTTATATTATTATCAGGAGTTATACTTTGTAGTTTCTTGCAGTGTTTGGAAGATTGGCCGATTCAACGGTTAATCACCTAATTCATTGCTACTCAATGGGTGGTCGGTAAGATCATCCCTTATCTTTGCGATTTATCGCTCTCAAAAGTGAACTATCGGGAATCTAGGAACAAATTGGTCTGGCCCGCTTCGATAGCCTCTCTCGCATAACACGCCTCCCCACTGGATAATGGTTTGGGAATTTGCCTAGTGCCGTCATGCTCCCGATTCATCCGCCGCTGCCGCCTTGCTTGCCCTCGGGTTGCCAGCGCTACCACTGTCTGAGCTGCCCCCCTCTGGATCTCCCACCTCATCTTCCCCAAGAGCTCAGTCAGCAATGCCCTATGCATTTTCGCATCTCCTAGCTCCTCCAGGACAAAGGAGCAAGACACCGACGACTAGAGCAGCTTGCCGACGCCACCACGTCCTCTGGTAGCATGAGAGTCGTGTCACACCTTCTTCTAGCAGCAAGACGCTGATGACTAGAGCAACTTGTCGATGCCACCCTTCCTCTGGTAGCATGAGAGTCGTGCCGTCCCTTCCTCTAGCAGCAAGACAGCGATGATTAGAGCAGGTTGCCGACGCCACCCCTTCCTCTGGTAGCATGAGAGTCGTGTCGCCCCTTCCTCTAGCAGCAAGACGCCAATGACTAGAACAGCTTGCCAACGCCACCCCTTCCTCTGATAGCATGAGAGTCGTGCCGCCCCTTCCTCTAGCAGCAAGACCCCGATGACTAGAACAGCTTGCCAACGCCACCCCTTCCTCTGATAGCATGAGAGTCGTGCCGCCCCTTCCTCTAGCAGCAAGACACCGATGATTAGAGCAGGTTGCCGACGTCACCCCTTCCTTTGGTAGCATGAGAGTCACGTCGCCCCTTCCTCTAGCAGCAAGACGCTGATGACCAGAGCATCTTGTCGATGCCACCCCTTCCTCTGGTAGCATGAGAGTCGTGCCACCCCTTCCTCTAGCAACAATACACCAATGATGAGAGCAGGTTGCCGATGCCACCCCTTCCTCTGGTAGCATGAGAGTCGTGCCGCCCCTTCCTCTAGCAGCAAGACATTGATGACTAGAGCAGCTTGCCAACGCCACCCCTTCCTCTGGTAGCATGAGAGTCACGTTGCCCCTTCCTCTAGCAGCAAAACGCTGACAACTAGAGCAGCTTGTCGATGCCACCCCTTCCTCTGGTAGCATGAGAGTCATGCGGCCCCTTCCTCTAACAGCAAGACGCTGATGACTAGAGCAGCTTGTCGACACCACCCCTTCATCTGGTAGCATGAGAGTCGTGTTGCCCATTCCTCTAGCAGCAAGACATCGATGACTAGAGCAGCTTGCCGATGCCACCCCTTCCTATGGTAGCATGAGAGTCGTGCCGCCCCTTCCTCTAGCAGCAAGACGTTGATGACTAGAGCAGCTTGTCGACGCCACCCCTTCCTCTAGTAGCATGAGAGTCGTGCCGCCCATTCCTCTAGTAGCAAGACATCGATGACTAGAGCAGCTTGCCGACGCCACCCCTTCCTCTGGTAGCATGAGAGTCATGCCAACCCTTCCTCTAGCAGCAAGATGCTGATGACTAGAGCAGCTTGCTAACGCCACCCCTTCCTCTGGTAGCATGAGAGTCGCACCGCCCCTTCCTCTAGCAGCAAAACGCTGACAACTAGAGCAACTTCCCGACGCCACCCCTTCCTCTGGTAGCATGAGAGTCGCCCCCGCCCCTTCCTCTAGCAACAAGACGCTTACAACTAGAGCAGCTTGCCGACGCCACCCCTTCCTATGGTAGCATGACAGTCGTGCCACCCCTTCCTCTAGCATCAAGACACTGAGGACTAGAGCAGCTTGCCGATTCCACCCCTTCCTCTGGTAGCATGAGATTCACGTCACCCCTTCCTCTAGCAGCAAGACACTGACGACTAGAGCAGCTTGCCAATGCCACCCCTTCCTCCAGGAGCAAGACGTTGATGACTGGAGAAAGCTCAATTGTTTTAGCTTTAATAACTAAAGCATCATATTGATCCATAAGGCTCTTTTTAATCTTCGTAATTCCAGCCTTAATGTTAATGCTCCACCCTTTAGTAACTTTCCCTAGTCTCCGAACTTTGTTCTGCCATCTATCAATAGCAGATTCACTTTAGTAAGCTCCTTCTAGGTTTTCTCAATAAGGGATTTGAAGTCCTCTCTAAGGAATAACCATTTTTCAAATCTACAAGTACTAGATTTAGGATAAAAACCAATACCTCCATACCAAACTATTAGTATGTGATCAGTACCAACCCTAGGGAGAGAAATGGAAGAAGCTGAAGGAAACATCGTATCTAACTCAATATTGCAGAATAATCCATCAAAAATGGAGATAATCAAATCTCTTTGGTCATTAGCCCAAGTGAATTGTATACTAGACGTCTTAATTTATGTTCAATCATATCACACCATCTATGATCAACTATATTGTTACTCTTATGTTTTTAGATCTAGGGTGGGTGATTGGCCAGGTATACAAGAACATGAAGCCCAAAGAGAAAATCATCCTTGCCCTCCTCATATGGTGTATCATAGACATTAATTACTCTAAATTTATTTTTAGTGGGTAGATAAATCAGAGAGCAAGAAACATAAAAATATTTCATGTCCCGAGAGACGGCCTCAAACACACTATTGTCTATACCTACGAGGATCCCTCCTGCAGATCCCTTGGCCAGGAGAGACCCCTAACTAAAATCTCTACCACTAAGTAAGGTTCTAAGGCAAGAACCATTAAAGTTCTCTTTCTTGGTTTCCTGGAACCCTACATTTGAAGGATGCACTTTCCATAAAGTATATATATTCAGATACTTTCTACAGGGGCGGTAATACCCCTAACATTCTGAAATAAACTATTCGTTTAAAAACCTATTTTTTGGGTGCTTGTCCCGTCTATGATTACACAACTTGTACCAAAGATCTGTTGGAAATATGCCCTAGAGGCAATAATAAAATGGTTATTATTGTATTTCCTTGTTCATGATAATTGTCTATTGTTCATGCTATAATTGTGTTAACCGGAAACCATAATACATGTGTGAATACACAGACCACCACATGTCCCTAGTGAGCCTCTAGTTGGCTAGCTCGTTGATCAATAGATGGTCACGGTTTCATGACCATGGACATTGGATGTCATTGATAACGGGATCACATCATTAGGAGAATGATGTGATGGACAAGACCCAATCCTAAGCATAGCACAAGATCGTGTAGTTCGTCTGCTAAAGCTTTTCAATGTCAAGTATCGTTTCCTTAGACCATGAGATTGTGCAACTCCCTGATACCGTAGGAATGCTTTGGGTGTGCCAAATGTCACAATGTAACTGGGTGGCTATAAAGGTGCACTACGAGTATTTTTGAAAGTGTCCGTTGGGTTGGCACGAATCGAGACTGGGATTTGTCACTCCGTGTGACGAAGAGGTATCTCTGGGCCCACTCGGTAAGACATCATCATAATGAGCGAAATGTGACTAAGGAGTTAGCCACGAGATGATGTATTACGAAATGAGTAAAGAGACTTGCCAGTAACGAGATTGAACAAGGTATAGGGATACCGACAATCGAATCTCGGGCAAGTATCATACCGATAGACAAAGGGAATTGTATACGGGATTAACTGAATCCCCGACATCGTGGTTCATCCGATGAGATCATCGTGGAGCATGTGGGAGCAAACATGGGTATCCAGATCCTGCTGTTGGTTATTGACCGGAGAGGTGTCTCGGTTATGTCTACGTGTCTCCCGAACCCGTAGGGTCTACACACTTAAGGTTCGATGACACTAGGGTTATAGGGAAATGGTATACGTGATTACCGAAGGTTGTTTGGAGTCCCGGATGATATCCGGACGTCACGAGGAGCTCCGAAATGGTCCGGAGATAAAGATTGATATATAGGAAGTCCTGTTTTGGTCACCGGAAAGTTTTCGGGCTCATCGGTAGTGTACCCGGAGTGCCGGGAGGGTGCCGGAGGACCCCCGGGAGGGGTGTGACGACCAAAGGACTTCGTGGGCCCTTAGAGGAGGTGTACCAACCCTTATTGGGCTGGCCAAGACCTTCCGGAAGGGCCCATGCGGCTAGGGATAAGAGATAAGGCTAAAAAGGATTCAAAAGGAAGAGATCCACCTCCCTTGTGGGAGGTGGACTCCTCCCTAGGTTTGGCCGAACCTCTCCTCCTTGGAGGAGGGGCCAAGGCAGCCCTCCCACTCCCTCCTCCTATATATACCCAAGGTTTTGGGCTGATTTGAGACACGGCTTCTCTCTCGGCGCAGCCCTACCCTTCCTCTTCCTCGTTCTCCGTAGCGCTTGGCGAAGCCCTGCCAGAGTCCACGTAGCTCCACCGTCACCACGCCGTCGTGCTGCCGGTGCTCTCCCTCAACCTCTCCTTCCTCCTTGCTGGATCAAGGCGTAGGAGACGTCATCGGGCTGCACGTGTGTTGAACGTGGAGGCGTCGTTGTTCAGCGCTTAGATCGGAGTCCACCGCGATCTGAATCGCTACGAGTACGACTCCACCAACCGCGTTCTTGTAACGCTTCCGCTTAGCGATCTTCAAAGGTATGAAGATGCAATCTCTCCCCACTCGTTGCTGGTTTCTTCATAGATAGATCTTGGTGACACGTAGGAAATTTTTTGATTTACTACTACGTCTCCCAACAGTGGCATCATGAGCTAGGTCTATGCGTAGAATCTATGCACGAGTAGAACACAAAGCAGTTGTGGGCGTCGATCTTGTTAATTTGCTTACCACTACTAGTCTTATCTTGATTCGGTGGTATTGTGGGATGAAGCGGCCCGGACCAACTTTATACATACGCTTACGTGAGACCGGTTCCACCGCTTGACATGCACTTGTTGCATAAGGTGGCTAGCGGGTGTCTGTCTCTTCCACCTTAGTCGGATTGGATTCGATGAAAGGGTCCTTATGAAGGGTAAATAGCAATTGGCACATCACGTTGTGGTTTTGGCGTAGGTAAGAAACGTTCTTGCTAGAAACCTATAGCAGCCACGTAAAAACTTGCAACTACAAATTAGAGGACGTCTAACTTGTTTTTGCAGCATGTGCCTTGTGATGTGATATGGCCAAAAGGATGTGATGTGATGCATTGTGATGTATGAGATTGATCATGTTCTTGTAATAGGATTCACGACTTACATGTCGATGAGTATGACAACCTGCAGGAGCCATAGGAGTTGTCTTATTTTATTGTATGACCTGCGTGTCAATCATAAACGCCATGTAATTACTTTACTTTATTGCTAAACGTTAGCCATAGTAGTAGAAGTAATAGTTGGCGAGACAACTTCATGAAGACACAATGATGGAGATCATGATGATGGATATCATGGTGTTGTGCCGGTGACAGTGATGATCATGGTGCCCCGAAGATGGAGATCAAAGGAGCAAGATGATATTGGCCATATCATATCACTATATTGATTGCATGTGATGTTTATCATGTTTACATCTTATTTGCTTAGAACGACGGTAGTAAATAAGATGATCTCTCAATAAAATTTCAAGAAAGGTGTTCACCCTAACTGTGTACCGTTGCTAAGGATCATTGTTCCGAAGCACCACGTGATGATCGGGTGTGATAGGTTCTAACGTTCGCATACAACGGGTGTAAGCCAGATTTACACACGCGAAACACTTAGGTTGACTTGACGAGCCTAGCATGTACAGACATGGCCTTGGAACACGGAAGACCGAAAGGTCGAACATGAGTCGTATAGAAGATATGATCAACATGGAGATGTTCACCATGAATGACTAGTCCGTCTCACGTGATGATCGGACACGGGCTAGTTGACATGGACCATGTGTCACTTGGATGACTAGAGAGATGTCTATCTAAGTGGGAGTTCATTAAATAATTTGATTATGAGAACTTAATTATCATGAACTTAGTCTAAAATTGTCTTTACAATCTATATTGTAGATCCAATGGCCAACGCTAATGCCAACATCAACTTCAACGCGTTCCTAGAGAAAACCAAGCTGAAAGATGATGGAAGCAACTATGCGGACTGGGTCCGTAGCTTGAGGATCATCCTCATAGCTTCCAAAAGATTGTATGTCCTTGATGCACCGCTAGGTGACACACCCGTTCTCCCAGCAGAGCAAGACGTTGCGAACGCTTGGCATTCACGCTGTGATGATTACTCCCTTGTTCAGTGCGGCATGCTTTACAGTTTAGAACCGGGGCTCCAAAAGCATTTTGAGAAACACGGAGCATATGAGATGTTCCAAGAGCTGAAACTGGTTTTCCAAGCTCATGCCCGGGTCGAGAGATATGACGTCTCCGACAAGTTCTTCAGCTGTAAGATGGAGGAGAACAATTCTGTCAGTGAGCACATCCTCAAGATGTCTGGGCTACACAACCGCTTGACTCACCTGGGAGTTAATCTCCCGGATGACTCGGTCATTGACAGAATCCTCCAGTCGCTTCCACTTAGCTACAAGAGCTTTGTGATGAACTACAACATGCAAGGGATGGAGAAGTCCATTCCTGAGTTGTACTCAATGCTGAAATCAGCGGAGGTTGAGATCAAAAAGGAGCATCAAGTTTTGATGGTAAATAAGACCACTAGTTTCAAGAAAGGCAAGGGTAAGACGAACTTCAAGAAGGACGGCAAAGCTGTTGCCGCACCTGGTAAGCAAGTTGCCGGGAAGAAGAACAAGAATGGACCCAAGCCTGAGACTGAGTGCTTTTATTGCAAGGGTACCGGTCACTGGAAGCGGAACTGCCCCAAGTACTTAGCGGATAAGAAGGCCGACAACGTTAAAGGTATATGTGATATACTTGTTATTGATGTGTACCTAACCAGCGCTCGTAGTAGCTCCTGGGTATTTTATACCGGTGCAGTTGCTCACATTTGTAACTCCAAGCAGGAGCTGCGGAATAAGCGGAGACTAGCAAAGGAAGAGGTGACGATGCGCGTAGGGAATGGTTCCAAGGTCGATGTGATCGCCGTCGGCACGCTACCTCTGCATCTACCTTCGGGATTAGTTTTAAACCTTAATAATTGTTATTTAGTACCAGCTTTGAGCATGAACATTGTATCTGGATCTCGCTTGATACGAGATGGCTACTCATTTAAATCTGAGAATAATGGTTGTTCTATTTATATGAAAGAAATGTTTTATGGTCATGCCCCGCTGGTCAATGGTTTATTTTTGATGAATCTCGAACGTGATGTTACACATGTCCATAGTGTGAGTACCAAAAAGTGTAAGGTTGATAACGATAGTCCCACTTACATGTGGCACTGCCATCTTGGTCATATTGGTGTCAAACGCATGAAGAAGCTCCATGCTGATGGACTTTTGGAGTCTCTTGATTTTGAATCATTTGACACGTGCGAACCATGCCTCATGGGCAAGATGACCAAGACCCCGTTCTCCGGAACAATGGAGCGAGCAACTGACTTGTTGGAAATAATACATACCGATGTATGCGGTCCAATGAGCGTTGAGGCTAGTGGTGGCTACCGTTATGTTCTCACCCTCACTGATGACTTGAGCAGATATGGGTATGTCTACTTAATGAAACACAAGTCTGAAACCTTTGAAAGGTTCAAGGAATTTCAAAGTGAGGTAGAGAATCAACGTGATAGGAAAATAAAGTGCCTACGATCTGATCGTGGCGGAGAATATTTGAGTCACAAGTTTGGCACGCACCTAAGGAAATGTGGAATTGTTTCACAACTCATGCCGCTTGGCACACCTCAACGAAATGGTGTGTCTGAATGTCGTAATCGCACTCTATTGGATATGGTGCGATCTATGATGTCTCTTACCGACTTACCGCTATCATTTTGGGGATATGCATTAGAGACTGCCGAATTCACTTTAAATAGGGCACCGTCAAAATCCGTTGAGACGACACCGTATGAATTATGGTTTGGAAAGAAACCTAAGCTGTCGTTTCTAAAAGTTTGGGGATGCTATGCTTATGTGAAGAAACTTCAACCTGAGAAGCTCGAACCCAAAGCGGAAAGGTGCGTATTCATAGGATATCCCAAAGAGACTATTGGGTATACCTTCTACCTCAGATCCGAAGGCAAAGTCTTTGTTTCTAAGAATGGATCCTTTCTCGAGAAAGAGTTTCTCTCGAAAGAAGTAAGTGGGAGGAAAATAGAACTTGATGAGGTAATTGTACCTCCGCTCGAACCGGAGAGTAGCGCAGCACAAGAAGTTGTTTCTATGGAGCCTACACCGGCTAGAGAGGAAGTTAATGATGATGATCATGAAACTTCAAATCAAGTTACTATTGAACATTGAAGGTCCACTAGGACACGTTCCGCACCAGAGTGGTATGGCAACCCTGTCCTGGAGATCATGTTGTTAGACAATGGTGAACCTTCGAACTATGAAGAAGCGATGGCGGGCCCAGATTCCAACAAATGGCTTGAAGCCATGAAATCCGAGATAGGATCCATGTATGAGAACAAAGTGTGGACTTTGGTGGACTTGCCTGATAATAAGCGAGCCATTGAAAATAAATGTATCTTTTAGAAGAAGACTGACGCGTATGGTAATGTGACCGTCTATAAGGCTCGACTTGTCGCTAAGGGTTATCGACAAGTTCAAGGAGTTGACTACGATGAGACTTTCTCACTCGTAGTGATGCTAAAGTCTGTCCAAATCATGTTAGCAATTGCCGCATTTTATGATTATGAGATCTAGCAAATGGACGTCAAAACGGCATTCCTTAATGGCTTCCTTAAGGAAGAACTGTATATGATGCAGCTGGAAGGTTTTGTCGATCCTAAAGATGCTAACAAAGTATGCAAGCTCCAGCGCTCCATCTATGGGCTGGTGCAAGCATCTAGGAGTTGGAACATTCGCTTTAATGAAGTGATCAAAGCGTTTGGGTATGTATAGGTTTACGGAGAACCCTGTATTTACAAGAAAGTGAGTGGGATCTCTGTAGCATTTCTCATATTATATGTGGATGACATACTGATAATGGGAAATGATATAGAGCTCTTGGAAAGTGTAAAGGCCTACTTGAATAAGTGTTTTTCAATGAAGGACCTTGGAGAAGCTGCTTACATATTAGGTATTAAGATCTATAGAGATAGATCGAGACGCCTCATAGGTCTTTAACAAAGCACATACCTTGAAAAGATATTGAAGAAGTTCAATATGGATCAGTCCAAGAAGGGGTTCTTGCCTGTGTTACAGGGTGTGAGATTGAGTACGACTCAATGCCCGACCACGGCAAAGGATAGGGAAGAGATGGGTGTCATCCCCTATGCTTCAGCCATAGGCTCTATTATGTATGCCATGCTATGTACCAGACCTGATGTGAACCTTGCCATAAGTTTGGTAGGGAGGTACCAAAGTGATCCCGGAGCGGAACACTGGACAGCAGTCAAGAATATCCTGAAGTACCTGAAAAGGACAAAGGACATGTTTCTCGTATATGAAGGTGCCGAAGAGCTCGTCGTAAAGGGTTACGTCGATGCTAGCTTCGACACAGATCCGGACGACTCCAAGTCGCAAACCGGATACATGTATATTTTGAACGGAGGGGCAGTCAGCTGGTGCAGCAGCAAGCAAAGCGTCGTGGCGGCATCTACATGTGAAGCGGAGTACATAGCTGCTTCGGAAGCAGCAAAGGAAGGAGTCTGGACGAAGGAGTTCATCACCGACCTAGGAGTAATTCCAAGTGCGTCGGGCCTGATGACTCTATTCTGTGACAACACTGGAGCTATTGCCCTTGCGAAGGAGCCCAGGTTTCACAAGAAGACAAGACACATCAAGCGCCACTTCAACTCCATCCGTGATTACATTCAGGAGGGAGATATAGATATTTGTAAAGTGCATACGGATCTGAATGTCACAGATCCATTGACTATACCTCTCTCACGAGCAAAACATGATCAACACTAGAATGCTATGGGTGTTCGATTCATCACAATGTAACTAGATTATTGACTCTAGTGCAAGTGGGAGACTGTTGGAAATATGCCCTAGAGGCAATAATAAAAGGCTTATTATTGTATTTCCTTGTTCATGATAATTGTCTATTGTTCATGCTATAATTGTGTTAACGGGAAACCATAATACATGTGTGAATACATAGACCACAACATGTCCCTAGTGAGCCTCTAGTTGGCTAGCTCGTTGATCAATAGATGGTCACGGTTTCATGACCATGGACATTGGAAGTCACTGATAACGGGATCACATCATTAGGAGAATGATGTGATGGACAAGACCCAATCCTAAGCATAGCACAAGATCATGTTGTTCGTCTGATAAAGCTTTTCATTGTCAAGTATCGTTTCCTTAGACCATGAGATTGTGCAACTCCCGGATACCGTAGGAATGCTTTGGGTGTGCCAAACGTCACAATGTAACTTGGTGGCTATAAAGGTGCACTACGGGTATTTTCGAAAGTGTCTGTTGGGTTGGCACGAATCGAGACTGGGATTTGTCACTCCATGTGATGGAGAGGTATCTCTGGGCCCACTCGGTAAGACATCATCATAATGAGCGAAATGTGACTAAGGAGTTAGCCACGGGATGATGTATTACGGAACGAGTAAAGAGACTTGCCGGTAACGAGATTGAACAAGGTATAGGGGTACCGACGATCGAATCTCGGGCAAGTATCATACCGATAGACAAAGGGAATTGTATACGGGATTGACTGAATCCCCGACATCGTGGTTCATCCGATGAGATCATCATGGAGCATGTGGGAGCCAACATGGGTATACAGATCCCGCTGTTGGTTATTGACCGGAGAGGTGTCTCGGTCATGTCTACGTGTCTCCCGAACCTGTAGGGTCTACACACTTAAGTATCGATGACGCTAGGGTTATAAGGAAATTGTATACGTGATTACCGAAGGTTGTTTGGAGTCCTGGATGAGATCCCGGACGTCACGAGGAGCTCTGGAATGGTCCGGAGGTAAAGATTGATATATAGTAAGTCCTGTTTTGGTCACCGGAAAGTTTTCGGGCTCATCGGTAGTGTACCGGGAGTGCCGGAGGACCCCCGGGAGGGGTGTGACGACCAAAGGACTTCGTGGGCCCTTAGAGGAGGTGTACCAACCCTTATTGGGCTGTCCAAGACCTTCTAGAAGGGCCCATGCGGCTAGGGATAAGAGATAGGCTGAAAAGGATTCAAAAGGAAGAGATCCACCTCCCTTGTGGGAGGTGGACTCCTCCCTAGGTTCGGCCGAACCTCTCCTCCTTGGAGGAGGGGCCAAGGCAGCCCTCCCTCTCCCTCCTCCTATATATACCCAGGGTTTTGGGCTGATTTGAGACACGACTTCTCTCTCTCGGTGCAGCCCTACCCTTCCTCTTCCTCGTTCTCCGTAGCGCTTGGCGAAGCCCTGCCGAAGTCCACGTAGCTCCACCGTCACCATGCCGTCATGCTGCTAGCGCTCTCCCTCAACCTCTCCTTCCTCCTTGCTGGATCAAGGCGTAGGAGATGTCATCGAGTTGCACATGTGTTGAATGCGGAGGCGCCATTGCTCGGCGCTTAGATCGGAGTCCACCGCGATCTGAATTGCTACGAGTACGACTCCACCAACCGCGTTCTTGTAACGCTTCCGCTTAGCGATCTTCAAAGGTATGAAGATGCAATCTCTCCCCAATCGTTGCTGGTTTCTTCATAGATAGATCTTGGTGACACGTAGGAATTTTTTTTGATTTACTACTACGTCTCCCAACAAGATCTTCACTATCTAATAAATTATTAGCACTACTATCAGATAGTGCCTTCTCCTCATAACTCCTAAATTTGTTTCTAA
Organism: Hordeum marinum; assembly: GCA_022496015.1. Taxonomy (NCBI): domain Eukaryota; kingdom Viridiplantae; phylum Streptophyta; class Magnoliopsida; order Poales; family Poaceae; genus Hordeum; species Hordeum marinum. The sequence continues at coordinate 38,123,703 of CM039672.1, read as the reverse complement.
ATAGAATTGGATGATTAGAGTCACCTAAATGGTCTCCCATATGAGGAGTGTCCATATTATTAGCTACAAAAATAGGTTCATCTAAAACTTGATAGGACATCAGAAACAACAACTCCTATAATATGGAAAACATATCGAAACTTCTCATTTGTAGAATAGTGAAGGGGTTATGAGAAGTACCTGGTATTTTGGTGGTCTTTGGGCTCTTCACCTTCTTGTACTTCTATGCCAAAGCCATCATTGTTTTTTCCTTTAATGTCAGACCTTGCACTCTACCTGACGGCTTCTACATGACCCCACTTTTGCTCCTTTTGTGGAATAGGGGGAATGTTTACCCCCATCTCTCTGAGTAGTTTAAAGCATTGCTCATTGCTTGGTCAATCAGCTAGAACCAAATTCAGAAGATCATGTCTGGAAGTATGCAAAGAGGTAGGAATCTTGTTTTTTAGTTGTGACCCAAGAAAAGCACTTGGACTGTGATAAATACCTGGTCAAGGAAATCCTAAACTCATTGTCTAGTACTAGTGTCAGATAAATTCACACGAGTTGGAGTAACACTAGAGCTTGTCATGGTGCTTTTCTTCGATCATTCCCTATCAGTAGATCTAACATCATCTATTTTGTCAGAACACATGCTATCATTTTTTTATTGTTACCACCAGCAGCACCACTATCGGAAGGCGTGGAGTTTCTAGTAGGAGCTTCCACTTGTAACATTTGTTCCCCCAAGTAATTTTTGGTGTAAATGACATGTGAATTGAGAACTAATCATGCTTAGTGCTAAGTGTATTTATAGATTGTTAGTCTAAAAGGTTGCAATCAAAGATGAATTGTACAACTTTGACCCAGAAAATATTTATACTAAGATGATTGTCACATGAGACTTCCAACATGATTGTGATCCTCATGACGTAAATTATGCAGAGAATATTTATTCTACATGATGAATTATTAATTTATGTTCAGATTATTCATTTTCCTAGTGTGAGTTGTAGTTCTATATTGCTCTCTGATTCAATAGTCTAATCATGACCATCTTAGATGAAAGATCAACAGTGGGAGTGGTGTGCATTAGATGGAGTAGATCTCTATTTGTGAGGTACTTTGATGCCGCTATGAGAGCAAAAGCTTAGATGTATCTACCTCACTAAGGATAAAGATAGTTGACTCTTTGTAACGGTGATGAGCTAGGGTCAAGGGGGGGGGATTATTATCCATTACATGTCATCTTAATCAATGCAATACTTTGTTTTATCCCTTAATAATTCTGTCTCACGATTGAAATAGGTCACTTAGGTGGAGTATTAGCCTTAGATATAGATGTATATCATTCTATGGATTTTATAGATTGCCTATATAATATTATCACAAAACATTTTATGATTTGTTATGATTATGTAACTATTCTTTAGACATACATATGCTTATGTTTATGTGTCACCGTCTAACTTTCCTCATAAGAACACACACAACTTTATTTTACATGTAGTTTTATTTCTAGTAATTATTTATTATAAAAGTACAAAAATAATCTTAACTACATTCTACACTTGTAATTTGTTGCAACTACCAAAGCTAGTGATATTTACAACCACACTAGAATGGTTGATGATACATGAGTTTTTAATATGTTTGTGGGAGTGCTTGACAAAGGTAGAAGTTGTTCTCTCAATAAATTGATAGCTTGTTTTCTCAACCAAGGGGAAAACTTGTCGCTTCCTACAAATCCTTGCGTTTGGGGACCCAAAAATTACTTTCACAAGAACTACTCGAAGTAGCAAGCATCAAGTATAAACAATAGAGATCTTAAAAAACCTTACCCCTATGTTATGTACTAACGCCGAAGATGTGTGGAGCACGCCACGCCAATGGTAAGCCTCATTTAGATTTTGGATAGATGCTTCAATATTTATTTTATTGCATACATATCTTTTTATGTTTGGTCGGTGGAACTTATTTTGTTTTGTTTGAGTTTTATAGGAAGGAAAGGAGATGTAGATTCGTTCTAGCAAGGTTCATTACTGCAATAGGTTTATTTAGAACACATTTAAATCCAATATATTTGCCATTTTTTTGTTTTGGCGTGTAGAAATGATTCTCTTGTGTTTTGTATAGAACGCCAAAGAACGTTGCATGCACCGTCCATTTTTTGTTCTTTTGGTGCCGGCCATTTTGTGTTTTAATGAAAGGGAGTGTTTTAAGTATCATGCGATTGAAGTTTTGAATGAACTGCGATTTATTTATGGCAAATTATTAAGTAATACATGTGTGGTGTAAAGCAAATTATTCTAAGTATGGTGCAAAAAATTGAAAACCCTTTTTTGGTTTGTTGTTTGTGGGTAAATCACTAGTGTTTTTGCCATTTTTGTCCGTGTGGAATTTCTTCAACATGGATGAGACCCCTGATGATATTCAATGAGGGAAGCATAATCAGTGCTATATTGTTGCTTAATTGTATTGTAAAATATACTCTAGCTATTTATATATCATTTTCTTCCAATTGACACATTTCATTTTTCTAGAAAGCAGAATTTGCTTATGGTGAGGTTGCAAGCAAATTATTCCGTGGTGCATCAGTTGGTAGTAAGGAGTACCAAGAAGATTGGTTGGGCCTGGATGCATATCGCTGCCTAATGGCAGTTGATCTAGAAGGTATATGTTCTTCATATGCTCCGTGGCTTGCACTTGAAAATATCAATAATTGTTGTCCAATATTTGCTACTTAGTGCCACTGTGAAGATGATTCTTTTTGCCCATATGTTGATATTTCGCGTGTTATGTCGGTTATTATTCCCGTTTATTTGCGTTTACTATTCTAGTTTATTGTTTCGGGTAACTGTAATTGGTTCATTTGAGTTTTTTCTCCGGTTTACTATTTTTTCCTTTTTTGGTTTATTTGGTTTTGTTGATCCCATTTAGTTGGGTTTACTATTCCAGTTTTATAGTTCATGTATTATACTATTCCAGTTTTACAGTTCAGGTATTGTACTGTTCACATAGTTTGTTGTTCTGAGTTACAATTCGGGTATTTTTCCAATTTACTTTTTGAGTGGGTTAACGTATTCAGTTTGTTCACGTATTTTTTCTGTTCCGTTGGCTTAATGTTCATGGTTATTCCAGTTTGTTGTTTCGGTTTATTTGCACTATTATTTCGGTTAGCAGTTCTGGATTTATTTGAACACTGTTTCGTTTTTGTCAGGTAATTGTTGGTACACTGTTCACTGCTATTGTGGTGTAAAAATAGACAGTAATTCGTGAAGAATTTGTTTTGCACACAAATTATCGTTCATTAAATACGATGTTTTGGTTTGCTATATTCTGCCTCGACACAATCATCATAGATAAGGAGCGGGAGCTGATCGAGGTGGCTCTGCATCAGTATGCCGGTGGAGAGAAATGATCTGTAAAAATATCCTAAATTTTAACCCGTAAAAAGTCTCACTTTTTTTAATCTAGTGTGCATTTTCCCTCCGAAACACTGTTCACCAATGGATACTGTTCGTGCTGGAATTTGATCAATATATATGGGCCAGCCCAATAGAAGTTTCAGAATTCCTAATAAATCTTATAGGCCCACTCAGCCCATTCATGCATGGTAAGAGGTGGGACAAAAGTTTAGTCCCATATTGCTCACCTAATAAGAGTTGGACTTCCTTATAAGGGAGGTTTTTTCCACACATGTATGAGCATGAGAACAAGAGAGAGATACATGCGCTCCTCTTCGCCGCCCGCCTCGCCACGCCATGCCTCGTCACGACACGACGTGCCGCGGGTTGCGGGAATGAGAAGATGTCTAAATTTTTGCCACACATGACTGATATGTGAAAGTTGCTTGGAAGCTGAAACATTTTTGTGATAGTGGAGATTAAATACGAACGCTGCACCCTTCGGTTGCTGGCTGTTTGCTTCATCTCCCGTCCTTTCGTTTCGTGTTCGGTTGTAGCCTATTTGCCTCCTTCTACCATGCTTATAAAAGAGAGGTCGCTCCTCTCCAGAGAGACACACCAGAGCATCATCTTCCTCATGCCATCGAGTTCCAATCTCTAAGATGCTGCTAGGTTCTTCCTCATTCCAGCTTGTGGCGTGCACCGTAGGTCGGGACAGTAGGCCTTCGAAACCCCACCATTTTGAGTCCTGTACGGGAAAAGGGTGATACGGTTTTTGAGGAGCGCTCTGTGCGACTACTGGCTTCTTCATCACGGACACCACGGACTCTGACGACCATTTCCCAGATGACGACTTCTTCCCCAACGTCAACAACCTCTTTAACAATATGGCCGATGACGACATCAATGCCAATCCCACTGGTGCTGCTACAACTCAGTACGTGTTCGTGTTCATTTTGTTTGATTTCTTGCCACAGTTTCTTGTTCTAGTCTCTGTTCTAGATATGTTCCATTCATACTTATCACTTCAGATGCTATTTGCATACTCTATGTATGATTGTGTGACTTGTCTTATAACTTCTATGATAGTCATGATTTATCTACCATTTATGTTAATAAAATCATATGGTAAATTTCTCATATTTCCAACAATCCAAAAACCTTATTATAGGCAATTTACCCTGAGTGGTTTTGCTGCTTCCATGAGACCTCGTATGTTTGAGGGTGTGTACTATAATAGGTGGTGTGTGAGGGCCATTCTATGGTTTCAAACCATGAGCTGCTATGATGCCACTCTTGGCAAACTAGAAGGAATTCTTGATCCTCAACAGGAACAAGCTTTTCATAAAACTGATACCTTGTTTAGGCTGCTCTCTTGAGTGTTCTTGGTGAGACCATAGTTGATGCTTATGCATCAATTGACAATGGAAAATATATGTGGAACGCACTCGAGGCCAAGTTTGGGGTCTCGGATACTGGCATTGATTTGTATATCATGGAACAATTGTATGACTATAGGATGACTGATGAGCGCTCCGTGGTTGAACAAGCTCACGCGATACAGTCATTTGCTAGAGAACTTGAGCACCTCAATTTTATGTTACCAGAGAAGTTTGTTGCCGGAGGTATCATCACTAAGCTTCCTCCCTCATGGAGGAACTTTGCTACCTCTCTGAAACATAAGAGGCAGGAGTTTTCCGTTCCGGATCTCATTGGTATTCTTGATGTGGAAGAAAAGGCGAGAGCAAAAGACATACATGCTCGAGGTATGGAGGGAGGTTCTAGTGCCAATCTGGTATAGAAGAAGAACTTCCAGCCCCACAAGTTCAAGAACAAGGGAAAATTTGATGGTAAGGTAAAGTTTGATGGGAAGAACAAGGCTTCATAGCAGACCAACTTCAAGAAGAAGAATGACAAGAAGAAAGGTGTTTGTCATGTCTGCGGAGATCCTGATCATTAGGCACCTAGTTGCCCTAACCGTTATGACAACCATCAACATGGGAAAGACGACAAGATCGACAATGTTCTCATTGGTGACACTAAGATGAAGGATGTTGGGTACGATATACTTCCCACTATTCTCTCAGTATGTCGTTCCCCTGATTGGTTGATTGACACGGGTGCTAATGTGCATGTATGCGGTGGCATTTCCATGTTTTCTTCTTATCAGGCCACAGAGACTACTTTCGTGTTGATGGGTAATGGTTCAAGTGCTTCTGTTCGTGGTGTTGGCACGGTCCATCTGAAGTTTACTTCGGGGAAGATCGTGCGTCTGAAGAGCGTGCATTATGTCCCCTCTGTCAATAAAAATCTTGTTAGCGGATCTCTTCAGTGTAGAGATTGCTACAAGCTTGTCTTTGGGTCCAATAAATTTGTAATATCCAAGTATGGAACTTTTGTTGGTAAAGGTTATGAGTTAGGAGGCTTGTTTAGACTATCATTGTCACACATTTGTAATAAAGTTGTTAACCATGTTTGCAACAATAGTGAATCAAATGTTTGGCATTCATGTCTCTGTCATGTTAATTTTGGCTATATGACGTGGCTAGCCAAGTTGAACTTAATCCCCAACTTCACCGTTGTCAAGGGATCTAAGTGTCAAGTTTGTGTGCAAGCTAAGCAAGCTCGTAAGTCTCATACAACCGCGGAAACAAGAAATCATGCGCCACTAGAACTCATACATTCAGATCTTTGTGAAATGAATGGTGATTTGTGGAAAGGTGGAAAGAAATATTTTATGACTTTAATCGATGACTCCACTATATAATGCCTTGTGTATCTTTTAAAATCAAAATATGAGGCTTTAAATTTCTTCAAGATCTATAAAGCTGAAGTGGAAAACCGACTTAATCAGAAAATCAAGAGGCTTAGGTCCGATCGTGGTGCAGAGTATTTTTCCAATGAATTTGATTCTTTTTGTGCGGAACATGGTATAATCCATTAGAGGACGCCTCCCTATTCACCTCAGTCAAATAGGGTAGCCGAAAGAAAGAACCGTATTCTAACTGATTTGGTCAACGCCATGTTAGACACATCGGGGCTCTCCAAGGCATGGCCGGGGTTGGCGATATTGACCGCATGTCATGTCCTTAACCGAGTTCCCACGAAGAACAAATAGATAACGCCATTAGAGGAATGTGAAAAGAAAAGGTTAAAACTCTCTTACCTACGAACTTGGGGCTGCTTGGCAAAACTAAATATACCAATTCCAAAGAAGCGAAAGCTTGGACCAAAAACTGTGGATTGTGTTTTCCTGGGATATGCTTTTCATAGCATTGGTTATAGATTCTTGATTGTAAAGTCTGACATGCATGTCGCTACAATCATGGAGTCAAATGATGTGACTTTCTTCGAAGATATCTTTCCCATGAAGGATATGGGTAGCTCATCAAATCAGGAGTTGCCTAGTTCATCGAGTCAAGATGTAGTTGCATTTTCTGAACCTACCATTCCGACGCAACATCTTGAAGATCCTGTGGAGGACAATAATGAGACTCTCAAAAGGAGCACGAGACAGAGGACTACAAAGTCCTTTGGTGATGATTTTCTTGTATATCTCATAGATGACACTCCCAGTTCTATTTCAGAGGCCTATGCATCTGAAGATGCTGACTATTGGAAGGAACAGGTTCGTAGTGAGATGGATTCCATCTTGGCAAATGAAACTTGGGACATAACTGATCGTTCGTATGGGTGCAAACCCATAGGATGCAAATGGGTATTCAAGTAGAAGCTTAGGCCTGATGGTACTATTAGAAAGTACAAGGCACGGCTCGTGGCCAAGGGTTATACCCAAAAGGAAGGTGAAGACTTCTTTGATACTTACTCACCTACGACCTGACTGAATACTATTCGAGTACTACTTTCACTAGCTGCCTCACATGGTCTTCTCGTTCATCAAATGGATGTTAAGTCTGCTTTCCTAAATGGAGAGCTGGACGAGGAAATTTACATGGAACAACCAGATGGGTTTATAGTGGATGATCGGGAAGGGAAAGTGTGCAAATTGTTGAAGTCTTTGTATGGACTTAAAGAAGCACCTAAGCAGTGGCATGCAAAGTTTGAAAGAACTTTAACAACTGCAGGCTTTGTTGTAAATGAAGCTGACAAATGTGTGTACTATCGCCATGGTGCGGGCTAGGGAGTTATCCTTTGCTTGTATTGGTGACATATTGATTTTTGGAACAAATCTGAATGTTGTTAAGCAGGTCAAGGATTTCCTATCTCATTGTTTCGAGATGAAGGATTTAGGATTAGCTGATGTTATACTGAATATCAAGCTCCTGAGAGATGATGATGGTGGGATTAGATTGCTTCAATCTCATTATGTGGAGAAGGTCTTGAGTCGCTTTGGTTATAGTGACTGCAAGCCCTCTCCAACACCTTATGATGCTAGCATGTTGCCTCGAAAGAATCGAAGAATTGCTAGAGATCAATTGAAATACTCTCAGATAAATTGGCTCGCTTATGTATTTAGCTAGTGCTATGAGACCAGGCAACTCTTTTGTTGTTAGCAAACTGAGTCGGTTTGTTTCAAAACTAGGAGATGATCATTGGAAAGCTCTTGAGTCATGCACTATTTGAAGGGCACTACGAGTTATGGAATTCACTACACTGGGTACCCAAAGGTACGTGAAGGGTATAGTGACTCAAACAGGACCTCTGATGCTGACAAGATAAAGGCCACACGCGGATATGTATTCACTCATGGTGGTAGCGCTGTTTCTTGGAAGTCTTGCAAGAAGACCATATTAACGAGGTCGACAATGGAAGCAGAACTCACAACACTAGATATAGCTACAGTTGAAGCAGATTGGCTTCGTCGGCTCTTGAATGACTTATCGGTTGTTGAGTAACCTGTATCGGGTGTTTTTATGAACTGCGACAATCAAACTATGATCGCCAAAGTGAGCAGTTCAAAGGATAACATGAAGTCATCAAGACATGTTCAGAGAAGGTTAAAGTCTGTCAGGAAAATGAGAAACTCCGGAGTTATTGCATTGATTATATCCAAACATCTAAAAATCTGGCAGATCCTTTTACTAAGGGTCTATCACATAATGTCATTGAAGGAGATGGGTATGAGACCCATGATATGAGTTGTTCACAGTGGTAACCTAGTCTATGTGATTGGAGATCCCGTGAATTAGATGTGGAAGACATGCTGTTGGTCAACAGAGAGGAGAGTATCCTTACTATTAATAATACCACTCCATGAAGATGCAATACTCTCCTAATCTACATGGTAGTTTGATTTATATCTTAATGTGTTCTAAGTGGCTTATTTAAGTAGAATGCTCTCTAGTAAACTCACGAAAGGCCTCAGAGTATGACGTATAAGCTCCACCCGCGGGGAAGTCCCACGGTAGCCTATTATCGGTCAAGTCTTTGTGTGAAGCTAGATTCGCAGAAAACTTGTAGTTCAAGGCATAGTCCACTTATCAAGTGGCTTACTGATAATCCCCAAGTGCAAGGAATCATCGTAGCAAATGTCCAAAGGTGGAAGTGATAAGTATGGAGTGTCGAACCCACAAGGAGCTAAACATAAGATCAATATTCTCTCAAGTCCTATCTGCCACCGATATGACTATGTACACTGAACATTTGCTTCCATCTAGAAACGAGAAATAAAACTACGTTGTGGGTATGAAGAGGATAGGTTTGCATGATATAGGAGAACTAAAATATAAATATAGGTGCTGTTATCATAATATTACAATATGTTACAAATAGCGAGTGTGGAATAATGATGGGTCGGTGTGCGGAATTATCCTAGGAAATTGTTAACAAGATCGGAAATCATTATTGCAATTTTATATGAGGGAGAGGCATAAGCTAACATACTTTCTCTACTTGGATCATATGCACTTATGGTTGGAACTCTAGCAAGCATCCGCAACTACTAAAGATCATTAAGGTAAAACCCAACCATAGCATTAAAGCATCAAGTCCCCTTTATCCCATACGCAAACAACCTACTTACTCGGTCTGTGCTTCTGTCACTCACGCCACCCACCATAAGTGAATCATAAACATATTGCAAACCCTACAGCGGGGATCCCTCACGTGTGCGCGGCACGGAAGGCACCATAGGACAACACCAATAATAAAACATGCAACTCAAACCAATATAGATCATCAATCAACCTAAAGGACAAAAGTAATCTACCCAAAACATCATAGGATGGCAACACATCATTGGATCATAATATGTAGCAAAAAGCACCATGTTCAAGTAGGTGATTACAACGGGGTGCGGGAGAGTGGACCGCTAAAAGGAGATGATGATGGTGATGAAGAAGGTGATGTTGATGAAGACGATCACCGAGGCGATGGTTCCCCCGATGGCACTTCGGCACCACTGGGAGAGAGGGGAGGAGGTTCTCCCCCTCATGCTTCCTCCTCTATGTCCTCCCCCTCCATGGGAAGAGGTTCTCCCTATGGTCCTTGGCCTCCATGGTGTTGATGGCCCCTCCGGGACGATGAAGATGGCCTCCGATGATGGTGACCCCCTCCGGCACCCTGCCGGAGAGGGCCAAGATTATTTTTTCGTGGCTCTGGAGGTGTGCGGCGGCGGAACTCCTGATCTAGGTTATGCCTCAGAGGTTTTGGAATATTTGAGGATTTATAGAGCTGAGAGGGAGGTCGGTGGACTCCCGAGGGGCCCACAAGCCTGGTGGCCACGACCAAGGGGGTGGCCACGGCCAGGGGGGTGGCCGTGCCCCCTGGGGCTTGTGGCCTACTCGGCCTTCCTCTCGGGTGACTCTTCGCTCCAGTATTTTTTATATTTTCCAAAAATATTCTCCGTAAATTTTTAGCTCGTTCCGAGAACTTTTATTTCTGCACAAAAACAGCACCACAGTAGTTCTGCTGAAAACAGCGTCAGTCCGGGTTAGTTCTAATAAAATCATATCAAAATCATATAGAATTATTGCAAACATGGCATGAATACTTCATAAATTATAGATACGTTGGAGATGTATCAGCATCCCCAAGCTTAATTCCTGCTCGTCCTTGAGTAGGTAAATGATAAAAGAAATAATTTATGAAGTGTGAATTCTAGCAAGTGCATAAGTTTGATCAATGATAATTTCAATCGATTTTTCTAGCATCAATATATATCATAAACAATATCTCATCTCATAAAACATCTCATGATCGAGTAACAATTTATTCACATGTTAAAGTATAGACAAGAAAACTTCTTGAAAACTAACAAACCATATTCCTAGTCATCGAACAATTGCAATTCATCTTATTTTCAGGAAGGGTCTATGTAAGAGCTTTGATTTAGCAAATTCCACATACTCAACTATCATATAGTCTTCCATGATTGCTAGCACTCAAAGCATATTTTTTAGAACAAATGGCATCCATCGAACACAAAGAAAGATAGGGGCTTAATGTTTCGCCTCCCAACTTATTTATCATATAGATAATTGTCAACAATAATAATTCATGATCAAATATATTTGGATGGCCATATATGCTCGGATCTTTCCCCACCACATGATGATTGCCAAGAGAAAAAGGCAAAATATAGGAAGTGGTGAAGATCACCATGAATCTTGTATAAAGGTAAGTATTAGAAAATAAAAGATAGGCCCTTCGCAGAGGGAAGCAGAGGTTGTCATGCGCTTTTTGTTTTTGAATGTGCAAACTCTTAATGCAAAGGAACGTCACGTTGTATTGTCCTTTGTGATAGCAACCTTTATTATGCAGTCCGTCACTTTTATTTCTTTGTCATCACAAATTCGTACAATGCTTATTTTCCCTTACAATAAAAGATCTTACATATTTAGGAGCAATTTTTATTGCTTTTTGCACCGATGACAACTTACTTGAAGGATCTTATTCAATTCATACGTAGGTATAGTGGACTCTCATGGCAAAACTGGTTTAAGGGTGTTTGGATGCACAAGTAGTATTTCTACTTGGTGCGGAAGTTTTTGCTAGTATGAGGTGGAAGCAATCACCACATGTTGGGGGATCCATAACAATATAACTTCTATACAAATATACCCAAGCATAACTCATTACGTTGCCTTCCTTGTCCAACTTCAGCTGATTTGCTCAAGTTTGAAAATAATTAATGGGTAATCACAATCATACAAGATGTCCAAGATAGTATATTTATATGTGAAATCTCTCTTCCTTCAATATTCTTTCATGAATTGTTCAAGTGACCAATGCGGTGGTTGCTAACTTTCAATAAATTTCACCACCTATACCTATTATTTGTGAAGTCACTACTCCCTATGGGATAAGTATATGAAGCATTTTTTATTTCAGATTTATGATATTCAATTCATTCAACCATTTACTCATAGGATATAAGTGAAGCACGAGAGTAAATGACAAACTACTCCAAAAAGATATAAGTGAAGATCAACGCGTAGTTAATTAGATAAATATCCATGTGAGGACTCTCTCTTATTCAAAATTTCAGATCCAATGATTTTATTGAAACAGCAACAAAAATAAAAAATGGCACTCCAAGAATAGCATGCATCATGTGAACGGGTAAAAATTTAGGCTCAACATAGGCTAACCGATTATTGTTGATGAAGAGAGGTGGGATGCGTAGCATCCCCAAGCTTAGATACTTGAGAGTTCTTGAAATATTTTATTGGGGTGCCTTGGTCATACCCAATCTTGATCTTTTGTATCTTTTTCAATACTCTTATATCCCGGTTTCACCTATTATCAAAAACTTCATCCACACAAAACTCAAAAAGAACTCGTGAGATAGGTTAGTACACATAAGAACAAATCAACACTTCATGTACTGCCAAGACAATTTGCACAATAATTTTCAAACATTAGGTACTGTATACTATCATTTCCACAATTTATATCTACCAATATAGGCTGTGGAAACTATAGGATAAGTGGATAGCAAAACTATGACAGCAATCTGTCCAAACAGAACAGTCTGTAGTAATTTATTAAACCAATGTACCTCCGGAACTCTAAACATTATGAAAATTTAGGACATGCTAAGGAATTTATATGAAAATACTTTGTAAAAATTGCAGAAACTTTATGTGTTCCAGTAAAATATGAAAATTCAAACACTACAGCAAAAGTTTCTGTTTTTTAAACAACACACATAAAACATGCAATGCAAGCATCCTAAGGCAATTCTTGGAACTTTTTATTGAAAAACAAGATTATAAATAACACATAACAGATTAAAACAAAAATAAAATGATGCTCCAAGCAAACTCATATTATGTGACGAATAAAAATATAGCTCCAAGTAAGATATACCGATAGTGTTGAAGACGAAAGAGGGGATGCCTTCCGGGGCATCCCCAAGCTTAAACGATTGAGTGTTCCTGTAATATTACCTTGGGGGTGCCTTGTGAATCTCCAATATTGGGTTCTTGTCACTCTTTATTCCCTCGTATCGGTATTTCACCCAAAACTTGAAAACTTCAATCACACAAAACTTAACGGAACTTCGTGAGAAGGGTTAGTGTAATAAAGATAAATCATTCACTAAGGTACTGTAAAGACAAGATTAATAATCCCCCCCATGATACCTACTGTATTATATCATTCTCATAATTTATATTACTCAATATAAGCTATAGGAACACTTGAAACAAGCAAACTATGCATGCAAAACAGAAACTGTCAAAAACAGAACAGTCTGTAAAGATCTGAAGGATCACCATACTTATCTGACTCTAGAAATTCTAAAAAATTAGGACATATCACATAATTTTCCTAGAAATATTTTGTAAAAATTTCAGAATTTTTGACTCTCCAGTAAAATTGTAAAATTCAAATACTGGACGCAAAACGTTCTGTTTTTTGCACAGAATCAAACAAGTAAATATCCATACTATCCCGAAGGCTTTACTTGACACTTTATTGAAATGAAAGGCACAAAACATGATTACTACAGTAGCTTAATAATGTCAACACATCAAAACATAAAGTAAAAGTATTGGGTTGTCTCCCAATAAGAACTTCTCTTTAATGCCTTTTTAGCTAGGCATGATATTTCAATGATACTCTTCCAAGCCAAATTCCGATGATCATTATATTCATACTCTAAAAGATATAAGTGAAGTTCATAGAGCATTCTTAATTATTATAGATTGACCAACATCCAAGATCAAAATATATAAGTGAAGCATACGAAGCATTCTATAAAGTCATACTCAAAAGATTTAAGTGAAGCACAAAGAGCATTCTATAAAGCCATATTCAAAAATTTAAGTGTAGCACAAAGAGCATTCTCCAAATCCGTAATAAAAAGATTTAAGTTAAGAACAAAGAGCATTATACAAATCCATCAAGGACTAACTCATACTAGAAGGGAGCATAAAGGAAAAGACAAACATTAAAGACACATGTCATGTGAATAAAACAAAAACCGAGGTATACCGATAATTGTTGAAGAATAGACATGGGATGCCTTCCGGGGCATCTCCAAGCTTAGGTGCTTGAGTCTCCTTTAAATATTTACTTAGGGTGCCTTGGTAATCCCCAAGCTTGAACTCTTGTCTCTCCGTATTCTTCTTATATAGATACCTTCGCAATCTTTGAACACTTCATTCACACAAAACTTAACAAAATCCTTGTGAGATCTGTTAGTATAATAAAGCAAATTACTACTTTAAGTACTATTGTGAACTAATTCCAAATTCATATTAGCATTATATATACTATAGTCCCACTTCACCATGGTTCATACCCCCGATACAAGCCATAGATTCATCAAAATAAGAGAACAATGCATAGAAAACAGAATCTGTCAAAAACAGGACAGTCTGTAGTAATCTGGAAACTTCGTATACTTATGTAACTCAACAAATTCTGAACATTTGGGAAATATTAAAAAAATTCATAGCAGTACTGTGTAAAAATTTCAGAAACTTTTGACCTTCCAGTAAAAAATGTAAATTCACGCACTATAGCCAAAGTTTCTGTTTTTGCACTGCACACACCAAACAAGCAATCTAATCACCCTAAGAGCAAATCTTGGCACATTATTTTTATAATACAATTGATATATACAAGGTGATAATTATTTTACGTAATATTCCATGAAAAATTCTACATTGTTTCCATGAGCATGAACACAAGTGTTCAAGGTCGATCCTCACTTCTCCAATGCACAAGCTTCCAATCACTTCTTCTTTTGAAAAACTTCTTAGGCAAAGGGGGAAAGTAACTCTTTTTGTATTTTTAATTTATTTTGTTTGTTTCACCAACAACTACAGAAAGTAAAAAGGGAAAATAAAATCTATTTAGTGAAGAAAGCAAACAAGCATACACAAGAATATCAACCCCACGCTATTGCTCCCCGGCAATAGCGCCAGAAAAGAGCTTGATAATCCCCAAGTGCAAGGAATCATCATAGAAATTTTCAAAGGTGGAAGTGATAAGTATGGAGTGTCAAACCCACAATGAGCTAAAGGTAAGATCAATATTCTCTCAAGTCCTATCTGCCACCGATACGACTCTACATACACCGAACGTTTGCTTCCATCTAGAAACGAGAAATAAAACTACATTGTGGGCATGAAGAGGATAGCTTTGCATGATATCGGAGAACTAAAATATAAATATAGGTGATGTTATCATAATATTACAATATATTACAAATAGCGAGTGTGGAATAATGATGGGTCGGTGTGCGGAATTATCCTAGGAAATTGTTAACAAGACGAGAAATCATTATTGCAATTTTATATGAGGGAGAGGCATAAGCTAACATACTTTCTCTACTTGGATCATATGCACTTATGGTTGGAACTCTAGCAAGCATCCGCAACTACTAAAGATCATTAGGGTAAAACCCAACCATAGCATTAAAGCATCAAGTCCCCTTTATCCCATACGCAAACAACCTACTTACTCGGATCTGTGCTTCTGCCACTCACGCCACCCACCATAAGCGAATCATAAACATATTGAAAACCCTACAATGGGGATCGCTCACGTGTGCGCGGCACGGAAGGCACCATAGGACAACACCAATAATAAAATATGCAACTCAAACCAATCTAGATCATCAATCAACCCAAAGGACAAAAGTAATCTACTCAAAACATCATAGGATGGCAACACATCATTGGATCATAATATGTAGCATAAAGAACCATGTTCAAGTAGGTGATTACAGCGGGGTGCGGGAGAGTGGACCGCTAAAAGGACATGATGATGGTGATGAAGAAGGTGATGTTGATGAAGACGATCACCACGGCCATGGTTCCCCCGATGGCACTCCGGCACTACTGGGAGAGAGGGGAAGAGGTTCTCCCCCTCGTGCTTCCTCCTCTATGTCCTCCCCCTCTATGGGAAGAGGTTCTCCCTCTGGTCCTTGGCCTCCATGGTGTTGATGGCCCCTCCGGGACGATGAAGATGGCCTCCGGTGATGGTGAACCCCTCTGGCACCCTACCGAAGAGGGCCAAGATTGGTTTTTCGTGGCTCTGGAGGTGTGCGGCGGAACTCCCGATCTAGGTTATGCCTCGGAAGTTTTGGAATATTTGAGGATTTATAGAGTTGAGAGGGAGGTCGGTGGACTCCCGAGGGGCCCACAAGCCTGGTGGCCGCAGCCAGGGGGTGGCCGTGCCCCTGGGGCTTGTAGCCTCCTCGGCCTTTCTCTCGGGTGACTCTTCGCTCTAGTATTTTTTGTATTTTCCAAAAATATTCTCCGAAAATTTTCAGCTCGTTCCGAGAACTTTTATTTCTACACAAAAACAACACCACGGTAGTTCTGCTGAAAACAGCGTCAGTCCGGGTTAGTTATAGTAAAATCATAACAAAATCGTATAGAATTATTGCAAACATGGCATGAATACTTCATAAATTATAGATACGTTGGAGACATATCACTTACTAGTGTAGCATAGAGTTCTAGGTGGAAGTTCAACTTAACAGTCTTCACTGTAGTACCGGTAAATAAACAGTGTTTTGGAACCAAAGGCAAATTTTGTGTGCTTCTGGGATCTGGTGGGGGATTGTTGGAATTCGATCTACATATGGGCCAACCCAATAGCAGTTTTAAAATTCCTAATAAATCCTAGCGGCCCACTCAGCCCATTCATGCAAGACAAGAAGTGGGATAAAAGTTTAGTCTCATACTGCTCACCTAGTAGGAGTTGCACCTCCTTATAAGGGAGGTTGTTTCCACACATGTATGAGCATGAGAACAAGAGAGATACAGGCGCGCTCCTCCTTCACCGCCCGCCTCCCCACGCCTCACCTCGCCTCATCAGGACGTGCCGCGGGTAGCGAGAATGAGCCGAGCCGATGTCTAAATTTTTGCCACGCATGACTAGTATGTGAAAGGTTGCACGGAAGCTGATTTTTTTTTGCGATAGTGGAGAGTAAATACAAACGCTACACCCTCCGATTGCTGGTTGTTCGCTTCATCTCCCGTTCTTTCGTTTGGTCTTCCGTCGCAGCCTATTCGCCTCCTTCTACTGTTCCTATAAAAGAGGGGTTGCTCCTGTCTAGAGAGACACACCAGAGCATCATCTTCCTCATGCCATCGAGTTCCAATCTCCGAGCTGCTACTAGGTTCTTCCCCATCCAGGCTTGCGGCGTGGACCGCAGGTCGAGACAGTAGGCCTCCGAAGCCCCGCCACTTTGAGTCCTGTACGGGAGAAGGGTGATAAGGTCTTTGGGAAGCGCTCTGCGTGACTACTGGCTTCTTCACCACGGACACCACAGACTCCGACGACCAGTTCCCAGACGATGACTTCCCGGACGTCAACAACCTTTTCGACAACATGGTCGGTAACGACGTCAATGCCAATCCCACTACTGCTGCTACAACTCAGTACATGTTCGTGTTCATTTTGTTTGAGTTCTTGCCACAGTTTATTGTTCTAGTCTCTATTATAGATATGTTCCGTTCATACTTATCACTTCAGATGCTATTTGCATACTCTCTGTATGATTGCATGACTTGTCTTATAACAGCTATGATAGTCATGATTTATCTACCATTTCTGTTAATAAAATCATATGATAAATTGCTCATATTTCCAACATTTCACGCACATAATGTTCACAGGTGGACACGTAATTGAACAATAGCAGTAAGAAAAAAGGTCAAAGAAAACATAAAAGGGAAACTTCCCACTATAGCATATGTATTTATATACTTATTCCTACTACTTTGTCTTCTTTTGGTAAATATTATCTTTTATTTCGATTGACCATTGTTGAAAGTTATGTGTTGTTTGTATATAAAAATTTATGCCCTAAATGATTAAAATAAATCCCACATATTCAATTTCTCACTTAGTTCATATAATTTTTTCTAAAAACCCACCCATATATTAAATAATTAAAAACGTTTGTACAATTATTCATTACAGCATTTGCCACGCAGGGTGGCACACTATTAATAAGAACACCATTAGACCTATTAACAAAACTAAACTTCACAATCTCATTCGCCACCATATTAGCCTTCCTGTTAATTTTGAAGATTTTAAAATTCATCATCATATTGAAGACACTCAACGCTTCCTTCTTTAGATCAACAAGGTTTGACGTGTCCAAATTATCATCTACAAGAATGGAAGCCAGTCAGTTTTCAAATTTATGGGCATGTGAAGTGTTATACCGATACAAAGATCAGATAGAGTCGCTCTAAATCAGATTCCTCGACACTAAAGCAAGCACCAATATAGAGTGAATTCCAGTTTTTACCTCCTATTTTGACATTTTTGACACTAATTACCCCATTTAGTGAGATTTCATCCGTTTTACCTCATTTAGCAAAAGTTCTGCCACGATTTACCTTGTTTAAAACTTTACGAGCATTCTGTCACATCGATCATTTGTTCCTGCTTATTTTTCTCTCGGCTGAACCAATCATCACAGCTTCTCTAACCGGCCCCGGCCCGATGGAGGTCGCTTGTATCGCGTCCAACGCACAATGCCCGAGTCGGACATGCGCCACGCTCGCCCCCAATTGATTGCATCGCCCATCTAGGTTTCGGATCGCACGCACCCGTCAAGCTCGCTCGAACCTAGGGTTAGGATTGTCCGGTAGTGGCGATGACGGTGGCGGCGTGATTTCATATCTCCTCGAGTAGGGCTGTATGGCCGCGACATCAAGGCAAGATACGGCCCCAGGGAATCTGACTGCTCCGTCAAGCTCGCCAACGTCTGCGTGAGCGTGTGCATGTACGTGACACTATCAGGCTGTGTTCAGTTGTTCTTTCTACTTTGGCAACATAGCAGGACCCCATGGTTGCGGCCAGTTGATGGCGGGTCTATGTCTCTCCCATTCGTACCCTATTCTACATGATTTTGCAATTTGTATATTATGAAATTTTCCTAACTCATGCATTGGCCAATGATGCGTATGTTTTAGACAGAATTAAGATGAGTATTAGAAGATCACGTGTATACGTGTCACCCTTATGAAACTGACTTATGCATTGTCTGGTGACGCGAACGACCTGTCCTAGCGTGATCATATCGGGCCGGCCGGGTCAGGAGAAGCTGCGAGGACCGGTTCAACATGGAGGAAAATAGGCAAGAAAAAACCGTCGATGTAGCAAGTTGAACCTGACAATTAGGACCTTCCAATTAGAACCCTCACAAAATTTTAAACAGGATAAATTATGGCAGAACTTTTGCTAAATGGGATAAAACGGATGAATCCCGTTAAATGGGAATAATTAGTGCCGAAAATGTCAAAATAGGGGGTAAAAACCTGAATTTACTCATCAATATAATCCCAAGAGGAAATTATTACTTCTCCAGTATGGTTTCTGAAAACTAAGCTCGATGCTCGCAGTGCTAAGGGCCTCCACAAAACTTGTATCAATATACATATTGTCTGTATGTACGTGGCACCATTTCAAATACTCGTCAGGAAGTATTTTTCGTTCTTCTTTAATCCTAGATTTTCCATTTTATTGAACCAATTCATATTGTGTGTTCTTGCATATAGTACTAAATACCCTTCAACAATAATGTTCATAAACCCGAATTTTAAATTATCGGATCAATTTATACATTTTCAATGCAAGTTGTAAATATCCTTAATTAATCTTTTCTTCGATCTAGATTTTCTATTTCACTAAATCGGTACCTATATTTTCAATGCGAGTAATAACAATATTATATTACTTTTTATTAAATTTTAGAATTTTTTCTCTTCATTAAACGCATTTTGATATTAGTTTTTGCTTCTGCGCATTTGATATTTTCCGTATAGGCTATAAATATTATGTATTTTTTTCTTACATCCAGATTTTCCAACAAGATATTGTGTTGAAGTGACCAATTAATTTCACGCATTTTCTACGCAATAATGTATAAACGACTCCCATTAATTTTTCCCACCTACTCCTATATCCTCTTGGATTTTCACACTATCTCGGGGGTGGTGGTGGTGGGGGGGGGGGGGGGGGTCCGACGAAAGGAGCATCCGTGTGCTAGCACGTGTGTTTGATCTTGTCGTGTAAATAGACCATTTTTCTTAACGTATTTTGTTGTTTGTTATTCTACTTCCTATCAATATAATCAGAGGGAAAAGATGTTTGCCTTTTATTCAAGACGTAAATATTGTCTTTGGTTTCATTTTATTTGAGCTAGATATAAATACAAAAATATTGCAACAACCATATGATGCAAATATTTTGTTACATCCTTGAATAACCCTCCCCTGTCTTTAACAATCTGAAGCAAGAAAACTCAATAGCTGCATGGCCCTTCAGAAGAGCATACTTTGAATAGAAGTAATGTATTCTCTTCTGCGAATTTATGTGTGTCTTGCACTTAGTTTATTTTCATATTATTTCACTTTGCATCCTACTAGAAGATTGACCTACACACCAAGGCAACGCTAATTGTGTTTTGACAATTTTCGAGTCATGTATGGATCCCAAGATTTGGAAATGGATTTTGTGGTGTAGAGGTTACACTCGATGTTTATGCCAAATATAGATGCCATTTGGATTATAGACAGAGATGCTCTCAATCGAATCCAATTTTGGGTTTACTGTTGCCACCCCCTCGCGCTGATGGCATGCCCAAGGTAGGAGATTTGTTGCTGTCCGAAAGCACACTTTCTCCGTTTCACCGTCCATTGGTCTCAACTAGCAAATATGCACGTGCATTGCAACGGATGAAAACAACCCCATGCGACCCCTTACCCACCGAGCATGGCTAAAGGTATCACCCTAATGCCCGTAACATAATAAAGATAACACCTCATCCTCATGTACACATCCTCCATTTCAATATGACATCACACCGATGTTTTCTCTTGTCCTCTTTGTCGTCCTCGTCGTCGGTGGTCGCAGTACCAGTTGTCACTAATCAAAGTTGGCCAGGGCCAATTGCTGCGTCATTGAGCCTCCTTCGTGTCCAACGAGATCAAAAGCGTTGAAAAACGTTTTTTCTTATCATCCGGCTAATATAACAGTGAAAAGCATAATATATGTTTGTTTTATCATGTAAATTGAATAGTTTGTGTCACATAGAACATGAAATCTTAGTTGGACTCCTCATGCATTGTGACGGGTGTCACTGGGCTGAGCAAGGGCTGATCATACGTGGAGAGGCGATGGACAAAAAAGATTCCTTCCATATCCCTAGTTAATAAACTGAACTAAAACAATACATCCATGAGCATATTTCAAAATTTTACCCTTCTTTATTATTAGTAGGTATAGATTAAAAAATATTAGCTACAATACCTTCCAGTTTTGAAAAACTTAATGTTTTGAAAACTACATTCACTTTTTCGAAAACAATTCGTTAGATTAAAAAGATTTTAGACAGTACCTCCAAGTTTTTTAAAGTTGTTAATGTTTTAAAAAAAATAACTTTTCTAATTTGAAGTTAATTTTTTTTTGTTTTTAGAAAATGTTCACGAATTGAAGATAAACAGCTACTATACAACCTATCATGCGTGTTTAAATAAACATTCAGGTTGCAAAACAAATACAAAATGATTTTTTCTTAAAGAAGCAATCAAGTTTAATTTTTTTTGTTCATAACTTTGCAAAATATTCGCGTTTTCTAAAATAAAATTCCTTTTCCTCTTAGTATCTGGCGCGGCTGTTTTCTATTTTAGATGGTAGCGCTGCAATTTAAACAAAAGGGTTTCTTTAGCATAGTGATAGCAGTCGTCGGTGTGCGGCCAGAGCTCGCAGGTTTGATTCTTGGTTTATTCTTTTTTGTTGGACTTTTTGTCTAATCGGCCGGCCCATTGCGGTTTGTACGCTAATTTTTTGGCAGGAAAAAAAATCGGCAGAACATACATATGCTTTGACGGACAAAAAATCACATGAGGCCCACCGTAAACTAAAAAATTTGGAGAAACAATTCTTTTTTTAATATTAGATAGAGATGAAGGATCTAGAAAACTTGTCGGAGGTGTTCTGGATGCTCCGTTAAAGTCTTGCTGAAAACCAGTATGTCATCGAAGAGTGACATAACACATACACGCATCAAGGGTTGCAGAGTGTCGTTCATGGCTCCTATGAACGTTGCTCCCCCTAGCCAGCCCAAATAACGGTACCTTGAATTCAAAGTGTCCCGAATTAGTCTGGAAGGCAGTTTTGAACTCTTCTCCCTCGGCTAGTCGGATCTGATGGTAACCAGCTCGTAAGTCGAGCTTTGAGAACCACTTGCCCCCGTGCAATTCATCCAGAAATTCCTCGATCACGGGCATCGGAAACATGCCAATGACTGTCATTGCATTGAGTTGTGTGTAGTCGATGCATAAGCGCCATGTTCCATCTTTCCTCTTAACCGAGATCATCAGAGAGGAGAAGGGGCTGTGACTGCGCTGGATGATGCCAGCCTTCAGTAGCTCGTGGATTTACTTCTCGATTGCTTCCTTACGTTCTGGCTTGTGTCTATATGGTCTCAGGTTGACTGGCTGCGCTCCGGGCATTAGAGGGATTCGATGATCACAATTTCTTCGAGGAGGCAGATCCAATGATGTGATTACTGGTTACAAAGCTATTGTTTCACGTCTGAAAATATTTCAGGCTATTTCATGTTCGACACAAAGGGGACAGAAATTTAGACCATTGGAATTTGATGCAACAAGTATCAGAAAAATACAAGTTGATTATGAAGATGAGGAATATGACCGATGTACGACATGTCCAAACACAAGCAGTCAGCGAACATGTTTTCATATTGGATCTATTCTCGTGAAGTTTCCATCGGTAGCCAAACCTGAGGAAGAAGCAATCAAGCCAACGTTTAGAACGCCACCATGCAGTTGGTTTTTCATTGGAAAGGATTTCAGTCGAAGTTCCTATGTGACAACGTGAGAGTCAATTTTTTCTTTTATCTATAGTAGTACTAATTGCGTGGTCTTTTCTTTTGAGTCCAGGTCCGTACGTGATCAATCTTGCCGGTTAATTAGTTAGATAAGCTTAGCGTTTCTTTTGACAAATTAGATAAGCTTAGCTTAGTTTAACTAGAAAGGAGAGATAGAGTCCGCATGGAACTTAGCTAGCACGTGCATCAGGTCGACCAGGTGTGTGAGGCCTATAAAAAGTGCTGGCTACGGCCAATGCACGGAGGTTATTTTCAACAGTTTAGACTACATGTGTATCAACTATTAAGCGGTCCTTTTCAGGTGCTGTCGGTATTTATTTTGTTTGAAAGTTGCATTTGGTTCGAGGTTCGTCTTCATCAACGGGTTGCTCGCTGGTTACGTCTACTACGACGGAATTTTCCTTGTGTAGTGTCGAGGGATTGTTCGTTGGTCGTTGTCATCATATCTTCAGGTTACATGTACCGATTCGCATAATTGAGAAATTTTATCGTTTATCTTGGAGGAGTTTGCTACATCGTAAAAGATCGGGACAAATCATCGGCACGTCCGAGGTCGTGCCCTTATCAGTTGGTATCAGATTACTGGGTTTCTTCCGATGCAAATTTTCTCTATAATTTCTTCGTACATATTCTATAACTGCAATGAGGACAGAATATTATTTTGATGGTGAGATGTCCCAAAGTGAGAAGGATCCGTCACAAGCCCTTTCATGGTTTCAAATCTATACAAGAGTGGAGGTAGGGGCAATTATTTGTGCTACAATGTTTGATCGTTCTTCGGAAATAAATTTGGTGAGTAAAACAATGGTTGACGGGCTGAAGCTACCATTGATTGACCATCCAGATCCATATAGACTTTCTTGGTGTGGAAGATTATGTGGTTATAAAACATCAAGTAGAGATATGTTTCAGATTTTGTGGGCACACTGATTTAGTTTTGTGTGATGTTCTTCCTCACCATATGTATGTGTGTACCTTGATAATTGGTCAACCTTGGACAAAAAGGAGGGAGCTGCAGATTGATAAATCTGGTATTTTTTTTCTTGGAGGAAATTTAAGTTTCTTTGTAAAGATAGGTGGGCTTGTTTTGAATCATACTCTTGTGAACAATATTGGGAGGATCGTAAGAGGCGAGACCACGCACATGGTACACTTAATGCAAAGAAACAAGAAGAGAGGGTGTTGCTAGAAAAGAAGAAGGCTAAGGATAGTCTCGTTGTGTCTAGAAATATTTCTGCACATGAGGTAAACAAAGAGAAACCATCAATACTAATGAGTGGGCTGAATCTGCAACTTAAGAGGGTACATGCTCGCGATGACATGGGAATGGAAAAAGGTCAATGCACGAGTTTATTTCAAACCCAGTGTGACATTAAGGGTATGGGATGCAAGTTATCAATAATTGATGAGGGTAGTTGCACTAACGGCATCAGCAAGATGTTGGTGGAGAAACTTGGTTTGTTCACATGGCGATATGCTGAAGATTATCATTTGGAGTGGTTGAACAATTGTGGGAAGCTCAAAATTACACATAAAGTGCATGTACCATTTTCAGTTGGACAATATGTTGATGAGGTGGAATGCAATGTTTTGCCATTGAAAGTTTGCGGTTTGCTGCTTGGGCGACCTTGGCAGTATGACCGTAGTGTGCAGCATGCTGGAAGGACAAACATATACACTTTTCTTCATGAAGACACACAACAGACACTTAAATTGATTAATGAGAAATTAATCCACTCGGATATGGTATTGACAATGCGAAAGGAAAGGGCTCCCAAGAAAAACAATAAACTTGTTGGGGAACGTTGTATGGGAAACAAAAAATTTCCTACGCACACGCAAGATCTATCCATGGTGATGAGCATCTACGAGAGGGAGAGTGGATCTACATATCCTTGTAGATCGCTAAGCGGGAAGCGTTAAGAAATGCGGTTGATGTAGTCGAACGTCTTCGCGATCCAAATCGCCGAGCGTCCCGCGATCCCATCACGATACGTTCCGCGATCCAATCACGATCCGTCCCGCGATCTCATCACGATCCGTCCCGCGATCCAATCGCGAATCATCTCGCGATCTTGATCATGGTCCTTCTGATCTAGCGCCGAACGGAAGGCACCTCCGCGTTCAGCACACGTACAGCTTGATGACGATCTCCGCCTTCTTGATCCAGCAAGAGGGAGCGGAGAGGTAGATGATTTCTTCGGTAGTGCGACGGCGTTACGGCGATGGTGGTGGAACTAATCCTCCAAGACTTTGCCTAAGCACCGCAGAACTAATCTAGAGGAGAAACAGATCTAGAGGAAGAAGAGGGCAGCACGTGGCAATTAGGGTTAGCTTTCCCCTCTAAATCCTCTAGTATATATAGGAGGGAGGGAGGGAGGAGGCAGCCTCAAACCTGGCCGAAATTGGAGGTGGAGGAGTCCTACTCCAATCCTATTAGGAGTAGGATTCCTCCTTTACACTTGGAAACTCTTTCCACCTCTCCACCTTTGTGTTTTTTCCTTCCCAATCCACTCCAGAAGCATGGGCCCTTAGAGGAGGCTTCGGCCAGCCCACCAGGGGCTGGTTTACCTCCTCCCACAGCCCATGTAGCCTCTTGGGTCGAGACACCCCTCCCGATGGTCCCTCGGTACCCTCCCGGCACTCCCGACATACTACCAATGAGCCCGAAACTTTTCCGGCGACCAAAACAGGACTTCCTATATATCAATCTTTACCTACGGACCATTCCGGAGCTCCTCGTGATGTACGGGATTTCATCCGGGACTCCGAACAACCTTCGGTCACCCCCATACATAACTCTATACTACCGAAACGTCACCGAACCTTAAGTGTGCAGACCCTGCGGGTTCGAGAACTATGTAGACATGACCGAGACACCTCTATGGTCAATAACCAATAGCGGGACCTGGATGCCCATATTGGTTCCTACATATTCTACGAAGATCTTTATCGGTTGAACCTCTATGTCAAGGATTCAGTTAATCCCGTATGCTGTTCCCTTCGTTCTTCGGTATGTTACTTGCCCGAGACCGATCGTCGGTATCTGTATACCTAGTTCAACCTCGTTACCGGCAAGTCTCTTTACTCGTTCCGTAATACAAGATCCTGTAGCTAACACTTAGTCACATTGCTTGCAAGGCTTATTGTGATGTTGTATTACCGAGTGGGCCCTGAGATACCTCTCCATCACACAGAGTAACAAATCCCAGTCTTGATCCATGCCAACCCAACAGACACCCTCGGAGATACCTATAGAGCACCTTTACAGTCACCTAGTTGCGTTGCGACGTTTGATACACACAAGGTACTCCTTCGGTGTCCCTGAGTTGCATGATCTCATGGTCATAGGAACAAATACTTGACATGCAGAAAACTGTAGCAATAAACTGACACAATCATATGCTACGTTTATAGTTTGGGTCTTGTCCATCACATCATTCTCCTAATGATGTGATCCCGTTATCAAACGACATTTCATGTCCATGGCTAGGAAACCTTGACCATCTTTGATCAACGAGCTAGTCTATTAGAGGCATACTAGGGACATGGTGTTGTTTATGTATCCATAGATGTATCTAAGTTTCCGATGAATACAATTATAGCATGGATAATGAACGATTATCATGAACAAGGAAATAACCAATTAATTATTGCCTCTAGGGCATATTTCCAACAGTCTCCCACTTGCACTAGAGTCAATAATCTAGTTCACATCACCATGTGATTCGCATTGTTATGAATCTAACACCCAATGAGTCTGGGGCTCGATCATGCTTTGCATGTGAGAGAGGTCTTTTAGTCAACGGGTCTGCAATATTCAGATCCGTGTGTACTTTGCAAATCTCTATGTCATACTGTAGACATTGCTACCACACTCCACTTGGAGCTATTCCAAATGGCTACTCCACTATACGTATCTGGATTGCTACTAAAAGTCATCCGGATTGGTGTTAAAGCTTACATCGACATAACTCTTTACGATGAACTCTTTATCACCTCCATAATTGAGAAACATTTCCTTAGTCTTTTAGTTACTAAGGATAATCTTGACCGCTGTCCAGTGATCCACTCCTGGATCACTCTTGTACCCCTTGACGGACTCATGGCAAGGCACACACAGGTGCAGTACACAGCATGGCATACTATATAGAGCCTATGACTAAAGCATAGGGGACGACCTTCGTCCTGTCTCTTTCTTCTGTCGTGGTCGAGCTTTGAGTCTTACTCAACTTCACATCTTACAAATCAGGCAAGAACTCTTTCTCTGACTGATCCATTTTGAACTCTTTAAAAATCTTGTCAAGGTATGTACTCATTGAAAGTCTCATCAAGCATCTTGATCTATCTCTATAGATCTTGATGCTCAACAATTAGGTAGCTTCATCCAGGTCTTCCTTTGAAAACTCTTTTCAAACAACCGTTTATGCTTTCCAGAAATCCTACATCATTTTTGATCAATAATATGTCAACCACATATTCTTATCAAAAATTCTATAGTGCTCCCACTCACTTTATTGTAAATACAAGTTTCTCATAAACTTTGTGTAGACTCAAAAGCTTTGACCACCTCATCAAAGTGTATATTCCAACTCCGAGATGCTTGCTTCAGTCTATAGAAGGATCACCAAAGCTTGCACACCTTTTAGCATCCTTAGGACTGACAAAACATTCTGGTTGTATCTCATACAACCTTTCCTCAAGGAAGGAAACGATGTTTTGACATCCATCTGCCAGATTTCATATTTGAAAAATGCAACAACTACTAACATAATTCGAACAGACTTTAGCATCGCTACGAGTGAGAAAGTCTCATCGCAGTCAACTCCTTGAACTTGTCGGAAACTTCTTTGCGACAAGTCGAGCTTTATAAATGGTGACATTTACCATCAGCGTCTGTCTTCATCTTAAAGGTCCATTTGTACTCGACGACCTGCCATCCAATGAGCAAGTCTACCAAAGTCTATACTTGGTTTTCATACATGGATCCTTTCTTGGATTTCACGGCCTCTAACCATTTGTCAGAATCCGGGCCCATCATCGCTTCTCCATAGCTCGTAGGTTCATCGTTGTCCAACAACATGACCTCCAAGACAGGGTTGTCGTACCATTCATGAGTAGTACACATCCTTGTCGACCTACGAGGTTCGATAGTAACTTGATTCGAAGCTTCATGATCATCATCATTTACTTCCTCTTCAACTGACGTAGGCTCCACAAAAACATCTTTCTGTGTTGCGCTACTCTCTGGTTGAACAAAGGTTCAACAACCTCATCAAGTCCTATCTTCCTCCCACTCAATTCTTTCGAGAGAAACTCTTTCTCGAGAAAGGACCCGTTTTAGCAACAAACACTTTGTGCTCGGATCTGAGATAGAAGGTATATGCAACCGTTCTTAGGGTATTTAATGAAGATGCATTTGTTCGCTTTGGGATCGAGCTCATTAGGTGAAAACCTTTTTCACATAATTGTCGCAACCCCAAACATTAATAAATGACAGCTTAGGTTCCTATCAAACCATAATTCACACGGTGTCCTCTCAACGGATTTAGATGGTGTCCTATTTAAAGTGAATGTAGTTGTCTCTAATGCACAACCCCAAAACGATAGTGGCAAATCGATAAGAGACATCATAGTTCGCACCATATCCAGTAGAGCACGACTATGACATTCGGACACACCATCACATTATGGTGTTCCAAGTGACGTTTGTTGTGAAACAACTTTTCACATTGTCTTAAGTTGTATGCCAAACTCGTAACTCAGATATTCACCTTCACGATCATATCGCAGAGATTTTTATCTTCTTGTCATGATGGTCTTAAACTTCACTCTGGATTTGTTTGAACTTTTCAAATGATTCAGACTTGTGTTTCATTAAGTAAATATACACTATATCTACTCAAATCATCAGTGAAGGTAAGAAAATAAAGATATCCTACCGCACGCTACAAGACTCATTGGATTGCATACATCAACATGTATCATTTCCAATAAATCACTTGCCCACTCCATCAAACCGGAAAACGGGGTCCTTAGTCATCATGCCCAAGAGGCATGGTTCGCATGTCTCAACCGATTCGAAATCGAATGAGTCCAAAGATCCATCAGCATGGAGTTTCTTCATGTGATTTATACCAACATGACATTTAGCGGCAGTGCCACAAGCATGTGGTACTATCATTATTAATTTTGTATCTTTTGGCATCTATGTTATGAACATGTGTATTACTATGATCAAGATTCAACAAACCATTCTCACTGGGTGCATGACCATTGAAGGTATTATTCATGTAAACAGAATAACCATTATTCTTTGACTTAAATGAATAACCGTATTGCAATAAACAAGATCTAATCACGTTCGTGCTCAACGCAAACACCAAATAACATTTATTTAGGTTCGTCACTAATCCGAAGGTAGAGAGAGCGTGCGATGTTGATAACATCAACCTTGGAAATATTTCCAACACATCATCACCTCACACTTAGCTAGTCTCCATTTATTCCGTAGCTTTTATTTCGAGTTACTAACATTTAGCAACTGAACCGGCATCCAATACCCAGGTGCTATTAGGAGTACTAGCAAGGTACACATAAATAACACGTATATCAAATATACTTATATCGACGTTGCCAGCTTTCTTATCTACCAAACATCTAGGGTTGTTCCACTTCAGCGACCGCTCTCCTCATAATAGAAGCACTTAGCCTCGGGTTTGGGTCCAACTTTGGGTTGCTTCACTGGAGCAGCAACTGACTTGCCGTCCATGAAGTTTCCCTCCTTGCCCTTGCCCTTCTCGAAACTAGTGGTTTTACTAACCATCAACACTTGATGCTCCTTCTTGATTTCTACCTTTGCGATGTCAAACATCGCGAATAGCTCAGGGATCATCATTTCTATCCCTGGCATATCATAGTTCATCACGAAGCTCTAGTAGCTTAGTGACAATGACTTGGAGAACTATATCAATCACTATCTTATCTGGAAGATTAACTCCCACTCGATTCTAGTGATTGTAGCACCCAGACAATCTGAGCACATGCTCAACGATTGAGCTATTCTCCTTCATCTTGCAGGCAAAGAATCTTGTTGGAGATCTCATATCTCACAACACGGGCACGATCCTGAGATCCCAGTTTCAGCTCTTAGAACGTCTCATATGTTCCGTGACGTTCAAAACATTTTGGAGCCCCAATTCTAAGCCATAATGCATGACGCACTAAACTATCAAGTAGTCATTGGAATGTGCCTGTCATATGTTCACAACATCTACAAATGACGCCAGAGGGGGTGGCGCACCGAGCGGTGCATTAAGGACATAAGCCTTCTGTGCAGCAATGAGGACAATCCTTAGATCACGGACCCAGTCTGCAATATTGCTACCATCATCTTTCAACTCTATTTTTCTAGGAACATATAAAAATTCAAGGGAGCTATAGCATGAGCTACAACATAATTTGCAAATACACTACTGACTATGTTCATGTTAATGAGTTCAATTAATCATATTACTTAAGAACTCCCACTCAAATTGACATCCCTCCAGTCACTCGAGTGATACATGATCCAAATTCACCAACTCAAGTATGATCATCACGTGAGTTGAGGTTGTTTCAATGGTGAACATCATCATGTTGATCATATCTACTATATGACTCATGTTCGACCTTTCGGTCTCTTTTGTTCCGAGGCCATGTCTGTACATGCTAGGCTCGTCAAGTTTAACCCAAGTGTTCTGCATGTGCAACACTGGCTTGCACCCGTTGTATGTGAATGTAGAGTGTATCATACCCAATCATCACGTGGTGTCTAGACACGACGAACTTTCGCAACAATGCACACTTGGGGAGCACAATTCATCTTGAAATTTAAGTGAGGGATCACCTTATAATGCTACCGTCGTCCTAAGCAAAACAAGGTGCATAAAAGGATTAACATCACATGCAAATCATAAGTGACATGATATGGCCATGAACTTGTGCTTTTGATCTCCATCTTGAAAGCACCGGCATGATCTCCATCGTCACCGGCATGACACCATGAACTCCATCATCTTGATCTCCATCAATGTGTCGCCATCGGGGTTGTCGTGCCCACCATGCTTCTACTACTATTGCTACCGTTTAGAGATAAAGTAAAGCATTACGTAGCGCTTAATGATTGACACATAGGTCATACAATAATCAAAGACAACCCTATGGCTCTGGATGGTTGCCGTACTCATCGACATGCAAGTCGTGATATTCTATACAACACATGATCATCTCATACATCACATATATCTCATCACAACATACCCTGCAAAAGCAAGTTAGTCGTCCTCTAATTGTTGTTGCAAGTTTTACGTGGCTGCTATGGGTATCTAGCAAGAACAATTCTCACCTACGCAAAACTACAACGGTGATACATAGGTTGCTTTTCAACCTTCTCAAGGACCGCATTTGTCGAATCCGATCCAACTAAAGTAGGAGAAACAAACACCTGCCAGCCATCTTTGTGCAACGAAGTTACACGTCAGTCGATGGAACCGGTCTCTCGTAAGCGTACGAGTAAGGTTGGTCCGGGCCGCTTCATCCCACAATACCGCTGAACCAAAACATGACCAAGGGAGGAAGCAATCTAAGCATCAACGCCCACAAACTCTTTGTGTTCTACTCGAGATCTCATCTACACATAGACCTAGATCATGATGCCACAGTTGGGGAACATTGCATGGAAACAAAAAAATTCCTACGCATATGCAAGATCTATCCATGATGATGAGAATCTACGAGAGGGAGAGTGGATCTACATACCCTTGTAGTTCGCTAAGAGGGAAGCGTTAAGAAACGCGGTTGGTGTAGTCGAACGTATTCGCGATCCAAATCGCCGAGCGTTCAACACACATACAGCTTGATGACGATCTCCACCTTCTTGATCTAGCAAGAGGGAGCGGAGAGGTAGATGAGTTCTCCGGCAGCGTGACGGCGTTGCGGCGATGGTGGTGGAACTAATCCTGTAGGGCTTCCCCTAAGCACCACAGAACTAATCTAGAGGAGAAACAGATCTAGAGGAAGAAGAGGGCAACACATGGCAATTAGGGTTAGCTTTCCCCTCTAAATCCTCTAGTATATATAGGAGGGAGGGAAGGGAGGAGGCAGTCTCAAACCTGGCCGAAATTGGAGGTGGAGGAGTCCTACTCCAATCCTATTAGGAGTAGGATTCCTCCTTTCCACTTGGAAACTCTTTCCACCTCTCCACCTTTGTGTTTTTTCCTTTCCAATCCACTCCAGTCGCATGGGCACTTAGAGGAGGCTTCGTCCAGCCCACTAGGGGCTGATTTACCTCCTCTCACAGCCCATGTAGCCTCTTGGGTCGAGACACCCATCCCGATGGTCCCTCGGTACCCTCTCGGTACTCCCGGTACACTACCAATGAGCCCGAAACTTTTCCGGCGACCAAAACAGGACTTCCTATGTATCAATCTTTACCTCCGGATCATTCTGGAGCTCCTCATGACGTCCGGGATCTCATCCGGGACTCCGAACAACCTTCGTTCACCACCATACATAACTCTATACTACCGAAACGTCACCAAACCTTAAGTGTGCAGACCCTGCGGGTTCGAGAACTATGTAGACATGACCGAGACACCTCTACGGTCAATAACCAATAGCAGGACCTGGATGCCCATATTGGTTCCTACATATTCTATGAAGATCTTTATCGGTTGAGCATCTATGTCAAGGATTCAGTTAATCCCGTATGTTGTTCCCTTTGTTCTTCGGTATGTTACTTGCCCGAGATCCGATCGTTGGTATCTGTATACCTAGTTCAACTTCCTTACCGGCAAGTCTCTTTACTCGTTCCGTAATACAAGATCCCGTGGCTAACACTTAGTCACATTGCTTGCAAGGCTTATTGTGATGTTGTATTACTGAGTGGGCCCTGAGATATCTCTCCGTCACACGGAGTAACAAATCCCAGTCTTGATCCATGCCAACCCAACAGACACCCTCGGAGATACCTATAGAGCACCTTTATAGTCACCCAGTTACGTTGCGACGTTTGATACACACAAGGTACTCCTCCGGTGTCAGTGAGTTGCATGATCTCATGGTCATAGGAACAAATACTTGACATGCAGAAAACTGTAGCAATAAACTAACATGATCATATGCTACATTTATAGTTTGGGTCTTGTCCATCACATCATTCTCCTAATGATGTGATCTTGTTATCAAATGACATCTCATGTCCATGGCTAGGAATCCTTGACCATCTTTGATCAACGAGCTAGTCTATTAGTGGCATAGTAGGGACATGGTGTTGTCTATGTATCCACACATGTATCTAAGTTTCTGATCAATACAATTATAGCATGGAAAATAAACGATTATCATGAACAAGGAAATAACCAATTTATTATTGCCTCTAGGGCATATTTCCAACAAAACTGAAGACACTTTCTCTTCAAGTGGACGAGGATGATATTCTTTCAGTAAAGAAGGTCCCTAAAGATAACGTGAAACCGAGGACGGTTTCGTTTCAAGAGGGAGGGAATGATGTGATCACTGGTTACAAAGTTGTTGTTTCACGTCCGAAAATATTTCAGGCTATTTCATGCTCGACACCAAGGGACAGAAACTTGGACCATTCGAATTTGATGCAACAAGTATCAGAAAAATGCAAGTTGATTATCGAGATGAGGAATATGACCGAGGTACGAGACATCCAAACACAGGCTATCGACGAACATGTATTTCGTATTGGATCTATTCTCGTGAAGTTTCCATCGGTAGCCTAACCTGAGGAAGAAGCGATCAAGCCAACGTTTAAAACGCCACCATGCAGTTGGTTTTTCGTTGGAAAGGATTTTGGTCGAAGTTCCTATGTGACAACGTGAGAGTCAAGTTTTTCTTTTATGTAGTAATACTACTTACGTGGTCTTTTCTTTTGAGTCCAGGTCCTTACGATGATTAATCTAATGTTGCCGGTTAAGTAGTTAGATAAGCTTTGTTTAGTTTAACTAGAAAAGAGATAGAGTCTGCATGGAACTTTTTTTGATCGGTTTAAAACTTTATTCCTCGTATAATAGTCATGTCCTTTACGAGGAGGTTGGAAATAAAGTCCGGGACTGAAAAATCCCAAGAACCAGAAGATCTAGTCCTAAAGCTTTGTTTAGGTAACTCATCAGCTACCTGGTTTGCCTCTCTAAAGCAATGCCCAAAAGAAAGTTTAGCAAAGTCGATGGATAATTGCTTGCACTCGCACTAACAACACTATCAAGCCCCATATAATTATCTAAGAGCTGTATGGATTCCACTGCAAAAGAATAACCAGATTCAACCTCCGCTTTAGTGCATCCAATGCTAGAAAGGAGATAAATGCCATTTCTGATAGAAAGAAGTTCAGTGGCAACGGCATCACAGACATGTGGTATGAACCAGGTTGCTGCAGCAATAACGTCGCCCTTCTCATCTCGTACCACAACCCCACTTGCTCCTGAAAATGTATCCGCATGAAATGATGCATCAACATTCACCTTCACCATGCCACAAGACGGTTTCTTCCAATATGATCTCCCAGCCTCACCGGCAGCTTACAGGTAAGTGATCGGATGTAATTGGTCGCTAACACTCTGATGGACATGACTGTCTTCTCTGGTGTTTGTGCTGACACCCCTTTCACAATCTGTCATCCCTGCCACCACAAGAACCAAGTTGCAATATATACAAGTTCTGCCGTAGGAATGCCATCACTTATTGTGTCTAGCTTGAGAAGAATTTCCATCATTACAGAGCCGAATCTGTCCTCAGTAATTGCCTTCCGTATTGTATCTGTTAGATCCAGTTGCGACCAGACCTTCTGAACTTCTCGACACTTGAAGAGTCTATGTTGGATATCCTCCATCCCAACTTTGCAACGAGGGCATTGAGGAAAAAGCGGAATATGTCGTGTAGCCAATACCCAAAAACATGGCAAGACTCCGTGTAAAACTTTCCATGCAAAGTGTTTCACCTTACCAGGGACTATAAGTTTCCAAGCCTCTTTCTATATGCTATTGACATGTGTATTTCCTTGTCCATCGGACCTAGATAGCCTGGCGCCAAACTGGTGATCAAGTCCCTTATAGTGAGTTGATCGGACGGAAAAGGTCCCCGATCTCGTGTAGTTCCAAGCCGCAAAGTCCTCCTCTAGATTACTACTAAGTGGAATTTGCAAGATCCGTTGCACATCAACAGGCGAGAAGCAATCCCGTAGAAGGTTTTCATCCCACCCGCCCGTGTAAGGGTTTATCAATTCCTCCACTTAAGATAACATTAACAGTCCCTTTGGCCTAATCACTTTTCATGTTCCACTAGTCGGTATCGAGGGGTTGTTCCAAATATCAATATGAGAACCGGATCCCACTCTCCATATGCACCCTCTATTAGAAGTATGAATACCCACCATTATGCTCTGCCATGTAAAGGAAGACCCCTTCTTTGGGCCAGCTTTCAACAAATTTCCATCTGGATAATACTTTGCTCTGAGAACTTGCACACACAAAGAGTGTGGGTTCTAGACCAACATCGTTTTGCTAACATAGCAAGATTAAAACCGTGAAGGTCTCTAAACCCCAATCCACTTTGCTTCTTCGATATACACAATTTCCACCACACAAACCAATGCATTTTCTTATGTTCATCATTGTCTCCCCACCAAAATCCAGAAATTTCATCTGTGATTGCCTTGCAAATTCCTTTGGCAGCTTTAAAACAGACATGGCATACGAAGGAATATCTTGAGCAACTGATTTTACCAAGATTTCTTTACCTTGCATTGACATGTTTTTCCATCCCCTCAATCTCTGGCAAACTCTATCTATGAGATGTTGGAAGCAATCTAATCTATCCACTCCAACCATGGTTGGTAGACCCAGATAAGTATCTGAGGGGGCTTATATATCAATAGTTAAAATTGTGCAATAGTCCTCTCTTGACTGGATACTTGTGTTAGGGCTAAAGAAAATATTAGATTTTTCATTACTTACAATCTGTCGAGAACTCAGGCAATAAGTGTCCAACACCCTTCTTAGCGTGTTTGCATTGTGCTCATCTGCTTTCATCAAGATCAAAGAATCATCCACGAAAAGGAGGTGCAAGATAGAGGGTGCATTCCGGCAAACGCGGACTCCCTCGAGGCCACCAACTTCCTCCTCATGTGCTAGTAGGCTTGATAAACCTTCCGAAAAGAGCAAAAATACATAGGTGGACAAGGGATCCTCTGTCCGAGTCCCCGAACGGGAGAAAATTCCTCCGTCTTAGTGTTATTGAACCTTACCCTGTAAGTAACTAACGAAACACAATCCATTATCAACTTGATATAGCTCATGGAACCCCACCTTCCGCATCACTTTCTCCAAATATCCCCACTCAACGCGGTCATATGCCTTATTCGTATCTAGTTTCACAGTACAATAACCATTAGACCCGTGAGTCCTCTTATTTATTGCATGAAAACATTCGTACGCAACAAGAACATTATCAGTAATGATCCTACTAGGTACAAAAGCGCTTTAGGCGGGTGAGATTACCTATGGCAAGACTCTCTTAAGCCTATTAGCCAGCATCTTAGAGATTATCTTATAGACAACATTGCAAAGGGAGATCAGCCTATACTGTGTGATTAGCTCTGGATTTTTGACTTTGGGTATAAGTACAACATTCATTTAATTCCTTCCATTCGGGATCTTCTTTTTATTTATAGCATCAAGAACCTCATCTGTGAGATCATTCGCCACAATATGCCAGAACCTCTTGAAGAAAATCGCATGAAGTCCATCCGGACCTGGAGCTTTCATGTCACCAATTTGAAACATTGGTTTCCTGACATCCTCTCTTGTGAAATCTGCTGTCAGTAAGTCATTCATATCGCTTGAAAATGTAGGCTTTATGCAATTCAACAAACCTGGGTCAATATCAACCGCATTAGCCGTAAACAAGCTTCCAAATTAATCTCTGATAAGGGGGTGAAGGTATTCATTCCCTTCAATCCAGTTGCCCACATCATTTTTAAGCTTCTTTATCAGGTTCCCGTGCCTCCTAGCTGATGCAAATTGATGGAAGTAGGCAGTGTTTCGGTCGCCCTTACGGAGCCAACTGAAACTTTCCCTATGTGCCCAATATGTCTCATCTTGTTCTAACAGGTTCTCCACGAATAAGGATAGCTCCTTCTGTTTCATTCTCACCTCTTATGTTGGAGTTCTATTCATGAGAACTTCCGGTTCCTTTTGTGCATTGCGAAGCCGCCTACGAGGCTCCTTCAGTACCTCCCGCTCCCAGCGATGAAGATCACCGTGGACCGATTCCAATTTCTCCCTCGCCGTCGGACATAGATCATCATGCAGGGCCCTCTGCCAAGCAGTTTTGAAAATCTCCTCCACTGTTTCTTCAGACAACCATCTCGCTTCGAATTTCTTGGTTCTACCATGGCCGCCTGCAGCCACTCCCACGAGGTACTCGGTGTCCAAACATATCGGCCTATGATCTGATTTACCCATCTTCAAATTAGTCAGTCTGGAGAACGGATGTAGCAGCATCCAATTTGCATTTGAAACTGCCCTAGCTAGCCTCTCATGCAGGCCCCCACGGAACCATGTGAAACAATCTCTAGTATAGCCAATATCTTCCAAGGAACAGTCTGTAAGGGCGTCTTGAAAAGCTTTTAAATGTGACTGGTGACGTGGAGCGCCCCCATCTTTTTCATGAGAAAACATATTTTCATTAAAGTCTCCGATAACCAGCCATGGCAGGTTAGACTGTGCATCCAGGTCCCGCAGTATACCGTACGTTCGATCTTTATGGTCCCAATTGGGTTCACCATACACCCATGTGGGTCTCCAAACATCCCCATTCGCCTCCTCCATTGAAACATCGATGAATTCAAGGGTGGTAGTCCAGGAGTGTAGATCCTAACCTCCTTCTTCCAGACCATAATCAACCCATCCTTTCTTCCATCATCGCAGGGAGCAATCAATATGTAATCCATGCGTAATTTTTTCATCAGAACTTGTGCCCTTTCTTCATCCAAATGCGTCTCGAATAGGAAGAACACATCCGGTTCGTGTCGCCTCTGGATGTCCGAAAGTGAGTGAACTGTCAAGGTTCCGATTAGGCCCCGATAGTTCCAACGGATAAGCTTCATTGCTACGGGCTACTTGTCTCGGGGGTCGCCAATGACTTTCTAGCGAAGATTGATCGAAAAGCTCTCGGATAGCGAAGCCGCCGGAGGACAAAAAAACACCTAGCTTAATTGCTAGGGGATGAAAACTAGAGAGGAAGCACCTCTTCAGGACATCAGGCAGGCCTAGGACCAGCAAAGAAGACAGGGTCAGCGGCCGCCGTCGACGGCGACGACACACTAACCCTAGATCGCCAGCAACTAGGAAACCCTAGGAGACCCCCTCCTCTCTTTCTGTCGTTGGAGGTGCCGCACGTGGCATCCGACGCCATGTCTGCCCAGTCGCGCCTCCTCCTATCCACCGCGCGTGGCATCAGATGCGCGTCTGCTTAGTCACGTCGCCGAGTCCGCATGGAACTTAGCTTGCACGTGGGTCAGGTCGACCAGGTGTGTGAGGCCTATAAAAACGACTGGCTACGACCAATGTACAGAGGTTATTTTCTACTGTTTAGACAACATGTGTATTGACTATTAAGCGGCTCTCTTTGGGTGTTGTCGCTATTTATATAGTGTGAAGTTTCTGCGTGAAAGTTGCACTTGGTTCGAGGTTCGTCATCATCGACGGGTTGCGCGTTGATTATGTCTACTACGGTGGAATTTTCCTCTTGTGTCGACGGATTGTCCGTTGGTCGTCGTCATCCCATCTTCAGGTTGCGTGTACTGATTCACGTAATTGAGAGATTTTATTGTTTATCTTGAAGGAATTTGTTGCGTCGTAAAAGATCGGGACAAATCATTGGCACGTGCGAGGTCGTGCCCTTATCAGTTGGCTCACTAGGAACATCTTCAAATTGCTCGATGACCTTCTGAATATTGTTAGGTGTTCGTGTGTACACTTCATCCTCCTGTGTAATCTGGTAAAGGTGTACAACTTGGGACAGGAGAACCCTGTCACTGCAAGGACGGTAGTTGCAAGGCATTGATCTCTAAACATGCTATGGTGCTCTCGGGGTGGCCTTGCAAATGGGCATAGCCCTGCGGAGTCGTGATCAGCAGATGTTTGTCGCACCAATCCATGCTCATTGGGATGTGTTCTTTCAGCCAGTCCATGCCGAGGATGGCATCGTAGGCTCCGAGTGGTAGAACTTTCATGTCCGTGACACCCAGCTGCATTGGGGAATATGTAAGACACATCAGAGTTCGCCTCCGTCTACGACCTCCGCGGTGTGGCGATCGGTCTCGAATGGCGCTGTTGGAGGCCGGCCTGGGGGCGACGGCGGGGGAAGTGCCATTGATCGGTGTGCCTGAGCCGCCGCGGCTGGCCCAGTCCGGGGCTGGTGGACTGATTGACGAGGAGCGCGCTCGCTCCCGAGAAACGCCATCGGCCACTTCTTCTTGAAGCAGTGCCAGCGCGCACGCTGTGTCCAGGTCCGGTGGTCGTTGCACCAGCACCACCGCGCGGATATCGTCTCGGAGTCCCTTGAAAAAATGGGTAAGGTAATAATAAGGATGACTGGATTCAGAGTAAGCAGACAAATGACTGATAATCAACTCGAACTGCTCAATGTAATCGACGACTGAAGTTTTCTAGGATAGAGAATAAAATTGGTAGATCAGTAGTTGATGCCAATCATGCCCGAATCTCGTGCACAACAGGGACGAGAAGGATTCAATGAAGCCATAGGGACCCAAAATTTCTCCTGGATACCGAACATGTGGAAGTACTGTCCGCACAGCGTCCTCCATAGACGCGAGGTCCTCACCCGTGAACTAGGGGAACCCGGTCGATGGATGAGCTTGGGCAATTCCAGCGAGAAGCTGGCTGGCGTTCGCGTATGGGGAGGCGATGGAAGGCGATGCAGGAAGGGGGTACTGACCGTTGGCCGGGGTGGCCACTGACGCGAACGCCGGCGCCAGACCCCGAGGTAGAACGTCGATGCCGCGGTCAATTGAGCCGAGGGTGACGCCCTCTGCGCCTGCACTGGTGCAGTGGTGCCGACGCGGTCACGCAATGGCGCGGGTGATGTTGTTGGAGAGACTCGAGCGGCTGCAGCAGCCTGCTCCTCCTCCGATGGTGCGGCCCGCCCATGCTGCAGTTCCGCGACCGCAGAGGACAGCTGCTGGACGCGGCGCTCCAGATCGGGGCGCCACTGGACCAGCTCATCCAGCTTGGCGACCGTAGCTTTGATCGTCGTGGTGTTGGAGCTGAGGTCGGTGTGGATCGTCAACTTGTCGAAGTAGCTTCGAATGACGGATCCACGGCCGCGCTCAGATCGCTCACCGATTTTTGGAGCCGGGTCTCGATGAGATGCGCCAGCGCTTGCAAGATCGTGGCTCTGAATACCAGATGTTAACAGCCAAGCAGTGACCTCACGATCTATTACTCTTCTAACGAATTCAGTAGCAGTATAGGTTACAATTGAGAGGATACACGAATTGGGAAAGGGAATTGGGGAAGAACAGGTAGCCGATCCTCAGTAGTACCTGGTTTAACTGGCAGACTGACAGTCATTGCATGTTGGTATTTTGCTGGACCAAAAGTCTAAAACTATAGGACTAAATTTGTACATTTGAAAAATCAGGTTACGGCTCGGTAGTGCACCACCTCGCCGTCAAGAACTCCCTAACATATGCTACATGCAAGACTAAAACAAAAATGCAAATACTAGTAATCATGATTAAGCTAACGGACAGGACGACATGTCCTTCTACAAGTAATCAAGATTAAGCTAACGGACAGGACGACATGTCCTTCTAGGATGAGTGCCTGGAGCAGTCCATTTGCAAGTACGCAGAGGAACCTACAAAAGGTGTAATAAGCCCTGAAGCTCAATGTCAACATGCTAGGGTGTGGCGACAACTGTCCTGAAGAAGTAATACTTCAGACTGATCATGATGCGTTGCTTCGATTGTTTTGGCTGATTATTGCAAAAATTAAATGATGTTATCTTGCAGGAAATGGTTCAAACACTTCCATCCAATACTGGTGGTGGCGTCCGGTCAGGACTTTATGGATGAGCTCACTCCTGGGAGTGAGTTGACACTGAATTTTTGGAGATGCATTCAGAGGATGCTGAGTGAGAAGGAGAAGAAAATGTACCGCAGATGGCTTGATAGATATAGAGGGATTTTCGATCCAAGTTTCTCACAGGAGCAGATCAAGCACCTGCACAAATAAGATTGCATACGAGATAGTGACGATGAAGGGGAACAAGGGAGATATCCCGGAGTTCCTGTACGAGGAGATCCTTGACTAAAGTGAAGAAGTAGTCATTCAATCTACGTGCGGCCCGGCAAGATCTTTTGGCTCTGCGTGTGCTTTTCCGTTCAATGGTCCGGATTTAGTTGCCGGGGCATTTTGAAGCACAAAAACCTATGAGCTTGTAACTGAAAAACAATTGACTTGTACTAAATTTATAGATGGAACCCTAAGCAGACTAAGTGAACGTCAAGATATGTAATGTGGGGATATGACCATCTCTATGAATTTGCAATGTTAAAACTATTTGTGGTTATATGGTATCATGCATTACATACCAAAATTGAGTAGCTACCTTGAAAAAGGAGATAGAAACCATGTCTGAGGTTGAAAGTTTCATCGGGTTTAGGTGACCGATTTGACGGCGATGGAGAGATTTTCTGAATCAAGCTAAGAGCATCTCCAGCCGTTGGCCCCTAGGGGGCGCGTAAAATCGCTGCTTGGGGGCGAGCCGGCGTCAAAATCGGCGTGGGGGCGAGCGGGTTCCCAGCCGCCGGCTCCAGGGTCGCCCCCAGACGCGGGTTTAAAAAAAAAAGGAATTCGGCAAAATTCGACAAATTGGACAAAATATTCGGCTAAGTTCGGCAAACTGGACATATATTCGACATATTTGACATTACATAAGTTATTTAAAAAAACGCAATTAGGGGCGAAGAAGTCGCTAAGTGCGGCGAAGTCGCCGATGTCGCCGCCATCCTCGTCGTCGTGTCGCCCGTGAATCAATGGCAAGGCTGACCGGTGGCAGCCTTGCAGTTGATTCCCCATGGGAAACCGAGGCGTTCTAAGGGAAGACGAGATGCGTGTCGCTGACTCGGCGGGTCCGTGGCTCTTTCGCGCCAAAATCGCTCGCACCGGCGCCTCCGGACGCCCCCCAGCGCGTTGGGTTCGGTCTGGGTCCGCCGGAACCAGTTTTGGTCTAAACCGGCGAAAAACGGCCTCCTAGGGACGCGACTGGACCGATTTTTGGGCGCCGGCGCTGAAAAATCGCCTGGGGAGGACCTGTTGGGGAGCTACTGGAGATGCTCTTATGAGTGTTCTTATTCCATGAGTCCGCATATATCATGCATGAAATTGTGAGTTGGATGCTAATGTGAAGTGCATAACAAAGGAACAGCTACTGACCCGAATGTTCATGGTTCGGGTCCGTTTCTGCTGCTGAGAATTTAGGTGAAAGGCCAGAGTAGGGTGGGCCTCATGTGCCATCGTTTTATAACACTACCTTATGAACTAATGAACTCCATTTTTCATATACACTTGGATTTTGGTCATGCCGGATCCAAGTTGGCAAATTAAAATCAGCTGGAAGATTGGAAGTTGGTTTTCTTGATCGCCCAGAAGCCCTGCCCTTCCGTTTGTTTTTGGATTTGCTCGTTTTACAGATGATTGTTCTCCAGTCGATGGGAATGAAAACCTGCCAGTAGGGTTGGGTAGGGCATACGGCCAGCCCGGCTCACTAAAATGGCTGAGCCGTACCACGATTAGTTGGTCCGCATCAACGGTACTCGCTACCGTCGCATTCATTGCATGTCAGGCTTGCCTGTTTTCCTTATGATACATGGAAAA
Source organism: Hordeum marinum (assembly GCA_022496015.1). NCBI lineage: Eukaryota > Viridiplantae > Streptophyta > Magnoliopsida > Poales > Poaceae > Hordeum > Hordeum marinum. The sequence goes on along the minus strand of CM039672.1, from coordinate 38,081,047 downwards.
TACGGACAGAAAATAGAGCGGCATGCACAAATCAACATGCCAGTGGATGATTCTGATTTCGGGAGGATCTGAGCCCGGGCTCAGAAATGAATATTCATAATCTCATTGCCTGGGATTAATTGCTTGTGCATACTAAATAGTTTGCATTCATATTTATAGTGTGGGAGATTTCTTGATAGTGTTAATTTAAAAAATAAAATGTAAAAGCATCTGTGTGTAAATGTACAAACTATCATGATACGGCTCGCTACAATTTAGAGTGACATTTATAGCCCCATTAACTTGTAGTACCCACACTATTAGTAAGAAGTTGTTATCTAGGAACATATCGATATTGCTACATAGCTTCCAACATTTTATAATAACCGTGTACATGAAAAGGATGTCTTGATATATATAGATGAAGCAAAAAAGTATTGCGAGCGTACATAGAAAAGTAGGAACAGATATATGTTTTTCTTTGTGTGTGTGTGTGGGGGGGGGGGGGGCACATCACAAATTAGTTTGTCCTTAGTTGATACATTTGCTTCACGGTGTGCGTAGTATTCGTAAGTTCTCTTAAACTATCAAGCAAAACCACATGTACTATTTTTAGAGTTGTATGGGTGGAGACCCCGACTCCCATGCATGAAACCAAAGTCATAAAATGGATTAAGTTCTTCAAGGGAAGGCAAGCATTCAACCGGGATAAGAACATTTCAAAGGTAGGATTAGGCACATATGCCCAACACAATTGAAAACAAAGAAGCTAATCACTGAATTAATTGGCTTGCCTGGCCATGAACCACAAAAATATTCATGGGTCAAATATTGGTTGTTCTCATATCACGGGTCATCATATGTTCATGGTTAAGTTGTGAAGGAATAATGAATACAGTAATATAATTACACATTTTAGTATTGTGACCCTCCATCCCTACCAACTGCATATGCCTTTCAAAAAAGCAAACAAAGTGTGGAGAAATAATAATTTTATCAAACTATCACACATAACCAAATGTCAGGACCTTGGATCCCGACCAAGGTTTTTCCTGTGATAAAAAACATAGATATGCATCTGGGATTCTCACAACATATGAGTTGTAGACTTGTAGTACATTTCTATATCATCATTAGCATTGATCATATGAAACAATTAATTTCATTGAATTTGACACACATGTGTAGCACTAAGACATGGACATGGCCGTGGACTTCTTCAAAATATTTCAGTTTTATTGGGTGAAAATCATAAATACTTTTGAAGATGTACAATAAAAATGTTGCGCTCATCAAATTCTAAACTATGTGTAGCACATTTTTTTATTAATATTTCAGTTACAGAGTGATTGTCGCAATGGTTGCACATATGTAGATTGTCCTGGTTTATGCAAGACATCATCGACCGTCTCTTCACGCGATGTCATTAGTTCACCTTCGCATATACTTGACAAAAAAATATATATGAGACTAAGAGTACTCAAGGTACAAACTTCAACCGAAACATGATAGATTTTTTTGTTCTCTTGGGAGGAAAACAAAAATGCAATTTTTTTATTACTCCATTCCATAATTAAGGTGTCAAAATGAGTTCATGAAATTATAGTAACCTGGTGTCAAAGTAGTGGATATTAAAAAAACAGAGTTGTGGTGTCACAAATAATTTCAAGCATCTACCACACAAACGTATAGTCTATGGAGATGTAAACATTGTAGGTTCATGGTACCTGTTCTTGGAAGTATACAATGTATTTTTAATTATTGGAGTAGCATGCTGAGAAATAGTACATGTGAATCACTATATTTTGTAGATTGCAATTAGTTTGGGAAAGGATCCAATCACTTAATTATTCCTAGATTTTAACATATATTCATATGTTCTTTATCGCAAGAAAAACAATCTGGTGATTGGCATGTCCAGTTTTACAGAGTTATTGGTGATCCAAAACCAGCGGGTTACTTCCCAAAGTCCATGGTTCCATAACTCATGAATAAACATGTTGAGGTAAGTTTTGGTGTCTACGTGTCTCAACGATGTTCATAGTGTGTATTTGTACCTATCGTATGTGATCTTTGTATATGGCTAGGATATATGCTTTTAATTTCACACTTTGTAATAAATATAGTATTTATTATTATTGGTTCATATTAGGCTATATTATTTAATTGTACTAAAGGCTTCCCAACACATGTTGCGGGATTTTTTTGCACCATATTTTAATTAGATTTGGTTCTATTGAACATGAATATTGGTTTGATAATATGAGAACTACTCTCCTTTCCTAAATATTTGTCTTTTTAAAGATTTCACTATGGACTACATAGACATAATTTAGAGTGTAGATTCATCATTTTGCTTCGTATATAGTCCATAGTTAAATCTCTAAAAAGAAAAATGTTTAGGAATGGAGGGAGTAAAATTTAAAATAAAAATGATTTATTAATTATGTAGTTGAAAATATTTATTAAAGATACATAGAATAACAAAGTGAAAATTATCTTGCATGCTTCCATATGACGCGAGTTCTTTCCTATGCATCGTTGCATGTTGATATTTATCTTTTCTCATGCATGCTGCATGGTGATGTGGCATGTGTCCATGTTGAGAGAAATACATTAGTGAAGGCTGGCTATTTTGCTATAGAAGGTATGGTTATGTATTTATTCTTTTCCTAAAATCTTAGATTTTTATTTTATTGAATTTATTTTTATATATCTTATGTATTTATTGTATATGACTAGGATATAAATGCACCTCATTTATTTCATCATTGAATAATTGACTTTCGAGCAAGATTGTGTTTGAACTAAATCCTTAATATCATATATATTTCCATTATTATCATGCTATAAATGCCTATCACTATTTGTCCTCACCAAATCCTATAGGGACCATGACATTTTGTACTATTAAAGGTGGCCTCGATGACAGGCACGTCGCTACATCAACACTTGTGTTTATCCTTTGGCTTTGATGTACATGGGGAATTCTGTTGAACATATTGTGTTGTTTGTTGTATTAGTTCTTGCTAATACACTCACAACACAATGTTTTCCTTCCATTGAAGAGGTAAATCCTATAATTTAGTTATCTATTGATAATGCAATACATAACTCACATAATGCTTTACTTGCTTTCATGATTTTTCTCCTTCTTTTCAACAATATGAAGCAAGGAAACTCGACAGTGCCATGGCCCTATGATGTTTCTCCTGATCTCATTTTTCCAAATCAAAATCGGACCTCAGATGAAACTTCAATAATCACTTATGTGAGTGGGTAATATGTGTTTCTTAAGTGAACTTCGTGCCTGTGAGAAATTTTTACCCATCATCTGCATCCGGAAACATGCAAAGTACTCACAATAAGGTCATGTGAATTACATCTTGACAGTACTCAATTCATACATGGTACCCAGAAGATGGAAAGGATCACTATTATGGTGTGGAGGCCACAATAGATGTTTACACCTATGATTTAAAACTTGGACAATCAAGTGGAGCAATGATTTCAATTGTAAATAGAGGAGATGGAAAACCATCTTCACTCAGCGGAATTCAATTTGGATGGCATGTAAGTTACATGATTTGGAGAGTAGTATGTATATTAGTTTCACTATATAGATTTTTTTTACTCATCATAAATATAATATTGGATCTCATGCACATGTTGTGTATAACTCCTAGAAGAACTATTTTGATTTTCTCTTCCAAATTCCACATGGGCGGACAATTCTCTCTAAGATCTTATTGTTATTTACTATATTAGTAGTTCATAGCTACTTAAGTTCTGTGTACACAATTATTGTGGATTGATAACATAATATACATACACCCATGTACATAGAAAATTTATCAAACATATGTAGCTAGAAATTTCATTTATATTGATACATTGTGTATGTTACTCATGTTTGTTATTGCTTCAATTATCTATTTATCAGGACATTCACGCCCATGAAGGGTTGCGCTGAATATGATTAGTTTACAGCATATACTTGCTTCCTTCCCTCCCATCATTAGTTTAGGAAAGTGGGTATATTTTTATTTTATCAATTGTGGGAACATCTCAACAAAGGAGGTCTTTCACAGTACATGAAGTTCGTACAATATAGTTAATTATGTAGTTCCTAACTTTCCACCACATAGATAATAGTATAATAAACCTTAAAGTATGTTAATTAGCTATTCTCTGTAATCGCCATGATATCCCTCTCTCTCTCTAATTATTCATCATGGATACACATGTATAGCTATCTCTAATGAATACACAAGTAATATGGATACACATGTATACATTTCTCTAATTTATATCGGTTATGTGTTAAGTAGAAAGTTAATTAAGAAACTAATGTGCCTAAAGATTATAGGAACAAAATATGGAGCGAATTACATGGTACGCTTTTGAAACATCATATCATGGATACACATCTGTATCTTTATCTAATTATTCATCATCCAAAAAATATTATATGCGTATTCCCTTGGTTAATTTCCTCTTAGACTATTGATATTCCAGTATTAAACACATTTCCAGTTGTTTTGCGGGAGAATTTTTTATTTACATTGCAACAATTGACTCCTGGAATATTAGTATTAGGTATATTTCTAGATCCCAAGAACCGCTTGGCATGATACTTTTCTCTTGCACAGAATCATAGTTTGAAATGGTGTGCTTGGAGCTAGAATATGTTAAGCATTGTGCACAAAAGAAATGTTGCAAAAGCGTAACCTAACAGCTAGCAAGCGAGCTTCTTAACGGCTATCATGCATCCTCTTGATCGACTAGGGGTTTCTCTTGAACTCTTTTATTGTTGATTGTAGTTTTAATTGCAATGCTCCCTTTTCTGCCTAATTTATTTGATTCTCAATTTCGTAATCTTGTATTGTATAATAACATATACGGTTGAAACATATATCTGAGTAAGGATGGATGGACTGTTTTGTTTATCTATGCTAACACTACACCATTCTCTCTAGATTTTCCCATGGTTGTACAAGGATTCACACACTCATTTCTACACATCTTGGATTGTAAGTTTCATCCTTTTTAAAGTCTATAAGATACACTATTCATGATATGTGTTAAAAAATTAGGTGTGGTTACATGTAAGAAATTATGTGTGGTTGGAAAAACTACGAAGTTTTTCATTTCTATTTCTAGAAACTAAAAATATTTTATTTGCAAGCATGCACATATCTGATAAACAAGCCTTCGTGGTAATACTTTGTTTAAAGTATGGTCTAACTTATGTCTAAAATAATATGCATCCAATAATTTGCCATACAGTACAATCCACTTGTTTGTAAAATGGTGTTGGTTAGGTATTTCCACATTCTCAGCATGCAATTTTTATTATTAACTTTTATTTTGTGTAACTATAAAATTATATCCTCCATTATTATTTTCATGATAAATACATTGAGTAGAACTATTTGACAATACAAGTCTAAATATCGTTTTGACATGTATTTGTAGACAAAGGTGGTACTATATTTAGATGTCATCATTATCATAGACCATGAACAAGAACTTTGTGGAGTAGGTGTTTGTCTCTAGGCTCGTTGACTTGGGCACGGACATGGGATTCTTAAGAATACTTAGTTATATATTACGTAAAACATAAATACTTGTGTGGTAATTTGAACTTTGTAGCACATTTTAATTATGTTGCATTGTCAGAGTGGTGGATCTTCTAGCAAGGGTTGTTGGAACATGGAATGCCCTCGCTATCACAAGACATCATCAAGGATATCTCCAGGACAGGTCATCAGTCCACTTTCACGTATCAATGGCAACAAATCATATATCACACTAAGAATATTTAAGGTACATACTTTCTCATCCAGCATGCTAGATTTTTTTTTATTTGGTCTCTTGGGAGGAAAAGTGCATCTAGATGTGCAAGCTTGTGATGGCATGGTCAAGTTTAATTATGATGAAATCTTTGTCAATTATATGGGGATAATTTGTTGTTTAGCATTAACTTTGGAAAGGGGCCTACCATTGAAATATGCTTAGACTAGAACAAGTAATCATATATAATATATGGTGCATGTAGAATGCTGCTCTTTGTTTGGAAAATCATATATGTATATTTAAGTTAACTCTTACACACTATACCTTATATTACCAAAGTAAATGATGGATTTGTTTTTGTGTAGTTCCTAATGGCGTCATTGTTATATCTCTCTCCCTCTCTCTGTGTGAACACGCATAATTAGGAGACTATATGATGTGAAACTATATTTTATGAAAAATATAATGTTATAACTTCAACCCGACTAACAAAGATTCATTTTATAATTACTAGTCAAAGATTGAGAAGTTTGATATTACTATGTGGGATGGTAGAACTATCACCTATACATAAGAACAAAGATAGTGTGTACTAACATGTCTATCAATACGTGTAGGAAAAATATTCAGGTGATTGGCAGATCCATGTGGGAGCTAACAGTGGACATCCAAAACCCGTGGGTTACTTCCCTAAATCCTTGATTGCAGGACTCATAGATAAACACGTGGAGATAAGCTTTGGTGGCTATGTCAAGCATAGGAAAACACGACCAAGTCCTCCAATGGGAATTGGCTATGTTTTCGAAACCGGTAGGGTGCATCCTTCGGTATACTCAAGCTTACAGATGCAGAGGGTATTGATCATAGCATCGATGCAGATCTTCCATCTTCTACCGATGGAAAAGGTTGCTATACTCCTTCAAAAATAAAGTGGGCGCAATTCTTTTATGGGGGGCCTAGTTGTGTTGATTAACTATGCGATATTTCACTTATGTACTTCAAACGCTAAAAAATAATCAAGAAATGAGTCTTCATCATGTCCTCACTACAAATTTAAATTCTCCGTGGTACATATCATGCAATCTATATCTTGTAAAAACCCTCATGGGGTGGTTTTACCACCCATTGTTTGAGATAAATAACTAATCTCTAGTTAATCGGAGGTGAACATAAAAAGTACTCGAGATAAGTAGCATGTGTGATATTTTTTGTAGGTTCACCAAGGATACTATATTCACATGTTTTTTGGGTTTCTAGAGTTCCTATCATATGAAGTTTCTCATCTATTGCAGTCGACAGTGAAAGTATTGCACATTAGGTGTTTGAATGGTCAGTGAAATATGTTAAAGAGGAAGGTCAAGTTCTTACCAAATTCAATAGACTCAACAATATAACTACCATTAAAAACACATTCACATCATAATTTTCGAGACCATTTTGAGGCGTATCACAAATGACAATTGACATTTCATATATTATTTGACTGTGAAAATGCATTGAAATCCATGAAAGAAAGACATGTTTTAGTAGATCTTATCTAAAACAATTCTCACTTTTTTAGGTTAAGCGATTTCATTCTCTTTATTCTAACACTTTGACCATCGAAGAAAGCATGAAGCCTAAAGTAGTGGAGAAAAAACTGCTCATGATACACACCTACCAACAACACAAAAGAACACATGATAAGATTAAAATAACAAGATAATAATGAGGTATTGTTCAAGGTGTTTACCCTATTTCCTTATTGAAACATTTAGGAACATTTCTTGATAATATTTTGTGTGCACATGTGTTATTCTAGACCCATGTCCAGTTGCAAATTTGAGACTGGAAGTCGTGAAATGACCGCCTTGTGCATATGGAGTGATTGTTGAAGTAATCATGAGTTGGATCCTAATAGTGCATGAGTTGGTTTAGGATCATGTCATTTAGTACATCCGGTGGTTCATAAGCAATGATGAGTCATAGACTAAAGGAATGACATCTCCATATATGTGGTCTGTCTTTTTTGGTGTATAGTGGACACAACTATTACCATCTTCTCCCTAAACCTTACTGATAATTATTGTGTTCATAATGTCACAAAAGGATATCCAATAATTTTAGAAGGATACGGAAAATATGCAATTGAATTTCAACATAAATATATACATTTGTGACGAATAAGTCCACTTGGCTTCAAGTTGGTGAAAGAAAACAACTATCCGGCTTCATTCGACATCACAATGATGGACACGAGCGAAATCATGGCTACAAGGGCCACACACCTTCATGACAATGAAGGCCAGTTGTGTCACAACGTCGAGGCTCCATGCAAAATTTAGATGATGGAGATGAGAAAAATTGAGTCTCGATGGGTTCGCATGACTCCAAGTAAGTGAAAGTGAGCAGGGTCGCTGCATTGAGGCTCTGTGTAGTGTCACAGCAATGGAGACAAGTGGTGTCATGGCTCCAATCGTTCCTTAAGGACTTTTTCAAATTACTGAACCTACAAGGCCATGCATTTAATTTTTTATAAACATGTAATATGTCGAATTCACCTTCTTCATTTATTTATGATGATTTGGGTTGATATATCTTGTTTTTGGTGCGTAAAGCTTTGATTTCGATCGAGACTTGCTGAGGCGGGGACACCTAGAAGTTTTGTTTTCTCGTGATGGTTGGATTCACCCACAGAAAGTGCCACTATTGTGGTCGGTGAGACAACAAGAGATAAGAGGATCTGTTTACTAACGTGGTCATGCCAATAATTAGTGCGGGTATGTACGATGATCTTATAATAAGTAAGGTCGCCATATAACTTTTTGAATATGTCAAGTAAGGTCAATGAAGCATGACCTATTCCATGGTAGGAAGGGCTCGACGAAGCAATGGACGATGAATAAAGTTGTACGAGACTCCTTGGGGCCAACCAAAAACTACTCTTTCTTGACGTCAATTCAAGTAATTCGAGATTTGTAGACTCGAACTTAGGCTACACATGTGAATCTTGGATCTCTACCCCTTGCCCCCCCACCACTTTGTTGTTATCCAAGTGAGAGTGAACGATGATACATGCCTATGGGGGAAGCTATTTACAGGTCGGGGTTCCTTGACAAAAGACCAAGACAACCCTTATAGTGGTAGGTTGGATGAGTAGTTGAGATAACTAGATGGTACCCCGCACGTTGTTGCGGAAATGTTTTGGAATATATATCAGTGAGATTTAGTTGCATGAAACTTGAATAGTTGGAGTCATAATATTATAACTAAACTAAAAATAGACATAGTTTATTGTGTTGGATTATTGTATAATTGCAAAAAAAAAACAGAACAAAATAGAAATTTCCATGCTTGTTGTGGTTGTATGTTTTTATGGCGTGAAACATTCTTGGATTTCTCTCATTTGGGTCTTTGTGTTTGACTTTATTTTTGTCTTTTTACTTGTTGACTATAGTTATTAGGTGCTTAGAATTTTATTGACTTGACTTTGGCAATTTTACCACGTAGTCACAACACTAGCTAGGGCCCATTGTAGAATTAACACTCATTATTCAGTTATAATTTTACTCATAATTTAACAAAAAAAACTTCTTGGGTTTAATTTTTTTCATGTGTTTAGCTGGCTGTCAACATTCGATTGTTTGTTTGAATTACGAAAGGGAAACAAGGAAACAAACATGCGTTAATGTAAAAAACTATTCCCTTCGTCCCATAATATAAGATCATTTTGCAAGTTATGTTAGCTTACAAAATGGTCTTAGGTTATGTGACGGAGGGAGTAAATTTGATCACAATTTGATCCTTATCATTTAGAATTAACATAAATGAATGTTTAGTGCTCCAACATTTGTTAATGGAGAAGCATTTCCTTTTGGAGATTAAATATAATAAGGCCCTTGTACTTGCAAACCAGAACAATTTTATTGGAACGTCGTGACAATGTGCCCTTATTTGAATTAATTAACCAAGAGTTCAACCATGGAGATAGGCATATAGTTTTGTTAAAGTAGAAATGGATAAATGTAACTTTATAAATTAATTTTTGTTCAAAGAAAATGTGTGGTATATCCAAAATAATGTCATTGTTCAAAGACAAACAGATAGCAACTCGCCGAAGTGTGTGCCGCCATGACGTACGAGCCTTGCCCGTATTACAATGACATGTCAGAAGAAATATTAGCCAATCAATTTGCCCTTCTAATCCACTGACAGCCAACTGGAGGCGAGCCCCTAGCACGTTCCATATTGACTTCTCTGCAACACGGCAATAACAACAAGCGCAAGCCGTTGAGCGCCGAATTCACTATTTTGACCCTTTTTATAAACTTTAACGTGATTTGACCCTAGTTTGAAAAAAAAATATGATTTGACCCTTTTCCTACCATCATCATCCTTGATGGTATGGTAACACATCCTATCGCCGATGGCTAAGGCGATAGGACTATGCCGTCACAGCCGTTCGTTGTTGAAAATACCCTACTGACGTAGGCTTTGGCGGTATGGTCTAAAAGGTATAAATAAAGTGAGACGCCTACTAGTATAGGTCATCTATTCAAGAATGTTGGCTACCACATGTGTGCTTTGTGCTCTTGGTCTTGAACTCGAGCCTTTATAAGGCCATTTTTTTCTTTATTTTTTGTTTCGCTCTATAAAATTTAACACTTTGCCCAATTAATATTAGGATATGGTTTATTGGTACAAACATTTTTTTACCTATCCGTTTTTCATTTTCCTCAATAAACACTTTGTCCAATTAATATTAGGATATGGATTATTGGTAAAATCATATTTTTACTTATTTGTAACTTTTTTTAACATCTCGCTAAGATATAACGAATATGATGGGATAAACAATTTGTCTAATTATTTTTTATCTAACGTGGTGGTTCTGGATCTAGTCTCGGCTGCAGCGGGGGGCGCCGAAGGAAGGAGATCGGACGGTGCCGTCGGGGACGCGCACCCGATGCAGGAGCCCACGAGCAAGATCGCTCCCAGCCAGGATGGTTATCGATTTTTGACTTCAATGACACAACGCCATTCATATATAACATTCAAATCCTAGTTTTCAAACATCTTGCTTTGCTTTCCCTATGTTTCCCGGACCTAGGATTCATACATGCCATTTTAATTCTACTTTTTTCTTTCTTTCTATTAACATGGTTTACAAATCTTGCTAATCAAATGCTCTGTGATGTCCAATAGACTTTGCAAATTCATTTTTATACAAAACTTTAGAGCTGTGGCAGAACATTTGGAAGCACCAAGTGCGAGTGCTGAGAGTTCAGAGTATAAGAGGGAAGCAAAGAAGTGCTTGTCATTGCCACAACAATGTACCACTGTTACCAAGTTTTCTGGCCTACGGAGGCAAAATTTTGTTTATCAATAATTCATACCTTAACATTAGTTGGACAAATTGTTTATCCCATCATATTCGTTTATATCTTTTGCGGAAATTTTATAAAATAGTTACAGATAAGTAAAAATATGTTTTTACCAATAATTCATATCATAATATTAATTGGACAATGTGTTTATTTTTTATTGGGCAAAATAAAAATGAACAAAAAATATGGCCTTAGCAAGGCTCAAACCCAGGACCAACCAAGTAAAACTCACACATGCTAGCCATCTTCCCACCAAACGAGTTCTGTACTAGTAAACGCCTCACGAAATTTATACCTTACAGACCCTACCACCAAAGCGTACGACCGTAGGGTACTTTTAACAATAGAAGACCGTGATGGCACAGTTAAGACCTATCGCCATAGCCATCAGTGATAGGATGTGTTACCCTACCGTCAAGGACGATGACAGTAGGAAAAAGGTCGGATCACGAAAAGTCTCGAAATAGAATCAAATCGCGTTAAAGTTTACAAAAAGGGTCAAAACAGTGAATCCGGTCGTCGTTGAGTACTTTGATAAGTACTCATAACTTCGTTCATGTCATCCCACCGAGAAACACGTATCATGCTAAACACACACGGGTGTCTTATCACACCATTTGCTGGAAACATTTCTTTAGTGAGCTTTTATCGAAAAAAGCTTTGGTCCCCTTTATATATAAAACAACGATCATCAACAACCCGATATAAGCACGCCGCCATAATACACGCACACAGTCAAGGCAGTATACATAGGTGCCGAGCGCAACAACACCATCCCAAGCATTACAAGAGCAACTGGGATGCTCAACCGTAAACACGCCAACGCGAAGAGATGAAGCTGCATACGAGGAACCGTGTGCTCCAAAGCGGTGCCTTGACGAAGGTTACGACACCGGAGCATCACCACCATCTGATGCGAGGATCAAACTTTTCCCTGGAGCACCACCACGGGCAATGGTGGCCGCGGCGACGCCTTTAAGAAGGGAACGAGCTTCGCCGCCGCCTGTTCGTCCGAAGATAGAACATGTTTTCAACCCGGCCAACACTCACCGCCACCGAACGCCACATTCCGGCTACCACATCGCCCACATGGCCATGACCACCCGGCAGCACCGAGCCACATGATCTGCCCATGAGAAGGCGCTACCACCACCAGGGTCGCCGCCCCGGCATCCAAGACCTTGACACCTCCACACCGAAGTCCCGTCGCTACCGCAACCGAAGAACTAGCGGAAAGTCCCCACCTTTCGCACCCAAAAATGGCCTCCATCGACCCATCTTGCAGCACCGGGCGCGAGACGAGCTCGGTCGTGCAACACCGGGCACGAGATGAGTGCCGGAACACAGCAAGCCCAACCCTTCGACGAAGGTAGCGCCCAGACGACGAGGAGATGGATTAAAGGCCGACATAGATCGAATACGGACGGGGCGACGTCGCAACAAGCCAGTCGCCGCCGCCACAACAGGCATGACCCCTCGCGATCCGCTAATGACCCACAAGTATAGGGGATATATCGTAGTCCTTTCGATAAGTAAGAGTGTCAATCCCAATGAGGAGCAGAAAGAAATGACAAGCGGTTTTCGGTAAGGTATTATCTGCAAGCACTGAAATTATCGGTGACAGATAGTTTCGTGATAAGATAATTCGTAACGGGTAGCAAGTAATAAATGTAGCAAAGGTGTAGCAAGGTGGCCCAATCCTTTTTGTAGCAAATGACAAGCCTGGAAAAACTCTTATACAAAGTAAAGCGCTCCCGAGGACACATGGGAATTTTTGTCAAGCTAGTTTTCATCATGCTCATATGATTTGCGTTCGTTACTTTGATAATTTGATATGTGGGTGGACCGGTGCTTGGGTGCTGCCCTTACTTAGACAATCCTCCCATTTATGATTAACCTCTCTTGCAAGCATCCTAAACTACAGAACAACAATTAAGATAAATCTAACCATAGCATGAAATATATGGATCCAAATCAGCCCCTTATGAAGCAACTCATAAACTAGGATTTAAGCTTCTGTCACTCTAGCAACCCATCATCTTCTTATTACTTCCTAATGACTTTCCCTAGGCCCAAGTAATGGTGAAGTGTCATGTAGTCGATGTTCACATAACACCACTAGAGGAGAGACAACATACATATCATCAAAATATCGAACGAATACCAAATTCACATGATTACGTATAACAAGACTTATCCCATGTCCTTAGGAACAAACGTAACTACTCACAAAGCATATTCATGTTCATAATCAGAGGAGTATTAATTATCATTAATGATCTGAACATATGATCTTCCACCAAGTAAACCAACTAGCATCAACTACAAGGAGTAATCAACACTACTAGCAACCCACAGGTACCAATCTGAGGTTTTGAGACAAAGATCGGATACAAGAGATGAACTAGGGTTTGGAGAGGAGATAGTGTTGTTGGTGAATGTTGCATGGGAAACAAAAAAATTCCTATCCACATGCAAGATCTATCTATGGTGATGAGCATCTACGAGAGGGAGAGTGGATCTACATAGCCTTGTAGATCGTTAAGCGGGAAGTGTTAAGAAATGCGGTTGATGTTGTCGAACGTCTTCGCGATCCAAATCGCTGAGCGTCCCGCGATCCCATCACGATCCATCTCACGATCCAATCACGATCTGTCCCATGATCCCATCATGATCCGTCCTGCGGTCAAATCACGAATTGTCTCGCGATCCTGACCATGGTCCTTCCGATCTAGCGCCGAACGGACGGCACCTCCGCGTTCAGCACACGTATAGCTCAATGACGGTCTCCGCCTTCTTGATCCGGCAAGAGGGGACGGATAGGTAGATGAGTTCTCCGGCAGCATGACGGCACAGCGGCGATGGTGGTGGAACAATTCCGGCAGGGCTTTACCTAAGCACCGCCGAACTAGACTAAAGGAGAAAAGGATCTAGAGGAAGTAGATGGAGCACGTCGCAATTAGGGTTATCTCTCCCCTCTAAATCCTCTATTATATATAGGAGGGAGGGAGGGAAGGAGGCAGCCTCAAACCCTCAAAGGTTGGCCGAAATTGGAGGTGGAGGAGTCCTACTCCAATCCTACTAGGAGTAGGATTCCTCCTCTCCACTTGGAAACCCTTTCCACCTCTCCACCTTTGGGTTTTTCCCACCCTTAGCCGCATTGGCCTTAGTGGGGGGCTTAGGCTAGCCCACCAGGGGCTGGTTTGCCTCCTCCCACAACCCATGTGGCCCCTTGGGTCGAGAAACCCTTCCGATGGTCCCCCGGTACCCTCCTGGCACTCCTGGTACACTACCGATGAGCCCGAAACTTTTCCAGTGACCAAAACAGGACTTCCTATATATAAATATTTACCTACGGACCATTCCGGTGCTCCTCGTGGCGTCCAGGATCTCATCCGGGACTCCGAAAAATCTTCGGTTACCATCATTCATAACTCTATACTATCGAAACGTCACTGAACCTTAAGTGTGCAGACCCTGCGGGTTCGAGAACTATGTAGACATAACCGAGACACCTCTATGTTCAATAACCAATAGCGTGACCTGGATGCCCATATTGGTTCCTACATATTCTATGAAGATTTTATCGTTTGAACCTCTATGTCAAGGATTCAGTTAATCACGTATGATGTTTCCTTTGTTCTTCCATATGTTACTTGCCCGAGATTCGATTGTCGGTATCTCTATACCTAGTTCAATCTCGTTACTGGCAAGTCTCTTTACTTGTTTTGTCATACAAGATCCTTTGACTAAGACTTTAGTCACTTTGCTTGCAAGGCTTGTTGTGAAGTTGTATTACCGAGTGGGCCCTGAGATACCTCTCCATCACACGGAGTAACAAATCCAAGTCTTGATCCATGCCAACCCAACAGACACCCTCAAAGATACCTGTAGATCATCTTTATAATCACCTAGTTACGTTGTGACGTTTGATACACACAAGGTACTCTTCCGGTGTCAGTGAGTTGCATGATCTCATGGTCATAGGAACGGATACATTGACATGCAGAAAACCGTAGCAATAAACTGACACGATCATATGCTACATTTATTGTTTGGGTCTTGTCCATCATATCATTCTCCTAATGATTTGATCCCGTTATCAAATGACATCTCATGTCTATGGCCAGGAAACCTTGACCATCTTTGATGAACGAGCTAGTCTACTAGAGGCACACTAGGGACATAGTGCTGTCTATATACCCACACATATATTTAGTTTCCAATCAATACAATTATATCATGGATAATAAACGATTATCATGAACAAGGAAATATGATAATAACCAATTTATTATTGCCTCTAGGGCATATTTCCAACAGTCTCCTACTTGCACTAGAGTCAATAATCTAGCTTCCATCACCATGTGATTTACATTGTTATGAATCTAACACCCAATGAGTTCTGGGGTTCGATCATGCTTTGCATGTGAGAGAGGTCTTTAGTCAACGGGTCTGCAACATTTAGAACCGTGTGTACTTTGCAAATCTCTATGTCATAATGTAGATATTGCTACCACACTCCACTTGGAGCTACTCCAAATGGCTGCTCCACTATACGTATCTGGATTGCTACTCAGAGTCATCCGGATTGGTGTTAAAGCTTGCATCAACGTAACCCTTTACGACAAACTCTTTATCACCTTCATAATCGAGAAATATTTCCTTAGTCCTCTAGTTACTAAGAATAATCTTGACCGCTGTCCAGTGATCCACTCCTAGATCACTCTTGTACCCCTTGACAAACTCATTGCAAGGCACACACACAGGTGTGATACATAGCATGGCATACTATACAGAGCCCATGGATAAGGCATAGGGGATGAACTTCGTCCTTTCTCTTTATTCTGCCATGGTCGAGCTTTGAGTCTCACTCAACTCCACACCTCACAAATCAAGCAAGAACTCTTTCTTTGACTGATCCATTTTGAACTCTTTCAAAATCTTTTCAAGGTGTGTACTCACTGAAAGTTTCATCAGACGTCTTGATCTATCTCTATAGATCTCGATGCCCAACAATTAAGTAGCTTTATCTAGGTCTTCCTTTGAAAAAATCCTTTAAAACAACCCTTTATGCTTTCCAGAAATTCTACATTATTTCAGATCAACAATATGTCAACCACATATACTTATCAAAGCATATATTCCTAAATTCTATAGTGCTTCCACTCACTTTATTGTAAATACAAGTTTCTCATAAACTTTGTATAAACCCAAAACTTTTATTACCTCATCAAAGCATATATTCCAACTCCGAGATGCTTGCTCTAGCCCACAGAACGATTGCTGGAGTTTGCACACCTTTTAACATCCTTAGGAGTGACAAAACTTTACGGTTGTATCACATACAACCTTTCCTTACGGAGATCGTTAAGGAAACTATGTTTTGACATCCATCTGCCAAATTTCATAACTGAAAAATGCAGCAACTGCTAACATAATTTCAACAGACTTTTAGCATCGCTACAAGTGAGAAAGTCTCATCACAGTCAACTCCTTGAACTTGGTGAAAACTTCTTTGCGACAAGTCGAGCTTTATAAATGGTGACATTCACCATCAGCGTTTATCTTCATCTTAAAGGTCCATTTGTACTCAACGAGTTGCCGTTCAACGGGCAAGTCTACCAAAGTCCATACTTGGTTTTCATACATGGATCCTTTCTCATATCCAATGGCCTCTAACCATTTGTTGGAATTCGGGCCCATCATCGCTTCTCCATAGTTCATAGGTTCATTGTTGTCCAACAACATGACCTCCAAAACAGGGTTGTCATACCACTCAGGAGCAGTACGTGTCCTTGTCGACCTACGAGGTTCGATAGTAACTTGATCCGAAGCTTCATGATCATCATCATTAACTTCCTCTTCAACTGACGTAGGTTCCACACAAACATCTTTCTACGCTACGCTACTCTCTGGTTGAAACAAAGGTTCAACAACCTCATCAAGTTCTATCTTCCTCCCACTCAATTCTTTCGAGAGAAACTCTTTCTCGAGAAAGGACCCATTTTTAGCAACAAACACTTTGCAGTCGGATCTGAGATAGAACGTATACCCAACTATTCTTAGGGTATCCTATGAAGTTGCACTTTTCCGCTTTGGATTCGAGCTTTTCAGACATAGATGTCACATTCCCAAACTCTGAGAAATGACAACTTAGGTTTCTATCAAACCATAATTCATACGGTGTCATCTAAACGAATTTAGATGGTGCCCTATTTAAAGTGAATGTAGTTGTCTCTAATGCATAACCCCAAAACGATAGTGGCAAAACGATAAGAGACATCATAGTACGCACCATATCCAATAGAGCATGACTAAGACGTTTCGACACACCATCACACTATGGTGTTCCAGGTGGCGTGAGTTGTGAAACAGCTTTCACATTGTCTTAATTTGTATACAAAACTCGTAACTCAGATATTCACCTCCACGATCATATCGTAGACATCTTTATCTTCTTGTCACGATGATCTTAAACTTCACTCTGAATTTGTTTGAACTTTTCAAACGTTTCAGACTTGTGTTTCATTAAGTAAATATACTCATATCTACTCAAATCATCAGTGAAGGTAAGACAATAACGATATCGACTGCACACTACAACACTCATTGGACCACATACATCAACATGTATTATTTCCAGTAAGTTACTAGCCCGCTCCATCATACCGAAAACGGGGTCTTTAGTCATCTTGCCCATGAGACATGGTCCGCATGTCTCAACCGATTCAAAATCGAATGAGTCCAAAGATCCATCAGCATGGAGTTTCTACATGCGATATATACCAATATGACATTTAGCGGCAGTGCCACAAGTATGTAGTACTACATTATTAACTTTGTATCTTTTGGCATCAATGTTATGAACATGTGTATTACTACGATCAAGATTCAATAAACCATTCCCATTGGGTGCATGAACATTGAAGGTATTATTCATGTAAATAGAATAACCATTATTCTCTAACTTAAATGAATAACCATATTGCAATAAACATGATCTAATCACGTTCATGCTCAACGCCAACACCAAATAACATTTATTTAGGTTTATCACTAATCCCGAAGGTAGAGAGAGCGTGCGATGGTGATCACATCAACCTTGGAAACACTTCCAACACACATCGTCACCTCACCCTTAGCTAGCCTCCGTTTATTCCGTAGCTTTTATTTCGAGTTACTAACATTTAGCAACCGAAATGGTATCCAATACCCAGGTGCTACTAGGAGTACTAGAAAGGTACACGTCAATAACACGTATATCAAATATAGTTATGTCGACGTGCCAGCCTTTTTATCTACCAAATATCTAGGGTTGTTCCACGTCAGCGACCGTTCTCCTCATAATAGAAGCACTTAGTCTTAGGTTTGGGTTTAACCTTGGGTTTCTTCACTGGAGCAGCAACTGACTTGCCATCCATGAAGTTTCCCTCCTAGCCCTTGCCCTTCTCGAAACTAGTGGTTTCACTAACCATAAACAGTTGATGCCCCTTCTTGATTTCTACCTTCGCGCTGTCAAACATCGCGAATAGCTCAAGGATCATTATTTCCATCCCTAGCATTTTATAGTTCATCACGAAGCTCTAGTAGCTTAGTGATAGTGATTTGGAGAACTATATCAATCACTATCTTATCTGGAAGATCAACTCCCACTTGATTCAAGCGATTGTAGTACCCAGACAATTCTGAGCACATGATCACCGATTGAGCTATTCTCCTTCATCTTGCAGGCAAAGAATCTTGTTGGAGGTCTCATACCTCTCAACACGGGCACAAGCCTGAGATCCCAATTTCAGCTCTTAGAACATCTCATATGTTCCATGGCGTTCAAAATGTTTTGGAGCCTCAATTCTAAACCGTAATGCATGACACAATGAACTATCAAGTAGTCATCGGAACGTGCATGTCATATGTTCACAACATCTACACACGACGCTTGAGGGGGTGGTGCACCGAGCGGTGCCTTAAGGACATAAGCCTTATGTGGAGCAATGAGAACAATCTTCAGATCATGGACCCAGTCCGCTTTATTGCTATCATCATCTTTCAACTCTATTTCTCTAGGAACATATAAAAAATTCAAGGGAGCTACAACGCGAGCTAGTAATCTACAACATAATTTGCAAAGAAATTTTGACTATGTTCATGATAATGAGTTTACTTAATCATATTACTTAAAAACTCCCACTCAAATTGACATCCCTCTGGTCACTCAAGTGTCACATGATCCAAATCCACCAACTCAAGTCCGATCATCACGTGAGTAGAAGTGGTTTCAATGGTAAACATCTTCATGTTGATCATATCTACTATATGACTCATGTTTGACCTTTCAATCTCTTGTGTTCCGAGGCCATTTCTGTAAATGCTAGGCTCCTCAAGTTTAACCTGAGTGTTCCGCACATGCAACACTGGCTTGCACCCATTGTATGCGAATGTAGAGTCTATCACACCTGATCATCACGTGGTGTCTTGAAATGACGAACTTTCACGACGGTGCACACTCGGGGAGAACCTAATTTTATCTTGAAATTTAAGTGAGGGATCACCTTATAATGCTACCCTTGTCCTAAGCAAAATAAGATGCATAAAAGGATTAACATCACATGCAAATCATAAGTGACATGATATGGCCATGAACTTGTGCTTTTGATCTCCATCTCCAAAACACCAGCATGATCTGTATCGTCACCAGCACAACACTATGATCTCCATCATTGTGTCGCCATTGGGGTTGTCGTGCCCACCATGCTTCTACTACTATTGCTACCTCTTAGCGATAAAGTAAAACATTACATAGCGCTTAATGATTGACACGCAGGTCATACAATAATTAACGACAACCCTATGGCTCCTGTCGGTTGTCGTACTCATCGACATGCAAGTCATGATATTCTATACAAAACATGATCATCCCATACATCACATATATCTCATCATGTAATTGGCCATATCATAACACAACATACCCTGCAAAAACAAGTTAGATGTCCTCTAATTGTTGTTGCATGTTTTATATGGCTGCTATGGTATCTAGCAATAACAATTCTCATCTACGCAAAAACCACAACGGTGATACACAAATTGCTATTCAACCTTCTTATGGACCGCCTTTGTCGAATCCGATCCAACTAGAGTAGGAGAGACAGACACCCGCCGGCCATCTTTATGCAACAATGTCACATGTCAGTCGATGGAACCGGTCTCTCATAAGCGTACAAGTAAGGTTGGTCTGGGCCGCTTCATCCCACAATACCGCTGAATCAAAAAACCGACCAAGGGAGGAAGCAACATGAATATCAACGCCCACAAACTCTTTTGCGTTCTACTCGAGATCTCATCTACACATAGAACTAGCTCATGATGCCACTATTGGTGAATGTTGCATGGGAAATGAAAAATTTCCTACGCACACTCAAGATCTATCCATGGTGATGAGCATCTACGAGAGGGAGAGTGGATCTACATACCCTTGTAGATTGCTAAGCCGAAAGTGTTAAGAAATGCGGTTGATGTAGTTGAACGTCTTCGCGATCCAAATCGCCGAGCATCCCGCGATCCCATCGGGATCCATCTCACGATCCGTCACAATCCGTCCCATGATCCCATCATGATCTGTCCCGCGATCAAATCATGAATCGTCTCGCGATCCTGATCACGGTCCTTCCGATCTAGCGTCGAACGGACGGCACCTTCGTGTTCAGCACACACACATCTCGATGATGATCTCTGCCTTCTTGATCTAGCAAGAGGGAATGGAGAGGTAGATGAGTTCTCTGGCAGCATGACGGCGTGGCGGCGATGGTGGTGGAACTATTCCGGCAAGGCTTCGCCTAAGTACCACTGACCTAGACTAAAGGAGAAAACGATCTAGAGGAAGTAGAGGGAGCATGTCGCAATTTGGGTTACCTCTCCCCTCTAAATCCTCTAGTATATATAGGAGGGAGGGAGGGGAGGAGGCAGCCTCAAACCCTCAAAGGTTGTCCGAAATTGGAGGTGGAGGATTCCTACTCCAATCCTACTAGGAGTAGGATTCCTCCTCTCCACTTGGAAACCATTTCCACCTTTCCACCTTTGGGTTTTCCCACCCTTAGCCGCATATGCCTTAGTAGGGGCTTCGGCCAGCCCACCAGGGGCTGGTTTGCCTCCTCCCACAGCTCATGTGGCCCCTTGGGTCGAGACACCCCTCCCGATGGTCCCCCAGTACCCTCCCGACACTCCCGGTACACTACCGATGAGACCGAAAATTTTCCGGTGACCAAAACAGGACTTCCTATATATCAATCTTTACCTCCGTACCATTTCGAAGCTCCTCGTGATGTCCGAGATCTCATTTGTGACTCCAAACAACCTTAGGTTACAACCATACATAACTCTATACTACCGAAACGTCACTGAACCTTAAGTGTGCAGACCCTGCGGGTTTGAGAACTATGTAGACATGACCGAGACACCTCTATGGTCAATAACCAATAGCGGGACCTAGATGCGCATATTGGTTTCTATATATTCTACGAAGATCTTTATCAGTTGAACCTGTATGTCAAGGATTCCGTTAATCCTGTATGTTGGTCCCTTTGTTCTTCAGTATCTCACTTGCCTGACATTCGATCGTCGGTATCTCTATACCTAGTTCAATCTCGTTACCGGCAAGTCTCTTTACTCGTTTCGTAATTCAATATCCTATGACTAACACTTTAGTCACTTTGCTTGCAAGGCTTGTTGTGATGTTGTATTACCGAGTGGGCCCTGAGATACCTCTCCGTCATACGGAGTAACAAATCCAAGTCTTGATCCATGCCAACCCAACAGACACCCTCAGAAATACCTATAGGGCATCTTTACAATCACCCATTTACGTTGTGACGTTTGATACACACAAGGTACTCTTCCGGTGTCAGTGAGTTGCATGATCTCATGGTCATAGGAACGGATACATTTACATGCAGAAAACTATAGCAATAAACTGACACGATCATATGCTACATTTATAGTTTTGGGTCTTGTCCATCCCATCATTCTCCTAATGATGTGATCCCGTTATCAAATGACATCTCATGTCTATGGCTAGGAAACCTTGACCATCTTTGGTCAACGAGCTAGTCTACTAGAGACAAACTAGGAACATAGTGTTGTCTATATACCCACACATGTATTTAGTTTCCAATCAATACCATTATAGCATGGATAATAAACGATTATCATGAACAAGGAAATATGATAATAGCCAATTTATTATTGCCTCTAGGGCATATTTCCAACAGGTGTTGGTGAAGATGTTGATGGAGATTGACCCCCTCTCGATTAGAGGATCGTTGGTGATGACGATGGCTTCAATTTCCCCCTCCGGGAGGGAAGTTTCCCCGGCAGAACAGCTCTGTAAAAATCCTAGATTGGTTCTACCCAAGTTTCGCCTCGAGACGGCGGCGCTTCGTTCCGAAAGCTCTCTTATGGTTTTTTTTCCAGGTCAAAACCCTTCATATAGCAGAAGATGGGCACCGGAGGGCTGTCAGGGGGCCCACAAGCCACAGGAGTGCCACCAGGGCGGTAGGGCGCGTCCCTAGGCTTGTGACGTCCTGGGAGGTCCCCTGTGGTATTTCTTTTGCCCAGTATTTTTTATATATTCCAAAATAATTCTCTGTAACTTTTCAGGACTTTGGGAGTTGTGCAGAATAGGTCTCTCATATTCGCTCCTTTTCTAGTCGAGAATTCCAGTTGTTGGCATTCTCCCTCTTCATGTAAACCTTGTAAAATAAGAGAGAAAAGGCATAAGTATTGTACCATAATGTGTAATAACATCCCATAATGCAATAAATATCAATATAAAAGCATGATGCAAAATGGACGTATCATCCACGCACGGACGGGCTAGCGCTTCAGAAGACCAACACCGTCATGAAACGACCCACACCACCGCCATGAGCTACCACCATGACGTGGCAGCCCAAATCCACACTAGGACCCCGAGGGCCACCCCCGAACCGCCTACCGACGGCCATGGTCCAGATCCGAGATGATCTCGCCGGCCGAGACAACCGCCAGCAGCAGTAGTCAGCGCTTCTCCATGGTCCATGGCCAAAGCCACGACCCCATCAGGTCGCAGCCTGCCCCCTCACAGTCGGACGCCCAAGCGCTCGTCAAATCCAGATTCTAGATTGGGTCGTCGCCGCGAAGAGCGCACCGTCGCTACCGGCATGGCCACACGCCGGCCAACTACACGGAGCCCTCCACTCCATGGCTCCTTCGCCGCGCCCTCCATAGCACAAGGCCCCCGCTCGAAGCAATCATCCCGCGTCGCCCACCATCACGCGAAGAGGAGAGAAGGCCCCACTACCGCCGTCGGCGACAGGGCTTTACCCAGTGGCGAGGAGAAGTAAAGGGATGTTGGGAGGGGTGGAGCAGCGGCTAGGGTTGGCCCCTGTCGCTCGCGGGAGCGACCGAGGCGGGGTAGCTCTCCTTTTGTGCGGCCAGTCTGCCAAGCTTTCCTAGTGACCGTTTATAATGTGCTTCTCTGTTGTAATTTTCTGTGGGATGATTGTTATTGACTTTCTGAGTATTTCTAACTATCGCTTGACAAAGCTAGGGATCAACACTGAAACAAAAAAAATCTAAGGACGTGTTTGGTGCCCGTTGCAGCCGAGCTTGGCTAGCTCAAGCCTGGCTCATTGGAGGCTATTTGAGCAAATGCAGCCTCTAAACCAACATAAGCACATTATTTGGTTGGCCGCATCTAGTTCTCTCGCATTAGGGAAGCAACTTTGGCATATCGTTTGGTTGCCTGCATTGGTTCGGGTCACGCAACTATAAAGTGTTTGGTTGCATACATGGGATATGATTAAGAGCTAACACATACACTTAGCACACATATTATGCCTAGCGACTGCGTTGAATGATGATAGCGGCGCCGTGTCTGACACAATGAGCATGGAGTGTCGGGCGAGCGTTCTTACCGATGTCGCAGTGAACTAGTTGCTAGCATCGCCGTCGCAGAGAAAGTTCGCGCGAAGGAGCATTGAGGCAGAGGACAGGGGCGGAGAAATGCAGTGTGTGTCGGATTGGCGAGTGCGGTGGACGGTGACCGCGGTGCCGCGTCCAACATGACGAGCACGGAGTCCCGGACGAGTGCTCTTGCCGGCACCGCGGTGAACTACTTGCTAGCGTCCCGCCACGGAGAAAGTCCATGCGAAGAGCGCTGAGGCAGCGGATGGGGAAGGAGAAATGCAGTGTGTATAGGACCATGGCGAGTGCGGTGGACGGTGGTCGCGTCGCCGCGTCGGACACGACATGCACGGAGTCGTGCGCTAGCGACCCCGTCGGCGGCGCGGCGAACTAGTTGCTAGCCTCGTCGTCGTAGAGAAAGTTCGCACCGACATCGTGGACAGAGGAGAAATGCAGTGCTCGCGTCATGGCAATGTCAGTGCAGTATGACGAGAGAGAGGAGGCCAAGATGACCAACGCCAGAAACGATTCCAGTGTAGTAGGATGCGGGCAAGGTCACCAAGAGGAACGACGTGGGCGTTGAAAGGGATGAATATGAGGGATGTGAGACAGAGGACAAAGTCAAAGAAATATAGTGTGCGCGTAATTACGGCGTCAGTGCAGTAGGATCGTCAAAACAAAAAAGTTGCAACATGAATATCGTGTGAAACTGCGTGACGAAGCTGTGGTCAAAGAAAAATTCAAACGGTTGACCATATGCAAAGAATTTGATGAAATTCGTCCAAAATAGCTACAAATGTGCACACAAAATTGAGCATTTACAGTCGACGAAACTACGAACATATCGCAAAATGGAACCGTAGCACCGATATGCATATTTTTCGTGTAAAACTTATCTCGAATCGAAGCATCGTTGTGTAGATTAAAAAGAAGTAAGAAAGGAGATTAGGGATAAGCTTAGTGGACGTACAAGAAGAAGCCCGTACAGTGCTCGCATTCCTCCGTCCTTCTCTCGTGCAATCCGCCCCCCATGTGCGCTCGTTGGGGCTGAGCTCGGCCAGCGAGAAAATGCCGATTCTAACGTGCCTCGCGACACAAGCCTAGAGCTGCTTTAAAATCCGTTCAGTTTGGGTCCAATAGTGAACGCAGACAATCAATCGACCCGTTTTCTTTCCGTGCGGGTCTGATTAGCCCATATACGGACAACCGAACGCGTCCTATATAAATAGGGCCAGCCCAAAAGAAAAGAAATAAAAAGACAAACATAAGATGTCCATCTAACAACAAGCCACAATCTGCTTGGACTACTGTGTTGAACCAGCAACCCTTGAACCCACTAGTCCTAATCAAACATACCAAAAATACTAAAAATCATATTCGCTGCATTTTGCGGCAAAGAGTCGAGGCTCCGCACACCCCACCGACTCTATTTGGACCAGCCCGGTTCGTTTAGCCACCAGTTTCAGGAATCTTGTAGTTTTTTGTTTTTGTTTTTATTGGTTCTTTTTGTTTTTCTGTTTTTCTTTTTTTTTCTTTTTTTCTTCTTTTTTTTCTTTTTTCCAAGGTTATTTTATCTTTTTTAAACTAAGTCCGTGTTTGAAAATTGTTCTTCAAATTCGGAAAATGTGTTTGCATTTCAAAAATGTTCTAAATTTCAAATAATTTCCATTTTTCAAAACATTCAACCATTCAGAAAATGTTTGGGATTCTCAAAAGTTGTTCCTCATTTTAAAGAAACGTTCAGGATTTTCAAAAAAAGTTTGGGATTTTCAAAATATTTTTGGGATTTTAAAAGCAAAATCTTGTTATTCAAAAATGTTATTGTTTTCGTTTTCATTTTTTTCATTTCATTTTTTCTTTTTTCTTTTACTATTCCTTTTGTTTGACATTTTCTAATTTTTGTTTTGAATTATAAAAAATTTCTCATGTTCAAAATTTTGTTCACACATTATATTTAAATGTCATGCTTAAAAATAATCAGGAATTGCAAAAAATGGTTTTACTTTCAAAATGTGTTCATATTTTCAAAAATTGTTCTCTTATTGAAAAAACGGTACAAATTTTGAAAATTTTCCGTATTTTGAAGAAACCTCATGGATTTAAGAATGTGATTCTGTTTTTCAACAAAATCAATCATGATTTCATAAAAATATTTTTCTTTTAGAAATTGTTGTGCTTTCAAAGTTTTTTCACGATTTTCTTAAAATGTTCGTGTTTAAAAAATTAGTGTCATTCTCAAAATTTGTTCACGATTTTCATAAAATGTCTGTGGTTGAAAAAGTGTCCAGGAATTTCAAAACAAATATCATTTCTAAAATTTGTTCAAAATTTAAAATCTAGAAATCATTTTATGAAACTCCAAAACAAATTTGAAAACACGATTTTTTTGAAGTTATGAATACTTTCTGAAAGGTGAACATGTTTCTTAAATATGTAAACATTTTTAATTTGTGAATAAAAAATAATAATCAGAACATCTTTTGAGCTTCTAAACATTTTTTTGAAATTTTGAAGAACAAGAAAGAGAAGGAAAAGAAATTAAAAATAAATATAAAATGAAATAAATAACAAAGAAAAAAAGAATCAGAAAAAACTCTTCGGCTCTCACACGCCTACTGGGTTGGACCAGGTCGTCGCCGTTGTGTGTGTCGAGCGGCTATTCGCCGTAAAATGCAGGGCATAGGAGCTCCCCAATAATACCACACTAACAAAAAAGAGGAGCACGCATCAACAAGGAACACACTCATCACAAAGGAAGCGGATGATTAATAAACACTAGTCGTCAACCCGTGCGAACGCACGGGCTAGTTATGTTTATCTCAGGTTCTATATTATAGAAGATCGTTGTTCATAAGGGATGTATCAGATCTGTATATTTTAAGGAGAATGCTTACTGAAATGAGTGAATCAATCTTAATGATTGATGGTACACAAAATAAATTTGAACTAAATGACATAACAACTTAAGAATTTCTAAAGAAGAGAACGTTGTAACTTCTAGAGAGCCTATGTCGTCTAAGATAGGGAAGAATAACACCTATTAAGATCCTATGGCAAAGAAATTACAAAGATTAAAACATATACTTCATCATGGCATCCTGCATCGAGCATCATAGCCCATGTGTGACATGCCGTATGTATGTTGACCTCTTATTGGATTTGGTCGAGGAAAGAAATGATCAAAGGAGTCATGTAAATTAATGAACAGTAGCAAAATACGGCTGGAAGGATACACCGTCACCTATGAAATCCCATGCATCCATTGTTGAGCGTAAAATGGTTGCATTTGTCTCGTCTATATATATAACTATGGTTAAATAAGGGCATAGAAGATGAACCGGGATGTGATACAATGGTGGAACTTTTGAGTCAAACCACAATTCACCGATGACGGTGACGTCAAGAGCTCTGGTGATCGTCCGAAGTACCTCATTGGTCCACCTGTTTGGCATCGTTGTACATGTATAGTGAAGAAACAGGAGAGAATTTGTTAAAAACAATGTATTAATTAAGTAGGAGAATACACATGGTCAAGTTACTTTTCTCCCTGGCTTTGCATCGTGTATGTCATCACTTTCTTGAATGCTTTCGTCTTTACGTTCTTGTCCAAATGCACCATATTGCCGTATTAATTGAGTTGAAATTGAGATACATGAAAAAGGAGTATATGATTTCATTAGTATGAAAGATTTTTTGTGTAGAGGGTTCCATTTGTTAGCACATAGTCCGTCTGTCCGGTAATAATTGTCGGCGAAATGAATGTATCTAGACATATTTTAGTTTTAAATACATCTATTTTTAACAATTTCTGCAACAAATAATTCCAGACTAAGGGAGTAGCTTATAAGAGGCACATAAATAATTCATACCATATTTACATGATGTTATAGATTAGTATTAATACGAAGCAAATAGAAAACATGAAAAATGGACAATGTCAGGGTTGCCAGGTTCTTTACATAAATTTGTGACAATAATCATATTAGCTTTGTTTGAGATGGAGGAAATAGAACATATGAGAATCATCCGATTGGGTGAAACAAAAAAAACAGGCACGTGGCTGTGCCATGTTGCATGTGTGCATGTTCTAGGTTATGCTAATCCAGATCAGTTAAGCTAGCCGACAGCGTCTAGTTTACCACGGTACATGTTTTTGCTCAGGGAAGAATCAGTCCACCTGTTTGCTTAGGTAGAACGTGTGCGTCACTGAATACTCCTGTTTCTTTGTAACATCGATCGGCTTAGGAAAAAACTAAGTCAATACCTACCCGTGACTTCCGTACATGGCTGGAAAGCAATCGGCGAGTCAGCCGAGCGGCTTGCTATTTATTTTTTTATAAATGCAGAGTCCTGTTTCCTTACGAACAGTTTAACATGAGACTGCATTTTTTATAGAACAGTTTAACGTAGAGATAGATTATTTTTACTTGTCATTCCAAACTGTGTGTTTTTTCTGCGCAAGAATTATGTGGGTTAATCTACACAATTATAACTCGGTCCCACAAGATTAACGGTCTGTAAATTCTAATTAATATGGAAATTTTTAGAGAATATCTAATTAGTATAAGTATAGACATGTTACCAAACAAATTAAGTTAATGTAGCATATGCCTGTTTCATCGATTCACTCACGCCATATCACCCAACACAGAGCGACTGGAAAAAATCCGCCTACTAGGACACACACAATTTTTTTTTAAATGAGCTGGAAAAACAACATGTGAAAACAGCAAAGAGTGAAACATAAACTTTCCAAAGCTAACCATACGACGAAGGAACATCCACATCTCTACGCACAAGCATCTGCACGCCTAGGAGCATATGGACAACCAGCCGCTGACCAGGATGCTACCACGAACGCAAAAAGGTTTACATGGGACAATAGTATCTTAGAGAGAACCTTAGAAAGAGGAAACACGAGGCAACCCCAATCCCCCTCTATAGAAAAATATCATTCAAACACGCTTGGAACTATGCCTTCACGATCCGCTCAAAGACAGCCATCAAACGGCGAAAGTGCTATTGTGAGCTCGAGCTCACACGTTCTCGGATGAACAGTAAAATTTAAAAAAAACATTATTCAAAAAATCTTTCGATTCAGCGATTTATAGCTACTCGTGGGATGACCGATAAGATAATGCCTTCACCGTTTATTTTTTGGTCCGATTTATCGCTCTGACAAGCGATTTATAGGAAATCTACCGATAAATAACACCTATTCAGGAACGCATCTTTCGCTTCTCCCGGCCCCCGCGTCCCTCCGCTTGGGGCGACTCGGGCGGCGTCGAAACCAAGCCGCCGACCCTCCCCTCCTGCCTCCTTCCCCCCTCGCCGCGCCCGAGGAGACCTCCGACGAAGCCCGCGTGGTCGTCAAGGACGACGGCGGCGAGGATCTGGCTGCTCCCGGTCGGAGGGCTCAGGACGCCGAGGCGGCGGCCTCGGATGGCGCGGCGGCGCTGTCTTCAGCAAGTGGCGTCGTAGGTGGTGCCCCTCCGTTTCCTCGGTCGCGAGGGCGGCGAGGGACGGTAGGTGTTGTCGTCGGTTGCAGCGGGAGTTGCGCCCTCCTCACTTGCGGTCGGATCTGAAGGCGGTCTCCCTCCCTCCCGCTCCACTTTGCACCATCGGATCTGGTCGCCGGTGGCCTCTGGTCGCCGGATCCGTTGTTGGGCTCCTTGGAGCTGCGAACCGAATCGGGAGAAATCCTTGGCTGGTCTCTGTGGCCACGGCGGCGGCAACACTGGCAGGTGTCGTTCCCCTCCTCGAAGGCGTCCTCGAGGTTCGTGCCCTCTCCCTCCCGCTCCTTCCCTGGGAGAAATCCCTTGTCTTGTTGAGACTGGACGGCAACGACGCATCGTGCGTCGTCTCCTTCTTGAAGGTGCCAGCTTGGGCAAGGTGGGAGTGTGCAGGAGTGCTGAGCGAGGGTGGTTGGGGTGGCAGCATCACCGGCGAGGGATTTGGAGCATGGTTCTTTGTCTTTGAATTAGTGCTCATCCGCAATCCTTTTGATTTGTTTGTTGTCGGATCTGTCCTTGCTTGGGCAGGGAGGGGATAGGGATACTTTCTATTGTCGGCAGCAACAAGACGCGGTTGCAGGGACACGGAGCTGATTCCTGCGGGCTGATCTGATTCCAGTTATGGATGCTCCATTTTCTCACTGTTTGTTTGTTCAGAGGCATATACCTTGTGCAATTTTTCCTTTTCGTGCTTGCTACAATGAACCGCGGTATGGGCTTTCGTTTGGTTCCTTTCGTGCAGCGGCATGTCGAACTGAGTATCTCTCTTGGTGCCCGAAACCATGTCCATTCCTTGCTCTAGGGGGAGCAATTCTATCTTCCGGCTGACCGGCGCCTTTCAAGCCAAGGCGAGGGGCAGGGGTCCCCTCCGGATTTGGAGAGGAGCGGCATGCTTACGATGTTCACCTCCCAGGGTAGATGAGGGCTCGGTTCATGGACGTTGGGCATTGGCTCTGCTCGAAGTTCCCATCTGTTTGCTTTACTGGATCAAGCTCGCTCTCAGGACGCCGTCGACTACAAGCTAGTGCTTATTCTGATTACTTCTTTGGGACGTGTAGTCTTTGGTGCTTGTAAGCTGCCCCAGCATCACCTTGTATCTGCTGCTTGTTTTTCTTTCTTTTTTGCTCCCAGCTGGTTGTAATGGTGGCCTTGTGTAATCCCTGGCCGGTTGCATAGCTTTGTCAATTCAAAGCCTGGCTCTTCTTGAGCCTTTGTTCTAAAAAAAAAGTAACACCTATTCCTAGCACAATGTCCGTAAAAACTATGTTTATTTATATTTTTGTGAACTTTGTTATGCAATATGTACTATTGCCCTATTTTGTTGTCATTATACGAGGATTCAAAGACAAGGAATCAAGGTAATAATTTGGTCCAATTTTTTTTTGGTGTTAAATATTGCATATTTCAGTGTTGGGAACCCGGGATTTACAAAAAATGGCCGATTAATAGTCGACCGATAAAATCGATTAATCGGCTGATTTTTGATTAATCTCTAATCCTCAACTGATCGAAACACTAACAATAAATGATATCTTCAACAATGAAAAAAATAGTAAACAAAATTAAAAAATGGGTCACGAGTGGCGGCACCCGCCAGCCGCCACTGGTAGACTCTTAGGACTAGCGGGAGACCATAAGCACTTGTCGTGGGTTATTCAAGTACGGGTGGATGTCTGATTTTTTCAACTCCCACAAATTGGCCTACCAGTGGTGTGGCCTCTCTTTTACACCCACCGCTGGTAACATTCCAGGCCCAAGAGAAAACGCTGCGACGACAACACGTTTTTCCTGTTGTGGCACACTTCACCATCACATTGCGTTCGCATTACATATATAAATTGGTGTATATTTCAAACATGCACCCATATATCTTCACTACATTAATCAAAAGTACATCAAGGATGAGTGGCACTAGCGTGCTACCTGCTCAAAAATCGGAGATCCTCCATGTACCTTTCAAACATGCACCCATATATCAAAATTTCACTACATTAATCACATTACATCAAGGTTGAGTGGGACTAGCTTGCCACCTGCTCAAAAATCAGAGATCCGCCCTCCAAAAGAACCAATTTAACTACCTCATTTGTCTTGGGTATGGTGGTTGGATTCAGACATGGAGACATCTACAACCTCTCTACAACCTCTCTTCTAGGGTCTCCTTTGAGAAGATGCACACTACAAGTTCACCAAATCACTCCTCTTCTAGCTTCTGCATCGCTGGAAGCCTACACCGGATCACTGGATTATTGTTAATCCAAGCAAACATTGCCTCCTAAGCCGCTTTGCCCGTTGCATGTCCTGTGTAGACTGGTACATCTGGTCCATTCCTGTCGCAGATACCACCTCATAGTGAAAATCTAAATATCACACATATACACATCTGCATGCACCATTGAAAGCACATTTGCTCCCTTGATGGTTTTGAAAATTAATAACAACATATATGTCATTTAACTAATGTTTTCACTAAGTATGTTTCATGAAAAGTTCAATGATGGGTTGGCATAAGGATTGTGGAATACCCCAAGATGCAAGGAAATATATTGGCAAAGCCTCAAGCGAAGGACTCTACATTTTATCTTTTGTGAAAAATCACCTTGAGTCCATAGGAAAGCCAATACTATTAAAATGGAGTAAGGTTTGTTGGCGAACAAATGCTCATACGTGCACAAGTGATAGTCACCACATACACCCACAAGCTCTTTCACAAAAGTTTTTCCAAAGCCAAATATTCAAAATCGGTGCAACCAAGACTTTCCACTCGGTGCCACCGATTTCAGAACCTAGACAGACTCAACCAAACCCAAGCCACTTCGGTGCAACCAATTCTACCGGGGTGCCACCGAGCTTAGGTTGCCAACTTTCTGTTACGCAAATTCACAATATCGGTCCCACCGAGATTGTTGGATCGATGTCATCGAGATTGGGCAATCTGACCGTTTGTCACCTTATCGGTGCAATCGAGTTTCCTATATCGGTCTCACCGAGATTCAAAGTTGCCAACTTTTGGTCACTTTGGTACCACCGAGATTAACACATCGGTGTCACCGAGTTGGTCATTTTGTGTGTAACGGTTGGATTTTTGGAGATGCCTATATACCTCTCCACCACCACTCACTCGCAAGAGAAGCACTCAGAACAGTTCCCCACTCAGAACAGTTCCCCACTCATACCTACTAATTTTCTGAGAGAGAGCCACCTACTCATGTGTTGAGATCATGCCATTTCATTCCTACCATATGAATCTTGATCTCTAGCCTCCCCAAGTTGCTTTCCACCCAATCAATCTCTTCCACAAAGCCAAATCTGTGAGAGAGTGATTGTGTGTTGAGGAGTCTATCATCTTGAAGCACAAGAGCAAGGAGTTCATCGACACAATCGAGCCTTTTACCTTTTGGAGGGTGGTCCCTCCTAAATTGGTTAGGTGTCACTTGGGAGCCTCCTACTTCGTGTTGCGGAGTGAACCAAGAAGTTTGTAAGGGCAAGGAGATTGCCTACTTCGTGGAGATCTACCTAGAGTTAGGCTAGTCCTCCGTGGACGTAGGCCATCATGGTATAGTCAAGGTTGCTTCTTCGTGGAACCCTTCTTGGGTAGAGCCCTCTGTGGACTCTCGCGACCGTTACCCTCCATGGGTTGAAAACTCCATAAACGTTGATATACGATAGTGCCACCTATATTGGAACCACGGAAAAATCATCGTGTCACCAATTGTGTTTGATCTTTCTACCCTTTCTTTACTTACATGCTTGTCTTTACTTTCAGCTGCTATACTCTTAGACATGCATTTGTAGGGTGTACTTGACATACTATGAATCATAAAATCTGCCAAAACATAAAATTGGGAAAAGGTAGATTTTATTTGGTCAAGTAGTCTAATCACCCCCCCCCTCTAGCACTACTTTCGATCCTGCAACCACACATTGCCAACATAATAATTAAGGTTATTAATCAAGGAAACAAATTGTCACAAGGAGATTAATATCGAAGTGCGCGGAAAGAATGTGTCATGACATAATTAATAATTTGAAAAGTTGTTTCAAAGTAGTCTGTCTAGAGGTGAGCTATGTGATAAAATTGGTGAGAACAAGTCAATGATGTGCTATCGGGATTTGTCGTTGTATTCGAGCATCTTGGTTCTCCTTCAGCTCTAGCGTGTTGTAGAACATCCCGCACGTCTCGACCACATCCCTGTTGATGATATCTGCCATCATGTTATGAAGGAGTGCATACTCTCGCTTGAACTTTTGTACCTCATCCTCGATCTCTTGTGACCACATGGTCATGGATGCATTATCTCTCGAAAGTAATTTGGAGCCTGCATAGTCGTCCAGGAACGGCATGACGTAGTAGCCAGAGAGGCAGGAGCTTGGATCATTTGTTCATCCTTGCAACAGAAGCTCGGATCTTGAAACTCTTATGCTCGACGTGGTTTCCTCTGGAGTTGTGATATTGGATGAGAACATCATTCAGAACTTTTTGCAGTGGCCCAACTTCTTCTTGTGGTTTCCCTTTGAATCAAGGAAATAAGCCAGGACACACCCCGACTTTTTTTGTCAGTATTTCATAGAATAATTAATAAAGATGGTTGTATGCATCGACTGATGCAAAGATCGGGGGTTTAACCTCCATTTCCAAAAAATGAGATCAACCCACAATGTTTGGTATATGTGCAAACATAAAGGAGCGAAGGACTTACATGGCACAGTAGAGCACGAGTAATTTCTCCTTTTCCACATTCGCAAGCATGCATCACCAGAGGTAGTCCATAATGGTGTCCATGCCACGTGTCGATTCCACATTCCACACATGCATGTGATAAAGATCAAAGAAGGTGACACTGTAATTGATGAGGAGTTTGACATTTTAGGCTAGATAAAGCATACATAGTCGCATGAAGGATGGGCGGACCATAAAGGGATGGAAAACATGGCCATGGACAATATCAAATTTAACGGAAAATATATTTTATCTGACAGGTAATATTTGATAAAATCTAGACCCTCTTTTACCTTGCCTTTCTAACAACCATCATGTTATTCACTTGACCTCCTTACTAAGTCCTCATGTAGAAGCCTCACTTCCATAGTGAGGTGCTTCAACTGAGACTCCATAGCCATCAGTTCACCACGTAGATACTAGTCGTTTAAGCGTCCACTAGTAACTTGTATGCGCCGACTAAGAACCACACGTTGTTTTTGTGCCTTTTAGGTGGATGGTCCGGTGCTCGATTTGTTCTTTCACTTTATAGGATTTTTGCCCCCCTTAGGGGGTGCCACATCTTCGGTAGACCTTGATCATCTGTTGTTGGAGGCATATTGTCATGTTGATCCTCATCCATCCCCGACAGCATATTCGTAAGTAAGTCTCACGTGCCCTCAGAAAGGTGGGCTAGGGGGTCAAGGTGCACAAAGGTATGATTTTCATCATGAGGAGATGGTGGGGGTATGCATGAACCTAATATCATCTGTGGGCCACATTAGTGGACAACAATTGTTTTCTTCTATTGTCTTGTTGGGTTCTCTGAACCTTGAGGGATTTAATGCAAATTAAGGTCGTGCTTGAAAGCCCTCGCGCACCACTGTCATCTCCACCTATGTCAAGTGTGGTGGCATGTGTTTGTCATGCATGATTCTCATGCCGTCTAGAAATGGGATGACTCCCCCCTTCACAATCTCTTGTAACTGGACATCCATGTTGCCAAGAACAATACATGGAGGATTGTGCACCGTGGGGTTGGCGATCTCAGACAATGCTAGTGCCCCCTGACTACTACTCGGCATATCCAATGCGGGATCACTACTGGGCACATGCGCATGTACCTAGTTTTGTGGAGTATGAGAACATCTTAGTGAACCGGTTAGCCACTGCATCGTCTACTACGACTTGGTTCTTGGAATCCATCCTAGTTTTCCTTCTGACACGCCTTAGGTTGGGGAATTCGGGATAGATTTTGTCTCACCTTCCGTTCCCCGCGCCCAACGCAGTCCCACTCTTTGGCTTCCTCGTGACTCAGAAGCCCACATTGATACACCATGTAAGACCTTCTTCGTACTTGGCGCCATAGGGAGAATCCTCGTGAGAGGGTCCTTCTTCCTGTACTTTCTTTCTATGGGAAAAAGCATACATTCTGGCAAATGGTTAGAAAGGTACCTGCATGGGATAAATTTACTTAGGTTGGCCATCGACCTTACCAGGTTCTGTTTGGTCAAGTGAAGTTCTTGTGTCGGGAGGTAGTAAAACTTAGACCTCTCGTCATGTACTGCATGAGCCCTTAAGAAACCTCGTTGGCGAAGAGGAAATACATGTTCCACGAACAGATTGAAAGTGGTTTATGTTGGAAATATGCCCTAGAGGCAATAAAAAATTAGTTATTATCATATTTCCTTGTTCATGATAATCGTTTATTATCCATGCTATAATTGTATTGATCGGAGACTTAGATGCATGTGTGGGTACATAGACAAAACCATGTCCCTAGTATGCCTCTAATAGACTAGCTCGTTGATCAAAAGATGGTTAAGGTTTCCTAGCCATGGACATGAGATGTCATTTGATAACGGGGTCACATCATTAGGAGAATGATGTGATGGACAATACCCAAACTGCAAACGTAGCATATGATCGTGTCAGTTTATTGCTACTGTTTTCCGCATGTCAAGTATGTGTTCCTATGACCATGAGATCATGCAACTCACAGATATCGGATGAGTGCCTTGTGTGTATCAAACGTCGCAACGTAACTGAGTGACTATAAAGGTGCTCTACAGGTATCTCCGATGGTGTCTGTTGAGTTGGCATGGATCGAGACTGGGATTTGTTACTCCGTGTGACGGAGAGGTATCTTGGGGCCCACTCGGTAATGCAACATCACAATAAGCCTTGCAAGCAATGTGACTAATTGTTAGTTGCGGGATCTTGTATTACGGAACGAGTAAAGAGACTTGCCGGTAACGAGGTTGAACTAGGTATGGAGATACCGACGATCGATCTCGGGCAAGTAACATACCGAAGAACAAAGGGAATGTTATACGGGATTAACTGAATCCTTGACATAGAGGTTTGACCGATAAAGATCTTCGTAGAATATGTAGGAACCAATGTGGACGTCCAGGTCCCGCCATTGGTTATTGACCGTAGAGGTGTCTCGGTCATGTCTACATAGTTCTCGAACCCGCAGGGTCTGCACACTTAAGGTTCGGTGACGTTTCGGTAGTGTAGAGTTATGTATGGTGGTGACCGAAGTTTGTTCGGATTCCTGGATGAGATCCCGGACGTCACGAGGAGCTCCAGAATGGTCCGGAGGTAAAGATTCATATACAGTAAGTCCCAGTTTGGTTTCCGGAAAAGTTTCGGGCTCATCGGTAGTGTACCGGGAGTGCCGGTAGTGTACCGGGAGGCCTCCGGGAGGGGTATTTCGACCCCAAGAGGTCCATGGGCTGTGGGAGAATAATAACCAGCCCTTAGTGGGCTGGGAAAACAGCCACAAAGGCCCATGGCGCAGGAGAGAAAGTCCTAAAGCAAAAAGTGGAAAATCAGCCAATAGGAGGCAATCCTACTCCAACTAGGATTGGAGATGAAGTAGGATTGCTTCCCACCTCCTATTTTGGCCGACCCAAAGGCCTTGGCTGCCTCTCCTCTCCTCTCCTCCTATATATACTAGTGGATTGGGCGGTTTTTGGACAGAATTTCCGGCCACGTGCTACCCGTTACACCGGTGCATAGTTTCTCCTCTAGATCGGTTTTCTGCAGCGCTTAGGCGAAGCCCTGCCGGAATTGCTCCACCACCATCACCGGAGTGCCGTCACGCTACCGGTGAACTCTCTCTCCTCTCCACCTCCTCTCGCTGGATCGAGACAGTGGAGATCGTCATCAAGCTGCACGTGTGCTGAACGCGGCGGTGCCGTCCGTTCGGCGCTAGATCGGAAGGACAGTGATCGAGATCGCGAGACGGTTCGTGATGTGATCACGGAACGGATTGTGATGAGTTCGCGGGACAGATCGTGATCAAGATCGTGAGACGGATCGTGATGAGTTCGCGGGACAGATCATGATGTGTTCGCGGGACGGTTCGTGATTGGATCGCGGGACGCTCGGCGATTTGGATCGCGAAGAAGTTCGACTACACCAACCGCGTTTCTTAACGCTTCCCGCTTAGCGATCTACAAGGGTACGTAGATCCACTCTCCCTCTCGTAGGTGCTCATCACCATGGATAGGTTTGCGTGCGCGTAGGAAAATTTTTGTTTCCCATGCGACGTTCCCCAACAGTGGCATCATGAGCTAGGTTGATGGTTCGATGAGATCTCGAGTAGAACACAAAAGGTTTGTGGGCGTTGATGCTTAGATTGCTTCCTCCCTTGGTCGGATTTTGGTTCAGCGGGATTGTGAGATGAAGCGGCCCGAACCAACATTACTCGTACGCTTACGAGAGACTGGTTCCCTCGACGCAACTTGTTGCTTAGATGGCTTGCGGGTGGCAGTTTCTCTCACTTTAGTTGGATTGGATCCGACAAAGGCGGTCCTTGAGAAGGTTGAAAAGCAATCTATGTATCACCGTTGTGGTTTATGCGTAGGTGAGAACCGTTCTTGCTAGATACCCGTAGCAGCCACGTAAAACATGCAACAACAATTAGAGGACGTCTAACTTGTTTTTGCAGGGTATGTTGTGATGTGATATGACCAATTACATGATGAGATATATGTGATGTATGAGATGATCATGTGATGTATAGAATTTCACGACTTGCATGTCGTTGAGTATGGTAACCGGCAGGAGCCATAGGGTTGTCTTTAATTATTGTATGACCTGCGTGTCAATCATTAAGCGCTATGTAATACTTTACTTTATCGCTAAGCGGTAGCAATAGAAGTAGAAGCAGGGCTGGCGCCACAACCCCAATGTCAACACATTGATGGAGATCAAGATGATGGAAATCATGGTGTTGTGCCGGTGACGATGGAGATCATGCCGGTGTTTCGAAGATGGAGATCTTAAACACAAGTTCATGGCCATATCATGTCACTTATGAATTGCATGAGATGTTAATCTTTTTATGCACCTTGTTTTGCTTAGTACGGCGGTAGCATTATAAGGTGATCCCTCACTTGAATTTCAAGATGAACTGTGTTCTCCCCGAGTGTGCACCGTTGTGAAAGTTCGTCGTGTTGAGACACCACGTGATGATCGGGTGTGATAGACTCTACGTTCACATACAACGGGTGCAAGCCAGATTTGCACACGCAGAACACTCGGGTTGAACTTGACGAGCCTAGCATGTACAGACATGGCCTCGGAACACGAGAGACTGAAAGGTCGAACATGAGTCATATAGTAGATATGATCAACATAATGATGTTCACCATTGCAGCCACCTCAACTCACGTGATGATCAGACTTGAGTTGGTGAATTTGGATCATGTATCACTCGAATGATCGGAAGGATGTCAATTTGAGTGGGAGTTCTTAAGTAATATGATTAATTGAACTCATTATCATGAACATAGTCAAAGTGTCTTTGCAAATTATGTTGTAGATTACTGGCTCGCGCTGTAGCTCCCTTAAATTTTTATATGTTCCTAGAGAAATAGAGTTGAAAGATGTTGGTAGCAATATTGCGGACTGAGTCCGTGATCTGAGGATTGTCCTCATTGCTGCACAGAAGGCTTATGTCCTTAATGCACCACTCGGTGCGCCACCCCCTCTAGCGTCGTCTATAGATGTTGTGAACATCTGACAGGCACGTTTCGATGACTACTTGATAGTTTAGTGCGTCATGCATTACGGCTTAGAATTGAGGCTCCGAAACGTTTTGAACGTCACGGAACATATGAGATGTTCTAGGAGCAGAGATTGTGATCTCAGGCTCGTGCCTGTGTTGCGAGATATGAGATCTCCAACAAGATTCTTTGCCTGTAAGATGAAGGAGAATAGCTCAATCGTTGAGCATGTACTCAGATTGTCTGGGTACTACAATCGCTTGAATCAAGTGGGAGTTGATCTTTCAGATAAGATAGTGATTGATATAGTTCTCCAAGTCACTATCACTAAAGCTACTAGAACTTAGTGATGAGCTATAATACACCAGGGATAGAAGTATTGATCCCTGAGCTGTTCGCGATGTTTGACACCGCGAAGGTAGAAATCAAGAAGGAGCGTCAAGTGTTGATGGTTAATCAAACCACTAGTTTCGAAAAGGGCAAGAGCAAGGAGGGAAACTTCATGGATAGCAAGTCAGTTGCTGCTCCAGTGAAGCAACCCAAAGTTGAACTCAAACCCGAGACTAAGTGCTTCTATTATGAGGTGAGAGGTCGCTGAAGCGGAACAACCCTAGATACTTGGTAGATAAGAAGGCTGGCAACATCGACAGAAGTATATTTGATATACGAGTTATTGATGTGTACCTTGCAAGAACTCCTAGTAGCACCTGGGTATTGGATACCGGTTCGGTTGCTAAATGTTAGTAA
This sequence comes from Hordeum marinum, assembly GCA_022496015.1. Lineage (NCBI taxonomy): Eukaryota > Viridiplantae > Streptophyta > Magnoliopsida > Poales > Poaceae > Hordeum > Hordeum marinum. Next base: position 38,040,981 of record CM039672.1, on the reverse strand, counting down.
CTCGAAATAAAAGCTACGGAATAAACGGAGAACTAGCTAAGGGTGAGGTGACGATGTGTGTTGGAAATGTTTCCAAGGTTGATGTGATCAACATCGCACGCTCTCTCTACCTTCAGGATTAGTGACGAACCTAAATAAATTTTATTTGGTCTTTTGCGTTGAGCATGAACATGATTAGATCATGTTTGTTGCAATACGGTTATTCATTTAAGTCAGAGAATAATAGTTATTCTGTTTACATGAATAATACCTTCAATGGTCATGCACCCAGTGAGAATGGTTTGTTGAAATCTTGATCATAGTAATACACATGTTCATAACATTGATGTCAAAAGATACAAAGTTAAATAATGATAGTACCACATACTTGTGGCACTGCCGCAAAATGTCATATTGCTATAAAGCGCATGAAGAAACTCCATGGTGATGGATATTTGGACTCATTCGATTTCGAATCGGTAGAGACATGCGAACCATGCCTCTTGGGCAAGATGACTAAAGGACCCCGTTGGATGGAGCGGGCAAGTGATTCATTGGAAATGATACATGTTGATGTATGCAATCTAGTGAGTCTTGTAGCGTGTAGTGGATATCGTTATTTTCTTACCTTCACTGATGATTTGAGTAGATATAGTGTATATTTACTTAATGAAACACAAGTCTGAATCGTTTGAAAGGTTCAAGCAAATTCAGAGTGAAGTTTAAAGATCATTGTGACAAGAAGATAAAAATGACTGCGATATGATCATGGAGGTGAATATCTGAGTCACGAGTTTGGCATACAACTTAAGACAATGTGAAAGTTGTTTCACAACTAAACGCCACCTGGAACACCATAGTGTGATGGTGTGTCCGAACATCATAGTTATGCTCTATTGGACATGGTGCGTGCTATGATGTCTCTTGTCGTTTTACTACTATAATTTTGGGGTTATGCATTAGAGACAACTACATTCACTTTAAATAGGGCACCATCTAAATCCGTTGAGATGACACCATGTGAATTATGGTTTGATAGAAACCTAAGCTGTCATTTCTTAATACTTGGGGCTGCGACACTTGTGTGGAAAATGTTTTCACCTAATGAGGTCGAACCCAAGGCGGACAAATGCATCTTCATAGAATACCCTAAGATCAGTTGGGTGAACCTTCTATCTCAGATCCAAGTGCAAAGTGTTTGTTACTAAAACGGATCCTTTCTCGAGGAAAAGTTTCTCTCGAAAGAATTAAGTGGGAGGAAGATAGAACTTGATGAGGTTGTTAAAACTTTGTTCAACCAGAGAGTAGCGCAGCGCAGGATGTTGTTTCTGTGAAGCCTACGTTAGTTGAAGAGGAAGTTAATGATGATGATCATGAAGCTTCAAGATCAAGTTACTATCGAACTTCGTAGGTCGACAAGGATGTGTACTACTCCTAAGCGGTACGACAACCCTGTCTTGGAGGTCATGTTGTTCGACAACGATGAACCTACGAGCTATGGAGAAGCGATGATGGGCCTGGATTCCGATAAATGGTTGGAGGCCATGAAATCCGAGATAGGATCCATGTATGAAAACTAAGTGTAGACTTTGGTAGACTTGCTCGCTGGACGGCAGGTCGTTGAGTACAAATGGATCTTTAATATGAAGACAGACACTGATGGTGAATGTCACTATTTGTAAAGCTCGACTTGTTGCAAAGATGTTTGTGACAAGTTCAAGGAGTTGACTACGATGAGACTTTCTCACTCGTAGTGGTGCTAAAGTCTGTTGGAATTATGTTAGCAGTTGCTGTGTTTTCAATTATGAAATCTGGCAGATGGATGTCAAAACATCGTTTCCTTAACGGTTTACTTGAGGAAACGTTGTATGTGATACAACCAGAAGGTTTTGTCAGGCCTAAGGATGCTAAAAGGTGTGCAAGCTTCGGTGATCCTTCCATGGACTGAAGCAAGCATCTCGAAGTTGGAATATATGCTTTGATGAGGTGATGAAAGTTTTGATGTTTATACAAAGTTTACGAGAAACTTGTATTTGCAATAAAGTGAGTGGGAGCACTATAGAATTTCTGATAAGTATATGTGGATGACATATTGTTGATCAGAAATAATGTAGAGTTTCTGGAAAGCATAAAACGGTCATTTGGAAAGTGATTTTCAAAGGAAGACCTGGTTGAAGCTACCTAATTGTTGAGCATCAAAATCTATGGAGATAGATCAAGATGCTCGATGAGACTTTCAATGAGTGCATACCTTGACAAGATTTTGAAAGAGTTCAAAATGGATCAGTCAGAGAAAGAGTTCTCGCCTGATTTGTAAGGTGTGAAAGTTGAGTGAGACTCAAAGCTTGACAACGGCAGAAGAAAGAGAAAGGACGAATGTCGTCCCCTATGCCTTAGCCATAGGCTCTATATTATGCCATGCTGTGTACCGCACCTGTGTGTGCCTTGCCATGAGTCCGTCAGGGGGTACAAGAGTGAACCAGGAGTGGATCACTGGACAACGGTAAAGATTATCCCCAGTAACTAAGAGACTGAGGAGATGTTTCTCGATTATGGAGGTGATAAAGAGTTCGTCGTAAGGAGTTACGTCGATACAAGCTTTAACACTAATCCGGATGACTCGTAGTAGCAATCTGGATACGTATAGTGGAGCAGCCATTTGGAATAGTACCGAGCGGAGTGTGGTAGCAGTGTTTACAGTTTGACATAGGTATTTGCAAAGTGCACACGGATCGGAATGTTACAGACCCGTTGACTATAAGACCTCTCTCACATGCAAAGCATGATCGAGCCCCAGAACTCGTTGGGTGTTAGATTCATAACAATGCGAATCACATGGTGATGTGAACTAGATTATTGACTCTAGTGCAAGTGGGAGACTGTTGGAAATATGCCCTAGTGGCAATAATAAATTAGTTATTATCATATTTCCTTGTTCATGATAATCGTTTATTATCCATGCTATAATTGTATTGATCGGAGACTTAGATGCATGTGTGGATACATAGACAAAACCATGTCCCTAGTATGCCTCTAATAGACTAGCTCGTTGATCAAAAGATGGTTAAGGTTTCCTAGCCATGGACATGAGATGTCATTTGATAATGGGGTCACATCATTAGGAGAATGATATGCTGGACAAGACCCAAACTGCAAACGTAGCATATGATCGTGTCAGTTTATTGCTACTGTTTTCCGCATGTCAAGTATGTGTTCCTATGACCATGAGATCATGCAACTCACAGATATCGGAGGAGTGCCTTGTGTGTATCAAACATCGCAACGTAACTGGGTGACTATAAAGGTGCTCTACAGGTATCTCCGATGGTGTCTGTTGAGTTGGCATGGATCGAGACTGGGATTTGTTACTCCGTGTGATGGAGAGGTATCTCGGGGCCCACTCGGTAATGCAACATCACAATAAGCCTTGCAAGCAATGTGACTAATTGTTAGTTGCGGGATCTTGTATTACGGAACGAGTAAAGAGACTTGCCGGTAATGAGGTTGAACTAGGTATGGAGATACCGACGATCGATCTCGGGCAAGTAACATACCGAAGAACAAATGGAACGTTATACGGGATTAACTGAATCCTTGACATAGAGGATCGACCGATAAAGATCTTCGTAAAATATGTAGGAACCAATGTGGACGTCCAGGTCCCGCCATTGGTTATTGACCGTAGAGGTGTCTCTGTCATGTCTACATAGTTCTCGAACCCGCAGGGTCTGCACACTTAAGGTTCAGTGACGTTTCGGTAGTGTAGAGTTATGTATGGTGGTGACCGAAGTTTGTTCGGAGTCCCGGATGAGATCCCGGACGTCATGAGGAGCTCCGGAATGGTCCGGAGGTAAAGATTCATATATAGGAAGTCCCAGTTTGGTTTCCGAAAAAGTTTCGGGCTCATCGGTAGTGTACCGGGAGTGCCGGTAGTGTACTGGGAGGCCTCCGGGAGGGGTATTTCGACCCCAAGAGGTCCATGGGCTGTGGGAGAATAATAACCAGCCCTTAGTGGGCTGGGAAAACAGCCACAAAGGCCCATGGCGCAGGAGAGAAAGTCCTAAAGCAAAAAGTGGAAAATCAGCCAATAGGAGGCAATCCTACTCCAACTAGGATTGGAGGTGAAGTAGGATTGCTTCCCACCTCCTATTTCGGCCGACCCAAAGGCCTTGGCTGACTCTCCTCTCCTCTCCTCCTATATATACTAGTGGATTGGGTGGTTTTTGGACAGAATTTCCGGCCACGTGCTACCCGTTACACCGGTGCATAGTTTCTCCTCTAGATCGGTTTTCTGCAGCGCTTAGGCGAAGCCCTGCCGGAATTGCTCCACCACCATCACCGGAGCGCCGTCACGCTGCCGGTGAACTCTCTCTCCTCTCCACCTCCTCTCGCTGGATCGAGACGGTGGAGATCGTCATCAAGCTGCACGTGTGCTGAACACGGAGGTGTCGTCCGTTCGGCGCTAGATCGGAAGGACCGTGATCGAGATCGCGAGATGGTTCGTGATGTGATCACGGAACGGATCGTGATGAGTTCGCGGGACAGATCGTGATCAGGATCGTGAGACGGATCGTGATGAGTTCGCGGGACGGATCATGATGTGTTCGCGGGACGGTTCGTGATTGGATCGCGGGACGCTCGGCGATTTGGATCGCGAAGAAGTTCGACTACACCAACCGCGTTTCTTAACGCTTCCCGCTTAGCGATCTACAAGGGTACGTAGATCCACTCTCCCTCTCGTAGATGCTCATCACCATGGATAGGTTTGCGTGTGCATAGAAATTTTTTTGTTTCCCATGCGACGTTCACCAACAGTTTACCGGTGGCTTGAAACTCCTTGTCCTCCTTGCCCCACTTGGATTCTATAGCATGGTAACACTGGTGCCGAGGTGGTGGTTAGCCAAAACATGTGTTCGCAACCCCTTGAAATAAGTATTGTTCTTCTTGACTTCCTTGCATTCGTGTGATTCACACAGTTTATTCCATTGATCGAGGCTCAGTCGTGGATACAACGGCTCAACACATGGTGTCAAAATCTAAACCCAATAGTTCCTGCCTCAACTTGCACCACCAATCCTTCAACAACTCGTTCATTTCGCAGATGGCACACTCTTCAACTATATCTTTGTTGGCTGGCAAGAAGGTATAATTACTCTTTCATTTTGCAGATGGCACACAATCAAACATTTTTTAGAATTTGTAATTTTTTAAATGAAAATAGTTTTTGAAGTTTTCAACATTTTGTAAAAAAAATGTAAACATTCTTTTGAAATGTATGAACAATCTGAAAATCACAACCATTTTTGGATAAAGGGAAATAGAAAACACAAAAGGAAAACATAAACAAAAATAGAAAATGAAAGGAGAGAAAAAAAGAATAGGAAAAAAAAGGAAACAAACTAAAAAATTAGAAACCCTCTGGAAGGTTCCCAAAGCCAGTTAGAATCATCCATGAGGTTGCCAAAACCTGATTTTATCCAACGCTCACTTGCGGCTAAAATGGGCTGCCCAGTTACTGGTCCGCTCCTTCTCTCATGTGTGTTTTCGTGAAAACTTGGCGCAGCGTGCATCATATAGGAAAAAGCATATGTTCATGGGACGTGGTGTTTCTATACCCGAGCTCAAATGAGATCGAGTGAAAACATTGACAAAATGTTCAAAAAATTCCGAAATTTTTTAGTGAAAACATTGACAAAAGTTTCCAGTGCCCACCAAATTTCATCACAAAATAACATTTGTGGCAGTCGTAGAAAAAATAACAAAATTGATGCCTCAAAAGTGTTATTTTCGATAACATTTTGGGGTAGTGATCTTATTTATTTTTTCATGACTTCTATGAATGTTATTTTTTGATGAAATTTTGCAAGCACCGAGAACTTTTGTCAATGTTCGCACCTAAAAAATCAGAATTTTTTGAAATGTTTTTATTATTTTTGACTTTACTGTTCATCCCGAGCTCAAATGTGCTCAGGGTCAGAACATGACTTTCCATGTTCATGTATATTATATTTTTTGAGATTTCTTGTATTCATGATCGTACACCTTTTTGGATAGAAAGGCCATATCCAGCAGCTCGCTCGCACACCAAGCTTGGCCCAAAAAAGCCTGGCCGACAAGTCACAAGGACAAGCTTCTGCTTGGGCTCAGTCCGTCTGTCACCTTGCGGTATTTTTTAGGCCAAACACCCCGCATCCTTTTTTGCGCCAAAAAAACCCCACGGCCTTTTCTGGACCAAGAAAAAATACAATTGTGTGGGGACTCAATCTCAGATTAGCCATGTAGATTACAAAGGACAAAGCTAATTAGATAAGCCCATGCAGCCTTTTTACACAATTTGTTGCGATTTAAATACGTCCATGAGATGCATGCGAAAAGAAGAAGCCTTCTCGAGAATAAATAAATAAGATTGTGGTCTAGATATCTCACTAATTAAATAAGATTGTGGTCTAGATATTCTATGGCTGGATATATAGAGAGAGAGAGGAACCCGAATAAATAAATGGGTCAGAAAAGAATTGAAATTGAAAGAAGACATAAATAGGTGTGGTGACTAACTTACATGTGTGGGTGTCTGAATAGTAATTTGAGGACACGGTGTGTGGCATGCATGAACATATTTGCGTTGAATTGGTTGGCAACATAACATGCACGGTGGAGGAACTTGGCAACTGACCAAACTCGCTGCGTTGAGACTGATCTTTGTTTCTCTTGAACCTCATGTTATAATTTTTGCTTATCCATATTTGTATTATACAATTTGTCCATGCTGAAAATGTGATGGCCAAACTCATCACCTTAAGATTTATAATGTTTGTCAGAAATAGATGGACAAGTGACCATCATCGATGATGATACAAAGAGGAAAAGTGAAACCTCATTACGAGTGCACGAGAGTTTGTTTCTCCCGTTGCAACACAAAGGAAATGTTTTCTAGTATGTACAGATAACACGCTACAGGAGCTAGATCGCTGCACCCGCAACTAAAGCGGTTATCTACACAAGGTTGGATCATATTCAACGCTTAAGGTGCCGCTTACTATTCCTTTCTGCAACTGGTGCACACCATTCGATCAAAATGGGGTGGCCCTTCTAAGACGAAGCGAGCGAGCTTGTCCTAGTTTTTGGAAGCTTCTCAAAACTGCCCAGTATGGTCAGTTTTTCCTATTTCATTTCTTGTTTTTCCAAACCACCTTTTCTCAGTTTTATTTGATTTTTTCGTTTTACTTTTTATTTTTATTGTTATTTTCATCTTTCATTTTATTCCTGTTTTCAAATTTGGCAACCTTTTAAACATTTTGTGAACTTTTCCTTAAGATTATGAACTTTCTCAAGCTCTTGAACTTTTCCTCAATTTTTCATGACCTTTTTTTGAATTTACGAACTTTGTTTCAATTCAATGATATCAAATTTCTGAACTTTGTTTCAATTAAATGAGCTTTTAACAAATTAATGATGAGCAGTTACAAACTATAGTAGTAAGGAAATGGCACATACAAATATGTATGAACTGATTTGGTAAAAAGGAAAGGTTAGGTGGAGTATGTAAGAATCTAAGTTATGAGAAAGCATTGAAAACTTAATTTTTTTAGGGGCACTGAAAACTTGACCACATTGACGGAGTTTTCAACGGGTGACACGGGCAGTGATCCCGTCACCATGCCTCTAACACCCCCCCATCTTGTACACCCTCTTCCCCTGTCGGTATCGGCGCTGCCACCAAAGGCAAAGCCCCTGGTGGTGGTCAGCATCGGTGGGTGCTCATGCCTCGCCTAGGACCGACGCCCCTTCCTTTCTCCTCACATTGCGGATCGCGTCGCTGGCAATAGGATTCGTCCCGCGCGCGTGGCTCGGTCCTGCTATGAACCGTCGACGGAAGCCAACTCGGGTATGCCCCTAGTTGTTGTTGGCCGGATCTGGTTGTCTCAAATCTGCTCAATGTCGACGCCCTGCCGCATTCTGATAGACCTCAGTCATACTCCTTCTCATGCTGCAGAGCAGTCTCTGTCAGGGGGACATGATGGATGAAGGTAACTGGAGCGACTCGTTGGGGGCAGTGTGGTGTTGCGTGGGCTGGCTGATGGCTGGCCATTGGATCTAGCAGGTCTCGGCGGCTACATGACCGCAAGGGAAGCATTGGGGGCGGCAATGACGGCGGATCTCGGGTTCCCGACCCAGATCTGTTTCACTCCGGCGGGAGTCCTAGGGTTCTTTTTGTGCGAATACGGTGTTTTGCTTGATGTCAGTCCTCTGATCTAACCGTTGACGAGTTCCAGAAGGCTCTGTCGAAGATCTCAAGTGGGTGCTTGACACCTGTAAATTTCTGGATTGGATGGGATTCGGTCGTGTGCGCCCCTAATTCAGCCCATGTGGCTTCAGGAGGGCATGACGTGAAGCTTCGTTGTCTGTTGACATTATGGAATATGTTAGCATTTCAATTTTCATGGTGAAGACAGTAGCGGAGAACGTCATGACGCCTTGGTATGAGGCCTTCTAATGGTGGACCGAGTCTTCGTGGCGATCGGGACTTTGCTTGGTGATACGTGACTCGTAGCAGCGACATTGGCAAGTGGGGGTGGCAACACGGGTGGAGTACATAGTCTTGACTTTCAAGGTGAAAACCCAAGGTCCGATCTTAATTAGTTGTGCCTAGTAGTGACCTTGTTGAAGGCATTATTTTGTGAGCGTGGATCTTCTCCAGGGTAAAAACCTAAGATCTAGAATCAGGAGAGGACGATGCTTGTGCACTGTTTCCTTTTTGGAGGCGTTGTTTTTGGAGAGTTTGATTTCGAGTGTTATCTAGGTGGTGATTTGGGTTGCAGCTACAAGGAATTGATCACTGTAATGAGATCTTTCTTTGCTTTTTTTCCCCTTTTTCTCTTTTTATCTTTTGGTTTTGTGCATCTATAATGTCTTTATGACATTGCGTTGTTACAGAGGCTGGATATAATTGGTATCACCACGATATTAATATATTCCTTTTTTTAATTAATGGAGCTTTCAACATAACCAAACTGGGCACCTGCCCCATGCCATGGAATCTTTTTATTTACTAATTTTTTTGAGACAAATTTTTATTACTAAATGGCCTATATACCCAGTAAAACGAGCCCAATTTTAGTTTCGGTTGGCCCCTCCCCTCAAACACAAACAAACACACCCTTCTTCTATCAGATGGGCAGGCCCATCTACGCATGTAGCAAGCAAGCTCGTCCTAGTTTTTTGGAAGCTTTCTACCTCGGTTTTGGGAAGCTTTCAGTCGATTTGTTTCATTTTTTGTTTTTAGATTTTTTGGATCCTTTTTTTGTTTTATTTAGATTTTTAGTTTTACTTTTTATTTATTTCATTTTCATTTCTTCAAATGTACAAACTTTTTCAAATTCAGACCATTTTTGGAAGTCTTAAACTTTTTCTTAAGTTTATGAACTTTCTCAGATTCATGAAATTTTTTCCATTTTTGTGAGTCCATTGATTTTTTTAAATTTATTAAAATTTTAAAATCAGTATTATTCAAATTTGAACTGTTTTAATATTAGTGAACTTTTCCCAGAAAACTTTAACTTTCTTTCAGATTCATGTTTTTTTAACATTTGATCAGCCTGTCAATGGTTGAGCAATCAACCCTGAAAACCGTGCAAGGGGGAGCGAGCAGTGCTCGGTTTGCTTGCTGGGCTGGCCCACGAGAGTAGCACGTGAGCGTCACTGCGATTACCTGGGCACAGAATGTGTTGTATAGGAGGTTTTTTTGTGCGTGTGCGTGTGCGTGTGCGTGTGCGTGTGCATGTGCGTGTGACTAGAGTTGTCAAGCCATCTATGGGCGTTCTTGGTTGTCATTCGCAAATTTGCATGCACTACATACATATCCCAATTGGCCAGGTCGAGGGAAAACATGCAGAAAAACTAACATATGCATCTCGTTTAGTTGCTCGTATTGAGGCTGTCTGCATTAAGGGATCGATTTTGGTACAGTGTTCTGTGTCCTGTACTGGTTCGTCGCATGCAACTACATGGTATTTGGTTGTATCCATGGGATATGATTAAAAGCTAACAACTACACATAACACAGAGAGTTACACAGTGCCATGCCGATTGCCATGGATGGTGCTGGTGACTACGGAAGCAACTAGTTCGTCGCGCCACCGTCGGACGCGATGTCTTGGCCACCGTCTACCGCATCCGATGGCAGCACGGCGAACTAGTTTCTTGCGTCGTCGCCATAGAGAAAGTAATGTGCAGGGGGTGTGAAGGATGGGGGGCGAATATATGGGCGATAATGCAAATGACAGAGGAGGAAAAATGTGGTGCATCACATGATGGCGGTGTCAGTGTAGTATGATGATCGAGAGGAGGCCGAAAGGAATAATGGCTGGGACGGTACTGGTGTAGTAGGACATTGCGAGGAGGCCGAGAGGAACAACACGGCGATAGCTGAGTGTAGTATGATGCGGGCGAGGAGGCCGAGAGAAACCACGACGATGATGGTGACAGTGCAGCGAGACGCGGGAGAGGAGGTCAAGAGGAACAAGGCCGGTGGTGGTGCTAGTGTAGTAGGACGCAGGAGAGGAGGATTATAAGGGATGAAGGATATTAGGAAGTGTCATTAAAATAGATCACAGACATGCATATGTATACTTCATGAGGAAGATGTAGATCTACTCGTCTACATTTGTCGAAATAGAAAATATACAACACAAAAGTCGTGTGAAACTTCGAGATGAAGCTACTGGTCAAATAGAATTTTAAACAATCGACCGTGCATGACGAATTTGATAAAATTCGTCCAAAATAATTCCAAACATGAACACAAAATTAAGCATTTATGATCGACGAAACTACAAACTGATCAGCTGCTAGAACCATAATATCGATGGGCATACTTTTCGTATAGACCTTATCTTAAATCCAAGCATCATTGTGTAGATTAGAAGGGACGAAAAAGAAAAAAAATTTAGAGAGGAGCATATTCGAGATAGGAGAAGATAACAAGTACAAGTTGTATGCTAACTGCCATCGCATTGGCATACTCTCGTGCAAGGGGACCCATCATATGCTCTTGATGTGGCTTAACTCAGCCTGGCTGGCTGCAAAATGACTATTTATCATTTTCTAGCGGGCACGGCTAAGAATTTCTTTAAGTTTCATGCGATGCATGTTCAGCGGTGAATATGGACAACCAACGGTCTATTTGTTTTTTCCATGCGGGTCTGATTGTCCTACCTATGAAACACCGCCTATAAAGATTTCAGTTCCTCACGTGCAACAGTTCTTGCGGCCAGTACTTCTCTTGTCCTGGCCTTTTGCCGCATAAATATTTCAGGTCAGCCCCGGGCATTTCTCGATACAGAAAGTCAATGGACAAGCACGGCAAGCCACCTTCTCCGTTGGACACACCTGCACTACCATCCAACGAGTCGAGCAATGTTGTGAAGACGTCGCATTCAACCGGTCAATTTAAGTAGCTCATGCGGTGTGTATGATATTGATATGATACATCTAGAGGCAGGCGTGCACGCTAGCTTGTGCTTGTGCATCCCCGGCCGGCCGGCCGGCATCTCGCCGCCTCGCTCTCACCGGCACGACTTGCGGACATCGGCGCGACGCGTCCATGCTTGCAGAATGAGGTGCTCTCTGCTCGTTACTCAACTGATTCTTACTCAACGGATTAGATGATCATTCTTTCAAGTGTGAGAGCGACGCGCCCAACTTGCACAACATCTGTACCACACATGTTAAGGTATTTGACAGTTCCTTAACATAGCGTGGGCACGCATTTTCGGACACCATCCCTTTCGACATCATGCCACAGCCACTCCCTGCGTGCATCATAGTTGCGTGCTTGCAAGATCACTATGGACTGAACTTCAGCATGGGGTACTGCATTTTCAACGGGGTAACCAGAAAGGCGCATGTTTTATCAACTAGTAACATTTTTTATAAGTACACTCAAGTCTCAAAGACACCATATAATAATACTCAAATCATGACTCGCGAATGGCGCCCATAGTTTCCTTGCATTTTCTCACCTCGGTCGTACTTCTGTTTAAGATGTAACTTTGGTGGTTATCTTGTATATGTGCATTTTAGGGAATCTTTTATATATACTTGAAAGATGGCCCTACATATAAATTCCAAACGGAATTGCTAATTCGTTTATGATTTGGACGTTTGTGCACGCGGCAATGAAGAACCTTCATGGTCCAAGCTAGCAAAAGTCCGCCGGATATATGGGGATTTTTTCAGAAAAAAATATGATACAAGATCCAGTGGATTAAGAAGGCGAGACCAACAGATCTTAAAAAGCTTTTTTCGAAAAGAAGGATAGAATCCCCGGCCTCTGCATCCAAGAATGCACACAAGACACAACCACACACCTTAAAAAGTAGTTGCCATTATCTTCCAAATTCTTTAAGAAAAGGATATAATCACTTAAATTGATAAATTATTACTCCAGCAGCTTCTTAGGAGCACTTGATTACAGTGAATTCGTGTGAAAGAAAACAACCCTTGCCCTAAACCGCAACATCGATCTCCTGTTCATCTCACCAAACGCAAAAAAGCCCCCCATTTTCTCTAAGCCGAAAGGTCCAACCTGTCCTAATCCAATCCAAAGGTGCGTTACCCACTGAAGAGTGCAATAAAGATAATTTAAAACATAGTATCTCATCTTGACTAGTTTTTCACATGGTTCAAACCGAAAGCAGAAACAGTTAAACATTTTTCACAATTATTCCTCTCCAAAACCTAGGAGAGGCGATTTTCGAGTGTATTGTGTCGACACCTTTCCTCAGTTGGTAGGTTCCTCCACCCCCACCCACCCCCTCTCCTCCGCTGGCTCTAACAGTTTGGTTATACGGGGAGACCCCGATCTAATGGATGTAGTTGTAGGTTTCACCTAATTATGCACTTGTAGGGCATGTCCAACGTTGACCTATAAATTCCCTCCTGCATCAGTCCGCAAACAAGGGGGGGGTAGTCACCGGACACGGACGTTGGAGGTAGCCATCCAACGATATCTGGTATATGTCCGCAAGTAAAGAGCAATTTAGAATTCAAATTTAGTCTGGTCCACACAGTGTCGGATCACACTAGCGCCGGATCGCATGCCCCGATCACAACCAAGAAAAGAAAAGTATGCTTGGTTTTTACATGCCCGAATCCAAAAGAACTTCAGTCTGGATTTCCATGCAATTTTCTGCACTGTCGGGCCGGCAATCTCAGCTATCTTCTCGTCGATCAAAGTGTCATCACCGCCGCCTATGCAGCCTGTCCCTCTGCCTCTGTCACGTTTATGCCGACATTGTAAGGCATCTTCCAACGATGGTTCTGAGCTGCTTGGCGGCGTAGTAGTACGGAGGCTTGTAAAGCTTCGGCCAGGAGTCATCTATACTGTGGGCGCAACCGTCTTAGCATCGCGGCCTCCGCCACGACATCTGCCACGACCACCACGTCCACCGGCGGCCATCGGTTTCTTCAGCTTCTCCCCCTTTGCGACATTCGCTTTGATGGGATGAGTTTGCCGCGTAGTCGAGATGATCTTCCGATCGAGCAAGATGCTCGGATCCTCCGGCACCTGCGGCACCTCCATCTTCAACCGGTTCTCCTCTCGTTCCATGCATCGGCGACAAAAGAAAGGAGAGGGTGGGATAAAAGAGCGGGAATTGGGTGGAGAGTGGTAGGGGATGGGGAAAGGGATTGAGGGATTTTGGCATGAATACAATGCGGGGTGCTACAAAAGCATGGGCTCCTCCTTACTTTTGGGTGGGTCCCGGGGTCAGAGGCCAAAAGTGCCTCGTGTTCGGACCCCCCGCAACCCCCCCCCATCTCGTTTGGTTCCGGTTTGCGGGAAAATAATGGTCCCGACCGCCCGACGGACCGACACAGACCCATGTTTGATTACTTCTGCAGTACAGATGAATGCGGGCAATATGAGGGTCGGCGTTGGAGATGCCCTTAGGAAGGTTTCCGTTTTCCATTGCCTTGGACCATCCAGTGGTGGTGAAGGCAACGCCTAATGAAGTATTGTCTAGTAGCTCGCCGTTGTTGATGACAGCAGTGGCAATTTGGTGAATAAGATTCCGTTGAGGCATCCCATTCAACGGTTCACTTGCACGACATCAATGCTTAAGGTTGTATATTTCATGTCATTCATTATGATCGATGAGTTGTGGTCCGCACGGTTGATTAGTGCGGGGCCACACCAACAATTCACTTGCAGCATGAAGACGACCGACTCCTAAGGACTCCTAAGGTCTGCATGGTTTATTAGTGTGTCGGCATGCCAACAATCCATTTTGCAACATGAAGATGGTTTATTACTGCGGCGGCACACCAACAACCATGTTTGTTTTCCTAGTTTGGTAAATAGATTTGAAAGTTTTTCTACAAAGAAAAAAAAACAAACATAGAAAAAATTGAAGGGCAAAAACATCCACGATAGCCCACGGGATATTACTAGTAGCACACATGTTAAGGGATTTGACAGTTTCGTTACATAGGTTGAGTGCACATTTTCCGACACCATCCCATTTAGCATTATGCCATAGCTAGTCCTTGGGGTAGATGACTGGGAAGTCCCCCAAAATGTATAGTTGTTTGCTGGCAAGATTATTATAGAAATTCGGCATCATGGTGTACTACATTCTCAATGGGCAATGAGAAAGACACATGTTTTACCAACCAACTGTTCAGTAAGTACACTTAAGTCTTGGAAGAGTTGAAAAACAATACATTAATCAAGATTCGTGAATGGCACACATAGTTTCCTAGGTTTGCACGAAGTGTTAGTTTGATTAATGATGCAATATCCACCTACAACACCACCTAAAAATGTTGCAAGTCTAGCGAATGAAGGCGATACCAAGACACCTTAGGATGTATTTGGTTGGGCTTAACTTTGACTTTTGCGGTTTGCCTTATAAGCCAAAAACACATGTTTATGTATTTTTGGATTTGACTTGACTTATAAAATAGACATAAATTGGTCCAATAACCCATAAATATGTCTCTTTAGGGGAATAACCCATAAATATGTGCTTTTTGGCTTATGATCGAGAGTGCAAAACAAAGCTAAGCCCACCAAACACCCGGCCATCAACATTGTCTTCCACAACACTACTTGAAAAAGTATGTATTCTTTGAAAAAGAATACATCCATTCAAATTCACCACTCATTACTTGGGCAACTTCTCAGAGCACTTTAATTGCATGTGATTCTTGTAAGAGAAATCAAACACAAAAACTTTTTTTAAGTTGCCCTAAACCGTTACATTGATCTCCTATTCACACACGCACACACACGCGCACACGCGCACATGCACAGTGCTAATGCAGTGCAAAAGCGTGTTCCCGACTGAAGAATGCAAGAAGGATGTTTTAAGGCAAAGTATAGCACCGGGTGGCTAGTTTAATTCAGGAACGATAATTCAAATAGTTCAGACCAAAAGCATAAAAGGCTTGGTATTTTTCACCAACCATTTCTCTTCAAACCCTAGGAGAGTCAATCTCTAGGCACACAATGTCACCACCTCTCCTTCGCCCGGCCCTCCTCCTTCTGCAGATATGTCAATGTGGGGGTGAGGAGGCCCGAATCTACTAGATAGAGTTGTAGCTTTCACCCGATTAAGATCTTTAAGGTAGGGTTTAGTGGCTTGTCGCTTTGGATACATGGATCAAGATGATGCAATATCCACCTACAACAACACCTACCAGCAAATCAAGCTTCCAAAGCAACACTACAAAACGTATTTATATTCTTTTAAAAGAAGATGTATCCACTCCATGAATCGATATTTTGGCAGCTTGTCTAAGGCACTGGAATTAGACGGATTATTAAGAGAGAAAGCGACCTTGTCCTGAACCGCAACATTAATTACATAGTCATTACTTCAAACACCAAAAAACCAAATTCTTTGAAGCCAGAGGTCCGTCATGTCCCAATCCAATGCAAATGCATGTTCCCAATTGAAGAATACATGATCCTCGAATTTTTTTTGAAGAATACATGAAAGATGATTTGGGGGAGTGTGGTCTATAAATTTGTTAATACAAACTGCAAACAGTACTTTTTTTGAAAAGGAGGATGACCCCCCACCTCTGCATCTGGAAGATGAATGCAGCCACTTTATTAATTATTCACAAAGATCTTACAAAGCAATACATCAATATGTCTGAAGCCGCCCTCTTGGCAACATCTGTCGCTAGTCCTATCCAATGATGAAGGGGTGCAGAAAGTGTGAGCAACATACCCAGACCTCTCACCTCGCCTAACATCTAAAGCCAGAGGCCCCAACCGAGCCACATACCGGGTCAGGGGTACAATCCGGTCCGACGCACCCTCATAGGTCGTCGCCACCGCCTTCCATCAATCCATCTTCAGAACAGTTACTGACGCATCGACCTTGCAAGGCCTGCCGTCGATGTCCCCACGGCGCCAGACAACGCCTCCTCCCTACGCGCGCTCATCATCACGCATCCGTCACCGAGACTTTGCTGCGCCTCGCCGCCGAGACTCCACGACGTCGATGTGTCACAGGGAACGCCACTCCACCGTAGATGTCGACCACTGATCCCTCGAGCCCATGTGTACCTCCATGAATGATGCCCCCAAGGAGGAAACGACACGAGAGCGTCGCCGTCATCCGATCTACTGATCTGGGGTTTCCCCCGGTGGTAGCAGAGAGTGGCCTTGAACTTCTCCTCGGCGATGCCTTCAGGAAGGGAACAACATAGACAGCGCCACCATCGCCGGCCTTGGCAGTAGCCGAAGGCAAGCTTTCACCCAGATTTTTTCGAAGAGCCCATCTCTCCTGCACGAGCCACCTCATCCTGCAACATCCCCGGGAGCGGGATCCCAAGATTCGCCGCCACCAGTGACGCCACAAGGACCCATCACCTGGCCGTCATCCTTGACGAAGGGGATGGCGCCCTCACCTTGTTTAGATCCAGCAGCACGCCAACGCCTCCTCACTAGTAGAAAACAGGGCATTGGTTCGGTCCGGGCCATCCCATTAGTCCTGGTTCACTCACGAACCGGGACCAATGGGGGCAACGGTCCCGGTTCGTGAGGCCAGGGGCCGGGCGGGCCACGTGGGGCATTGGTCCCAGTTTGTATGACACCTTTGGTCCCGGTTCTAGACACGAACCGGGACCAATGTGCCTTGCTCCTGGCCCACAACCATTGGTCCCGGTTCGTGGCTGGATCCAGGACCAAAGGGGGTAACCGTTCGCCTGGTGTGAGCCCCTTTAGTCCCGGTTGGTGGCTCAAACCGGTACTAAGGTTCGAACGGTTCCACGTTTCGTGCTGCGAGAAAGAGGCAACTGTTCCTCGTGAGGGCTACAGTAACTTCGCCCATTTCTCTTCTTCTCCTCCATTCTCCTCTCTTCTTCCCCATATCTTCTACCATGAATCCAATCACTCGCTACGGGGAGGTGCTCGCACATGGCACGACCAATCTTGATGTCGTCTACACGAACGACAGCTCCATGGTGCCGCGTTTTCTTTTCCTTTTGCAGAAATGGCTTGAAGTGGCGGATGAGAAAGACAAGTTCATAGGGCTTGATCTCGAGTACACGGCCAAGCAAGAAGATGTTGCCGTCATCCAGCTATGTTTCAAGAAATATGTCATGATCTTCCAATGGGCAAGGTGAGTTTTGAGGGTTTTCTTTGATCAATTAATAATTTATAGATTATTATGAAAATTGCATAGGATAGAAATATGTTCCATTTTGAATCGTATGGGAAAGATCAATATTTCTTTTAAGTTTGCAGTGAAACAATTTTCCTTGTTGCAAAACGTGGGAGAACATATATGTCATATAGTTAATTTAGGGTTTCTTCATCAATTCATAGGATATGAAAATTGCATATATATAGGATATAGCAATATATGTGTTCTGTTTTGAATCCTATGGCAAAGATCAATTTCTCTTAAGTTGTATTGAAATAATTTTTGATTTTTTTATGATATTACTGTTCACCGGGCTCAAATGAGCCCGGGAGCAAAAACTCTGCATCTTCCTCTTTTGTTACAGCGAAATAATTTTCCTTTATATAGTTGCATATTATAATTTTGCCGAAATATACTTGTTGCAGCAGTATTTAACATTTGTTCCATTTTAATTTGTTGATGTTGCAGTAGTAACAAGCACTGCCCAACACTCATGGACTTCCTACGCAGCGGCATACATTTTGCTAGCGTTGATGTAAGTAATGACAAGCTGAAGATGAGACATAGCTTCGGTATTGAGATGCCAGTTGGCTGCCTTATTGATATCCAAGACATATTCAGGCTTCAGTATGAGAGGACTTCGATGGCTTCTATGGCAGTCGCCTTGATCGACGATGATTATGGAGATATGAAGACCTAATTCTCCCGGGCGCAGCACAAAGAGTTGGAGAGGACCCCACTTCAGCCTATCAACATTGAGTATGCAGCAAAAGATGCCTACGTTGCATATGAGTTGTACCGCAAGATTCGAACCGTGAACTATGGGCAGCGTCACCTCGCACCACCACCACCATGGGAATATTTTTGTGATTCAGACTAGCTAGTAGTGTTCGCTTGGACGAGTATTTCTGTAATGGATATCTGAACTATTATATATTACATATCTCTCTAGTTGTTATATATTTGTAGTGCTTTTCAATTCAGGTTTTTCTTAAATTCCGATTGTGGCTGAGAACAAAATGCAACAAAAAAGTGGGTTATCATTATTGGAAAGCACGCACACCATGCCAACTTTCAACCTTTTCAGAGTTCATTTGTAGTGCTTTTCAATTTCAGAATCATAATTAGCTCAAAAAATCATTAAATGCATGAAAAATACCAAATGAAGTCAGAAAGGGTTGAAAATTGATAATATGGCTTTGAATGGTGCATTTTGAACACACGAAAAGCCTGGAGTTCAAATAAGTTAAATAAAATGAAATGCCTTTTGTAACCGATGAGTTTTCGTCCCAAACCCCGATACTTCGAAAGAGATTGTCCGTTTTGTACACGAAGTGCATCCATCTTTTACCGTAACCCTCTCAACTTTTTAGCACATGCTATGTGGATGAAATTTTGATACCATGCCAACTTTGAAGCTTTTCAGAGTTCATTTGTAGTGCTTTTCAATTTCAGGGTCATAATTAGCTCAAAAAAATCATTAAATGAATGAAAAATACGAAATGAAGACAGAAAAGGGTTGAAAATTGATGATGTGGCTTTGAATGGTGCATTTTGAACACACGAAAAGCGTGGAGTTCAAATAAGTTAAAGAAAATGAAATGCCTTTTGTAACCGGTGAGTTTCCGTCTAAAACTCTGATACTTCGAAAGGGATTGTCCGTTTTGTACACGAAGTGCATCCAGCATTTGTCGTAACCCTCTAAACTTTTTAGCACATGCTATGTGGGTGAAATGTTGATACCATGCCAACTTTCAACCTTTGTAAGGGTCATTTAGCTCAAAAAATCATTAAATGCATAAAAATTACCAAATTGAATATAATGTTAAAACAAAGTAATATTAAATAGCAGGAAAAATAGCAAAGAAATACCATGTGCAAAAATTATCAAAGTAATATCAAAATTATCAAAGTTATTTTTGTTAAAAAAATTAATAGCAAAAAATATTCATAAAGTATTTTTTGTTAACAACTTTTAATATGCAAAGAAATAACATAAAAATAGGAAAAGTGAAAATAGATGCACTTACATTGAAATTCAGCCTAAATTCCAAATGGTAGTTAGGCGCCTAACTAACACTTTGAATTTAGGTTGAATTTCAGTATAAGCGCATCTATTATCACTATCAGAGGAGCTCAATGTAACAGCCGCGACGGGGCTTATAAGCAGGTTCGGACAACCTTCGCTTGGTGAGGTGGGACTAAACTCCCACCACACCGCTGTGCAAGGCCATTGGTCCCGGTTGGTGGCATCAACCGGGTCCAATGAAGCCTTTTGTCCCGGTTGGTGCCACCAACCGGGACCAAAGGGCCTGTTTCCCGCCCTTTGGGCTGGTGAAAACAGGGCTTTGGTCCCGGTTGGTAGTTTTCATTCCACTTCGTGCCCTCGTCACCGCCTGAGCCCGCCGTCGCCGTTCCCCCCATCGCCGCCCCCATCGCTGCCCCGTCGATGCCTCCCTCGTCGCCCCTTCGCCGCTCCGTCTCCTCCCCCGCCACCCCCGTCGCCGCCCCGTCGCCTCCCTCGCCGCCCCCATCGCCTTCCCCACTGCCCCGTCGCCTCCCGGCCCGCCGGCCCCGTCCCCGTCGCCGCTCCCGTTGCCGCCCCTCCCCCGTTGCCTCCCCCGCCGCCCCCGTTGTCGCCCTGCCCCATCGCCGTCGCCGCCCCTCCCTGTCGCCGCCCCCGCTATGAGCCGCCGTCGCCCCGGCTCGTTGCATTTTTTTAAATATATGTTGATTTTTATGCTTTTTTAGTATGTGTATGTTAGATTAGTATGTTTATGTTAGCTAGATTAGTATGTGTATGTTAGATTATTATGTTTATGCTTTTTTAGTATGTTTATGTTAGCTAGATTAGTATGTGTATGTTAGATTAATATGTTTATGCTTTTTTAAAGTAGATTAGTATGTTTATGTTAGATTAGTATGTGTATGTTGATTTTGGGTTTCATGAAAAATTAGTCGACGATGTCCAGCCCGCATCCTCGTCGTCGAGTAGTCCGCGAGAGCCTGCTTGATAGGTGCCATGTCCGGGACTGGGCTCCGCCGGGCTGGCACTGGGAGGTGCTACCTTCCCGGGCTCGGAGGTTGGTGAGGAATGCAAGTATCGTCGTCGACCCGGACTGTTTGTGGTGGCGGTCACGCGGGCCACTTTCGGTGTGGAGGGAGCCGGCACCCGTGGAGGTGGTACGTGGCCGTGTCAGGGAGGAGGACGAGCACGTCCGTCGCTACATGGCGGCGTTGGACGTCCGGTTTGACTATACCTGGCAGATCCTTTAGGGATCTCACTTGAGTTATGATCCCGTGATGGTTTCTTATCTTTGGGTGTCCACCACCCGTGACCCAGGAACCGTTAGTGACTTACATTATTCGATAGTATTCGATCTGAATTAGTGATCTTATATGATAATATTCGAGATGTATTAGTTAATATTGTATGATGCATTAACTGGATTATTCGGGATGATGTATTAGTGATATTATATTCGAGGTCATTATAAATATTAATGTATTAGTGATATTTTATCGGTATAATGCGTGTGTGACTTTCGGTCCGTCGATGCTTTCCTTAAATAACTTTCATGTGTGTTCTTGATGAGGGAATCCCGACTGTTGTCGTGGGGGCACCTCTTCTTTCTTCTCTTCTTTGCGATATATTCGTTGCTATATTATGCAAGAAGAGAACAGGAGGGTCGTCCATCACCGGCGGTCGAACTATTACTGTGAGAGTGTCCACCAACATATATACACCACCATATCAATGTGAGAGAGTGCGCACCAACACAACATGAGATATGAGAGTTACTTAAGGAAAGCCTCGACGGACCGAAAGTCACACACGCATTAGGATCCAAAGCGTGTCGTAATTCTTGAACTGGATTATTCGGAATGATGTATTAGTGATATTATATTCGAGTTCATTATAAATATTAATGTATTTATGATATTTTATCGGTATAATGCGTGTGTGACTTTCGGTCTGTCGTTGCTCCTTGTGTGACTTTCATGTGTGTTCTTGATAGAGGAATCCCGACTGTTGTCGTGGGGACGCCTCATCTTTCTTCTCTTCTTTGCGATATACTCATCGGTATAATGTGCAAGAAGAGAAGAGGCGGGGCGTCCATCATCGACGGTCGAACTATTACTGTGACAGATTGCCCACCAACATATATACACCACCGTATCAATGTGAGAGAGTGTGCACCAACACACCATGAGATATGAGAGTTATTTAAGGAAAGCCTCGACGGACCGAAAGTCACACTCACGCATTAATTAAGATCCAAAGCGTGTCGTAATTCTTGAACTGGATTATTCGGGATGATGTATTAGTGATATTATATTCGAGTTCATTATAAATGTATTTGTGATTTGCAAGTCATTCCGGCAAAACATAGGGAATTTTTTCTATGTCATTGCTCGATATATGGAATGGGTTGACTTAAGGTCTGTTTCGGCTACTTGTGTGTCTTTCACTCAGGGAGAGTGTCCACCATATATAAATATGAGAGAGGAAGAATCCCGACTGTTGTCGTGGGGGTCGCTTCTCCTTCGTTTCCGTGTGCTAGAGATTTTGGTGTAATGCACTCGGGGACGAATCGAGGAGCCACCATCACCGATTATCGCAATATCAGAAGGAGTGCCCACCATATACATGAGATGAGAGTTTATGAAGGAAAGACTCGACAGACCTAAAGTCAACCTGTTGCATATTGAGTAATAGTGATCTGTGTGTTGATCAGTTTTCTTGTAGTTTCCTTCGATCGGTTTTAAATGTTTCAACTATGAACATAGGAAATGTCTGACGACGAAAATGAATTCGGTATGTGCGAATAATGCGAAGACGAGCGCGGCCTGTGTGACAAGACTTTCCTAGTTGATGGTAGGCGCTTCAGCATCATGCTGGATGAGAACTTCGAAGTGGATACAGTAAGTCACAATGACAAGTCTTTTTCGTGATTAAGCATGATTTCTGCCTCTTTTGCTTCAACTTATAATTAATTTTAATTTTTTTACTATTCTACTAGCGTATCTCCTGCCATACAAGAATTGATGTCTTGAATAAGATTGGTTTCAATACTAAAAAAAGAAATGGAGGTAAAGATAGTTCACTTGAGGACCGAGCATGATTTTACTTTTGCGGTAAAATTGTACCATGCAGACACCTATTGCTATTTTGAATGCAAAAATTGGCAAGCACTATGCAAGACTTATGCATTTGAGCCTAATATGCTTATCACCTTTGATATTCGTCCGGAAGATGAAATAAAAGGTAATATCGACATCTGGGTCGATGTGCGCACGCCTCCAGTTCTACCATTATGTGAGTTTCTCAACCATATTTATTAAGTAATTTATATTTTTTATTTAAAAATAGTTGACAACTTATTTGCATTGACAACTTATTTTCATTCTTCAAAAAATGTACGGAAGATGGTAGACAGAACCTACTACTACAATGATGAAGCAGAATTAACTTATAAGGAGAAAGATCGTCTTACCGCATTTCTTAGTCATCTTGAGAATTACAATAGGTATTATCGAACTCCTGTATATTATGGTCAATACGTGCCACTAGTGCATGTGATGAACTATGGTAACATCCATGGAGATTGCATGGTAAGATTTTAATTTTACTATTACGACATCCGTGCATCTCTTGCATAAATTCTTCTAAAACTAAACTACATTGCTAACTACAAAGTTATTACTATGTTTTTCAACAGAAAATCCTGGAGGATTGTGTGTCTCATCTGATGTTTCCGAGAGGTCGTGTTGTTGTTACGAGCTTAGGGCCACCACGGCCAGGTCAGCCTACGCATCACTCCTGTCCATACCGGATTTCTAAAACAGATGGAGTCATGACAATCAAAGATTGGAAAAAATGTATGCTCAATCGTAGAGAGCTACTTGGAAGCAACATTGTGCGTAGGCCAAGACTGGGAGATAGGATGATCTCCGTTCTCCATAATGGAGAGTCAGGGCCTATCTTGTTTTATGATAGTGTACCAAAGAGAGGGTAGAGTAGGTCCTACGAGATAGGAGTACGTAGGTCCTAGGTACAATGTGTTATAGTTGATGATGATGATGGGGATGAGGAGTTGTGATTATGACCAGTGACCAACTTGTGATATGATGTATCATTGAAGAAAGTGATGATTAAATTGTATCATATGTACTATCTATAAGTATAGTACGTAGTGTCGTGACCAAGCACGAAGATAAGAGAGATCACTTCTCTCTATTAGCTATCTAACAAAATATATGAAACCCCTAAATTAACCCTCCAAAACCCTCAACCCCCCCCCTCTTTAAAAAAACAGCCCCTCAACTGCTGACGCGTGGACGCTCTTTGGTCCCGGTTGGTGTTACCATCCGGGACCAAAGGCCCTCCTGCCTGGGCTCGGCGGAGCGGCCACGTGGAGCCCCATTTGTCCCGGTTCATAAGTGAACCGGGACTAATGGTCATGGGATTTAGTCCTGACCCTTTAGTCCCGGTTCCGGAACCGGGACAAATGGTCCTTACGAACCGGGACAAATGGTTTTTTTTCCACTAGTGCCTGCTGCCCCCATGAAGGAGGATAGTCAACGTGCGCGCCGCTGTCGGACGACGCCCGAGCCCGACCACCGAACCGATCTGGGGTGGGGAACCCCAGATCCGTCGCCGTCAGCCCCCGCAACGCCGCTGGGATCCCATCGGGCCACCACCCAAGCACGCTAGCTCCGCCTCCATGTCGTACGCCCAGGGACGGTGTCGCATCTCAGCGAGAGGGTCCTCTCGTGAGGAAGGGAGGGAGGCCTGCCGTCCGCCGTCCGACAGGCGAGCTTCGCTCGCCGGCCTCCTCCGGTGGCGGCGGGGAAGGAGGGGAGGAGGGAGGCCGAGGGTGGCGGCGGCTAGGGCGCCCGAGTCGCCTCCCTGGAGGCGACGCGAGCGAATGAAAATCTCAAGTGGTTAGAGAAGCTCTAAAAATTGGGGGAGAATTTCACTTCCCCGGCCTCTGCACCAACTAGGGATGCATACGGCCTTTTTAAGTATGGGTACTAGGATTTTTAGTCTCGGTTACACACCAAGCCTAGCCTAGTCCTCAATAAATGTGTGAGTATCAGGAAAGCCTGGTCCTCAAGAATAAATAGGAACATAAATTCGTCTCCGTGAGGATTCGAACCCATGTGTTGGGTTTGTACATCCACTCCCCCAACCAGTTGAGCTAGGCTCGGACTATAACCAACTGTCCATTTATATAGTAAAAAAAGGTTGTAAAAACTGTATCGTTTGTTTGCATAGCTCAGAAATATGAAAAACTTGTATGGATATTGATGTCTAGATTCGTGGATCTAAATGTCAAGATAGACGGACCTTATGTTGCTGAGATTGTATATCTAATACTCAATTTTTTTCTAGAACTAGTACCAAAAATGTACCAAATTCGAAAAGCGTATGTCGGAAATCAAAAATAGCAAAAGTAGCACCCCGTCGGCCACTGGGAGGCCGAAGAGGGGCCCGTTGGCCACCGCCAGGCCAAAGAGCCACCTGTCGGCGAGAGGGAGGCCGAAGAGGGGCCTGTCGGCTAGAGGGAGGCCAAAGAGCTGCCTGTCGGCCAGTGGGAGGCCGATGGGCCCCTGGATAAGGCCGAGGACTATTTTCTTTCTCCTCTAACCACTCCTTTCACCCTCCTCCGTCCTCCAGGCTCCCCATCTCCACCTCTCACTCCCGTTGCTCTCTGGTGCTTCCACCGCCACGTCGATCTCTTCACTCGACCATCCATTTTTGTATCCAACCCACGTAAACAATAGATCACGGCGCTCTCCACCGGCCTACGGTATTTTTTTGGCTTCCAACTCAATCAAATGTCAACTTTCAACTCGGTTGTGGATTTAGTTCTTAATGGTCACACTGTCCGTTTGCAGGTAAATGGCTTGCCCATTTTGTCGAGCTCCAGGTGGCCCTTGTTCTCCCGTTGATTCCAGTGCGTCTGTATTTACTCTGGTGTTGGATCGTCGATGTTCAAGGTGTGTTCTAAGATTCTATATCTTGTTTATCTGACTGTGGCATATGGTTGATGTTGTTTTGGTCGGAATGTATTCGAATGTGTTTGTTTATATGATTATAATGTTTGCTTCCATTCTTGTTGTAGTATGTTCCGTGCAGTATTAGATCACATCTTGCTCGGTACATTGAGGAGTGCAGAGCTTTAGCTGTTCGGAGAGGTGACACAGATATTGATCTTGCTCTTCACAACAGTGAGGGTAACTTATACCATGTTTTGTTTAGACATGGTCGGATGATCAGTAAATTCCACGGTCCTTCGTGAGAGGAACCTGTGAATGATTATGGTCTCCGTCATCATGACATGATGACTGTTAGGCTTGAGCACTATGGAACTTTGATTAGTGTCGATTTTCATCGGGATGGTGTTATGTTGTTTCCTTTACCCCGTGTTGGTAAGTTATTTGTTTGACTGATTTTCAATTTTGTTTCAGCTTATACGTTTTGCTGTTCTGCTTTCTTGAGGATCTGAGTGAAACTCAGAGGGAACTTGTTGACAGCTATTTTTATAGTCGTGGTGTCACTCTGAATTATCATCAAATGTATGTCATGTCGCGGCAGCTCTTTGATGACAACTACATACTGTGTACTCCTTTTGTTCATAGGATGGATCGCATGAATGTTATTTCTCAACATATGGTAAGGTTTGGTTTCGGGTATTTTTTTATTTGTTCTTTGCTGTATCTTAATGTTTTAAATTTGTAAGATGAATATCATATAACTTGCTGTTTTTTGCCAGGTTATTCCTACCATGGTTGTGAGCAGTTTGAAGGAATTTGTGTCAATTCCTAGGACTGGTTCTTTAACTCTTAAAATTACTTTGGATTTTGAAGATGATGATATATTTGTGAGCATACCTTGTTCCTACTTCATTGGCTTGGGTGATAGAATGGTGTTGAAGAAGGAAGGTTTCGGTAATTTTCTGCTGCTGGCATCGTCTATTGAAGTCAACAATTTGGTGCTCATAACCTTCAAACAGCATGAACGGGAGCTAGCTGTTGTTTCAGCTATCGGCCACAGTGATCGTATTATCTCGCCGTACTATCTCCCATTTTCTTTTGACGCCACACTATCCCGCCATATTCTTTCCCGCCATACTCTACCGCCACTTTCTTTCCCACCATTCTTTACCGTCATTCTCTCCCGCCACTTTCTTTCCCGCAATTCTCACCCGCCACTTTCTTTCCCGCCATTCTCTCCCGCCATTCTCTTTCCCGCCTTTCTCTCCCGCCAATTTCTTTCCCGCCTTTCTCTCTCGCCATCTTCTCTTGTGAACCTATATAACCACATTCACGGTAAGGTGGGTCAGCAGGCCTTTCCTTTCCCTTTCGCTCCCGCCATCCTTTCGTGGAGATGTCTCATCCTCACTATACTTTTGATCGTAGTTTTCACTCTGGTATGTCCGATCGTCTTCTCCGTCTAGCTGCCAATCTCAAGATGGATGATAGAGTAGTTCCATGGGAGGAACTCATTAGTAGTGACACCATAATGAATGAGTTGACTCACTCATTAGCTAGGAGTGGGTGGCCTCCCAGGACTTTTGAGGAGATACGTAAAGAACTTCTCAGGTTGCACGGCAGATGGCAAAAGCAACTGCACAAGGGTGAAGCTTACCTTAGGATTGCCGTGAATAATTCAGATTTATGGTCAGCAGATAGTGAGGACGAAGATGACCTTTTCATGACGAGCACCAAGGTGAAGACTACCGCATCGTCAACGGGCACGGGCAAGATTTCTACATCGACGAAGGGGAAGAGTTCTACATCGACGAAGGGGAAGAGTTCTACATCGACGGAGGACGAAGACGACATCTTCATGCCGAGAACCAAGGTCAAGACGACCGCATCATCGAAGGGCAAGAGTTCTGCATCAATAAAGGGCAAGAGATCTGTATCAACGAAGGATGATGATGATGCATTCATGTAGTACTTTTTCATGTAGTACTGTTTTCTGTAGTATTGTTTAATTCAGTTGTAACGTTTAATTCAGTTGTACTGTTTAATTCAGTTGTAACGTTTAATTCAGTTGTACTGTTTAATTCAGTTGTAACATTTAATTCAGTTGTAACGTTTAATTCAGTTGTGCTGTTTAATTCAGTTGGATGCATTTAGTTTACAGTACTAGTTTTGTCTCTCTAAACCAAATGACCACTGAAATAGAACATGAATATGTCTCATACATGAATATGTCGCATACATGAATATGTCCCATATATAAAATAGACATATGTGTCATACATAAATAGATAGTCATGTCTCATACGTAGATAACCATATCACTGCTGGGGACGGCGACGAATCTTGGGCTTCCTCGGACGTGGACCGGAAGGCGATAAGCGTTGAGGCGGTGGACGAGTGTCACGATGACCACGACCATAGACCACCTCGTTCGTCGGTGTATGTGTCTCCTGCGTCGATGGTGGTGGTGGAGTGGCAAGAATAGTCTCGTAAGCTGTTGGATTACTTAGTGTCTTCACGGCCTTCAATATACCAGGATGTCTGTCATGAATGACACACACATTTGTTCGGTCCTTCACGATCGCAATTTTAACTTGCCGAAAGAACCATACCCAACTCGGAAAGTTCTCACCCTCCACGAATGCCATGGCTAGTGGGATGATTTGGTTGTTTCCATCCACACCAATAGCAGTCAGGATTTGCTCTTTGTACTGACCAGTCAGGAATGTACCATCCACAAACATCACATGAGGACAATGCCAGAGAGCTTCGATGCACATACCAAAAGAGAAGAATACTCGTTTTAACACCTTGTAATCTAGTATACTCTCCAACCTCGTGTGTTGTATGTTAACATAAGTGCCGGGATTTCTCTCTTTCAGTATGTCAAGGAGACGGACAACACTATCATATGAGTCGAAGAGCATTCCAAACCTTTCCTCCATAGCCTTCTGCTTAGCCCTCCAAGCCTTCCCATATGGAATGTCATAATTCCATCTCACCTTCATTGCTGTTTGGATGTGTTTTGCTTCCATATCTTTATTTTTCACTATCTCAGTATACATGAGTTGCGCTATGAGAGTTGAAGTAAGGTTTGGATGACGAACCAACAGGTTTTTCCTCACACAATTATGCGGGACAACATTGGTGACAACCCAGTGGATGTTATACTTTAGCACGTGGTTATGCACCTTCGCAGGACAACCTGTTCAACACACTTCACGGTATATTTTGTTGGACTCGATATGTGTGTCCGAAAAACCCTCTGCATAGACATAACTCACTTTATCACCGCATACTTCATCCTTTTTTGTGTCAAACATAGCCCCGATCTGGTCTTGATTCAGATTGTGTTGCCATGGAGTCTCATGGCCATTGTTGACAGTAATGCCAACAAATATGTCCCGATCCCATGCAGCAGGAATCGGTACCTCCACCTCATCCTCGGAATTCTCAGAATCAAGATCCTCCGCAATCCCATCCTCGTCCTCTTCCTCCATCACCCTCTGCATTTCATCGCCTTCCTCATCCCCATCAGCAATACCAGAGGCAGCTAGTACTATCGAATGGATACTCTGCCGAGTATCATAACCACTAACATTGTGTGGCACATAATCTTACTCTTTCTCGGCTTGGCTAGCATCCACATCCGGTGGCTGTGACCCGGATACATAAATCTCGTTAGCCACTTGACTACTCTGGCCTGGTTCATACCCCATGTTGAGTTTTACGATATTCTCCTCCTTCGCCACTGGTTGCACTAGGGCATACAGATGGATTCTTCGGTCTCTGAAACGACTTAACATGGACAACCAATGCTGACTCCTATCTATCGGAATCAACTCTCACTTGACATTTTTACATGATTTGGTTCACAATGCATGAATACTGATGGAACAAACTTCAGGATCCAGGCCAAAACTAGTAGTCAACCAGTGCTTCAACTGCCTAATGTCCAGTCTGTCCGGATCTGAAAGTGTCATGACGCCTTTTCTAAACTCGCTAAGATCAACCCCCAACTCATTATATCGAACATTACCAGAGCCGTAATACACAATGAAATTTACGGATTCAGACATTTTCACCTGTCAGATATTGTCAGCTTCTCATTATTCGCAACGAATAAATCTACACTAAAATAAACGTACACTAAAATATACCTACATGTACTAAATAAACCTACACTAAAATGACTTCACTAAAATAAACCTGCACTAAAATATACTTACGTGCACTAAATAAACCTACATTAAAATGAACCTACACTAAAATAAACCTGCACTAAAATAGCAAGCTTCCACTGAAAATGACTACACTAACTAAACTAAATAAACCTACACTATTAACATATACACTAAAATCACTACACTAATAAAACTAACATAAACTAATTTTACGTACATTAAAAAAACTAACCTAAACTAACAGAAAAAATGTATACCTTCGACGCGTATGTGCCCTTCTTCTTCCTCTCCACCTTCTTCTTCCTCACCACTCCACCTTCTCACCATTCACACCTCCACCACCCCACCATGTCTCCTCCAAACGAACAACACACTACCCCATGGCAAAAAATGAGACCGTACGGCGGGGGAGAGGGACACAGTCTATTGTTTCAGTGGATTGAAACGGAAAATGGGTGGAGGATGAAGGAGATCAAGTGGGGGGGGGGGGGGGGATTTCGGTCCACAAAAGAGAGAGAGAGAGAGAGAGAGAGAGAGAGAGAGAGATGAGCAGCCAGAGCGAGGAGGAAGAAGAGGGAACCGGCGTCAGGCCTTATCCAGAGACTCTTCGGCCTCCTGGTGGCCGACGGTTCCTCTTCAACCTGCTGGGGCCAACGACAGCCTCTTCGGCCACAGTTGGGCCGATGGCCCCTCTTTGGCCGCAATAAAGCCGACCGGTCCCCGTCGACCTAGCTGAGGCCGACGGGATCATATCTTTGATTTTTTTGATAATGGACATACTTTTTTTAAATTTGGTACAAAAAAGTTGCTAGTTTTGAAAAAAAATTCCTAATACTCGGTCAACTTAGAAGTAGCAAATCTGGCAAGTAAGTTAAAGGTCATGGTTACCACATCGTTCACACCGAAGGACGAAAAACGTGGGCACAAGATTCCCGAAATACGTACACAACGAGATATGATACGTAGAGCCAATTTGGAATCTCCTCCCCTCGCCGTGTGGACACATCTACGTCTCTGCCCCTCTCACACCTAAAGCGTTTGACTCTCGCGACGGAGGCACCCCAACCCCCTTCCTGCCTGCCTGAATTCCCATCCATTAAAAAGATCCACCAGACGCACGCACTCCCGTAGCCACACGCCGGCATGACCAGCCCCATCATCCCGCGAACCGACGATGGCGGCCATGCCGCGACGGCGACGAGGGTGGGCCGCCTCAACGCCGCGGTGGAGCGGTCCTGGGTGGGCCGGCGCTTCCGCCTGGCCGCGCGGGGGACCACCTTCACCACCGAGCTCCGCGCCGGCACCACCACGTTCCTCACCATGGCATACATCCTCGCCGTCAACGCCTCCATCCTCTCCGACTCGGGCGCCACCTGCACCGTCGACGACTGCCAGTCCCCGTCGACGGCCTGCAAGTTCCCGCCCGTCGACCCCGGCTATGCCGCCTGCCTCTCCCGCGCGCGCCGCGACCTCATCGTCGCCACGGCCGCCTCCTCCGTCATCGGCTCCTTCATCATGGGCGCCTTCGCCAACCTCCCCATCGCGCTCGCCCCCGGCATGGGCACCAACGCCTACTTCGCCTACACCGTCGTCGGCTTCCACGGCTCCGGCACGCTCTCCTACCGCAAGGCGCTCGCCGCCGTCTTCATCGAGGGCCTCGTGTTCCTCCTCATCTCCATCGTCGGGCTGCGGTCCAAGCTCGCGCAGTTGATCCCCAAGCCCGTGCGGATCGCGTCGTCCGCGGGGATCGGGCTTTTCTTGGCGTTCATCGGGCTGCAGAGCAACCAGGGGTTCGGGCTCGTCGGGTTCAGCACGTCCACGCTGGTCACCCTCGGCGCGTGCCCCGCGTCGCAGCGCGCGTCCGTGGCGCCGGTGATCACGTTCCCCAACGGCACGGTGGCGCTGATGCCCGGCGGCACGGTCTCCGGCGGCATACTCTGCCTGTCCGGCAGGATGACCTCCCCGACCTTCTGGCTGGCGGTGGTCGGCCTCCTGATCATCGCCTTCTGCCTCATCAAGAAGGTCAAGGGCGCCATGATCTACGGCATCCTTTTCGTCACATTCATCTCCTGGCCGCGCAACACGGCGGTCACCGCGTTCCCGGACACGCCGGCCGGCGACGAGAGCTTCGCCTACTTCAAGAAGGTGTTTGACGTCCACCGCATCGAGTCCACCGCCGGCGCGCTCGACTTCAGCGGCATCGGGCACGGCTACTTCTGGGAGGCGCTCGTCACCTTCCTGTACGTGGACATCCTGGACACCACGGGCGGGCTCTACTCCATGGCGCGCTTCGCGGGCTTCGTGGACGACGCGTCGGGGGAGTTCGAGGGGCAGTACTTCGCATTCATGTCCGACGCCACCGCCATCGTGTTTGGGTCGCTGCTGGGGACGTCCCCCGTGACGGTGTTCATCGAGTCGTCCACGGGGATCCGCGAGGGCGGCCGGACGGGGCTCACGGCGCTGACCGCGTCCTTGTACTTCACGGCGGCGCTGTTCATCACGCCGCTGCTGGCGTCGATCCCGGCATGGGCGGTCGGGCCACCGCTGGTGCTGGTGGGCGTGATGATGATGCGCGCCGTGGCGGAGGTGGACTGGGAGGACATGCGGCAGGCGGTGCCGGCGTTCATGACGCTGGCGCTCATGCCGCTCACCTACTCCATCGCCTACGGCCTCATCGCCGGCATTGGCTCCTACATGCTGCTCCACTCCTGGGATTGGGCGTGCCACGCCGCCGCCAGACTTGGTTGCCGGCCTCGTCGGAAAGTGGGTGGCGGCGAGGCCACGCGAACCGATATACCAGTACTAGTAAGTAGCAACAGTGGGAGTGCCAGTGGGAACGGGGAACGTGTGAAGGACGTGTCTCACGTGGAAATGTCCTGATTTCACTTTTTCTTTTTTCCTTTTCCTTCTGCTTGTAGTTATTTTTTGTCTGTGAATTGTTTTCTTAGAAAGAAGGACTCGACTCAGTGCTAAATTAATGATGCCAAATCTGAAATGGCCAAAGATAGTAATGCTGGTTGTAATGGAAAGTATCATGTACTAATATCATGCATATTAGTGTATGATACTATATCCGTAATGCATAATATTATATGCTAGTATCATAGAATAGTTCATTTATTGTCATGCATGACACATAATAACACAACATTTAATATGATACGGTATCATGATATGATACTCAAACTTCTCTTTCTTCATTTAATTTTATGCCACCTCATTAAGATTGCCTAGTTGGCATGTATGATACTACCTATGATACTACCATTACGACCAGCCTAAGTGCATCTTCAACGTTAATCACTATTTCTCCATCGCAAATGTCCTTCTTACATCGACCGTGTCCGTAGATAAGATACCGGAGTGTGCCATATAAAGCTAAACTAAAAGTTTTGGTATTTGATCGCTCTGGCATTTGATCGAACACATGACGTGCGACGTCAGTGCGTGTATCTCCGGCATGGCCACGGGAGCACCAACGCGGCCACGGAGAACCTAGCTCGGCCCCAGGAGCCACGGATGCGGCCGCTGGAGCGCCAAGCGCGGCCACGACAACAGGAGCCACGGCCACGGCTGCGGAGCACGCGCCATGGGGCACGACCATGATGACATGAGTCATGGGCACGGCCACGACGACAGAAACATCAGGCACGGCCACGACACGGGTCCACTACTATAGTGGCGTCGGGCCGGAGCCGAGCTCAAGATCGAGACGCCCATCCATGTCGGGCGTGAGAAGACGAGAGGCAGAGGGGGCGACATGATCGGCCGAATTAGTTTTTAGGAGAGAGAAAAGAGAGGGGGCATGGATAGGTGCCGTTAAACTGCTTGTTAGCCGAATGTCCAGACTCCCGTAAAGCTCTTCATGTTTGTTCTGAACACTGCTATGCGGACATATGGTGACCTCCGTTAAATGGTAAAAATAGTTCTCAACATTACATTTCGAACACATAGAGGTCTGCTTTGAAGATGCACTGAAGGGTCAGCTTACAAGACAACAAACAAACCAGTATATTTATGATCCCTATCCTATGTAGTATTCTTTGAGGATTTCACCACATGATGTGATTAGGATCTTACTGACTGTTTAGTATGAAGTGGAACAAATTTAGGAAACAGGCATTGTAGTTTTCAAATAATGATGTGATTTGCATCATCCATTGGGTCTTGCATCATTTTTCGAGGCGGTATTATATATAGGTGGATTTCCCATCATTTTCTATAAGCATTCTTTAAAACTAACTTCCAAATCCGTTTTTGCACTTACCTTCTTATATTTTATCACTGTAATGCACGTGCCTCTTTCAAGTATTTATAAAGGATAACAAAAAAAAACTTACCTCAATTAAGGAAAACATTGTACGGAAACAATGGACCCCGATCGTGAGTCAAGATTTGCGTATTTCTATCTTCATTCTTCTGAGATTTACTTTTAGCTTGTTAAATCATTTATCAATAAGATAGATAGTACAAAAGTTGAAGTTCCACCCATTTCTTCGCAAGGACTAGCCATGACATAATGCTGAACCGGATTGTGCCAGAAAATGTGCGCCCACGCTATCCTCTATAACACTATGCTTCCTAGTTTTAAAGATCTCACACTTAATTAAGATTTTTAATTAAAATTGGGTCACCCAATATTCACCTGATCAATCATTTCTCAAAGATCTCTCATTCAATTATATTATACACTATGCTTCCTAATTTTTAAGGCCACATAAATAACTAAGGTATTCAATTTAGAACTGGTCACCCGGTCAATAACTTTTAAAGCTCTCCCATTTAATTATTTTAATTTCTATAATTTCTAATTTTAAAGTTATTTAATTCAATTGAGATATTCAACTTTGAATTTGTTTTACCATGTTAACCGGGCCAACGATTTTTCAAATCAACCAACAACAAGCGGCCTATAAAAAATATATCAATCCCGTGCATCCTCCCATCATCTAAGAAAAAGAAGCGCCACCATTTTATACTGTAGCAGCAATATAGTAGTACATCTAGCCACCGGCGTGAAAAAAATTCTCACATAAACATAAGTTGCTAGCGGATAACAGAGAATCACACTACGAAAGGTCTACCAAACTCCTGCATTATAAATAAAAATAAAACACAATCCATTTTATCCCCCACCAGCCAAACTAAATATTTCATCAATTCCGAAATATAAGGGTTTTAGGTTTTTTAAGTTCGTTTTTTTAACTTTGACCAAGTTCAGAACAAAAATATCGACATCCACTATATTAAAAAAAAGGAAATTCATCTCATGATAAATCTAATCATGCCAATTTGGTATTATGAATTTTGGTATATTTCTCTATAAATTTAATCACACTTAAAAGGTTTGATTTTTTAACAAAAATAACATACATTATATTTTGAAAAGTGATTTTGAAGAAATCCAACAATACCAACTGCGCAACAAAGCGCGCCCAACTTTTCTAGTGCTAAGTAACCGTCAATCAAATCCATAAACTGTGATTCTAAAAAAATTATCCATAAAATGTGGTACGTAGTGTGCGGATGTTTATGCTATAGTTGGGCAAGTCGTTCTCACACTTGACAGAATAATGCTCTAATCCAAGTACTAGCCCACACATTTTATTTGCAAGAATCAGTTGAGTAACGAGCAGAGAGCACCTTATTCTTCAAGCATGGATGCGTCGCGCCGCCGATATCCGCAAGTCGTGCCGGTGAGAGCGAGACGGCGAGATGCCGGCCGGCCGGCCGGGGATGCACAAGCACAAGCTAGCGTGCACGCCTGCCTCTAGATGTATCATATCAATATCATAAAACACCGCATGAGCTACTTACATTGACCGGTTGAATGCGATGTGTTCACACCTTGCAAGTTGCAACATTGCTCGTTGGATAGTAATGCATGTATGTCCAACGGAAGGTAGCTTGCCGTGGTCGTCTATTGACTTTCTGTATCGAGAAATATCCGGGGTTGACCCCAAGTATGGGAAGGACAAGAGAAGCACAAGCCACAAAAAATGTTGCACGTGAGAAACTGAAATCTCATAGACGGCTTGACCCGAAGTAGAACTGTCAGGGCATCTGAAACAACGCTTATCTGCAAATTTGTTCTCGTATCTGTTCGTAGACATGAAAGGATCAGTTTGCGGACACAGATGTCGGAGGTCGCCACCCACCGCTATTTGCATACATTTCAAATCTTTGCCAATAAACCGGACGAAACTCATGCAAAGAAGGTGGATTTTCATATAAACCAAAAGAGATTCATGCAAACACGGTGGATTTCATATGAACTGGACGAAATTCATTACATTTCAGACATCTTCAACTAAGCGGAACTTGTCTGTTGTGGTGGTTTTATCGTGACAGTTGTCCTTGTGAGAAAACTAAGTTGTGAGACCATTGCTACTAGGTGGTGGCTTGAACGGGGTTGATCGAAAACGAAAGATACGAGTTTATCCAGGTTTGATCCCTCACAATGTAGATAAAGACCTACTATTTCTTGATTGCTATTGATAATAATGATCTCAATTGCAAGGTGTTGCTTTCCTTATGTAGCATTCGAGAGGTTCTAACTTGTCCTTTGACGCCAAGGGACCCCCTTTATATAATAGGTCGGGTCCCTGGTTTACAATGGATTCCGGGTCATATTCGTGACCAGAATCCTAATACAAATCTAGTAATCCTACGAACTTCCAAGCTGAATTGACCTCTTTCTCATAGGAGACCTACCATGAACCGACATCCGTTGGTTGGGTCTTCGTCTTGATTGAGCCTCACGTAAGTCGATCTTCTTGGCCCGAGTCTTCTTCTTATACCAACATGGAAGCTAGGTCTATTTCTCTCAAGGTCTTCACTACTGAAAAATGGTTTATAGGTGATCACAAATTAGTGACGGACTGACTAAGTCACCCGCCACGGCTACATTCAAGAACCAGTAGTGACGGGTGACAAAACGTGACCGTCACATCTAGACGATGAGCTGTGACGGGCGGAGCCAGCCGCTCGTCACAGGTATAACCTCTAGGGTGGGACTTATTTGGGTAACTCATCTGTGATGGGAGTCAGTCAACGCCCGCCATAGGTAGTAGGCCCAGCACTAACGGGCGGCCATTAGCAGCCGCCACTTGTTAACCTTGCCGGGTTTCCTAAATTTAGCGGAACATAGTTGTGGCGAGCAATGAGTGCTGCGCACGAGTGTTTGGATAGAGACCTTGTAGCGATCGTCGTTACTTGCTCGCCACCGGTACTAATTTTTCAAATCACCACGCGAGAGTGGACGAAAATGACATACGCGCGGTCCAATCCGCCATGCCCGCCTGAACTGACGGCAGAGCCGCGCCACCCAATCCCCTCGCCCCCGAACGCGACGGCGCTCTGTCGCCCATCGCCGGCAACGCATTCCTCTTCGCCCCGCCTGCATCCCTCTTCCCCACACTTCCACACCCACCCAGCAAGCGCCAGCAACACGCGCCGTCGCCGCGTCCACCAACGCTCCGCCGCGCCACTCCCGGCTGGCATCCCTCTCCCCCCTCCACCCATCACGCTCGTCATAGGCCTCCAACCACCCTACTACGATCCTCTCGGCCGGTCTCTCTCCACCGACCCCTCTGTCGGTGTGCCTCCGCCCGAACCAACGAACGATAGCATCGACCATCTTCACGTACGTATGTCGATGATGATGGTTTATTTACATGGAACAGAAAAGAGTGCCAAAGTTTTGACGAAATGTTGATTCACTTCCATTTCTTTGAATTGATGGCATTCTATACGTCCAAATTTTAGCAAAGGTTATGTGATTTTTTTTATAAATGGCGATGGCAGGTGCTGAATTGGATCATGCGGTTTTGTTGTCTTCTTTTACAGGAAATATGAATGAATGTGGAACTTTTGGCGAAATGTTAATCGACCTCCATTTCATCAAATTCTTGCATTCAACACGTCTAGTTGTTAGCAATGGTTATGCCAATTTTGTTTTTTGATAAAGGTGCGACGGTCGGTTGGTGAATTTCATTGCGGTTTTGTT
Organism: Hordeum marinum; assembly: GCA_022496015.1. Classification (NCBI taxonomy): domain Eukaryota; kingdom Viridiplantae; phylum Streptophyta; class Magnoliopsida; order Poales; family Poaceae; genus Hordeum; species Hordeum marinum. Next base: position 38,003,146 of record CM039672.1, on the reverse strand, counting down.
GTTTTCTTTTACAGGGAATAGAAATGAGTGTCAAAGTTATTGCCGAAATGTTCATTCATTTCCATTTCGTCGATTTTCTGTCACTTAATATGTCTCCTTCTGAGCACTCATCTTGTCAATTTTTGTGTACTCATTATGGATGCTATCTTCATTTTGCATATAAAATATGGTGAGACATACACGGTCTCGGAGTGAGGCGTTGACTCCCCAACAAGATGAGCCAAGTTATGCTTACGAGTTCCACGAAAAATGCTACCAGACAAAGCATACGAGCAACGGAGGCTTGAGATGAAGATTCTACATGAAAAAATTGTGGAATCAGAGCTAGATAATAATAAGCAAGGATCCATCATTAACCCAACACATTACACTGCGAAGGTGCCAAAGGGATATACTTTCTTTGAAAAATTCAGCGGGGACAAAATGTATGTAGATTTTAAAGAGATCTTCTATATGTAGAAATTCTATAGTGTTGAAACTTGTCTAATGAGGCTATGGGCGCTTTTTCAAGCAACTGAGGTAAGAAGCAAGAAAGTTTCCGATGTCGCCAGAGCCGACCCTTATCTCATGAACGAGGTAAACCTACAAAATGAGGAAGGGAGGCGATGCATGAAGAGTTACCTTCTCGATTTCATGCAACAGAACAAGCTTAAAAACTTCCACCTCGTGCACTACCGAACCAAGTACGTCCTTCTTTAGCTTTACGCTTTCACTTTTGCACCTTTCCTTCATATACATGTGTTGTCACATTGCAAAATTTGTAACTTTGTCATGATTGTGCGGTATGTTTAGTCTGTTTTGCGCAACAACCATTGGGTTCTCCTAGTGGTAAGACCGCAAAGGTGCAATTGTTACTTGCTGGATTCCGTGAAGAGCTTCGGAAAAGACTGGTCCCTCCTTAAGGACCTTCTCGATGATTCTCGTTTTGATTGGAATGATACATGAGGCCACACGTATGAGAAAAACTACAAAGAAAGTAGAACGAAAATGATTGCCTTCACACGGAACATCTTATCTTGTATGCTTGTGATTTGTGTGTTGTTTTCAGTGAGCCTCCGCTACAGGGGTGGAGGTCGAATTCCCCAACATGTTTGCCACATTTATGAGATAACATGTTAAGCTTGAATTCCCCGACATGTTTGCCACATTTTTCTTAGAATCCATCATCTTAAACTCACATATGAACTAGTAGATTGTTGTTGATTTCCCAGAACTTTGTTGGATGTTACAACTTTCTAGCATCCTAAATTTTAGAATTTTTTGGAGCAATTTTTATATACCTGGTGAGTACTGCACTTGGCTGGTTCTTCTTGATAAATAAATAAATGTGGTTCTTAACAAAATGATGCTTCATTATTTTAAGTGTTTATGCTATGGGCCCCATGTTTTACTTTTGCCCCGGGCTCCCAAAATCTCAGGACCGTCCCTAGTATCAGGAGCAAAGGACTACTATGGGTTTCAGGAGCAAAGTACTACCTTGGTTTTCATTACACCAAACGAGTAACAAGACAAGAAATTGTGGTCAGATCAACAACCAGACTATGGGTTTTAGGAGCAGAGGACTATTATGGTAAGCTTAACTTCAGGAAATTAATTTGTCCTTCTTGTGTGCATTCAAGATAAGCTAAGACTAAAGATGAATTATTATTTTTAGTGCAGGATGGGATTGTTCTGAGAACAAATCTATCAATCGAGAAGCATGTCAGCAAGGTGTACACAAAACTAGTGTACAAACAGTTTGTGCAAGCCATACGCCAATCTGAACCTTACGTGGTGGTGGCGGTCATCCCCAACTTGATGTTCATAGCACGGAATCCTAGCAGCAAAACTAGGGAGAAATGGTGTAGGGTGGAATATGAGGTCAATGTTAGAGAAGGTGAAGCGTTCATGTGCGTGTGCAAGCAATTCGAGCACAGGGAGACGTTCTGCTGCCATGATGTCAAGGTAAAACACTTCGTTGTTCTTACTAATCCATACACCTTTAATAACAACGAGATGACAATATGTAAGGCTATATGTCCAAGCATAAGGCAGCAACTGGATGACATATGTCTGCTGTTTTTGTTTCACTGTGTGCATGTTTAGAAGGCAAATCGCTTTATCTGAATCATCGAAGACAAAACAAATGGATCAACAACCCATGAAGCTTTTGAACCAAAGGAAGAAGAAAAGAGGATGGAAGGCAGATGCGGAAACTGCTCTTTCTCATCGTCATAAGGTATGTATTCTCCTTTTCAAGATGGTCAGCATAAACAAGCTCCATCCGCATAATATTATCTGATTCAAACACAAACTTGAAATAAATAATTATTTTGAATCATGTTCTCTATCTGAAATTGATTGATCTTACAATACCAAAAAGAACAAAATTGATCATTTTGGTCTAGGAAAGTAGGACCAAGTACATGCTGCTGACATGAAACATTAGAAGTTATTGGGTGAACTAAGAAGATATCCATATAGATTTTGCATATTCTAGTAGTAGATTAAGGTACAAAAACATAACATACTCATTTCTCAAAGGAAATTAGGATCAAGCACATGCTGTTAACATGAAACATTAGAAGTTATTGGGTGAACAAATAAGTTCTTCATACTGTGCAAATTCTAGTAGTAGATTAATGTTCAGGTACAAGAACACAACATCCTCATTTCTCAACATGAGTCTAGTTTATCAAACTACTTGCCCACTTATGTACATTACTGCACTTATCATTATTAAAACCCTTCATTTTGTTCGCTTGAATCAAATCTTTTATGGTGCTTCTCAATGCATATGCATCTTTAGGTCTATATCATCCTCTGCCAAACTACATCAAAAGCAGGGGTAAACAAATCACTTAGAACTTAGAAACATATTTATTGTTGAGACTCTCCCATAATGTCCAAAGAAACTCTGGTTGATATTTGGTTAACGTGGAAGCTAGCAGTGTAGTCCGTAATGAATTAGCTCTCAGCAGTTAAACAATTCCGAAAATAGTTTGTTGCCCTGCAAAGTCTGTTGAAACTAATCTTGTTATTAGTATTACGTTCATAGGATTAAATTGTATTAGTCAGCTGCATGCATTATGTTTCCATGGAGTCTGAGCGGCAAGTCGTGTAGCAGATAACAAACTAGGAGCTCACCCTGCGTAGGCCACAACTACTATGCCCACTTGGTGCTTTTGACCTTGGGTATATGAGTAGGAGACTTAGGACAGTAGCATCGATAGGCAGTAGGGCAAGCTGCCAGATTGACAGACAATGGGTAAGCTACTTAGGCTAGGTAATAGGTACACATAGGTTAGATACGCGGGCAAGTTAACCAAAGTAGGAGTTGATGAGTGACTTTCTTCTTCTCTATCCCTTCTTACTGGACTGGACGTATTCCATTCTGTAAACTGAGTTTCTTCATGTTATATAGCACAAATAGGCCACAATCATGATTAGTTTTCTGTTGCAGCAAAAACTATAAGAGAATGTCAAAACTTGCTAGACATGAATAACAATTTGAGTTACCTCAAATATTCGTGTCGACCACATCATCACTTTGAAGCATTGTCTTTATATATTTGCAAAATATACAAAAGGTTTGAAAGTGTTGTGCCTACACCAAATAGTACATTTACTCAAACATTTTGAGTACTGAGACTACTTAAAATCGAAGGATCTCGAAAATTTTCTTACTATGATGCATATTATATGAATCCATGTGGAGAATTTTGGTGCTTTTATGCTATTCCTTGCATATGATAGCCAGACTCCAGTGTCATGTATTTCTGCACCCCAGAATGAAACATCCTTAACTAACCTTTCATCGATGTTAAAAAAAAGATATAAAAATTGATCACCCATTCAGAGGCCAAAATATATATGGTATATCCTTTAACTTTCAGCGTTATGCATCTCTTCAAAACTGCAGTAAAAATTAAGTAAATGTATCGGGCACAAACCTTAAAAATCCTAGGCAAGAAAATAAGCTTAGGAATTTAAGACAACTATATGCCGTGCGCATTGACTAGTCCTAGTGAATAGTTCTTAACTTTCTCGTAATACAATGCATTCATAATGTAATATTTGTTATGCATTCCACTAATTCTGAGTTCCGACAGTATAAGCGATCCATGTAAGTGACTACAAGAAAAGTACAACAGTATATTTACATACTTTAATTCATTGTTGAGGAAATCGTTAACTCGTAGCTACTTGGCTGACTAGCGAGTAGGGTATTAATAGGCTAATTAGAAAGTTAATCGGTCATTTAATCAATCAATCGAACGATTTATTAGTTTATTGGCTACTTGCTGACCCCATGAGTAGGGATTAATCGGACGAATTATTGAACATGGCTTTATGGTATCTTATTTTACTAGCGACTTAAAAGAGCAGAACATACAATATGTAAATCTCAAGTGCACTATTTGTGATCAACCACCATCTTCAAGGCTCTTTAAATCGTCATCCTCATCCTCATCCCTCATTTGTTCAAAAATGGCAAGAGTTTACTTCAAGGAAGGATATGAAAAACAATAGCCACAACTCTCATCCTCATCCCTCATTTCTCGACGTATCTCCTTGATATCTAACATGTATTTGTTCAACCCACTAGAGCATATCGGAAAGATATCTTTGTGAGCTGAGATATATTTGAAAGCTTTTGAAAAAGCTTCACGATAATGAGGAGAATCCGGACAAAGTCTATTTTCCCCCATGGAACATAGTGTCATCTTTAAATGTTTGACATCATCTTTTGCAGCTCCTTCCAAACTATCTACCACCTTATCCATCAAATTCAAAAACCTATTAAGAAAGAGAGCATCTATGGTGTACAACTTTGACAACAGTTCTGTAGCTTTAACATCATGGAAATAATGCCCATCAAAATCAAGCTGGTCGAATGGCGAGGAAACTTCTGCTTGAGAGATTGCGAACAACAACATTAGTTACAGTCTACTAGGGAGCTTGATAACCAAAGAAATAGAAGATGGTGCTGGCAAAAGCCTTCCCATGACAAGACACCATGGCAATTAAAATTAGAGCTTTCTTATATTACACTAGAACATCGTTGTTAGCTTGTAGCAGAAAGATCGTGCGTTGTTGCACATACACACAAACTAGTACAGATTAGGATCCACTTATATTTTAATCATTTGACTTAATCAGGGTTGTGGGCGGGAACCTTGCGAGCTTTATGCATCCAGTCATTGCTATCACTTCACGGATGGTAAGGCTCAATGCAAATACTACCAGCAAATTTCCTGAACTGCAAAACATTTAAATTTCACATCAGGACATCTAATGGAAAGAAGATGTCATATATAAGATGCAACAAGTTTTTTTTCAGTTATCCCTTATTCGAGTGGATGGACAAAGCTAGACTGGACAAAATGATGGAAGCTAGAGCAGGTTTAGTTACTTCTAAAATTTTCCAAATCGCCGCAAATAGCCTATTTAGGTGCTCTTGTGTTATGTGTTCACAGCGCAGATAACCTTGCACTGGTGGATTCACATCATCGCCTATAAGTTTCACGATGCCAACAATTAGGATTTGTAGGGAAACAGCTCAAAACTCATTAGACGAAATATTTGCAAGTAAATTCAATACCGGACATACATGAAATTACTTACAATTGGCAGAATGATATTTCCATTAATTGTGTTTGACTTTTTGTTTTTTCAATTTGTGGCACCGTCCACCAAAACATCAACAGTATGATCGCACAACTTGTACTTCTCACCGATACAAAACGTACCCAAATATTGCAGTTTAGCCTCGGGGGCAGTTCTGGATGCGTTGATGAGACTCATCACCAAAACATAATAGAGATACATAAAATCATCTTCTTGGTGGCCATTCTGATCGGAAATTTCTTCAGCAAGTTCCTCAAGCGAAGCAGATTCAGATTCCCATGTTGTCCCCTGAGCAAATTACCATTTTTATGTGATCTACAAGAACCCCTAGGGAAGGCCTTAAATAATCACCTTCATTAGGATCACCAATCACACATTGTGACAGGTCATAAAGACTAAGATATGGCCCGTTAATAAATTTCTATATTCTTTCTTCATTGATAATCCCATCCACATTCCTAACAATAGGAGATGTTAGTGCTTTAGTCAGTTGTAGCTTCAGATGGGCATCCAAGCCTTTGCTTTTGATCATGGTTTTATAATGATCATTGAGCCTATCAATGAGCCCATTGATAACTGAGGGCAAACATCATGTGATGTTATTATATGTCTTTGTGCCCTCTGCAACAAAAGAATCCTCTTTTTGACAAAATCATGGTCACACGATTCCTCTTTTGTTGCAGAGGGCACGAAGACACATAATAACATCACATGATGTTTGCCCTGAGTTATCGATGTGTGCACTGATAAGATCAATGATAATTACAAAATCATGATCAATAGCGAAGGCTTGGGGCCTCTCACAAGCTATAGCTAACTAAATCACTAACATGTCCTCTTGTTAGGAACATGACTGTGCTTATCAATGAAGAAGGGATATTCGAATTTATTGACAGGCCAAATCTTGGTCTTTATGACCTGTCACAACGTGTGGTTGGTGATCCTATTGAAGGTGATTATGTCAGGCAGCCTTCGCTAGGGTTTCCTGTAGATTACGACCAATTGGTAAATTTGCTTAGAGGACAATATGGTGGTAAAGTAAGGAACCTGATTCTGCTCCATTTGAGGAACTTGCTGATAGAAATTTCTGATCGGAATGACCAGCAACAAGATGATTGCTTTATGTATCTCTATTCTTTTCTGGTGATGAGTGTCATCAACGCATCCAGAACTGCCCCGAAGGCTAATCTTAAACATTTGGGTAGGTTTTATACCTGTGAGAAATTAAGTTGTGCGATCATAGTGTTCATGTTTTGGTGGACGGTGTCACAAACTGGAAAAAGCAAAAGGTCAAACACAATTAATGAAACTATCCTTCTGCCAATTGTAAATAATCCCGTGTATGTCTGGTATTGAATTTACTTCCAAATATTTCGTCTAATGAGTTTTTAACCGGTTTCCCTAGAAATCCTAGTGACTGACTTTGCTAAGCTTGAATGCGATGATGTGAATCCATGAGTACAAGGTTATCCACGCTATGAACACATAACACAAGAGCGTGTGGGTAGACTGTGTGTGGCGAATTGGAAAACTTTAGAGGTAACTAAACCTTATCTAGCTTTCATTATTTCGTCCAGTCTAGCTTTGTACATCCACTAGAATGAGGGAAAACTAAAAAAAAGACACTTTTTGCGTCTTATTTATGGCATGTTCTTACCAATGGACATCCTTATGTGGAATTCGGATGCTTTATAGTTCAGGAAAATTGATGATAATGTTTACATTAAGCCTTACCATCAACCAAGTGGCAGCGATGTTCCTGGCGTAGGAAGCTCGCAAGGTTCCTCCCAACAACCCCGATTAAGTCAAATGATTAAAATGCAGTGGATCTTAATCTTTACTAGTTTGTGTGTACATGCAACACACGATCTTTATGCTACAAGTTGACAACGATGTTCTAGTGTAATACAAGAAATCTCTCATTTTAATTGTCATAGTGTCTTTTCATGGGAAGGCTTTGTTGGAAATATGCCCTAGAGGCAATAATAAATTAGTTATTATCATATTTCCTTGTTCATGATAATCGTATATTATCCATGCTAGAATTGTAATGATCGGAAACTCGGATGCATGTGTGGATACATAGACGACACCATATCCCTAGTATGCCTCTAATAGACTAGCTTGCTGATTAAAAATGGTCAAGGTTTCCTAGCCATAGACATGAGATGTCATTTGATAATGGGATCACAACATTAGGAGAATGATGTGATGGACAAGACCCAAAATATAAACATAACATATGATCATGTCAGCTTATTGCTATAGTTTTCTGCATGTCAAGTATCTGTTCCTATGACCATGAGATCATGCAACTCACTGACACCGGAGGATTACCTTGTGTGTATCAAACGTCGCAACATAATTGGGTGACTATAAAAGTGCTCTACAGGTATCTCCGTGGGTGTCTGTTGAGTGGGCATGGATCAAGACTGGGATCTGTTACTCCGTACGACGGAGAGGTATCTTAGGGCCCACTCGGTAATACAACATCACAACAAGCCTTGCAAGCAATGTGACTAAAGTGTTAGCCACGGGATCTTGTATTATGCAACGAGTAAATAGACTTGCCGGTAACGAGATTGAACTAGGTATAGAGATACCAACGATCGAATCTCGGGCAAGTAACATACCGAAGAACAAAGGGAACATCATACATGATTAACTGAATCCTTGACATAGAAGTTCAACCGATAAATATCTTCGTAGAATATGTAGGAACCAATATGGGCATTCAGGTCCTGCTATTGGTTATTGACCGTAGAGGTGTCTCGGTCATGTCTATATAGCTCTCGAACCTGCATGGTCTGCACACTTAACGTCCGATCACGTTTCGGTAGTATTGAGTTATGTATGGTGGTGACCGAAGGTTGTTCGGAGCCCCAGATGAGATCCTGGACGTCATGAGGAGCTTCGGAATGGTCCGGGGGTAAAGATTGATATATAGGAAGTCCCGTTTTGGTCACCGGAAAAGTTTTGGCTAGTTCGGTAGAGTGTCGGGAGGGTACCAGAGGACCATCGGGAGGGGCTTCTCGCCCCAAAGGGCCTCATGGGATGTGGGAGGAGGCAAACCATCCCCTGGTGGGCTGGCCGAAGCCCCCACTAAGGCCCATGTGGCTAGGGGTGGGAAAACCCAAGAGGTGGAAAGGGTTTCAAAGTAGGGGAGGAATCCTACTTGGAGTAGGACTCCTCCACCTCCCCACTTCGGCCGAAGCTAAGGGCAACCCTAGTGGCGCCGGACTCCCTCCCCTTCCTCCTATATATACTAGAGGATTTTGAGGGCAGCCCCAACCCTAATTGCCACATGCTTCGTTTCTCCTCTAGATTAGTTCTGCGGTGCTTAGACGAAGCCATGTCGGATTAGTTCACCAGCACCGCCACCATGACATTGTGCTGCCGAAGAACTTGTCTACCTCTCTGCTCCTTCTTGCTGTATCAAGAAGGCGGATATCGTCATGGAGCGTGCGTGTGCTGAATGCGGAGGTGCTGTCCGTTTGGCACTAGATCGGAAGGACCGTGACTGGATCATGAGACGGATCATGATTGGATTGCAGGACGGATTGCGACAGGATCGCGGGATAGATCATGATTGTACCGCGGGACGAATCGTGATTGGATCGTGGGATGCACGGAAATTTGGATTGCGAAGACGTTCGACTACATCAACGGCGTTTCTTAACGCTTCCCACTTAGTGATCCACAAGGGTATTTAGATCCACTCTCCCTCTCGTAGATGCTCATCACCATGGATAGATCTTGCGTGTGCGTAGGATTTTTTTGTTTCCCATGCAACATAACCCAACAGTGGTTTCGGAGATAGGTCAATGCGTAGATGAGATCACGAGTAGAACACAAAGGAGTTTGTGGGCGTTGATTCTTAGATTGCTTCCTCCCTTGGTATTTTCTTGATTCGGCGGTATTGTGGGATGAAGCGGCCCGGACCAACCTTACTCATACGCTAACGAGAGACCGGTTCCATTGACTGACATGTGATTCTGTTGCATAAAGATGGCTGGCGGGTGTCTTTCTCTCCTACTCTAGTTGGATCGGATTCGACAAAGGCAGTCCTTGAGAAGGTTGAATAGCAATTTGTGTATCATCGTTGTGGTTTTTGCGTAGCTGAGAATTGTTCTTGCTAGATACCTGTAGTACCCAGGTAAAACATGCAACAACAATTAGAGGATGTCTAACTTCTTTTTGCAGGGTATGATATGATATGATATGGCCAATTACATGAAGAGATATATGTGATGTATGAGATGATCATGTTTTGTATAGAATATCACGACTTGCATGCCGATGAGTACGGCAACCGATAGGAGCCATATGGTTGTCTTTAATTATTTTTGTTGTTTTTGCTTTACTTTATCGCTATGAGTTAGCAATAGTCGTAAAAGCAATAGTTGGCACGACATCCTCATGGAGACACGTTGATGGAGATCAAGATGATGGAGATCATGGTGTCGTGCTGGTGACGATGGAGATCATGCCTGTGCTTTGGAGATGCAGATCAAAAGCACAAGTTCATGGCCATATCATGTCACTTATGATTTTCATGTGATGTTAATCCTTTTATGCACCTGGTTTTTCTTAGCACGATGGAAGCATTATAAGGTGAACCCTCATTAAAATTTCAAGATAAAGTTGTCTTCTCCCCGAGTGTGTACCGTTGCGAAAGTTCATCGCTTTGAGATACCACGTGATGATCGGGTGTGATAGAATCTACGTTCGCATACAACGGGTGCAAGCTAGTGTTGCACGTGCGGAGCACTCGGGTTAAACTTGATGAGCCTAGCATGTACAGACATGGCCTCGAAACACAGGAGACCGAAAGGTCAAACATGAGTCATATAGTAGATATGATCAACATGAAGATGTTCACCATTGAAACCACCTCATCTCACGTGATGATCGGACTTGGGTTGGTGAATTTGGATCATGTATCACTCTATGACCAAAGGGATGTCAATTTGAGTGGGAGTTTTTAAGTAATATGATTAATGACGAGGATACGTACCTAGGGTAGGGTCCTAGGTGTGACTTACATACCCTACCTAAGGACACTACATTGAAGGACTTGAAGACCACAAGTAAGCTTCCGACTGGATTCCCAGTGACGCTCAAGTCACTTGACAGGCAGTCCACTCGGAGACACCTTTCTCCACTCGACAGTCGCTTGTCACTCGGAAAACTTCATTTCCAGTTGACGCCAGAAGACAAGAAGCCACCCCCAGGAGGCCAACAGGCAGGCGTTAGTCCTTTCGTCATTAGTAGCTTTTATTATGTACGTTACAAGTAATGCTAGTCTTTAAACCCACGATCGGACCCTTGGATGCCGAGTAATTATGAGGGGCAGCGAACTCTATATAAGCCGCCCCTCCCCTTTGGCACAAGGGTTCGCAACCACTGTAATCTTACATTCCACACGACAAAGCTCCAGAGCACTAAGACATAGGGCTGTTACCTCCACGAGAGGGGCCGGCACTCATACATCCGTGTGTACATCCTCGCCGTAGCTAGGACTCTTCCCTCTCCTTTCGTACCCCTACCTTCTACTGTCAGGCTCGTTCCCATGGCAGTTGGCACCCATCATGGGGCAGGCGTCTAAGCGACTTCCGGCGAGGTTGCATTTTTTGTCCTCCGACATGTCTTTCGGCGGTGTTTTTGCTCTGGGCCACGAGATCCATTTCGGAGCGCTCACCTTCATCGCCGATGATTTGGCATGGCTACAAGAAGCGCCTCTCGACGTTGAGGCGCTCCCAGTCCGTGGGGCCGCGCACTTCCGCGCGAGTTCCTGCATGAACCATCGACTACCTATGCATCGGCGCCCCTCGCTGTCCGTTGTTGCAAGAGGTCCGGCCGCTCACGACTCCAGTGTTGGGTCAAGCATGCAGTGGCGTGCCAAATTGCTTCTCCGCAGATTGCAGTGATCGAGCCCGCCGAGTCCCTCCACGGCGTGTTCGAGTCGGACTCCAATCAGTCTGATGTTCCTTCCGAGTGCGAGAACTGCGATCCAGCAGCGGAGGTCCTTATGGCGGGCTCCCATCAAAGCCCGCCGCCAGGCTTTGGCCACAGCAAGTGGGACGTTGGTGGCCCGTCGAGTGAACAGCCACATCGCGATGGTGAATTACTTCATACTCCCATCATCGCTACGACCGCCGAGGCCTAGGCCTTGGAGGCCACGCGTATTCGGCTGGAAGAGATCCAGGGGGAACTCGACGAGCGCGCTAGCCAGCGCCCACCAGTTTCGGGTCGACGTCAGTGACAACTGTTTCCGACTGGATCTCACAACAGTTGAGGTATATCGTACCCCTGTGTTAAAAGTTGCAGCTGCTGCTAGGATAGCAGATTCCATTCAGCCGTCGCGGTCTGAGGCTGGAAGAGGGTTGATGCAAATCAGAGCTTTGCTAGATGCGGCGCAGCGTCAGAATTCTATCATTTCACAGTCACGTAACAGGATACACAACAACTCACCCAGGGCAGAAACTGTTCAGTCATTACATAGCCTTGGATCGCCCTTGCACCGAAGGGTTGGAGGCTTTCGTGAGGATCAGGTCACAGATCAGTTTCATTGCGAATACCACCGTCGAGTGCCCACTCCTCCGCAGGGTGGTCGGCGCGTGCCTCGGCACCCGGACGAAAGGCGCTCGTTCGGTGACGAGTGGAATGCGGAGTTTGATGCTCGTGATCTCCTCACTCAGAGGCAGATCGACAGAGGCAGAGCCCACAGAGAAGGACAAGACAGAGATTTTCCGAGTGGCAGCTCAACTGTGATTTCTGGTCCTGAGTGTTTTAGCAGGGCCATCCATTCTGCAGAGTTTCCCCCCAACTTTAGGTTGGTAGCGGGGATCGGGAAGTTTTCTGGCGAATCAAAGCCAGAGACTTGGTTGGATGATTACCGAGTGGCTGTTCAGATTGGTGGCAGCAATGATAATGTTGCAATGAAACACCTGTCCTTGATGTTGGATGGTTCAGCTCGTGTGTGGCTAAATCGCTTGGCTCCATCCAGTATATATTGCTAGGAAGATCTTGCCCGAGTGTTCGTCCGAACCTTCGAGGGCACTTGCAAGCGTCCTGCCGGGCTGGTCGACTTATAGCACTGTGTCCAGAAGCCAAATGAGACCTTGAGGGATTACATTTAGCATTGGTCCACTCTACATCATACAGTGGAGAATGTTTCCGAACATCAAGTTGTGTGTGCCTTCAAGGTTGGCGTGAAATACAGAGAGCTTTACTTGAAGTTCGGTCGAACGGGCGACATATCGCTCAGCAAGATGATGGAAATCGCCACTCGGTACGCCAATGGCGAGGAAGAAGACCGCTTCCGTAGCGGAAAGGGAAAAGCAATCGTCAGTGATGCTGGTGGTAATTCCAATTGGAAACAGAAGCGGAAAGCTGATGGTCCGGTCCAAGCAGAGGCAGCCACACTGGCGACCCAAGCGAAGAATAAGGGGAAAGTTAAAGGACAGTTTTCCCCTAACAAAGGAAAGAATCGGTTAGGGACTAATGTGATGGATCGGCCGTGTGTAATCCACACGAGGAAAGATGAGGAAGGCAATGTGATTTTCCCCAAGCACACCACTCGGCAGTGTCGGACGCTTATCCAGCAGTTCAAAGAGACTCCGCCGAGTGATAAGACTCCTGAGAAGGATGAAGATGAAGATAAAGAAACATTCCCGGATGTCACCGCTATGCTTATGATTTTCGCTGATGTAGAAAGCAAGAGTCGACTAAAGATTATCAACAGGGAAGTCAACATGGCTGTTCCTACCACCCCCATCTACCTCAAGTGGTCCCAGTATGCCATCACACTCGACCAAATAGATCATCTTGCTCATGTGTCCACTCCTGGCCGACAAGCTCTGGTGGTCGATCCGGTGGGGGGGGGCACTTGACTCCGAAAGGTCCTCATGGACAGTGGCATCGGCCTGAACATTCTCTATGTAGATACCCTTAAGGGGATGGGCAATCCGATGTCCCAATTGAGTGAAAGCAACATGCAACTTCATGGAGTCATCCCAGGGAAGAAGGCCAAGTCACTCGGCCAGATTGCATTGGACATGACATTTGGGAACGATAAGAAATTTCAAAAGGAAAAGTTGACGTTAGAAGTCGTGGATTTCCAAAGTGCCTATCATGCCATTTTGGGTCGACCCGCGTATGCTCGTTTCATGGCCCGTCCATGTTACGTGTATCTCAAGTTGAAGATGCCGGGCCCTAAGGGTGTGATCACAGTCACTGGCAATCGACAGTGGGCTGAAGAATGCCTCCAGCAAGGCTCCAAGATTGTTGATCAACAGATGGCTATGGTCGAGCTGGAGGAATACAAAAAGAGCGTTGATCCTGCTGATTTGCTCTGCGCAAAGAAGCCCGCTTTTGAGTCGGCATTTCAATCGGCAGGGGAAGTGAAGAAGGTGCACATCCACCCGACGGATCCAACTGCTACCCCGACCAATATATCATCAACACTCGACAGTAAATAGGAAGCCGAGCTCATCCAGTTCCTCCGTGAGAACTGGGATATCTTCGCATGGAAGCTTGCTAACATGCCATGGGTTCCCAGGGGGCTGGCTGAGCACCGTCTGAGTGTTGATCCGAAAGCTAAACCCGTCAAAGAGCATTTGTGTTGATCGGCAGCGGAGAAGCGTAAAGCAATCGGTTAATAGGTGGCCCGTCTCTTGCAGGCCAAGTTCATTCAGGAGATTTACCACTCCGAGTGGCTCTCGAATATTGTTATGGTGCCCAAGAAGGATAAGTCATTGTGTATGTGCATCGACTTCAAACATATCAATCGGGTCTGCCCGAAAGATCATTTTCTGCTCCCCCGCATAGATCAGATTGTTGACTTGACTCTGGGATGCGAGCATTTATCGTTTCTAGATGCTTACTCTAGGTACCATCAGATCCGTCTGTATGGCCCAGATGAAATAAAAACAGCCTTCATCACCCCATTCGGGTGTTTTTGCTACATCACTATGCCATTCGGTCTGAAAAATGCCGGTGCTACTTTCATGCGCATGATTCAGAAGTGTTTACTCGACTAGATCCCTCGGAATGTCGAGGCGTACATGGATGATATAGTTGTCAAGTCCTGCAAAGGTTCCGACCTGCTGGCTGACTTGGCCGAAACATTCGCCAACCTGAGGAGATACGATATAAAGCTGAATCCGGCCAAGTGTACTTTCGGCATCCCCGGCGGCAAGTTACTTGGTTTTATCGTTTCCAAACAAGGGATCAACGTCAACCCTGAGAAAATCGGCGCCATTATCCGAATGAAGACTCCCGTGCGAGTGCACGATGTTCAGAAACTCACAGGTTGCTTGGCAGCATTGAGTCGATTCATTTCTCATCTCGGTGAGAAGACACTACCTTTGTACCGACTGATGAAGAAATCCGACATGTTCGAGTGGACACCTGAAGCTGAAGCAATGTTTGTTGAGCTCAAAGCCCTGCTCTCCACCTAGCCGGTGCTCGCCGCTCCTTCCAACAAAGAGCCATTGCTCCTGTACATCACGGCTAACAATCAGGTCGTCAGTACAGTGTTAACTGTCGAGCGGGAGGAGGAGGGTAAAGTTTACAAAGTCCAACGACTAGTTTATTACGTTTCCGAGGTTTTATCTCCCTCTAAGCAAAGATATCCACACTACCAGAAGCTGGTTTATGGTATTTACCAATCAGCGAAGAAGTTGGCACATTATTTTCAAGACCACTTGATTTCAGTCGTCAGTGATGCTCCGTTATCCGAGATTCTCAACAATCGGGACGCATCTGGTCGAGTGGCTAAGTGGGCAATCGAACTCTTATACTTTGACATTAGGTTTGAAGCCAAGAAAGCAATCAAGTCTCAGGCACTTGCGGATTTTATTGCCGAGTGGATTGAACAGCAACAGCCAACCCAGATTCACTCGGCACACTAGACCATGTTCTTTGACGGCTCTAAAATGCTGAATGGGTCCGACGCTGGTGTTGTGCTGATATCTCCGAAAGGTGAAAAGCTCATTTACGTCTTGCAAATTCACTTCGATTCCTCCAACAATGAGGCAGAGTATGAAGCACTTTTGTATGGGTTACGTATGGCTATCTCACTCGGCGTCAAGCGCCTGATGGTTTATGGTGACTCAGATTTGGTGGTAAATCAGGTGATGAAAGAGTGGGATGTTCGAAACCCCGCTATGACTGGGTACTGCAGTGCTATTAGAAAGTTCGAAAAGAAATTCGAAGGCCTAGAACTTCATCATGTTCCCCGACTGAAGAATCAAGCGGCCGACAAACTAGCAAAGATTGGGTCCACTCGATGGACCGTTCCTAGTAATGTGTTTTTAGAGCACCCGCATACTCCTTCGGTGCAAGAGGATCCTTTCACCTAAGAGCCCCCACAAGCTATGAGCTCCACCAATCTGATTGAAGTCGATATCCCAGCGGTAATTTATTTGATTATGGAGATTATGTTCGTCATTCCCGATTGGACGGTGCCCTACATTGCCTATATCCCCAGACAAGAACTCCTTGAAGATGAGACTGAAGCTCGATAGATCGTGCGTAGGTCGAAAGCCTTTACTGTGATTGGAAATCAGCTGTTCAGAGAAAGCACGACTGGCGTGACGCAACGTTGCATCTCCCCCGAAGAAGGTCGAGTGATTCTGGATGAAATCCACTCAGGAACTTGCGGTCATCATGCTTCCTCATGGACAATTGTTGCTAAAGCATACCGAGCTGGTTCTTTTGGCCTCGGGCCAATGAGATGGCTAAAGACATTGTCGATCATTGTGACGAATGCCAATTCTATGCAAACTTGTCCCACAAGCCGACATCTGCTCTGAAGATGATTCCCCTTTCCTGGCCATTTGCTGTTTGGGGACTCGACATGGTAGGTCCCTTTCGGACTGGAAAAGGCAGATTAACTCATTTGCTGGTTGCAGTCGATAAATTTACAAAATGGATAGAAGCCAAGCCAATCAAGAAGTTGAACTCCCGCACGGCGGTCACATTCATGTGGGAAATAATTTTTCGATACGACGTTCCTCACAGCATTATCACGGATAATGGCACCAACTTTGACTCAGAAGAATTCAGAAAGTTCTACACCTCCCAAGGCACTCGGGTGGATTATGCGTCTGTTGCACATCCTCAAACCAATGGACAAGTCGAGCGTGCCAATGGCCTCATCTTGCAAGGTTTGAAGCCTCGCCTCATGCGCGACTTGGATCATGCCGCCAGAGCCTGGGTAACTGAGCTACCGTCTATTTTATGGGGCTTGATAACTACGCCTAATCGGTCGATTGGACGGACTCCTTTTTTCCTGGTCTACGGAGCCAAAGCTATCCTGTCGAGTGATTTGTTTTAAAATTCTCCTCGAGTGGAACTTTATTCTGAAGCTGAAGCTGAACAAGCCAGGCAAGATGGCATCGATCTCCTAGAAGAAGAGCGAGAGATGGCTCTGATTCGGACTACGGCTTATCAGCAAGATCTGTGGCGCTTCCATGCGAAGAATGTCAAGAGTCGGTAGTTTCATGAGGGAGATTTGGTACTCCGAGTGGATCAATAGGGACCCCACAAGCTTGCTCCAGCGTGGGAAGGTCCCTTCATCATCACTAAAGTGTTGAACAACGTAGCCTATCACTTGTAAAATCTCAAGAAACAGATGGACGAGCCACAGGCTTGGAATGCTGATCTGCTCCAACGCTTTTATACTTAGAGATAGAAAGGTTTTTGATGTAATAAAAGTACTTCATCTATGCAAATCAGACCATCACAATTTTTTGTTGATTCAGATCATACAATTTCACACTTGGGAATTCTCCGAGTGTCGAGCAATCCTCACACTCGGGGGCTTAGCTGCGAACATGCTTTCGCCTAAGTTAAAAACCCTGCCAGGTGGATAGCAGTCCATTCACTCGACAACTTAGCTACGAATCAGCTTTCGTCTAAGTTCAAAAGTCCTCTCCGAGTGTCGAGCAATCCTCACACTCAGGGGGCTTAGCTGCGAACATGCTTTCGCCTAAGTTAAAAACCCTATCGGGTGGATAGCAGTCCATTCACTCGACGACTTAGCTACGAACGAGTTTCCGTCTAAGTTCAAAACTCCTCTCTGAGTGTCGAGCAATCCTCACACTCAGGGGCTTAGCTGCGAACTTGCTGTTGGGGAACGTTGCATGGGAAACAAAAAATTTCCTACGCACACGCAAGATCTATCCATGGTGATGAGCATCTACGAGAGGGAGAGTGGATCTACATACCCTTGTAGATCGCTCAGCGGGAAGCGTTAAGAAACGCGGTTGGTGTAGTCGAACGTCTTCGCGATCCAAATCGCCGAGTGTCCCGCGATCTCATCATGATCCGTCCCGCGATCCAATCACGATCCGTCCCGCGAACTTATCACGATTCGTCCCGTGAACTCATCACGATCCGTCTCGCTATCTTGATCACGGTCCTTCCGATCTAGCGCCGAACGGACGACACCTCCGCGTTCAGCACACGTATAGCTCGATGACGATCTCTGCCTTCTTGATCCAGCAAGAGAGAGCGGAGAGGTAGAAGAGTTATCCAGCAGCGTGACGGCGCTCCAGAGATGGTGGTGGAGCTATTCCGGCAGGGCTTCGCCTAAGTACCGTCGAACTAGTCTAGTCTAGAGGAACTTGATCTAGAAGTTGGGTTTAGACGTGGCTGAAAATCCTTGTCCAAAAAAGCCTAAAACCACTCATACATATAGGAGGAGGGGAGAGGAGGCTGCGCCCAAAAGGAGGGCTCTCCTTTGGTTCGGCCGAACCTAGTGGGGAGGAGTCCTCCTCCTAGTAGGATTCCTCCTCCCACAAGAGAGGTGGAGTTTGGGGAGGTTTCCATCCCAATTCGGTTTGCCTCCCTTTCCTCCTATGCATAGGACTCCTTGGCCGACCCAACTGGCCCACCATGGGCTTGTGGGTTGCCACATAGACCCATGGGGTGGGTTGGCCCCACTGGTGGGCCCCCGGGACCCATTCGTCACTCCCGGTACACTACCGAAAATGCCCGAAACTTTCCAGAGTCCAAACACCACCTTCCTATATATCAATCTTTACCTTCGGAGCATTCCGGAGCTCCTCGTGACGTCCGGGATCTCATCCCGGACTCCGAACAACCTTTGGTCACCACCATACATAACTCTATACTACCGAAACGTCACCAAACCTTAAGTGTGCAGACCCTGCGGGTTCGAGAACTATGTAGACATGACCGAGACACCTCTACGATCAATAACCAATGGCGGGACCTGTATGTCCACATTGGTTCCTACATATTCTACGAAGATCTTTATCGGTCGAACCTCTATGTCAAGGATTCAGTTAATCCCGTATGATGTTCCGTTTGTTCTTCGATATGTTACTTGCCCGAGATTCGATCGTCGGTATCTCCATACCTATTCAACCTCATTACCGGCAAGTCTCTTTACTCGTTCCGTAATACAAGATCCCGTGACTAACACTTAGTCACATTGCTTGCAAGGCGTATTGTGATGTTGGATTACCGAGTGGGCCCTGAGATACCTCTCCATCACACGGAGTAACAAATCCCAGTCTTGATCCATGCCAACTCAACAGACACCCTCGGAGATACCTATAGAGCACCTTTATAGTCACCCAGTTATGTTGCGACGTTTGATACACACAAGGTACTCCTCCGATGTCAGTGAGTTGCATGATCTCATGGTCATAGGAACACATACTTTTGACATGCAGAAAACAGTAGCAACAAACTAACACAATCATATGCTACGTTTGTAGTTTGGGTCTTGTCCATCCCATCATTCTCCTAATGATGTGATCCCGTTATCAAATGACATCTCATGTCAATGGCTAGGAAACCTTAACCATCTTTGATCAACGAGCTAGTCTATTAGAGGCATACTAGGGACATGGTTTTGTCTATGTATCCACACATGCATCTAAGTCTCCGATCAATACAATTATAGCATGGATAATAAACGATTATCATGAACAAGGAAATATGATAATAACTAATTTATTATTGCCTCTAGGGCATATTTCCAACAGTCTCCCACTTGCACTAGAGTCAATAATCTAGTTCACATCACCAGGTGATTTGCATTGTTATGAATCTAACACCCAATGAGTTCTGGGGCTCGATCATGCTTTGCATGTGAGAGAGGTCTTATAGTCAACGGGTCTGCACCATTCAGATCCGTGTGTACTTTGCAAATTTCTATGTCAAACCGTAAACACTGCTACCACACTCCACTTGGTACTATTCCAAATGGCTGCTCCACTATACATATCCAAATTGCTACTACGAGTCATCCGAATTGGTGTTAAAGCTTGCATCGACGTGATTCTTTACGACGAAATCTTTATCACCTCCATAATCGAGAAACATCTCCTTAGTCTTTTAGTTACTAAGGATAATCATGACCGCTATCCAGTGCTCCATTCCAGGATCACTTTGAAACCTTCCGGCCATACTTATGGCAAGGCTGACATCGGGTCTTGTGCACAACATTGCATACATGATAGAGCCTATGGCTGAAGCATAGGGGATGACACTCATATTTTCTCTATCTTTTGCAGTCACTGGGCATTGAGTCTTACTCAACTTTATACCTTAAAAATCAGGTGAGAACTCTTTCTCTGACTGATGTATTTTGAACTCTTTCAAAATCTTGTCAAGGTATGTACTCATTGAAAGTCTCATCAAGTATCTTGATTTATCTCTATAGATCTTGATGCTCAACAATTAGGTAGCTTTATCCAGGTCTTCCTTTGACAAACTCTTTTCAAACAACCATTTATGCTTTCTAGAAATTCTATATCATTTCCTAATTGCAATATGTCATCCACATATACTTATCAGAAACTCTATAATGCTCCCACTCACTTTATTGCAAATACAAGTTTCTCGTAAACTTTGTATAGACTCAAAAACTTTGATCACCTCATGAAAGTGTATATTCCAACTCCGAGATGCTTGCTTCAGTTCATAGAAGAATCACTGAAGCTCACACACCTTTTAGCATCCTTAGGACTAACAAAACCTTCTGATTGCATCTCATACAACCTTTCCTTAAGGAAGGAAACGATGTTTTGGCATCCATCTGCTAGATTTCATAATTTCAAAATGCAGCAACTGCTAACATAATTCCAACAGACTTCAGCATCACTACGAGTGAGAAAGTCTCATCGCAGTCAACTCCTTGAACTTGTCGTAAACTACTTTGCAACAAGTCGAGCTTTACAAATGGTAACATTTTACCATCAGCGTCTGTCTTCATTTTAAAGATCCATTTGTACTTAATCGACCTGCCGTCCAACGAGCAGGTCCACCAAAGTCTATACTTGGTTTTCATACATGGATCCTTTCTCGGATTTCATGGCCTCTAACCATTTGTTGGTTTCCGGGCCCATCATCTCTTCTCCATAGTTCGTAGGTTCATCGTTGTTCAACAACATGACCTCCAAGACAGGGTTGTCGTACCGCTCAGTAGCAGTACACGTCCTTGTCGACCTACGAAGTTCGATAGTAACTTGATCCGAAGCTTCATGATCATCATCATTAAATTCCTCTTCAACTGACGTAGGCTTCACAGAAACATCTTTCTGTGCCGCGCCACTTTCTGGTTGAAGTAAAGGTTCAATAACCTCATCAAGTTCTAGTTTCCTCGTAGGTCGATAGTAACTTGATCTGAAGCTTCATGATCATCATCATTAACTTCCTCTTCAACTGACGTAGGCTTCACAGAAACATCTTTCTGCGCTGCGCTACTTTCTGATTGAAGCAGAGGTTCAATAACCTCATCAAGTTCTATCCTTCTCCCACTCAATTCTTTCAAGATAAACCCTTTCTCGAGAAAGGACCCAGTTTTAGCAACAAACATTTTATGCTTGGATCTGAGATAGAAGGTTCACCCAACTGTTCTTAGGGTATTCTATGAAGATGCATTTGTCCGCTTTGGGTTCGAGCTCATTAGGCGAAAACATTTTCCACACAAGCGTCGCAGCCCCAAACATTAAGAAATGATAGCTTAGGTTTCTATCAAACCATAGTTCATACGGTGTCATCTCAACGGATTTAGATGGTGCCCTATATAAAGTGAATGTTGTTGTCTCTAATGCATAACCCCAAAATTATAGTAAAAAACGATAATAGACATCATAGCACGCACCCTATCCAATAGAGCACGACTATGACGTTCGGACACACCATCACACTATGGTGTTCCAGGTGGCGTGAGTTGTGAAACAACTTTCACATTGTCTAAAGTTGTATGCCAAACTCTTAACTTAGATATTCACCTCCATGATCATATCGCAAACATATTTATCTTCTTGTCACGATGATCTTAAACTTCACTCTGAATTTGCTTGAACCTTTCAAATGATTCAGACTTGTGTTTCATTAAGTAAATATACACTATATCTACTCAAATCATTAGTGAAGGTAAGAAAATAACGATATCCACCGCACGCTACAAGACTCATTAGATTGCATACATCAACATGTATCATTTTCAATAAATCACTTGCCCGCTTCATCAAAACAGAAAACGGGGTCCTTAGTCATCTTAACCAAGAGGCATGGTTCGCATGTCTCAACCGATTCGAAATCGAATGAGTCCAAAGATCCATCAGCATGGAGTTTCTTCATGCGTTCTATACCAATATGACATTTAGCGGCAGTGCCACAAGTATGTGGTACTATTATTATTAACTTTGTATCTTTTTGGCATCAATGTTATGAACATGTGTATTACTACGATCAAGTTTCAACAAACCATTCTTACTGGGTGCATGACCATTGAAGGTATTATTCATGTAAATAGAATAACCATTATTCTCTAACTTAAATGAATAACCGTGTTGCAATGAACATGGTCTAATCACGTTCATGCTCAACGCAAAAAACACCAAATAACATTTATTTTAGGTTTGTCACTAATCTCGAAGGTAGAGAGAGCGTGCGATGTTGATCACATCAACCTTGGAAACATTTCCAACACACATCGTCACCTCACACTTAGCTAGTTCTCCGTTTATTTCGTAGCTTTTATTCCGAGTTATTAACATTTAGCAACCGAACCGGTATCCAATACCCAGGTGCTACTAGGAGTACTAGCAAGGTACACATCAATAACACGTATATCAAATATACTTCTGTTGACGTTTGCCTGCCTTCTTATCTACCAAGTATCTAGGATTGTTCCGCTTCAGCGACCGCTCTCCTCATAATCGAAGCACTTAGTCTCGGGTTTGATTTCAACTTTGGGTTGCTTCACCGGAGCAGCAACTGACTTGCTATCCATGAAGTTTCCCTCCTTGCTCTTGCCCTTCTCGAAACTAGTGGTTTTAACTAACCATCAACACTTTGACGCTCCTTCTCGATTTCTACCTTCGCGGTGTCAAACATCGTGAATAGCTCAGGGATCATTATTTATATCCCTGGCGTTTAATAGTTCATCACCAAGTTCTAGTAGCTTTAGCGACAGTGACTTGGAGAACTATATCAATCACTATCTTATCTGGAAGATCAACTCCCAGTCGATTCAAGCAATTGTAGCACCCAGACAATCTGAGCACATGCTCAACGATTGAGCTGTTCTCTTTCATCTTACAGACAAAGAATCTTGTTGGAGATCTCATATCTCGCAACACGGGCACGAGCCCGAGATCCTAATTTCAGCTCTTAGAACATCTCATATGTTCCATGATGTTCAAAATGTTTCGGAGCCTCAATTCTAAGCTGTAATGCATGACGCACTAAACTATCAAGTAGTTATCAAAACGTGCCTGTCAGATGTTCACAACATCTACAAACAATGCTAGAGGGGTTGGTGCACCGAGCGGTGCATTAAGGACATAAGCCTTCTGTGCAGCAATGAGGACAATCCTCGAATCATGGAGCCAGACTGCAATATTGCTACCATCATCTTTCAACTCTATTTCTCTAGGAACATATAAAATTCAAGGGAGCTACAGTGTGAGCTAGTAATCTACAACATAATTTTGCAAAGACACTACTAACTATGTTCATGATAATGACTTCAATTAATCATATTACTTAAGAACTCCCACTCAAATTGACATCCCTCCGGTCATCCGAGTGATACATGATCCAAATTCACCAACTCAAGTCCGATCATCACGTGAGTTGCGGTGGTTACAATGGTGAACATCATCATGTTGATCATGTCTACTATATGACTCATGTTCGACCTTTCGGTCTCTTGTGTTCCGAGGCCATGTCTGTACATGCTAGGCTTGTCAAGTTTAACCCGAGTGTTCTGCATGTGCAACACTGGCTTGCACCCGTTGTATGTGAACGTAGAGTCTATCACACCCGATCATCACGTGGTGTCTCAACACGACGAACTTTTGCAACGGTGCACACTCGGGGAGAACACAATTTTATCTTGAAATTTAAGTGAGGGATCACCTTATAATGCTACCGTCGCACTAAGAAAAACAAGGTGCATAAAAGGATTAACATCACATGCAATTCATAAGTGACATGATATGGCCATGAACTTGTGCTTTAGATCTCCATCTTGAAAGCACCGACATGATCTCCATCGTCACCGGCATGACATCATGATCTCCATCATCTTGATCTCCATCAACGTGTCGCCATCGGGGTTGTCATGCCCTGCATGCTTCTACTACTATTGCTACCATTTAGCGATAAAGTAAAGCATTACATAGCGCTTAATGATTGACACGCATGTCATACAATAATTAAAGACAACCCCATGGCTCCTGCCAGTTTCCGTACTCATCAACATGCAAGTCGTGAAATTCTATACATCACATGATCATCTCATACATCACATATATCACATCATGTAATTGGCCATATCACATCACAACATACCCTGCAAAAACAAGTTAGACGTCCTCTAATTGTTGTTGCATGTTTTACGTGGCTGCTACGGGTTTCTAGCAAGAACGATTCTTACCTACGCATAAACCACAACGGTGATACATAATTTGCTTTTCAACCTTCTCAAGGACCGCCTTTGTCGAATCCGATCCAACTAAAGTGAGAGAAACTGCCACCCGCAAGCAATCTAGGCAACAAGTTGCGTCGAGGGAACCAGTCTCTCGTAAGCGTACGAGTAATGTTGGTCCGGGCCGCTTCATCTCACAATACCGCTGAACCAAAATCCGACCAAGGGAGGAAGCAATCTAAGCATCAACGCCCACAAACTCTTTGTGTTCTACTCGAGATCTCATCTACACATAGACCTAGCTCATGATGCCGCTGTTAGGGAACGTTGCATGGGAAACAAAAAATTTCTACGCACACGCAAGATCTATCCATGGTGATGAGCATCTACGAGAGGGAGAGTGGATCTACATACCCTTGTAGATCGCTCAGCGGGAAGTGTTAAGAAACGCGGTTGGTGTAGTCGAACGTCTTCGCGATCCAAACCGCCGAGTGTCCCGCGATCTCATCATGATCCGTCCCGCGATCCAATCACGATCTGTCCCGCGAACTTATCACGATTCGTCCCGTGAACTCATCACGATCTGTCTCGCTATCTTGATCATGGTCCTTCCGATCTAGCACCGAACGGACGGCACCTTCGCGTTCAGCACACATATAGCTCGATGACGATCTCTGCCTTCTTGATCCAGCAAGAGAGAGCGGAGAGGTAGAAGAGTTCTCCAGCAGCGTGATGGCGCTCCGGATATGGTGGTGGAGCTATTCCGGCAGGGCTTCGCCTAAGTACCGTCGAACTAGTCTAGTCTAGAGGAACTTGATCTAGAAGTTGGGTTTAGACGTGGCTGAAAATCCTTGTCCAAAAAAGCCTAAAACCACTCATACATATAGGAGGAGGGGAGAGGAGGCTGCGCCCAAAAGGAGGGCTCTCCTTTGGTTCGGCCGAACCTAGTGGGGAGGAGTCCTCCTCCTAGTAGGATTCCTCCTCCCACAAGAGAGGTGGAGTTTGGGGAGGTTTCCATCCCAATTCGGTTTGCCTCCCTTTCCTCCTGTGCATAGGACTCCTTGGCCGACCCAACTGGCCCACCATGGGCTGGTGGGTTGCCACATAGACCCATGGGGTGGGTTGGCCCCACTGGTGGGCCCCCGGGACCCATTCGTCACTCCCGGTACACTACCGAAAATGCCCGAAACTTTCCAGAGTCCAAACACCACCTTCCTATATATCAATCTTTACCTTCGGAGCATTCCGGAGCTCCTCGTGACGTCCGGGATCTCATCCCGGACTCCGAACAACCTTCGGTCACCACCATACATAACTCTATACTATCGAAACGTCACCAAACCTTAAGTGTGCAGACCCTGCGGGTTCGAGAACTATGTAGACATGACCGAGACACCTCTACGATCAGTAACCAATGGCGGGACCTGTATGTCCACATTGGTTCCTACATATTCTACGAAGATCTTTATCGGTCGAACCTCTATGTCAAGGATTCAGTTAATCCCGTATGATGTTCCCTTTGTTCTTCGATATGTTACTTGCCCGAGATTCGATCGTCGGTATCTCCATACCTATTCAACCTCATTACCGGCAAGTCTCTTTACTCGTTCCGTAATACAAGATCCCGTGACTAACACTTAGTCACATTGCTTGCAAGGCGTATTGTGATGTTGGATTACCGAGTGGGCCCTGAGATACCTCTCCATCACACGGAGTAACAAATCCCAGTCTTGATCCATGCCAACTCAACAGACACCCTCGGAGATACCTATAGAGCACCTTTATAGTCACCCAGTTATGTTGCGACGTTTGATACACACAAGGTACTCCTCCGATGTCAGTGAGTTGCATGATCTCATGGTCATAGGAACACATACTTTTGACATGCAGAAAACAGTAGCAACAAACTAACACAATCATATGCTACGTTTGTAGTTTGGGTCTTGTCCATCCCATCATTCTCCTAATGATGTGATCCCGTTATCAAATGAAATCTCATGTCAATGGCTAGGAAACCTTAACCATCTTTGATCAACGAGCTAGTCTATTAGAGGCATACTAGGGACATGGTTTTGTCTATGTATCCACACATGCATCTAAGTCTCCGATCAATACAATTATAGCATGGATAATAAACGATTATCATGAACAAGGAAATATGATAATAACTAATTTATTATTGCCTCTAGGGCATATTTCCAACACTTGCTTTCGCCTAAGTTAAAACCCTAACTAAGTGGAAAGTAGTCCATCCACTCGACGACCTATTTGCGAATTAGTTTTGCTTAGGTTCAAAGATACTCCGAGTGTTGAGCGATCCTCACACTCGGGGGGCTTGGTTGCGAACATGCTTTCACCTAAGTTAAAACCCTTGCCGAGTGGATAATAGTCCATCCACTCGATGACCTATTTGCGAATCAGTTTTCACTTAGGTTCAAAAATACTCCGAGCGTCGAGCGATCCTCACACTCAGAGGCTTAGCTGCGAACCAGCTTTCGCCTAAGTCAGAAAACAAATTCAGTTGAACAAACAATTGAAAGCCAAATGCGGATAAATCCAAAGGTTTAATCGTGGATAAATGTTTCACGAGAAAGAAAACATGCTCAGGCTTAAGGCCTAAATGAAGTTTTAAAGCTGATAAAATTCCACTCAACATACCGAGGCAAATAAAGTTTTTCTCAAAGATCAAGTTTTTCAAGCACCCGACGGGTTGACTGGCTCGACGAACGTGTCCAAGTCAATGCCGTCTGCGATCCTAGTGGCTGCGTCGATGAAGGTCTCCATGAAATCTTCAAACTAAAGTTTCTTCGTGTTAACCACTCGGAGCTCCCTCAATTTGTCTTCCCTCGTTTCCTTGCAATGGACCCTAACGAGGGAAAGTGCCACGTCAGCTCCGCAGCGAGCAGAAGATTTCTTCCAGGCCTGCACTCGACTAGGGAGGTCGTTCAGGCGTGCCATCATAGATGTGAGGTCGAGCTGAAGAGTGTCTTCAGGCCACAGTTCCTTGTCGATTCTCTCCATCGCAGATTTCAGTCGGATGACATATGCTTGAACACCCTGGAGCGTGAAGTTGAGTCTGAGCATGTTCATGGCCACCGCATCTCCAATAGGTGACTTGGTGGGATCCAAATTGGGCTCACTCTCCTCAGTCTCTTTTTCAAAGTCCTGGCAGAATTCTGTTGGGAAGAAGGAATGGGAGGAGGTTTGATGAGATACAGTCGTCAAAGATTTTATGAAGTTCAGTCGACAGAGATACTCACTGTCGAGCATGATGTACATCTTCCTTGAGAACTCCCCAAAGTGCTTCTCCAGGCCGTTGCTCCTCTTGGTTAGCTGCTCAGTTTTGTTGATGAGGTCCACACGCTCTTGCTTCAGTTTCGAGTTCTCTTCCTCCATCCTCTTGGCAGTAGTCAGCTTCTAGTCGGCAGCTTCAGTTTTCTCCTTCGCCACCCGTTGGGCATCAGCAAGCGCTTTGTCCTTGTCCTCTAGCACTTTCTTCATGGTATCGAAAGAAATAGCATTGTCGAGTCGCGCTTGGAGTCGACGATTTTCATTGCGTACGTCTGTTCGAGTGAAGGCACTCGGTTCAAAGCATGGAAAGTGAGGATGAGAATGCAGTGGGTCGACAGAAGTTACCTCCCAGAGTTTTTAGCTCGGTCCGCACTCGCTCCAAAGCATTGTTGGAGGCCTCCAAGTCCACGCGCAGCCAGTTCCTTTCATCTTCAAGGTCCTTGTACTGCGTGCCAAGTTCACAAGCCCTTTGAAACCAACAAAGAAAGAAATCCAATCGACAAGAAATACCAACACTCCGAAGTGCAGAAGACCAAAGACGGTCGAATGGGCGGCGCGGTATCCTGGAATAATGTCATATCATCGTTGATCAATGATATCCATGAAACCTGCGTCCAGGGGATGGAGAATTCAACCAAAAGTACACTTGACATGTCGAGTGGCTCGTGTACTCCGCGTACCATAAACAAATTCAAGACAGTCTCTATCAGACCCCCGCCAGTGCAAGCACTCGACGTCGGTCTCGGGAACTACACCCAGTGGGTGCACTCAGAGTGCCCCCACTGGAACGGTTAACACTCGATCCGTCGAGTGATCTGTCGGCCCCGTTCCGCACCTTTGAAGCAGCATCATATAATGGTTGATCAAATGATGTCCATAAAACCTACAAGATAGCTTCGGTGCGAGACGGCTAAGAAAAAAATACACTCGACATGTCGAGTGACAACCATACTCCGCGTATGACAAAAATTCCGATTTAAAGTTTTCAAGACTACTGCTCATCGCCTACGATCAATAGTAGCCTCGGGGACTACACCCAGTGGGTGCACTTAGCATGCCTCCACTGGTTACTAAAACATTCGGCAAGGTCTGTCCTGTCAATTCTCAATGGTCTTTATTAGACCTGCGCCAGTGCAAGCACTCGGTGGCGGTCTCGGGGACTACACCCAGTGGGTGCACTTAGCATGCCCCCACTAGATATGGTAACTCTTGACCTGTCGAGTGGCAGAAGAAAAAAACATGCGTAAGCATAAGCACATCCATCACTCGATCTGTCGAGTGCCATGCCACCCCACTCCGCACCCTTGGAATAGTGTCATATCATGGTTGATCAATGATACCCATGAAACCGACATGGTAGCCTCGGAGTGGTGCGATCAATGGCAAGTGTATCCCGCATACGACAAACTCTAAGACCTCTGCCGGTGCAAGCATTCGACAGCGGTCTCGAGGACTACACCCAGTGGGTGCACTCGGAGTGCCCCCACTGGACCAAATCCTACTCGATTAAAGACCTGATATATTCGAGTGGAGAACCTTGAAACATTCTACAAGCAGAAAACAAACACCCACTGGGTGTACAACCAAAGAAGACATGAATTCAATCGGAAATGTACTTACAATTGAACTTACTCGGACATTGGTGCGAAGCGTTGTGCTAGCGTCATAGGATAACTTGCTGGCCTCGTATGCCTCCTTGGTGTGCAGCAGCATCTGCTCCGCCTGGACCTTTGCAACTCCGGTTTGGTCTTTCGGAACACGATGCAGAGGAAAAGCCGTCACAGGCGGGGTCAGCGTAATGGCTGGGGCAGTCAAGGTTTTGCGAGCAAGTTCGGTTGGAGTTGATGTCACGATAGTCGAAGCAGCTGGTGGGGCACTCGACAAAGGCACTGCAAGGTCAGCTCTGACCCGTGTCGAGTTGCTTATCCCCTGGGAAGATCTGGCGGTCGACCGCTGAGGCGTCTATGCAGTTCTTCGAGTACGTATGTGTGGGGTGCCTAGGGTCTTGTTTCCGCCTCCCGTGCCCCCAAGGTGTTCTTCGTCATCTTCCAGCTGGATGATTTCTGCAGTTATCAATTGCCAATATTAGCTTTTGCAATCGACAAACCGTATTCGAGAAGCAGAACTAAAGACTCGGTTACCTCTGTGGGAAGTGGCTGCATCAGCAGTGTCTACGTCCATTGCTTCCCCTCCGTCACGTTGAGGTGACGTCACTGAAGTAGCAGCTCTGATAGATCAAACGACACTTAGTCAACAAGAGTTCAAAGTCACAATCGACAGCGAAAATTTAAAAGTAAATACTCACGTCGAGACGATGGGCACAACCATCCTCATGTGTGGTAGAGCTTTGCGAGGTTTGGTTACATTCGGCTTGGGTTGCTTCACCGATCGCTCACTCGACTCGACGGTCGAAGGTCGATTCCTTTTCGGGTTCTTCTCACTCGGGACTGGGCCCTTCTCTTCGGTAGTTGCAGGGTCTTGGCGGGACGTAGAACAGCGTTCGACGCGAGGAGGAGACTCGACTTCCTCCTCGTTCTCACCCGAGTCTTCACCTTCGTCTTCATATTCAGAAGAGCCAATGGCATCCACACTGCCGCCCCCGCTCACTCTTCCATCTTCAGGCTAGTTCCCATTGGGTACAGGCGAATACATATGCGTCCATTCCTGCGTGACTCAAACAAGGAAGTCAGTCAATAAATCAATTGATCACTCGACAGTACAAGTACTTCAGTCGAGAAAGTTCAACTTACCAGATTCTTCGACGGGTTTTCGGCCGAGTAAGGCCGGATCCTCTTGGCTCCTAAGGGATTGTCGCATGCCTCGGTGATACTGTGAAGCCATTGCTCGACAGTCTTTTGTGGAACCTCTTCTGGGTGCATCCTGGTCGAATCCTTGGGCCTTGCATAGTGCCACATGGTGTGATCCCTGGCCTGGAGCGGTTGGATCCGTCGATTGAGGAATTTTCCCAAGAGATCCATGCCGGTCACTCCACCCTGGATAAGTTTCACCACGGCATCCACCAAGATTCCCGCTTGGACTTGTTCTTCTTCAGACACCTTTAGAGACTTGGGGACGGCTGGACGATCGAATCTGAAAGGGGAAAGACCAGTCGACATGTTGGGAGAAGCTACATCTTTGCAATAAAACCATGTCGACTGCCAGCCTCTAACAGATTCAGGAAAGGTCATAGAAGGGAAAGAACTACGAGCTCTCTTTTGAAGTCCTAGACCCCCACACAGCTGCAGTACATGAGTTTTCCCATCCTCGGGGAGGGCTTTCTTTACAGTCTGAGATCTAACCGTGAAGATATGCTTGAATAGCCCCCAGTGAGGAGGGCAACCCAGGAAGCACTCGCACAAAGTGATGAAAGCGGACAAGTAGGAAATTGCATTTGACGGGAAGTGGTGGAGCCGAGCACCAAAGAAGTTTAAAAACCCTCTAATGAATGGGTGGGGAGGCATAGAAAAACCTCTTTCGACGTGGGAGAGGAGGAGAACCCACTCTCCTTCGCGCGGCTCCGGCTCGCGCTCTCCCTCCGACAACCTCCAGGCGCCTTCCGCCACAAGCCCGTCGACAACCAGGCCATCGATGTCCGCTTGAGTGACCACCGAGGGGAGAAAGTCTCCTTGGATCCATCCCGGCGGCGCGGTGAACCGAGCGGTCAAGGGCTTCTTGCCCTTGCCTTTCACCGCCCCCTTCTTGGCACGCTCTAACTTCTCCGTCGTACCTTCGTCGTCACGGTGGCTGCGCTCGTTAGAGAAGAGCGGAGTGTTGCGCTGAAGACAGAGGAGGCGGAGGAAGAAAGGAAGATTGGGGAAGATTACTGTGCAATCCGCGGTGCTTCGGGATTTATACCAAGCCGAGTGCTTCACTGACGGGTGGGCCCGCGAGATCACCGCACACGCCAACCGTTGACGACGTCCTATACGTGGCGAAATGACCGGCGTGAGAATCGAGGCGTCATGCCCCCACTTGCCCCAATCGTGGCGTCATCGTCGCTCGCACGCGCGCTTCCCAAATTTTCATATCCCGCAAGATCCGGGTCTCACAGACCGACCCGTCACCTCCAAAGATTCCTTCAGATCACTCGGAACAAAATTGGCATTGAACATTCACTCGGGCACTTTCAAGGCTAAATTGATCCGGGCGAATGATGAAGAGTTCAGTCGACGCAAGTTTCGTTGAAGCCCCGAATATCATTCAGAAGATTTGGTGTCTTGTTCTGAACTGACATCGATATCCCCCATTCACCACTCAAACCCTGATCCATTCGGGGGCTAATGACGAGGATACGTACCTAGGGTAGGGTCCTAGGTCTGACTTACATACCCTACCTAAGGACACTACATTGAAGGACTTGAAGACCACAAGTAAGCTTCCGACTGGATTCCTGGTGACGCTCAAGTCACTCGACAGGCAGTCCACTCGGAGACTTCTTTCTCCACTCGACAGCCGCCTATCACTCGGAAGACTTCATTTCCAGTCGACGCCAGAAGATCAGAAGCCACCCCTAGGAGGCCAACAGGCAGGCATTAGGCCGTTCGTCATTAGTAGCTTTTATTATGTACGTTGCCAGTAACGCTAGTCTTCAAACCCACGATCGGACCCTTGCATGTCGGGTAATTATGAGGGGCAGCGAACTCTATATAAGCCGCCCCTCCCCTCTGGCACAAGGGTTCGCAACCACTGTAATCTTACATTCCACATGACAAAGCTCCAGAGCACTGAGACGTAGGGATGTTACCTCCACGAGAGGGGCCTGAACTCATACATCCCTGTGTACATCCTCGTCGTAGCTAGGACTCTGCCCTCTCCTTCCATACCCCTACTTTCTACTGTCAGGCTCGTTCCCACGACAATTAACTAAACTCCTTATCATGAACATAGTCTAAAGTTGTCTCTGCAAAATTATGTTGTAGATCAATAGTTCGTGTTCTAGCACCCCTGTGTTATTGATACGTTCCTAGAGAAAATAGAGTTGAAAGATGATGGTAGCAATTGTGCGGGCTAGGTCTGTGATCAGAGGATTGTCCTCGGTTGCTACACAGAAAGCTTATGTCCTTAATGTACCACTCGGTGCGCCACCCCCTTAAGCGGTGACTGTGGATGTTGTGAACATTTGATAGGCACGTTCTAATGACTACTGGATAGTTCAGTGCGTCTTGCATTATGGCTTAGAATTCAGGCTGCAAATACGTTTTGAACATCACGGAACATATATGATGTTCTAAGAGCTGAAATTGGATTACAGGCTCATGCCCGTGTTGAGAGGTATGAGACCTCCAACAAATATTCTTTGTCTGCAAGATGAAGGAGAATAGCTCAATCGGTGAGCATGTGCTCACATTGTGTGGATGCTACAATCGCTTGAGTCGAGTGGGAGTTGATCTTCCAGATAAGATAGTGATTGATATGTTTCTCGAAGTCACTGTCACCAAGCTACTAGAGCTCCATGATGGACTATGAACATACCAGGGATGGAAATGATGATCCCTGAGCTATTCGCGATGTTCTACACCGCGAAGGTAGATATCAAGAAGGAGCATCAAGTGTTGATGGTTAGTAAAACTGCTGGTGTCGAGAAGGACAAGGACAAGGAGGGAAACTTCATGGATGGCAAGCCAGTTGCTGCTCTAGTGAAGAAACCCAAGGTTGAACCCAAACCCGAGACTAAGTGCTTCTATTATGAGGAGATCGGTCGCTGAAGCAGAACAACCCTAGATACTTAGTGGATAAGAAGGCTGGCAATGTCGACAGAAGTATATTTGATATACATATTGTTGATGTGTACCTTGCTAGTACTCCAAGTAGCACCTGGGTATTAGATACCGGTTCGATTGCTAATGTTAGTAACTCGAAGTAAAAGCTACGGAATATATGGAGACTAGCTAAGGGCGAGGTGATGATGTGTGTTGGAAGTGTTTTCAAGGTTGATGTGATCACCATCGCACGCTCTCTCTACCTTCGGGATTAGTGATGAACCTAAATAAGTGTTATTTGATGTTTGCGTTGAGCATGAACGTGATTAGATCGTATTTATTGCAATACGGTTATTCATTTAAGATAGAGAATAATGGTTATTCAGTTTACACGAATAAAACCTTCAATGGTCATACATGTTCATAATATTGATGCCACAAGATGCAAAGTTCATAATATTGATGCCACAAGATGCAAAGTTAATAAGGATAGTAACACATACTTGTGGCACTGCCGCTAAAGGTCATATTGGTGAAAAGCGCATGAAGAAACTCCATGCCGATGGATCTTTGGACTCACTCGATTTCCAATCGGTTGAGACATGCAGACTGCCTGATGGGCAAGATGACTAAGACCATGTTTTCCGGTATGATGGAGCAGGCTATGCGGTCCAATGAGTGTTGTAGTGTGCGATGAATATCGTTATTTTCTTACATTCACTGATGATGTGAGTAGATATGGGTATGTTTATGTTAGCAACCTAACAGTTCCTCTCTCGATCTATTGCTCTTACACACGAATTCGAGTAGAAATTAGGGATTACAATCCCTGGATACAGGAGTTGGGAGGAAGGAGGAAGGAGGGAGAGCCGCCGTCGGGTTCGCACCGTGATCCACTGGATACCCAGAACGATGCAACCTCCCTCGTACTTCTAGTCTCCATCTTTAGTGGTTTCCTGATGGGCCGTCCCATGTACCGGTCCAAGGCCGGACATCCCTCCCTTATTGAAATGCGGCTTGACCTCAAGCCAACACAACCCAGACCCCGCCCGGATTCCATTGCAGTCGATGTTGATAGACTTGATCGTAGTCACAATGGTCGCTGAAGCTGGGGTGGACTTCAACGAAGCAAAAAAGTTGTTGTGGCCAATGGAAGACCCACCGAAGAAGGCGTCAATGAAGTAGCTCTTGTCAACATGGCCATGGTCAAAGTTGAGGTAGTACTCATGGTCGACGGAGCCTTGTGCGAAGTTGATGGTGGCGGTGATGACACCCCTCCCTTCTTGAAAATGCCCTTGGTTGTAGAAGGTATTGGGCGCCTGAGTCGATTGGAGTCCAAGCGGACGATGAAGTGAAATGTTGCTAGCGTGGATGAGGTAGTGCTTGTGGTCGACGGGACCTTGCTCGAAGGTGACGACGACAGCTATGACGCTGCTATCTCCTTGGAACTGTTCCACACCAATGTCATTTCCATCATGTTCGGTACCAATAGCAGTCCTTTTGGCAAAAGCAGTTTTGAGTGCGTGCATGTCATGCTTCCTTTCGAAAATGGGATTTGCATAGACACAAACAAAAGTAGACCTCCTGGATCCCATATCATTCCCAACTTGGAGGTTCCCATGCCACACTCCCTCACATGAAGAATAGTGGTAAAGCGATGGCCAGATGGATGCCCACGGAAGAAACACCAACTATTATAATCCTCAGGCTGCCACTTAGAGAGGTCCAGCTGAATACTGATAGATAACCTCTGCTGATAACACCCATCTTTGCACACATCAAGCGCCAGAAACAGTTCAAGACAACAGATTATTCTCATGGCACAAACTGAGAAATAACCCAGACCTGAGTTGGCCCTTTGAAAATCCACCAATAGTCGTTGATGAAACACAGGAATGATTGAAGTATCTGGAGTCCAGTGAAACCTTAGTTTATGCCCAAAAAGGAGAGCAGCCGTAGCAAAAAATCTGGGATCTGAATAATGGAGCTTTGTTGCCAATTGTACAGTCAGAACCACAAACAGTCTTAAGAATCTCCAAAGACCAGTTATGATTGAGCTCAAATGATATTTGTTTAGAAAGCAAAGAAGGCAATATGAAAATATGTGGTGAATTTTTTTCCTGCGATGGATGCTTGTCCCACTGCCATTACACTGTGATACTAGCTAGACCGAAAGACAGTAATGCACAAAATTGTACAGCTCTGAAGTCGCCTGAAAGTGGTGGCCATGGTAGCTTCAGCAGCACATGCTCTCGAGCACGTACATCATAAGTTGACTGTACAAAAGAGATCACTGGCCACCACTCCGTAGCACCCCAATTCACCTCACCCAATAACTGCATTATCTGTTGATTCCGAAGAGGAATAACTTTTGGCATCATAGGGATCCAACCATCAGGCTTCTCATAGGGACAAGATTTCATCTGGACACTTGGTAGATACCTCCAGGATGTTCTCAGATCCGCACTTCTCAAAATTTTCAGAACATCAATGGCCTCACTACAGCAGACTACTTCATATAACAAGCCAAAAATGGTACATACTGCCATGTATATCTGTCAGAGTTAAGGCACCCTTGTTCAGTTATGCTAGTTGGAGCAGTACACAATAATTTATGGAACAGAATCAATTGAGGACCGATATTGTTTGTCATGTTGCAAACACCCCAATTCCTTGTGCTCCTAAATAGATGCATTGGCTGCTCCCTGAACAACCATAGATGGAGTTCATGAACAAAAGTAGTCACCTATAAGTTACAATAGGTAGCACTAGTACAACAGACCTCTGATGTTCGCTCTCCTGTAGGTGGCCTGAGCAATAGTATCAAATGCACCGGCATGCTCAATACATGCACTGGTCGGCAATAGCATGAAAATGATGGCCAAGGTGGCTTCAGCTGGATAATCTCTTGACTGAACTCGAACAGTAGCCGTGGCTTTGGTTGAGGCTCATGACCGGCGCTAGATAGGTCATAGCTTTCTCGCTCAGCTGAAACAGACATCATCCATTCTTCATATGTAACTTGTGGCAGCAGCCTCTCATGCTGCAGAATCGTGCCCTCATGGGAGTAAACAAAAGACGGCCACGGTGTCAGCCGTATCAACAGTCCTTTGTGCCTTGCGGGCGACAAGACGTCCAGGTCATGGTTTTGGAACGACGATGTGGCAACGACTTGGTTCGAACAATCTGTCAAACAACTCACGAGTGTCTTGGTGATGCAGTCTAGGGGCACATCGTAGGTAACCTCAAAGACCTCCTTGGCTTTTGTGGTGGATGAGGAAACGCCGGGAGGTACTGCAGGTGTGGTGAGGACATCAGCAGGGGCCTCTATCATTGCGTACTCGTCCGGGTTGGAAGACACCACCATGGCGGTTACCACTTCGACACCGCAGGTGGCGTTGATGTCAAGGGAGTCAACGCTCACAGCAGAGTCAGTGAACTGATCAACCTCCTTGTCTTTGAGGTCGACGGCAGGCTCATGGTAAACGATGGTGGTAGCGTCACGGGCCCCATTGAAGCTGGTGGTTGCGACAACTTGGTTCGAGCCATCCGTCGAACAGGTGACGGACACCACCGCGATGCAGGCAGGGGTGCATCATGGATGACCTCGAGCACGTCCTGCGCCTTGTTGTTGGAGCAGTAGACGCCCGGGACAGTCATGGACGAGGCGTGCGTCGTAGTTGACGTCGCCGGATCGTCGTAGTTGACGTCGCCGGATCGACAAGGGTGGTAACCATTGGAGGGTCACCCACGTGTCTAATGCCCAACACTGGGCTCATCTCCTCCGCCTTAGCGCATAATCTCTCGAGATACCACAACAACTGTTCCTTGGAAGACATGGCATCCCACTCCGGTGGTAAGACGGCGGGCATGGCATCGTCGCCGGTGAAAGGGATGAATCAGGTCTGGGAGAAAAAAAATGGGAGGTGGAAGGGTGGTGGACTGGTTCTGAATACCAGATGTTAGCAATCTAACAGTTCCTCTCTCGATCTATTGCTCTTACACACGAATTTGAGTAGCAATTAGGAATTACAATCTCTGGATACAGGAGTTGGAGAAGGAGGAAGGAGGGAGAGCCGTCGGCGGGTTCGTGTCGTGATCCACTAGATACCCAGAACGATGCCACCTCCATCATACTTGTAGTCTCCAGCTTCGGTGGTTTCCTGATGGGCCAGGCCCATGTACCGGTCCAGGGCCTCACAATTTACTTAATGAAACACAAGTCTGAAACATTTGAAAAGTTCAAACAAATTCAGAGTGAAGTTTGAGATCATCGTGACAAGAAGATAAAAATGTCTACGATATGATCGTGGATGTGAATATCTGAGTTACGAGATTGGTATACAACTTAAGACAATGTGAAAGTTTTTCACAACTCATGCCACTTGGAACACCATAGTGTGATGGTGTGTCCGAACGTCGTAGTCGTGCTCTATTAGATATGGTGTGTACTATGATGTCTCTTATCATTTTGCCACTATCGTTTTGTGGTTATGCATTAGAGACAACTACATTCACTTTAAATAGGGAATCATATAAATCCATTGAGGTGACACCGTATAAATTATGGTTTTGCAGAAACTTAAGATGTCGTTTCTCAGAGTTTGGGAGTGCGACGCTTATGTCTGATAAGCTCGAACCCAAAGCGGAGAAATGTGTCTTCATAGGATACCCAAAAGAGACGGTTGGGTACACCTTCTATCTCAGATCCGAAGGCGAAGTGTTTGTCGCTAAAAACGGGTCATTTCTCTCGAAAGAGTTTCTCTCGAAAGAGCCTACATCAGTTGAAGAGGAAGTCAATGATGATGATCATGAAGCTTCAGATCAAGTTACTATCGACAAGGGCACATATTGCTCCTAAGTGGTACGGTCTTGGAGGTCATGTTGTTAGACAACAGTGAACCTACGAGATATGAAGAAGCAATGGTGGGCCCGGATTCGAACAAATGGCTAGGAATCATGAAATCCAAGAAAGGATCCATGTATGAAAACCAAGTATGGACTTTGATAGACTTGCCCGTTGAACGGCAGGCCGTTGAGTACAAATGACCTTTAAGAAGAAGACATACGCTGATGGTAAATGTCACCATTTATAAAGCTCGACTTGTCGCAAATAAGTTTCCGACAAGATCAAGGAGTTGAGGACGATGAGACTTTCTCAACCATAGCGATGCTAAATTCTGTTGGAATTATGTTAGCAGTTGCTGCATTATTCGATTATGAAATCTAGCAGATAGATGTCAAAACATCATTTCCTTAATAGTTTCCTTGAGTAAAGGTTGTGTGTGATACAACCAGAAGGTTTTGTCGGTCCTAAGGATGCTAAAAGTATGCAAGCTCTAGCGATCTTTCTATGGGCTGGAGCAAACATCTCGGAGTTGGAATAAACGCTTTGATGAGGTGATCAAAGTTTTTGGGTTTATACAAAGTTTATGAGAAACTAGTATGTACAAGAAAGTGAGTGGGAGCACTATAGAATTTCTGATAAGTATATGGATGACATATTGATG
The DNA here is from genome assembly GCA_022496015.1 of Hordeum marinum. Lineage (NCBI taxonomy): Eukaryota > Viridiplantae > Streptophyta > Magnoliopsida > Poales > Poaceae > Hordeum > Hordeum marinum. Next base: position 37,964,108 of record CM039672.1, on the reverse strand, counting down.
ATAAAAAATGATGTTGAATTTCTGGAAAGCATAAAGGATTGTTTGAAAGGAGTTTTTCAAAATAAGACCTGAATAAAGCTACTTGGATATTGAGCATCGAGATGCTATGGAGATAGATCAAGACGCCTGATAAGATTTTTCAATGAACACATACCTTGACAAGAGTTTGAAAGAGTTCAAAATGGACCAGTCAAAGAAGGAGTTCTTGCCTGATTTGTAAGGTGAGGGAGTCCTCGATTAAGGGGTCCTCGGCAGGCCGACCTATTTCTATGGGCCAAACTAGATGGGCCATTTACCAAACACAGGGTTCATTAAAGACCCTATCTCTAGGATGGAAGGTTCGGGAAGCACGGCTTGTACTCCACATTTGATGTAGCGAATAGGCACGTTTATCTCTTCGGCGTGTAATCAACCATGTGTAAACCCTAGATACCCTTGGCGTCTATATAAGCCGGAGGGTTTTAGGTTGTAGTGATAGAACAACTCATCTAGGGTTAGCTATTCGATCTCGAGGTAGATCAACTCTGTAAACCCCCCATATCATCAATACAACCAAGCAGGACATAGAGTATTACCTCCATAGGAGGGCCCGAACCTGGGTAAATCTGTGTCCCCTTCGTCTCCTGTTACCATCGGTTCTAGTCTCACAGTTCGGGACCCCCAACCCGAGATCTGCCGGTTTTGACACCGACATTGGTGCTTTCATTGAGAGTTCCTCTATGAGCACCCAAGGAATCGATGTCTCGCCTTGTCATCAACGAAGAGGTCCGCAACATGGACACTTCCGTCCCCGGACAAATCTTCGCCTTCGGCAATGTTGTGCTGCACGCCGACCCGACCGGCCATCTAAGCCGTGTCGAGACCTTTGCCCCTGATCGAGAGGTCAGATTCGGGAACCTAGAGTTCTTCGTGGACTCTTGGGATGACTTGTCACTAATCGGGCTTGCGACTTCACTTGTCACACCCGAAGACTCTGAAACTTTAACCTCGAGTTCCTTCTTCAGACACGCTAATGGGGTTAACCACAGTGGTGTTCCAGCTCCTGGTCCAGATCCGACCATAGTGTCGGAAGGCCGGATACTTGTTCTTGCCGAACATCCCTCTCATTCGGACGCATTGGAGGTTAACTCTGAAAGTTTCGAACAGTATGACCCTATCGAGCTCTCGACGTTCGATGAAGCCCTAGATCGGATCTTGTCGATGGAAATTTCCAATGATTCAGCCTCGATCTATGCTCAAATTGGTTACGGTGCGGGTCAGGACGAATTTTTTGACCCACCCACCACCCACTTGATAGCCAAAGTCGAAGATTTAACCGACATGCTGGACTATGCCTCCGAGGAGGCAGAATACAAAGATGAAGAGGACAACGCTCCCACCCCTGTTAACACCGGGCGATGGGCCACCACTTCTAGATATGACGTCTACATGGTGGACACTGCTAATGCTGACAAAACGCTAATAATGACGGCGACAAGTCGGGCGACGCACCGTCAAGGCGCCGGAAACCGCATAAGCGGTCCATAGGCAAAAAGGAAAGGAAAGCTATTATCGGCACCGGGGACAGAGATACCCCCAAGGACCGTGATGACCGGATATCCCCGAACACCCGTCAGAGGGTCAAGAAAGGCCTGAGGACCAGAGCAACCTCGACGACTTCAACGATTCTAAGGATGATAACTACCTCCCCACTGTCGAGGAGGAGGACATCCCAGAAGTTGATGACTTGGACATCCCTGATAACCATGAAGATCAGGAATTGTTCAGATAGCAGCTCATAGCTACGGCTCGCAGCCTGAAAGCTAAGGAACGGCAACTCAAAGCCGAACAGGATGACCTCAATGATTCATGGACAAGAGTCCTCTCAGCTGAGGAAGGACATGGTACCGGTCTGCTGGACCAGCCCAAGAGCTATCCACGAAGAAGGCTGATGTCGCAATTTGACGATGAGCTGACTGATACTCCGTCTCTGAAATATACTCCATACGACAAGCCAGACCACCCTCCTCGCGGGCGTGATCGGACGGCTGACGACACCGGTTTTAGACCGGTGATACCCCGAAGACGGGGAAAGGAGCCACTAGACCCAATGACAGGTTCGACCTGCGAGATGACCTAGATCACAGAGCAGGCCGTACAAGATCCATCTACGGATCCAGAGGCTACTCACCCGACACATGGGATGGGTACAAACCATGGCTTGACCGAACTAATAACAGAGATCGGGAACTTAACCGAGCTAGAACAGACGCCGATTACAGGCGCGACATAGCTCGGGTTCGAGGCGCCGCTCACCCGCTATGTTTCATGGATGAGGTGATGCCGCATCAGTTCCAGGAAGGGTTTAGACCCATGAACATCGAACAGTACGATGGGACAACGGACCCAACCATATGGATCGAGGACTTCCTCCTCCACATCCACATGGCTCGAGGAGATGATCTCCATGCCATCAAATACCTCCCCCTTAAACTCAAGGGGCCAGCTCGGCACTGGCTAAACAGCCTCCTCGACAACTCGATCAGATGCTGGGAAGACTTGGAGGATGCATTCCGCTCTAACTTCCAGGGAACCTATGTTCGGCCGCCGGATTCCTCCAACCTAAGTAACGTCGTTCAGAAGCCCAGAGAGCGTGCTCGGCAATTCTAGAATCGGTTTTTCACCAAGAAGAACCAGATTGTCGACTACCCGGACGCCAAGGCAATAGCCTCCTTTGTTGGGAGACGTAGTAGTAAATCAAAAAAATTCCTACGATCACCAAGATCTATCCATGGAGAAACCAGCAACGAGCGGGGAGAGATTGCATCTTCATACCTTTGAAGATCGCTAAGCGGAAGCGTTACAAGAACGCGGTTGGTGGAGTTGTACTCGCAGCGATCCAGATCGCGGTGGATTCCGATCTCAGTGCCGAACAATGGCGCCTCCGCGTTCAACACACGTGCAACCCGATGACATCTCCTACGCCTTCATCCAGCAAGGAGGAAGGAGAGGTTGAGGGAGAGCTCCGGCAGCACGACGGCGTGGTGACGGTGGAGCTACGTGAACTCCGACAGGGCTTCGCCAAGCGCTATGGAGAACGAGGAAGAGGAAGGGTAGGGCTGCGCCGAGAGAGAGAGAGAGAGAAGTCGTGTCTCAAATCAGCCCAAACCCTTGCATATATATAGGAGGAGGGAGAGGGAGGGCTGCCTTGGCCCCTCCTCCAAGGAGGAGAGGTTCGACCGAACTAGGGGGAGAGTCCACCTCCCACAAGGGAGGTGGATCTCCTCCTTTTAAATCCTTTTGCCCTTTATCTCTTTATCCTAGCCGCATGGGCCTTTCTAGAAGGTCTTGGCGAGCCCAATAAGGGCTGGCACACCTCCTCTAAGGGCCCACGAAGTCCTTTGGTCGTCACACCCCTCCCGGGGGTCCTCCGGCACCCTCCCGACACTCCCGGTACACTACCGATGAGACCGAAAACTTTCCGGTGACCAAAACTGGACTTCCTATATATCAATATTTACCTCCAGACCATTCCGGAGCTCCTCGTGACATCCGAGATCTCATCCGGGAGTCCGAACAACCTTCGGTAATCATGTATACCATTTCCCTATAACCCTAGCGTCATCGAACCTTAAGTGTGTAGACACTACGGGTTCGTGAGACATGTAGACATGACCGAGACACCTCTCCGGTCAATAACCAACGGCGGGATCTGGATACCCATGTTGGCTCCCACATGTTCCACGATGATTTCATCGGATGAACCACGATGTCGGGGGTTTAATCAATCCCATATACAATTCCCTTTGTCTGTCGGTATGATACTTGCCCGAGATTCGATCGTCGGTATCTCTATACCTTGTTCAATCTCGTTACCAACAAGTCTCTTTACTTGTTCCGTAACACATTATCCCGTGGCTAACTCCTTAGTCACATTGAGCTCATTATGATGATGTCTTACCGAGTGGGCCCAGAGATACCTCTCCGTCACACGGAGTGACAAATCCCAATATCGATTCGTGCCAACCCAACAGACACTTTCGGAGATACCCATGTGCACCTTTATAGCCACCCAGTTATGTTGTGACATTTGGCACACCCAAAGCATTCATACGGTATCCGGGAGTTGCACAATGTCATGGTCTAAGGAAACGATACTTGATATTGAAAAGCTTTAGCAAATGAACTACACGATCTTGTGCTATGCTTAGGATTGGGTCTTGTCCATCACATCATTCTCCTAATGATGTGATCCCGTTATCAATGACATCCAATGTCCATGGTCATGAAACCGTGACCATCTATTGATCAACGAGCTAGTCAACTAGAGGCTCACTAGGGACATGTTGTGGTCTATGTATTCACACATGTATTACGGTTTCCGGTTAACACAATTATAGCATGAACAATAGACAATTATCATGAAACAGGAAATACAATAATAACCATTTTATTATTGCCTCTAGGGCATATTTCCAACAGTCTCCCACTTGCACTAGAGTCAATAATCTAGTTACATTGTGATGAATCGAACACCCATAGCAATCTGGTGTTGATCATGTTTTGCTCGTGAGAGAGGTTTAGTCAACGGATCTGCGACATTCAGATCCGTATGCACTTTACAAATATCTATATCTCCCTCCTGAATGTAATCATGGATAGAGTTGAAGCGGCGCTTGATGTGTCTTGTCTTCTTGTGAAACCTGGGCTCCTTCGCAAGGGCAATAGCTCCAGTGTTGTCATAGAATAGAGTCATCGGGCCCAACGCACTTGGAATTACTCCTAGGTCGGTGATGAACTTCTTCATCCAGAGTCCTTCCTTTGCTGCTTCCGAAGCAGCTATGTACTCCGCTTCACATGTAGATGCCGCCACGACGCTTTGCTTGCTGCTGCACCAGCTGACTGCCCCTCCGTTCAAAACATACACATATCCGGTTTGCGACTTGGAGTCGTCCGGATCTGTGTCGAAGCTAGCATCGACGTAACCCTTTACGACGAGCTCTTCGGCACCTCCATATACGAGAAACATCTCCTTGGTCCTTTTCAGGTACTTCAGGATATTCTTGACCGCTATCTAGTGTTCTGCTCCGGTATCACTTTGGTACCTCCCTACCAAACTTATGGCAAGGTTCACATCAGGTCTGGTACACAACATGGCATACATAATAGAGCCTATGGTTGAAGCATAGGGGATGACACTCATCTCTTCTCTATCCTTTGTCGTGGTCGGGCATTGAGTCGTACTCAATCTCACACCTTGTAACACAGGCAAGAACCCCTTCTTGGACTGATCCATATTGAACTTCTTCAATATCTTGTCAAGGTATGTGCTTTGTGAAAGACCTATGAGGCGTCTCGATCTATCTCTATAGATCTTGATGCCTAATATGTAAGCAGCTTCTCCAAGGTCCTTCATTGAAAAACACTTATTCAAGTAGGCCTTTATGCTTTCCAAGAGTTCTATATCATTTCCCATTATTAGTATGTCATCCACATATAATATGAGAAATGCTACAGAGCTCCCACTCACTTTCTTGTAAATACAGGGTTCTCCATAAACTTGTATAAACCCAAACGCTTTAATCACCTCATTAAAGCGAATGTTCCAACTCCGAGATGCTTGCACCAGCCCATAGATGGAGCGCTGGAGCTTGCATACTTTGTTAGCATCTTTAGGTTCGACAAAACCTTCCAGCTGCATCATATACAATTCTTCCTTAAGGAAACCACTAAGGAATGCCGTTTTGACGTCCATTTGCCAGATCTCATAATCATAAAATGCGGCAATTGCTAACATGATTCGGACAGACTTCAGTATCGCTACGGGTGAGAAAGTCCCATCGTAGTCAACTCCTTGAACTTGTCAATAACCCTTAGCGACAAGCCGAGCCTTATAGATGGTTACATTACCATCCGTGTCAGTCTTCTTCTTAAAGATCCATTTATTTTCAATGGCTCACTTATCTGTAGCGACCCGACTTGGAGAGGTCAAGCCTCTGTGTGTTCTGTGCCATCCCTGGATCAGTATGCTGGCACACAGAGTACACCAATGTATATATCAAAGTGCAATCACATGTAATTAACGTAAAACTGATATATACCTCAAAAAATCTCAGCGGAAAACAGTCAACGGGAGTGGAGTCCCAATAACACCAATGGCAGGTTGAGTGTAGACCGTAACCCTGAATCGTACTCTTACCCGTCGTAGAGCTTATCTGCAACATAAGACGTTGCAGCCGTGTAGGTCAGTACATTGAATGTATCGGCAAGATCACCATAGAAGAAACAGAAGATAAAAACTATTCTATATGCAGTAAGGCTTTGTGGCTCTGTGTCTGAGTTTTTGCAAAAAAGCTGGTTTTATTTTCTTTTCCTACAAGAAAGGAATATACGGAGTTTCACTATAGAGTTACCTAACAAGACATGGTTCCGCCAACCGATGTATTAATGCCCACAAGTATCATAAGTTGCCCAAAATTAATTATCAGTCTAGTGTTGAGAGTTCAGAGATAGATCCAAGTCCAGAGGCTCAAATTGTCCGTAACCGGGGACACGGCTAATCAATTAGGTTTAACTCTGCAGAGTGTTGTGTACTTTACCCACAAGATTCGTTCCCTCCTGGTAAGTCCTCGCACTGCCGGGTGTTTGAGAACAGGATGAACGAAACATGGTCTTTCAGAGTGTTTCCCTGACTACTGTCAGTGCCCATCCTTTCCTAACGTCGACTACATCTCGTAGCACTGCCCAGCCAGAGTCACAACAAAGATCAACCAAGCCAGAGCCCATAATGACTTGTGGCTACACAGGTAAGCTTCCGGGCATGAAGTATTCATCCGTCTCTTTGAGTCTGGGTGAAGCTTTCCGCAAGATGTCATGGCGCTTCTCCATGCATCCTGGCCATCCACTGGTTACTCTAGGTATGCCCAATCAACCATCCTTCACCCAGTAGTGTGTATTGAAAACTTGTTTCTCGAGTCTCGAAGTCTTGAGGTCTTCAAGATGCAGGACTTGAAGATGCCTTCATGAAGTTGTCGTATTGACGTAGAGTCCTCCTTCTCACACCACTCACGAACACTCATACCAGACCCCGTCTACTTTAGCATAGCATTAAAATAACTAACGTTCCCGGGGCTTTAGTAACAAGTGGTGGGTTCCTACCTCATGCATTCTACTTGACTACAAGAATTTTCAATAACACTACTGGAGGGATTTGTTGGAAGATATCACTACATGCAATAAAACATAGGTATGAACAAAATGTCAAAGTGAACTTGTCTGTACTGTTGATGAAGATAATATCGCTCTCGGAAAATTACATGATAGCCTATTCGTCACTCTCCGGTGAAAATCTATATAATCAAACATTGCATTCATATAAGCAATCATACTAGCAATCAATTCTAACACACAAGGATAACACAAGAGTAAACACTAAGGGTTTGTGATGAAGGAAATACTTAAGACAAAACTCAAAACAACAAAACTTCATCAATGTATCACAAAACCAAAAACAACAAGGTTGTGATGAAGGAAATACTTAAGACAAAACTCAAAACAACAAAGTTTTTATCAACACAACTAAAGTTGGTTTTCTCTACAAATAAAAAAATATTTTCAAAAGTAAAAACACAAAACAAAGTAAAATATAATCAAAATTAGTTTAGTAAATATTTTACTTAGTAAAAAGAATTACTTTTGAAGAATAACTAAGAACTAAGAAAACAATACTCTAGCAACATAAGTTTTTAACTACTAGAACATATCATCAAGAAAACACCAAGTTAATAAAAGAAAAACAAATTTTAAAGCAAATAATTAATAGAAAGTATTTTCACATAAATCTTTGTTTCGCAAAAAGAACTAATTGAAAAGTTTTTATAAAGATTCTTCTTTTGATATAAAACAAGGTCATCCTTGATTTAAACCACAAACAATCTCAACTATAATACAAATTGTTTCTGGTCTAAACTTAGATTAACAGAAAATCAATCTTATAAAACACTTTGTGGAAACTATTTTCAAATAGTGGATCAAACTAGCAATGAAAATCAAATTGCAAGTTATAATTGAACTAGAATTGATTTTCATGCAATCAACTGATAAAATAATATTTGTTTGAAGGGCTACTGTTATCTAACAGAAACCTTTATAAAATCTATCACTAATATAAAAGAAAATAATTTAAAACAAAAGGAATATAAATAAACCTAAAAAGATCTAAAACAGAATCTGTTTTGTTAACAAATGCTAATTTAAAATTTTATAAAAAAATCTAAATTTTTACCTACTGACAACTAAGGTCACTAGTGACAAGTAGCAAAAATAATCAACTCAAAATAAATTTTTAAACTCAAAATATTCAGAAAATAAGATCTAAATCAAATCTGTTTGAATCAATTTTAAATTATTCTAATTTGGTCAAACTTTATATGTACAGAAACTACATAAAATTTGTGACACAATGCAAAAAGAATCAAATTAAAACAATTAAAAAGATAAAAGATATGATTAAAACAAAAATAGAACTAAATCTGTAAAAGAAACTAAAATAGAAAAAAGAAAAATTATCCTAACAGACAGGGGTACACGTGGCGGTTTCTTATTGGCTATGGGTGTGTGCGCGTGGGTGCTAACGAGCGGACGGCCGGGCCTTAGAAGAAAACGTTTCGCTGTTTAAGTCATCTAATATGGATCGTTGGATCCAGATCCAACGTCTACAGAGGAGAGGTGGTGAGCTCACAAGGTTAGGTCACCGGCGATGGAGGATTCCGGCAAGGCAAGGGCTCGGCGGTGCACGGGGAGGTGGCTCCGGTGGTCGGGGACGGCGTCTGAGAGGTCTTGTCGACGGAGGCGGACCTCCGGCGTCCGTTGGTGGTGACGGCGAGGCGAGGGGGCATCGGAGTTGAGTGGCACGAGCTCTTAGAGCTTCGGGAGGTGGCCCACTCCGGCGTGGTCGTCGACGTGGGTGCTCTGGTGGGTCTGGGGTCCAAGCGAGGGGATGGGGAGGTGCGCACGAGAGTGGGGAAACGGTTGCTGGGCTCGGGAGGCGGGGAGGGGATCAGGGGCGAGCGGCAGCTCAATAATGGCGCGGCGGTGACCGAAACTCCGACGAGCTATTACGGTACGAGAGGGCATGGGCAGGGGGGAAATGGGGGAAACGAGGTGTGGGGTCGTCGAGGCTTTTATAGGAGGGGTCAGGGATGCTCCAGATGGCAAGGGGAGGGGGATCCGGCGCGGTGGTTGCCGGCAAGGTGAGGGGAGCGAGAGGAGGGAGGTGACCGCAGGGTTAGCGGGATCGGGCGGTGGGACCACACGGTCAGTGAGAGAGAGAGAGGGCGCGACACCGGTGGCCGGTGCGGAGGGATTTCGGGAGGGGTTATGGGCAGGTGGGCCGATGGACTTTCCTAATTATAACATTTTTCCTTTTATTAATTTCCAAAGCATTGAAATCTCATTTATGGCCATCAATTTATTTCTAACATATATATATATATCAAATTGATCAGGGAAATAAATGCTATTTAATGAACATTTTTCCTCTGTCAAAATGAATACTTTAAAAAAATATTTTCAGAAAATGCCTAAATTGGTTTTAATTCTTTGCAATAAATTTTCAAATACCCCCTAGGTTTTATGATTCAAAAACTTCACAAAATACTCCATGGTTTGGAGTGTCACATTACTCCTCTCAAATTTTGTCAAGGGATTTGAATTCTTTCAAACTTTAAATTGGAAATTCAAATATGAAAATATCTCCATTTCAGGAATTTTCAAATAGTTTTCAAATTCACTTTCCAAATTTTTTTATATTGAAGAAGTCATGTCATCTACTCTCACTAATTTGAAAAGTATTAAACTTGAAATCAAACAGAAAGGGGAAAGTCATTTTATTTCCTCTCATTCAAAAGTTTTTTTTCAAAAGTTTCAAATTTCACTCAATTTCAATCACTCAAGCAAACAAACATTTATTCTAATATTTCTTATAACATTCCAAAATTTGGGATGTTACATTATCATCAGGCAAGTCCACCAAAGTCCATACTTTGCTCTCATACATGGATCCTATCTCGGATTTCATGGCCTCAAGCCATTTGTTGGAATCCGGGCCCGCCATCGCTTCTTCATAGTTCGAAGGTCCACCGTTGTCTAACAACATGATCTCTAGGACAGGGTTGCCATACCACTCTGGTGTGGAACGTGTCCTAGTGGACCTTCGACATTCAATAGTAACTTGATCTGAAGTTTCATGATCATCATCATTAACTTCCTCTCCAGCTGGTGTAGGCTCCACAGAAACAACTTCCTGTGATGCGCTACTCTCCGGTTCGAGTGGAGGTACAATTACCTCATCAAGTTCTATTTTCCTCCCACTTACTTCTTTCGATAGAAACTCTTTCTCGAGAAAGGATCCATTCTTGGCAACAAAGACTTTGCCCTCGGATCTTAGGTAGAAGGTCTACCCAATAGTCTCTTTGGGATATCCTAAGAAGACGCACTTTTCCGCTTTGGGTTCGAGCTTCTCAGGTTGAAGTTTCTTCACATAAGCATCACATCCCCAAACTTTTAGAAACGATAGCTTAGGTTTCTTTCCAAACCATAATTCATACGGTGTCGTCTCAACGGATTTTGACGGTGCCTATTTAAAGTGAATGCGGCAGTCTGTAATGCATATCCCCAAAATGATAGCGGTAAGTCGGTAAGAGACATCATAGATCGTACCATATCTAATAGAGTGCGATTACGACGTTCAGACACACCATTTCGCTGAGGTGTGCCACGCGGTGTGAGTTGTGAAACAATTCCACATTTCCTTAGGTTTGTGCCAAACTCGTGACTTAAATATTCTTCGCCACGATCAGATCATAGGCACTTTATTTTCCTGTCATGTTGATTCTCTACCTCACTCTGAAATTCCTTGAACCTTTCAAAAGTTTCAGACTTATGTTTCATTAAGTAGACATACCCATATCTACTCAAGTCATCAGTGAGGGTGAGAACATAACGGTAGCCACCACGAGCCTCGACACTCATTGGACCGCATACATCGATATGTATTATTTCCAACAAGTCAGTTGCTTGCTCCATTGTTCCGGAGAACGGAGTCTTGGTCATCTTGCCCATGAGGCATGGTTCGCCCGTGTCAAATGATTCGAAATCAAGAGACTCCAAAAGTCCATCAGTATGGAGCTTCTTCATGCGTTTGACACCAATATGACCAAGGCGGCAGTGCCACATGTAAATGGGACTATCGTTATCAGCCTTACACTTTTTGGTACTCACACTATGGACATGTGTAACATCACGTTTGAGATTCATCAAAAATAAACCATTGATCAGCGGGGCATGACCATAAAACATTTCTCTCATATAAATAAAACAACCGTTATTCTCAGATTTAAATGAGTAGCCATCTCGCATCAAGCAAGATCCAGATACAATGTTCATGCTCAAAGCTGGTACTAAATAACAATTATTAAGGTTTAACACTAATCCCGAAGGTAGATGTAGAGGTAGCGTGCCGACAACGATCACATCGACCTCGGAACCATTCCCGACGCGCATCATCACCTCGTCCTTTGCCAGCCTCCGCTTATTCCGTAGCTCATGCTTGGAGTTACAAATGTGAGCAACTGCACCGGTATCAAATACCCAGGAGCTACTACGAGCACTGGTAAGGTACACATCAATAACAAGTATATCACATATACCTTTAACGTTGCCGTCCTTCTTATCCGCTAAGTACTTGGGGCAGTTCCACTTCCAGTGACCGGTACCCTTGCAATAAAAACACTCATTCTCAGGCTTGGGTCCATTCTTGTTCTTCTTCTTCCCGGCAACTTGCTTACCGGGCGCGGCAACAACTTTGCCATCCTTCTTGAAGTTCTTCTTACCCTTGCCTTTCTTGAAACTAGTGGTCTTATTCACCATCAACACTTGATGCTCCTTTTTGATCTCGACCTCCGCTGATTTCAGCATCGAGTACAACTCAGGAATGGACTTCTCCATCCCTTGCATGTTGTAGTTCATCACAAAGCTCTTGTAGCTAGGTGGAAGCGACTGGAGGATTCTGTCAATGACCGAGTCATCCGGGAGATTAACTCCTAGCTGAGTCAAGCGGTTGTGTAGCCTAGACATCTTGAGGATGTTCTCACTGACAAACTATTCTCCTGCATCTTACAACTGAAGAACTTGTCAGAGACGTCATATCTCTCGACCCGGGCATGAGCTTGGAAAACCAGTTTCAGCTCTTGGAACATCTCATATGCTCTGTGTTGCTCAAAACGCTTTTGGAGCCCCGGTTCTAAACTTTAAAGCATGCCGCACTAAACAAGGGAGTAATCATCGCAGCGAGAATGCCAAGCGTTCGCAACGTCTTGCTCTATGGGGAGAAGGGGTGGGTCACCTAGCGGTGCATCGAGGACATACAATTTCTTGGAAGCTATGAGGATGATCCTCAAACCACGGACCCAGTCCGCATAGTTGCTTCCATCATCTTTTAACTTGGTTTTCTCTAGGAACGCGTTAAAATTGAGGGTGACATTTGCGTTGGCCATTGGATCTACAATATATATTGTAAAGATAATTTTAGACTAAGTTAATGATAATTAAGTTCACATAATCAAATTATTTAATGAACTCCCATTTAGATAGACACCTCTCTAGTCATCTAAGTGACACATGATCCATGTCAACTAGCCCGTGTCCGATCATCACGTGAGACGGACTAGTTATCCATGGTGAACATCTCCATGTTGATCGTATCTTCTATACGACTCATGTTCGACCTTTCGGTCTTCCGTGTTCCGAGGCCATGTCTGTACATGCTAGGCTCGTCTTAGGTAGAAGGTCTACCCAATAGTCTCTTTGGGATATCCTATGAAGACGCACTTTTCCGCTTTGGGTTCGAGCTTCTCAGGTTGAAGTTTCTTCACATAAGCATCGCATCCCCAAACTTTTAGAAACGACAACTTAGGTTTCTTTCCAAACCATAATTCATATGGTGTCGTCTCAACGGATTTTGACGGTGCCTATTTAAAGTGAATGCGGCAGTCTCTAATGCATATCCCCAAAATGATAGCAGTAAGTCGGTAAGAGACATCATAGATCGTACCATATCTAATAGAGTGCGATTACGACGTTCAGACACACCATTTCGCTGAGGTGTGCCACGCGGCGTGAGTTGTGAAACAATTACACATTTCCTTAGGTGCGTGCCATACTCGTGACTTAAATATTCTTCGCCACGATAATATCATAGGCACTTTATTTTCCTGTCACGTTGATTCTCTACCTCACTCTGAAATTCCTTGAACCTTTCAAAAGTTTCAGACTTATGTTTCATTAAGTAGACATACCCATATCTACTCAAGTCATCAGTGAGGGCAAGAACATAACGGTACCCACCACGAGCCTCGACACTCATTGGACCGCATACATCGGTATGTATTATTTCCAACAAGTCAGTTGCTTGCTCCATTGTTCCGGAGAACGGAGTCTTGGTCATCTTGCCCATGAGGCATGGTTCGCACGTGTCAAATGATTCGAAATCAAGAGACTCCAAAAGTCCATCAGTATGGAGCTTCTTCATGCGTTTGACACCAATATGACCAAGGCGGCAGTGCCACATGTAAATGGGACTATCGTTATCACCCTTACACTTTTTGGTACTCACACTATGGACATGTGTAACATCACGTTTGAGATTCATCAAAAATAAACCATTGACCAGCGGGGCATGACCATAAAACATTTCTCTCATATAAATAGAACAACCATTATTCTCAGATTTAAATGAGTAGCCATCTCGCATCAAGCAAGATCCAGATACAATGTTCATGCTCAAAGCTGGTACTAAATAACAATTATTAAGGTTTAACACTAATCCCGAAGGTAGATGTAGAGGTAGCGTGCCGACGACGATCACATCGACCTCGGAACCATTCCCGACGCGCATCGTCACCTCGTCCTTTGCCAGCCTTCGCTTATTCCGTAGCTCATGCTTGGAGTTACCAATGTGAGCAACTGCACCGGTATCAAATACCCAGGAGCTACTACGAGCACTGGTAAGGTACACATCAATAACAAGTATATCACATATACCTTTAACGTTGCCGTCCTTCTTATCCGCTAAGTACTTTGGGCAGTTCCGCTTCCAGTGACCGGTACCCTTGCAATAAAAACACTCATTCCCAGGCTTGGGTCCATTCTTGTTCTTCTTCTTCCCGGCAACTTGCTTACCGGGCGCGGCAACAACTTTGCCATCCTTCTTGAAGTTCTTCTTACCCTTGCCTTTCTTGAAACTAGTGGTCTTATTCACCATCAACACTTGATGCTCCTTTTTGATCTCGACCTCCGCTGATTTCAGCATCGAGTACAACTCAGGAATGGACTTCTCCATCCCTTGCATGTTGTAGTTCATCACAAAGCTCTTGTAGCTAGGTGGAAGTGACTCGAGGATTCTGTCAATGACCGAGTCATCCGGGAGATTAACTCCTAGCTGAGTCAAGCGGTTGTGTAGCCTAGACATCTTGAGGATGTTCTCACTGATATAACTATTCTCCTCCATCTTACAACTGAAGAACTTGTCGGAGACGTCATATCTCTCGACCCGGGCATGAGCTTGGAAAACCAGTTTCAGCTCTTGGAACATCTCAAATGCTTTGTGTTGCTCAAAACGCTTTTGGAGCCCCGGTTCTAAACTTTAAAGCATGCCGCACTAAACAAGGGAGTAATCATCGCAGCGAGAATGCCAAGCGTTCGCAACGTCTTGTTCTACGGGGAGAAGGGGTGGGTCACCTAGCGGTGCATCGAGGACATACAATTTCTTGGAAGCTATGAGGATGATCCTCAAACCACGGACCCAGTCCGCATAGTTGCTTCCATCATCTTTTAGCTTGGTTTTCTCTAGGAACGCGTTAAAATTGAGGGTGACATTTGCGTTGGCCATTGGATCTACAATATAGATTGTAAAGATAATTTTAGACTAAGTTCATGATAATTAAGTTCACATAATCAAATTATTTAATGAACTCCCATTTAGATAGACATCTCTCTAGTCATCTAAGTGACACATGATCCATGTCAACTAGCCCGTGTCCGATCATCACGTGAGACGGACTAGTTATCCATGGTGAACATCTCCATGTTGATCGTATCTTCTATACGACTCATGTTCGACCTTTCGGTCTTCCGTGTTCCGAGGCCATGTCTGTACATGCTAGGCTCGTCAAGTCAACCTAAGTGTTCCGCATGTGTAAATCTAGCTTACACCCGTTGTATTCGAACGTTAGAACCTATCACACCCGATCATCACGTGGTGCTTCGAAACGACGATCCTTAGCAATGGTGCACAGTTAGGGTGAACACTTCTCTTGAAATTTTATTGAGAGATCATCTTGTTAACTACCGTCGTTCTAAGTAAATAAGATGTAAACATGATAAACATCACATGCAATCAATATAGTGACATGATATGGCCAATATCATCTTGCTCCTTTGATCTCTATCTTCGGGGCACCATGACCATCACTGTCACCGGCACGACACCATGATCTCCATCATTGTGTCTTCATGAAGTTGTCTCGCCAACTATTACTTCTACTACTATGGCTAACGTTTAGCAATAAAGTAAAGTGATTACATGGCGTTTATGATTGACACGCAGGTCATACAATAAAATAAGACAACTCCTATGGCTCCTGCTGGTTGTCATACTCATCAACATGCAAGACGTGAAACCTATTACAAGAACATGATCAATCTCATACATCACAATGCGTCACATCACATTCTTTGGCCATATCACATCACAAGGCATATGCTGCAAAAACAAGTTAGACGTCCTCTAATTTGTAGTTGCAAGTTTTTACGTGGCTGCTATAGGTTTCTAGCAAGAACGTTTCTAACCTACGCCAAAACCACAACATGATATGCCAATTGCTATTTACCCTTCATAAGGACCCTTTTCATCGAGTCCAATCCGACTAAGGTGGGAGAGACAGACACCCGCTAGCCACCTTATGCAACAAGTGCATGTCAGGCGGTGGAACCAGTCTCATGTAAGCGTACGTGTAAAGTCGGTCCGGGCCGCTTCATCCCACAATACCGCCGAAACAAGATAACACTAGTAGTGTTAAGCATATTAACAAAATCGACGCCCACAACAACTTGTGTTCTACTCGTGCATAGATTCTACGCATAGACCTAGCTCATGATGCCACTGTTGGGAGACGTAGTAGTAAATCAAAAAAATTCCTACGATCACCAAGATCTATCCATGGAGAAACCAGCAATGAGTGGGGATAGATTGCATCTTCATACCTTTGAAGATCGCTAAGCGGAAGTGTTACAAGAACGCGGTTGGTGCAGTCGTACTCGCAGCGATTCAGATCGCGGTAGATTCCGATCTCAGCGCCGAACAACGGCGCCTCCGCGTTCAACACACGTGTAGCCCGATGACGTCTCCTACGCCTTGATCCAGCAAGGAGGAAGGAGAGGTTGAGGGAGAGCTCCGGCAGCACGACGGCATGGTGACGGTGGAGCTACGTGAACTCCGGCAGGGCTTCGCCAAGCACTACGGAGAACGAGGAAGAGGAAGGGTAGGGCTGCGCCGAGAGAGAGAGAAGTCGTGTCTCAAATCAGCCCAAACCCTTTCATATATATAGGAGGAGGGAGAGGGAGGGATGCCTTGGCCCCTCCTCCAAGGAGGAGAGGTTCGGTCGAACTAGGGGGAGAGTCCACCTCCCACAAGGGAGGTGGATCTCCTCCTTTTAAATCCATTTGCCCTTTATCTCTTTATCCCAGCCGCATGGGCCTTTCTAGAAGGTCTTGGCCAGACCAATAAGGGCTGGCACACCTCCTCTAAGGGCCCACGAAGTCCTTTGGTCGTCACACCCCTCCCGGGGGTCCTCCGGCACCCTCCCGGCACTCCCGGTACACTACCGATGAGCCCGAAAACTTTCTGGTGACCAAAACTGGACTTCCTATATATCAATCTTTACCTCTGGACCATTCCGAAGCTCCTCGTGACGTCTGGGATCTCATCCGGGACTCCGAATAACCTTCGGTAATCACGTATACCATTTCCCTATAACCCTAGCGTCATTGAACCTTAAGTGTGTAGACCCTACTGGTTCGGGAGACATGTAGACATGACCGAGACACCTCTCCGATCAATAACCAATAGCGGGATCTGGATACCCATGTTGGCTCCCACATGCTCCACGATGATTTCATTGGATGAACCACGATGTCGAGGATTCAATCAATCCCGTATACAATTCCCTTTGTCTATCGGTATGATACTTGCCCGAGATTCGATCGTCGGTATCTCTATAGCTTGTTCAATCTTGTTACCGGCAAGTCTCTTTACTCGTTCCATAACACATCATCCCATGGCTAACTCCTTAGTCACATTGAGCTCATTATGATGATGTCTTACCGAGTGGGCCTAGAGATACCTCTCCGTCACATGGAGTGACAAATCCTAGTCTCGATTCGTGCCAACCCAACAGGCACTTTCGGAGATACCCATAGTGCACCTTTATAGCCACCCAGTTACGTTGTGACGTTTGGCACACCCAAAGCATTCCTACGGTATCCGGGAGTTGCACAATCTCATGGTCTAAGGAAACGATACTTGATATTGAAAAGCTTTAGCAAACGAACTACACGATCTTGTGCTATGCTTAGGATTGGGTCTTGTCCATCACATCACTCTCCTAATGATGTGATCCCGTTATCAATGACATCCAATGTCCATGGTCATGAAATCGTGACCATCTATTGATCAACGAGCTAGTCAACTAGAGGCTCACTAGGGACATGTTGTAGTCTATGTATTCACACATGTATTACGGTTTCCGGTTAACACAATTATAGCATGAACAATAGACAATTATCATGAACAAGGAAATACAATAATAACCATTTTATTATTGCCGCTAGGGCATATTTCCATCATCCTTCCGGCACAATACTCAGGATAAATGGCTGGCCCGCTAGCTCGGCCAGGATAAACCTTGGACTATGTCCACCCTTACTTCCCTGATGACCCGCTTTGGTGCGGGCAAAGACAATTGGCTAGCAAGACGCAGCCACAACTCCGAAGATCCTAAAACCTCTGAAGCTCGGGATGGCAACGGGAAACCAAAGCGCAATAAGAACAAACATCGGCACAATAATAGTGATGCCGCTGACACGACTGTTAATGCCGGCTTCCGCAACTCCCGACCCGGATAGCGGAAGAAGCCTCCTAAAGGTAATCGCGACGAACCCACTCCACTGGATAAAAATCATGAAAATGCCTTGCCAAATCCACGGGACTCAAGAGAAGCCTTCCAACCACACACACCGCAATTGTTGGGTGTTTAAACAGGTCGACAAACTCCCACCCGACGATCAAGGCAAGAGCCCTCGCAGCGAGGATGAGAATGAGCCTCGGTGTCCCATTGGTGGCGGCCAAAATAAATTCCCTCCGGAAGTCAAAACGGTAAACATGATATACACCATCCATATACCTAAGAAGAAGAGGAAGCGCGCCCTTCGAGAGGTCGACGCTATAGAGCCCGTGGCCCCGAAGTATAACCCATGGTCGGCATATCTGATCACTTTTGATGGGCGCGATCACCCAACCAGTATCCGTCATGGGGGTTCGGCGGCCCTCGTCCTAGACTCTATTATATATGGATATCACCTCACAGAAGTCCTAATGGATGGAGGGAGTAGCCTTAAACTGATTTACTCAGACACGGTGAAAAAGATGGGCATAGATCCGTCACGGATCAAATGTAGTAACACTACCTTTAAAGGAGTGATTCCAGGTGTCGAGGCCCGATGCACGGGCTCCGTAACCCTGGAAGTTGTGTTCGGCTCGCTCGATAACTTTCGCAGGAAAGACTTGATCTTTGACATTGTGCCCTTCCACAACGGCTATCACGCCTTGCTCGGCCGGACATCGTTCGCTCGTTTCAACTCCGTCCCGCATTACGCATACCTCAAGCTACAGATGCCTGGCCCCAAACGGGTCATCATTGTTAACGGGAACACGGAGTGCTCCCTACGAACTGAGGAACATGCGCTGGCCCTGGTGGCCGAATTTAGTTACAAAGATGATCAGCAAGTTCCGGCATCTGCCGTAAAGGCACGCAAGGTTGGGAAGCAAGCTCGATTTCAGCACAAACTCTCAGAGCCTTCCTATCCCCTTAAATAGGGATTCGCCCCCCATCGCACACCCCTAGGACCAGCAAAGTACGTGCCAAGAAGGCACAATTTTGCACTTAAAATTCCATGGGTAGCGGGGGGAGACACGGGTGGGAGTCCGGCTGGACCGAACTACTACCATTAAACATGTCTTTAGACACAACGCATGGACCATTGAAGGGCCCGCCACTGGCGTAAAGCTCATCAACAATTAGGCGACTTCTCAAGACCTTGGTCGCAAGATCCGTTCGCCAAACAGTACCACCCATCAAGGTGCACCAAAGAGCAGGAGTAAACTAGCAACAGGGCACATCGAGGACGTAAGCCCACCAATCAAAGGCCCCTGGTACAACCACTCATATGTAATTTCTTTCTTTCAAATACCTGTAAGTAGTTGCCTCAGTAATCCGAGTTATAAGAGTTGGTGAGAAAAGGATAAACAGTGGTGCACATGTTTATCTTGTCTGTCCTTTTTGGCATATACTTTCCTTTTTCTCCACCTTCTCGTGATACTATTCGGTATAATGTGATGCAACCGGGTAATAGATCGGGGGCTCGAGTTTATAAAAAAAATCGCCTTATGTACAACTTATTATGCATTCTGCATCTTGGAATTCACTTTATATGCATTGGTTCCGGACTATGTCTTGGGTCAATAGTTGGGTTGCCCGGCTCTTGTGCTTGCCCCTTTACGTTCCGCTCGTTCGGCTAAAAGCGCAAAGGGAGCACTCCTATGATTGTGTTTCCGGATAGTCTGGTCAAGCACCTCAGGGGAGAAAGCCGAAAACTGACTATCATAGTATGCGGGAGCCGGTATGTGAATCCGAGATAAAAGTGTTATCTTCAATCCTCGTCAGAAGATATTCCGTGTTATACGAAGGGTTTGTTCCTCATACAAACCATGTGATGTTGGCCTTAGCCGCGGTTCGTCCGAACATCACACCACTCCGGGGGCTTGTCATCAGCCTCCCGCAGTCCTTTTCGTGCCCCTACGGCTAAGTGAAAGAAATAAAGCACTATAGTCCGATTGCCTAGTCCGCCGCACTACCGCCTTCGGGTTCCGATAACTCGGCTAAGGGACATAGTGCATTGGTAGAGACACCTCATGTAGTATCTACATGGGGGCTGAAGCCGACGACTCGCATCTTTCAGTTTCAAACGGCCACACAGGAGTTATAAAGGAATGCAAAAACATTAAGCGTATGATAATTTATAACATTAAAACATCGGAATCTCTTCGGCCGCATTACAACTTATTCAAAAATATTTTCGCTCGAACACTGCGATGCTACCGCCCGAGCACCTTCCATTACTTTGGCGAAATACAGCTCGGGGCGCCGATGTTCCTTTCCAGACGACGGAGGGGCGGTGGCTATCTTCACCGGATCCAGCCCTGGCCAATGCACCTTGGCCTTTGCAAAGGCCATCCGAGCTCCCTCGATGCAGGAGGAGCACCTTAGCACGTCGAGACGGGGCGCCGCGTTAATCAGCCTCTGCACCAGGGCAAAGTAGCTGCCCGACAGTGGCTCATTGGGCCACAGCCGGAGGCAGAGGTCTACCATAGCTGGCTCCGCCATTCGCAGAAGCTCCATCAGCTGCTTCAGCTGCTCAACAAGAAGAGGAGCGCGCTCGGGAGCTTCAAATTGTGCCCAGAATAGACATGCTTCGTCTCCTTCTTACTGCGACACATAAAGCCAATTCGCGTCTGCTACGCTCCTCTGGTGATCGGAGGAGGCGCTTGAGGAACGCCACACCTGGGTAAGCAATTTGAATTTGCTATCCCCAAAGACACACTATAGTAAGTATGGCTTACCATCTATTATGTCCTTCACTTGGCAGACCTGGTCCTCATAGAACCGCTTGTCCACCCGCTCCTTCTGGAGGTCAGTCTCCAAGGTGGACAGTTCGGCCGCGCTCTCCTTGCCCTTCTGCTCAAGGTCCTCGCACTTCTGGCTAGGGTCCTTGAGCTCCTGCTGGACCTCAGCCACACGAGCCACATGCTTGTCGCTGGTAGCTCACAAGGCAGAGAGGGCGGTAGCCGCTTCTTTGGCTGCCGCCCCTCTCGATGGCTGATTCGTCCTTCGCCTATTGGAGCTTGGCCTTGAGCCTCTCCACCTCTTTCGCCGAAGCTGTGTAATCATTATCACTATGAAAACCTGCATTGACAGTGTTTGGGCAAGGGTGTTCAGATTTTGTTTTCACCTACCTTGTGCTTCGTCGAATATTCTATTGAGGGCATCAACTTCATCCATGAAGCATTTGAGCTTCCAATTAATTTCGTCCAGCTCGGCCCATTTACGGCCGCTACCGATGACGAAGCCTGTATTACACATACAATTGACATGTTACATGGTTTCAATACTTCTGAACTATAGTCAATCCGATCATATGTCCAACCCTATTAGGGGCTATTCTAACATTCCCAACACATAATTTGTATCTAGCTCGGAATCGGATCCATCATTGACCCCTAGGTAAGTTTTTCCAAACTCACCTAGGGCTCGGGGGCTTCCATGTATATAATAATAAAAATAAATAAAAACTTTGCAAATAAGAGTATCGCGTGGCTTACTTGAAAACCCGTCAGGAGACCCTTGAAGGCCTTTTTCAGTCCGTTGTCGATGCACTGAATGCTCTGCAATACCGCACCCATAAGGGTGAGGTGCTCCTCGGAGATGGAGGCGCTCGATAAAGCCTCCTCCATGACCGGCCACCCATTGGTCGGTGGCGCCGGTGCTGATCAGATAAACGATCACCAACTGGGGTTTGAACCAACCTCCGGAGGCATTGTGCGCTCCGGAGATGCCCTTGGAGGGCACTGAGCGGCCGCTCGCCCGACCTCCATAGTATCTGGGGGTACCTTCCCCCGGTCGTCGGTGAACGAGGTGTTAGCCTTGGCCATGATGTCATCTCCCCCGCCGCCGGTGCCCGACTCCATAGGAGCATACTGGGATGACACCTCCGTGGCGTCCTTTGTGGCACCCGGAGTAGCGGGATGCGACTCATTCCCACTCTTCGCTAGTTCGGCGAGTGGAGTCTGCTCTTCGCTAGTTCGGCGAGTAGCGGGGCTGTAAAGTCAATAAGTACCTACGTGTTAATAAACTTTAAACCTGTTAAAAGACGAGCAAGGGGTCTTCGGATCCTAACCTTCGGGCGGGGGGCTTGACCCTGAGGTTCCTTCGTGGAACCGTCTCGAAGTCATCAGACTCGGTGTCTGAATCCGAGTTGTCGTCGAATAGAACCACCTGCGCCCGACGTGCTTTCTTCTGGGTAGGAGGGGGTACCTCCTTTGGGGCGTCCGATGATGCCGCCCTCTTTCTTGCGAGGGGGAATTGCCTTCCCCCTCGACTTCGTCCTCCTCCTCTTCCTCCTGCTCCTCCTCTTCCTCTTCCTCCTCATGCTCCTCTTGATTTGAGGAGGCATAAGTTTCCCCGGACACAGTCTCTGACTGGTCCCAGATGCGAAGGCCACCCCGGCCTGGTTTCTTCTTCTTCTCCTTCTTTGTTGGGGCCTTGTACAGTGATAATCCCCAAGTGCAACGAATCATCGTAGCAATTTCCAAAGGTGGAAGTGATAAGTATGGAGTGTCGAACCCACAAGGAGCTAAAGGTAAGATCAATAATCTCTCAAGTCCTATCTGCCACCAATACGACTCTACGTACACCGAACGTTTGCTTCCATCTAGAAACGAGAAATAAAACTATGTTGTGGGTATGAAGAGGATAGCTTTGCATGATATCGGAGAACTAAAATATAAATATAGGTGTTGTTATCATAATATTATAATATATTACAAATAGCGAGTGTGGAATAATGATGGGTCGGTGTGTGGAATTATCCTAGGCAATTGTTAACAAGATCGGAAATCATTATTGCAATTTTATATGAGGGAGAGGCATAAGCTAACATACTTTCTCTACTTGGATCATATGCACTTATGATTGGAACTCTAGCAAGCATCCGCAACTACTAAAGATCATTAAGGTAAAACCCAACCATAGCATTAAAGCATCAAGTCCTTTATCCCATACGCAACAACCCCCTTACTCGAGTTGATGGTTCTGTCACTCGAGCAACCCACTATAAGAGAATCATGAACGTATTGTGACACCCTACAGAGGAATCCTTCATGTGTGCGCGGCATGGAAGGCACCATAGGACAGCACAAAAATAAACATACAACTCAAACCAATCTAGATGATCAATCAACCCAGAGGACAAAAGTAATCTACTCAAAACATCATAGGATGGCAACACATCATTGGATCATAATATGTAGCATAAAGCACCTTGTTCAAGTAGGTGATTACAGCGGGGTGCGGGAGAGTGGACCACTAAAAGGAGATGAGGATGGTGATGAAGAAGGTGATGTTGATGAAGACGATCATCACGGCGATGGTTCCCCCGATGGCACTCCGACACCATCGGGAGAGAGGGGGAGAGGTTCTCCCCCTTGTGCTTTCTCCTCCATGGCCTCCCCCTCTGTGGGGAGAGGCTCTCCCTCTAGTCCTTGGCCTCCATGGTGTTGATGGCCCCTCCGGGACGATGAAGATGGCCTCCGGTGATGGTTACCCCCTCCGGCAAGGTGCTAGAGAGGGCCAACATTGGTTTTTCGTGGCTCTGGAGGTGTGCAGTGGCGGAACTCCCGATCTAAGTTTCTTTTCGGTGGTTTCTGGATTTATAGGAATTTTTGGCGTCAATCTCACGTCAAGGGGGCCACGACGAAGTCACAAGCCTGCTAGGTGCAGCGACCCCCCTGGCCGCGCCTGGCAGGCTTGTCTCCTCCTCGTGGCTCTTCTGTCCCAGCTCCAATGCTTCGGGGGTCTCATTTGGTCCACAAAAAATCATACTAAATTTTCATCCCATTCCAAGAACTTTTATTTCTGCACAAAAAAATGACACCATGGTTGTTCTACTGAAAACAGCGTCAGTCCCGGTTAGTTCTAATAAAATCATACCAATGGTTGGAAATATGCCCTAGAAGCAATAAATAAAGTGTTTATTATTATATTTCCTTGTTCTTGATAATCGTTTATTGTCCATGCTATAATTGTGTTGATTGGAAACTGAATACATGTGTGGGCATATAGACAAACATTGTGTCCCTAGTGTGCCTCTAGCAGGCTAGCTCGTTGATCAAAGATGGTTGAGGTTTCCTGGCCATGGACATGAGATGTCATTTGATATCGGGATCACATCATTAGGAGAATGATGTGATGGACAAGACCCAAAACTATGAACGTAGCATATGATCGTGTCAGTTTATTGCTACTGTTTTATGCATGTCAAGTATCTGTTCCTATGACCATGAGATCATGCAACTCACTGACACCGGAGGAGTGCCTTATGTGTATCAAACGTCGCAACGTAACTGGGTGACTATAAAGGTGCTCTACAGGTATCTCCGAGGGTGTCTGTTGAGTTGGCATGGATCAATACTGGGATTTGTTACTCCATGTGACGGAGGGGTATCTCAGGGCCCACTCAGTAATACAACATCACAACAAGCCTTGCAAGCGATGTGACTAAGTGTTAGTCGCGGGATCTTGTATTACGGAATGATTAAAGATACTTTCTAGTAACGAGATTGAACTAGGTATAGAGATACCTATGATGGAATCTTGGGCAAGTAACATGCCGAAGAACAGAGGGAACAACATACGGGATTGTCTGAATCCTTGACATAGAGGTTCGACCGATAAAGATCTTCGTAGAACATGTAGGAACCAATATGGGCATCCAGGTCCCGCTATTGGTTACTAAGCGTAGAGGTGTCTCGGTCATGCCTACATGGTTCTCGAACCCACAGGGTCTGCACACTTAAGGTTCGGTGACGTTTTGGTATAGATGAGTTATGCGTGTTGGTGACCGAAGGTTGTTCGGAGTCCTGGATGAGATCCCGGACGTGACGAGGAGCTCCGGAATGGTCCGGAGGTGAATATTCATATATAGGAAGTTTTGTGTTGGTTATCGGGAAAAGTTTGGGCGTCATCGATAACGTACGGGGAGTGTCGGGAGGGTCCCGGGGGTCCACCGAAAGGGGTCATCAGCCCCAAAGGCCTACATGGGCTGTGAGAGAGGGCACACCAGCCCCTGGTAGGCTGGCCGCCCCTCCCACAGAGGCCCATGCGGCAAGGGGGTTGGTGGGAGGGCCAACCCTAGGGTTGGCGCCACCTAACTTGGGTGGCAAGCCACCCTAGGGCGCCTCCACCCTTGGCTGCCGACCCAAGGGGGAAACCCTAGGGGTTTGGGTGCACCACCCCTCCCCCTATATATATGTGAGAGGGAGGAGGGCAGCCGCACCCTAAGCCACGGCGTAGCCCTTCCTCCCTCTCCGAAAGCCTCTCCTCTAGTAGATTGGTACGGTGCCGCTTAGCGAAGCTCTGCCGGATCAGCTCCACCACCACCGCCACCACGCTGTCGTGCTATCGGCGAACCCATCTACCTCTCCGCTCCCTCTTGCTAGATCAAGAAGGCGGAGATCTTCATCGAGCTGCACGTGTGCTGAACGCGGAGGTGTTGTCCGTTCGGCACTTGATCGGGAGTTCATGGGAGGGCTTGCAATGTGGATCGCGGAGACGTACGACTACTTCAACCGCGTTATTTAACGCTTCCGCTTAGCGATCTACAAGGGTACGTAGATCCAATCTCTCTTCTCATAGATGCTCATCTCCTAGATTGATCTTGGTGAAGCGTAGGAAATTTTTTGTTTCCCATGCAACGTTCCCCGACACTAACACCATATAGAATTATTGTAAACATGACATGAATACTTCATAAATTATAGATATGTTGGAGACGTATGATACGGCTTCCCCACTAGCATCTCCGCTAATAGCCCGGACCTAGCGTCTTCGGGCTGAGGTGCCGAACTGCTGATGTTCATGGCTTTCTTCAGCCATGACTTCACATGGTGATCGGAGAAAGTGTTTTAAATCCTCTCTATGAAAAATAAGGCCGATCAAGCAAGATTATACCGTACCTCGGAGGCGGGCTTGGCAGTGTGCAGACCTGTGTCTTCCTCCTCGGATGGCCAACTCTTTTGCGACTTGAAGAGCGCCCTCCATAGCTTCTCCCGCGTAGTGTGGAAGAGGTTCAGAATCGTGGGCGCATTGTCGAACTGACAAGCCCACAAGGGAGTATCCCGGTGCTGGCAGGGGAGGATGCGTCTTCGGAGCATGACCTGGACCACATTGGTCAGCGTGATGTCCTTCTCGACCATGGAGCCGACGCGCTTCTACAGGTCGCTCACCTCCTTGCTCGGTCCCCAGCTAAGGCCCTTTTTCGAGCCATGAAGCTAATCTAGTGGGGGGTCTGAATTTGGCAGGGGGAATCTGACCTTCTTCTCATGGCTCAGTGATTTAGAACCACTCTTTCTGCCACACCTTGATGGTGTTGATGAAGGTGCTCGATGGCCATACGATGCGGGTGAGCTTGCCGATGACAGCTCCGCCGCAGTCTGCATGCTTTCTCCGACACACTTCGGCTTGACGGTGAACACTTTGAGCCAAATCCCGAAGTGTGGCTCGACCCGCAGGAAAGCCTCGCATACGAGGATGAACATCGATATATGCATGAAAGAGTTCGGCGGGAGGTCGTGGAAGTCGCGGCCGTAGAAAAACATCAGCCCCTTGACGAATGGGTGGAGCGGAAAGCTCAACCCCTCATGAAGTGGGGGGATGAAGACCACCCTTTCGCCTGGCCTGGGAGTGGGGATCACTTGTCCCTCCTCGGATGCACGGTAGGGATGTCAGCGGAGAGGTAGCCGGCCTTCTTGAGGTCAAGGATATCCCGGTCTGTGACCTTAGAAGCCTCCTACTGGTTGTTGGAGCCGGAGCCCACCATTGTTGAGCTTGGAGGAGGGGGTGGAAAACCTAGATCTGTGCTTCGGAGGCGTAGAGGAATGGAAGGCGGAGAAGGCGAATGGGGAGCGTGAATAGGCTTTGGGGTTTTCTTCCCCTTTTATGAGGATTATCGATTCGGTCTCCCCTTGCTGCGCCGTGAACCCCTCCGCTTCCCGAGATGTGCGAGCCGTTGCACGCGCATGATTAAACATATCCCGTGTAAAATGGGGCACGATCGGCACATTGATAGATCGTGTTGATTAAAACGGCCTCGAACCGCGAATCAAGTTTTTGTAACTGGCCTAGCTATCGTGGTGGGTCGTGACCTTTCGTCAGAAAGGTCGTCAGGGGACATTATTTTATCCCTTGATGTTTAGCCTTCAAGGACGTCCTATTCATAGTGTTCGGACGCGCCACTATTTGGAAAGCTACTTGTCATCGAAGGCCAAACTGAGTTCGGCGGGAAGAACTCACCTCGCAAGCCGAAGACTCTGATCATGTAAAGCAATTGAAGCTGAGACCCTTGGCGTTGGAGGCAATTCTGGGGATACTGAGGGAGTCCTGGATTAAGGGTCCTCGGGAGGCCGACCTATTTCTATGGGTTGGACTATATGGGCCATTTACCGAACACAGGATTCATTAAAGACCCTATCTCAAGGATGAAAGCTTCGGGAAGCACGACTTGTACTCTAGGTTTGATGTAGCGAATAGGCATGTTTATCTCTTCAGCATGTAACCGACCATGTGTAAACCCTAGATACCCTCGGTGTCTATATAAGCTGGAGGGTTTTAGGTTGTCGAGATAGAACAACTCATCTAGGGTTAGCTATTCGATCTCGAGGTAGATCAACTCTATAACCCCCCATATCATCAATACAACCAAGCAGGACGTAGGGTATTACCTCCATAGGAGGGCCCAAACCTCGGTAAATCTGTATCCCCTTCGTCTCCTGTTACCATCGGTTCTAGTCTCATAGTTCGGGACCCCCTACCCGAGATCCGCTGATTTTGACACCGACATAAGGTATGAAGTTGAGTAAGACTCAAAGCTCAACCACGGCAGAATAAAGGGAAAGGACAAAGGTTATCCCCTGTGCCCTAGCCATAGGCTCTATATAGTATGCTATGTTGTGTATCGCACCTATGTGTGCCTTGCCATGAGTCTCTCAAGGGGTACAAGAGTGATCCAGGAGTGGATCACTGGATAGCGATCAAATTATCCTTAGTAATTAGAGGACTAAGGAAATGTTTCTCAATTATTGAGGTGATAAAGAGTTCATCATAGAGGTTTACATTGATGCAAGCTTTAACACCAATCCAGATGACACTAAGTAGCAATCCGGATATGTGTAGTGGAGTAGTCATTTGGAATAGCTTCAAGTGGAGCATGGTAACAGTATCTACAGTATCACATAGAAATTTGCAAAGTACACACAGATATGAATGTCGTGGACCCGTTGACTAAAACCTCTCTCACATGCAAGACATGATCGAACCCCAGAACTCATTGGGTGTGAGATTCATAACAATGTAAATCACATAGCGATGTGAGCTAGATTATTGACTCTACTGCAAGTGGGAGACTATTGGAAATATGCCCTAGAGGCAATAATAAATTAGTTATTATCATATTTCCTTGTTTATGATAATCATTTATTATCCATGCTAGAATTGTAATGATCGGAAACTCGGATACATGTGTGGATACATAGACAACACCATATCCCTACTATGCCTCTAATAGACTAGCTCGTTGATCAAAGATGGTCAAGGGTTCCTAGTCATAGACACGAGATGTCATTTGATAACGGGGTCACATCATTACGAGAATGATGTGATGGACAAGACCCAAAAAATAAACATAGCATATGTTTGTGTCAGTTTATTGCTATAGTTTTCTGCATATCAAGTATCTGTTCCTATGTGCATGAGATCATGCAACTCACTGACACCGGAGGAGTACCTTGTGTGTATCAAACATTGCAACGTAACTGGGTGACTATAAAGGTGCTCTACAGGTATGTCCCAGGGTGTCTGTTGAGTGGGCATGGATCGAGATTTGGATTTGTTACTCCGTGTGACGGAGAGGTATCCCAGGGCCCACTCGGTAATACAACATCACAACAACCCTTGCAAGCAATGTGACTAAAGTGTTAGCTATGGGATCTTGTATTACGGAACGAGTAAAGAGACTTGCCGGTAATGAGACTGAACTAGGTATAGAGATACCAACGATCGAATCTCGGGCAAGTGACATACCGAAGAACAAAGGGAACAACATACATGATTAATTGAATCCTTGACACAGAGGTTCAACCGATAAAGATCTTCGTAGAATATGTAGGAACCAATATGGGCATCCAGGTCCTCTATTGGTTATTGACCGTAGAGGCGTCTCGGTCATGTCTACATAGTTCTCAAACCCGCAGGGTCTGCACACTTAACGTTCGGTGACATTTCGATAGTATTGAGTTATGTATGGTGGTGACCGAAGGTTGTTCAGAGTCTCGGATGAGATCCCGGACGTCACGAGGAGCTCCGGAATGGTCTGGAGGTAAATATTGATATATAGGAAGTCCTGGTTTGGTCACCGGAAAAGTTTTGGGTACTTCGGTAGAGTGCCGGGAGGGTACCAGGGGACCATCGGGAGGGGCCTCTCGCCCCAAAGAGCCTCATGGGCTGTGGGAGGAGGCAAACCAGCCTCTGGTGGTCTGGCTGCCCCCCCCACTAAGGCCCATGCGGCTAGGGGTGGGAAAACCTAAGAGGTGGAAAGGGTTTCCAAGTGAGGGAGGAATCCTACTCCTAGTAGGATTGGAGTAGGACTCCTCCACCTCCCCACTTCGACCCAAGCTAGGGGCAACCCTAGGGGCGCCGACCTCCCTCCCCTTCCTCCTATTATAGTAGATGATTTTGAGGGCAGCCCCAACCCTAATTGCCACATGCTGCCCTATTCTTCCTCTAGATCGTTTCTCCTCTAGATTAGTTCTGCGGTGCTTAGGCGAAGCCCTGCCGGATTAGTTCACCACCACCGCCACCACGTCATTGTGCTGCCGGAGAACTCATCTACCTCTCTGCTCCTTCTTGATGGATCACGAAGGCGGAGATCTTCATCGAGTTGTACGTGTGCTGAACGCGGAGGTGCCGTCCGTTCGGCGGTTGAACGGAAGGACCGCGATTGGATCGCGAGACGGATCATGATTGGATCGCGGGACGGATCGTGACAGGATCGCGGGACGAATCGTGATTGGATCGCGGGATGGATCATGATTGGATCACGGGACGGATCATGATTGGATCGCGGGACGCACGACGATTTGGATCAAGAAGACGTTCGACTATATCAACCGCGTTTCTTAATGCTTCCCGCTTAGCGATCTACAAGGGTATGTAGATCAACTCTCCCTCTCATAGATGCTCATCACCATGGATAGATCTTGCGTGCGCGTAGGATTTTTTTTGTTTCCCATGCAACATTCCCCAACAGGCTTCTGCCAACACCATCCTTTCGTAGTTTCTTGGTTTTCGAGCTCCCTAGTAGACATAACTAATGTTGTTCATGGCAATCTCTTAATCAGAAGTTGTCCTCGCCCTTCGACCAACATAATTTTGATGAGCATTATTGCTAGGATGCTAAAACTACAAAACTGATGTCAAAGTTGCATGCCACAGATGCTCTCTTTATTAATAGCTTCTTGGATTTAATGGATAACGTGGTAGTAGTTTGGAAGGAGCTGCAAAAGATGATGCCAAGTATGTAAAGGTGACGCTATGTTCCATGCGAAAACATACATGTGTCCGGGTTCTCCCAATTATCACGAAGCTCTTTCAACAACCTTAAATATATCTAAACTCATGAAAACATCTTTGCGACATTCTATCACGAGTTTAACAAATACATGTCAGATATTAAGGAGATACATAGAGAAATGAGGGGAGAGGATGAGAGTTGTGTCTGTTGTTTTTCATATCTTCCTTGAAGGGAACTCTTGTTATTTTTTGCAAGGATATAAAGAGCCTTGAAGATGGTGGCTGGCTCACAAATAGTGCAGTTGATTCTTACATACCATATGTACTACTCTTCTTAGTCGCATGTAAAATAGGCTACATTTAATTGAAGTATGTAATATAGTGTTGTACGTTTCTTGTGGCCACTTGCATAAATCACTTATACGGCCGGACTTCAAAATTAGTGAGACGCATAACAAATATTACATTATGAATTCATTATATTATGAAAAAGTTAAGAACTATTTAGTGGGACTGGTCAATGTGCAGGGAAGGTAACTGTCTTAAATTACTAAGTTTATTTTCTTGCGTTCCATTTTAAGGTTTGTGCCTCATACATTTACTTAATTTCTTACGGCAACTTTGAAGAGATGCAGAATGCTGAAAATTAGAGAATATATCGTATATATTTTGGCCTACGAATGGGTAATCAATCTTTGGGCGTGTTTTGATGTCCAAAAACTTCTGAAAACTTCCCAGATTCAGCTTCTGTACATGACTTCTCACTTCAGCTAGCCATAGAAAACCATTCTGGATATCAGGTGGCTTCTGCCAGCACCACAACCCAACTGGGAGCCAAGAAGCCTGCTGGGCAACCTTTGGGTTGGCTGGAAAAGACCAGATCGGCAGCTGGGAGTAGTCTAGGCCCTAAAAAATAGAGGTTGGGCTGTTGAACATGGGATGGCTTGGGCTATAAATCTGCACAATTTTTTTATTCACTAGCTATTGCAGCGAATTTTGATGTCCACAAACATGTACGGAGAGCATTTATATGGTACATGGAACAACAAATATACAACAATCATGCATTTTTTTTAGAGATCACAAATTTTCTCAGTAAACATAAGTTATAAATTAGCAAAATATTCAGTTTTTACGTGAAATACTACAAAAGCTTCATTTGTATATAATGTTTGCAAATAAAAATGATCACATGTCTGAAATCATGAACATTACTACTTCACCAACTAAGAGCAATGACGGTAGCTAGTTCATGCCTAAACAAATCCATGTTAGGAGTTAGGACCGCTCTTCGCTAGTGTTGAAACATCCGATGATTTGAAGGAATGACATACTTCTTGTATCTTTTTGGAATAGCTGGAACATAATCCGGATTCCTCTCACGCTGAAGAAAGTCGATATCCTGTTTGTCATGGAGGCGGACGTAGTTGTGTAGTGTCATGGTAGCTGCAACAATCATCTTTTGTGTTGTAATCAAGTAGGTTGGCATCTTCAACAATATTTGTCATTTCATCTTCCACACACCAAAGGTTCTCTGTATGGTATTGCGCTTGGAGGACTGGATCCGGTTGAATTTCTCTACGGGGGTAGTTGGGGGTGCTCCTCTTTGAAAGTCGGGGATGTGATAGAGTTCTCCTTTGTACGGTGTTAGATATTCATCCCTGCTAGGATAGTCGGCGTCTACAAGGTAATACTTGCCTATTCAAAGTAAGAACAAACAGGCATGTGAGTTGGGGGATATGTTAGATACGTTGCAATAACAAGAAATACTAACCCTTGGGAGGATCTGGGAATGTGGCCTCGTCATTTACAATTGCATGGAATAGCACACTTGTATCATGCATAGAACGTGGTTGTCCAATTGAAGCATAGGTGAAATGCATATCAAAGTCGCATACTGCCATCACATTCCGAGTTGTTGCACATGTTCTTCCAATGTACCTTACTTTTGAAGGCCCTTCCGGAATATAAACCCTAATTTGTGTCCCATCTATAGCACCAATGCAGTCCTTGAGGTGAGTGATACATCTCCAACGTATCTATAATTTTTTTATTGTTCCATGCTGACATATTATCATTATAGGATACTTTTGGGTATTTATTTATCAATTTATAATATTTTGAGCACTAACCTATTGACCCAGTGCCTAGTGCCAGTTCTTGTTTTCTGCGTGTTTTTGCCTTTTCAGAGTTATCATACCAAACGGAGTCCAATTGCCACGAAACTTTTTGGTGATTTTTTCAGGACAAATACAAGACCTAGAAGCTTCGGAAGAGGGCCAGGAGGTGCACCAGGGGCCCACCACACATCCAGCCGCCGCTCCAGGGGGGGCAGATATGTGGTGCCCCCTGGAGCATCTCCTGACGTCGTTCTCTGGCCTATAAATTCACATATACCCTAGAAACACCAGAAGCACTCCCAAAACACTTTTTCCGTCGCTGCAAGTCTTTGTTCTGAGGGGAGGCCATCTACACCTCTGTTCCGGCACCCTGCCGGAGGGGAGATCGATCACGGTGGGCCTCTTCGTTAGCCTTGCTGCCCTCACCATGAAGTGTGAGTAGTTCACCACAGGCCTACGAGTCCGTAGGTAGTACCTAGATGGCAATGTCTCTCTCGATCTTCAATACAATGTTCATCGCATCTTTGTCTTGATCTATCCGATGTAATCCCTTTGTATGGTGTGTTTGTTGGGATCTGATGAATTGTGAGTTTATGTTCAGATTATTTACGAAAAGCATTTGAGTCAAACCTGATTATTATGATTCTTATTTGCATGATCATCATAGCTTTGTAATGCTCTCCGATATATTGAGATAGTTTGGCTAGTGACAGAAGGGGACAAGTTGCGTCTTTGTATTGTTGCTACTAAGAATAAAACGATGGGGTTTATTCATATTAGTTGAGTTTACTTTGTCTACATTATGTCATCGTTCTCTAAGCATTACTTTGTTTGTCATGAACTTAATACGTAGAGAGGCAAGCATATAGAAGCGCTCTTGAAGTGGAGTAATAGTAGTAGGTGCTTGTAGGAGTCGACCTATTTGCTTATGAACGTGATGCCTATATACACATGATCATTGCCATGAACATCACATGATTATTCGCTTTGCTATCAATTGCCCAATAGTAATTTGTTTATCCACCGTATGCTTTGCTTATGAGAGATGCCACTAGAGAACTCTACGGCCCCGGGTCTATTCACTTGTTCTTCTTTTTATTTGCTGTTATATTTAGTTTGTCTCATAAAAAATCAAAAATCAAAAAATTTGCCTTTGCTAGTTACTACTCCCCCCGTCCCACAATATACGACGCTTTTGCAATCTACAATAGCTTGCAAAAATGTCCTATATTTTGGGACGGATTAGTAGTTTGCTTCTAGTTTGATTTACTTGCTAGTTTACTTGTCTTGTTTGTCTTGCTTGTGCGGTCACCATGTCGCAAGATATATTCTATGATACTTCTTTCTATCAAAGAATGACAAAGATAGAGGGTTCTATGGGAACCTTCATGACTTCATAATTTGAGCATAATAAAAAAAATCCTCTGAAATAAAGGAACATCAGTTTTGCTTGATGCTATTAGTATGCAACTTGATGAAATCAATAAAGAGGTGTCTAGCCTTTAATCACAATTTGCTCACACTGGAGAATTATTTGGAAAAATCTCCAATAAGAAAACCATTCTAGTAAATAGGATGGCCGCTAAACCGGAATCATTCCCGGTTATGAATCATGATAAAGATCTTAAAATGATCTTCAAAATCCTTACATTCTTGCAACACTGGCGACCGTTGTCTAGACAACGCGATTGTAAGCGTCTGGAGCTTATGTTAGAGGTGCTCAGCCTACCACTCGACGTCTCTCTTCATAGCATGAGACTTGACCCTGTCCGTGTGACCACATGGTGGTCTTTTATTTTTTTTTAATTTTTTGTGATTTCTTTGAGCGCGCTTGTGTTGATGCCTCAACTGAATATTTTATTTCGTTGCGTCTGAATTTGGTGTATATTTTGAGAGTACATTATTTAACAATATTGTATATTGCATGTTTTGATCAAAGTGAAACAATAAGTCAGTTGTAAAGTGAAAAAAAAAAGAATAACTGAAATGATAAGTGACTCTCAATAAAAAGTGACAGTCTACGTGGTGCAAACTGCAAAGTGTAATTCACTCAACCCGTAATAAAAAGTGTAATTCACTCAACCCGTAATAAAAAGTGTAATTTCACTCAAAAAAGAATATTCACCCCAACCGCCGCGGGCGACAGAGACGGCGCCGCCGGGGAAGGAGCGGCGGAGGTCAGCCGGCGTCTATCCATCCTCCTACCACTTTCACCGCTCCTGTCCGGCCGGCGAAGTAACTAAACCCGGGCGGTTCGTTCCCGTTCGCTACGTTCGTACAGGATCAAGATGAAGGAGAAGGAGGAGAAGGCGCCGCCGCACCCGCATGTCCATGCCGCCGCCGCCCCTCCTCCTAGGTACTCGCGTCGCCGTCGCGCTAGGTGCTGTGTGCTGTTCAGTTTTTTCATGGGCGTGTCTCCGTCGAGGGGCCCGGGGGCTGGCTGGATCTGGATGATTGCGACCTAATTCCATGGAACCGGGCATGCGGATTAGTGAATCAGTTAGTAATAATCCCTGGATGTAGGACTCCTTGATTACTTAATCCACAAGGATTTGGGGATTAGGGTTACTGCAACCCCGATCCGTACTCACTACTCTACTCCTATTGACTGATATACACAGCCCAATCGTAGATATATTAGATTTGTTTCTTCATGTGCCGGCTGGTGCAAATTAAGAACCCAAACCGTAGGATCGTTGAACACGAAGTACATATCTCATTTTTGTCATTTACACTCGTTTGATGTCTGCGACTTTGTGAAACTTCTGTGTTTAGGTAGGCAAAAAAACAATTAGATCCTGGTTGTTTTGCTATACTGCAGTTCCACATTTGCTAGTTGCAGTCCCGTGATTGTAGTAATCAGACACGAGAAACGTATAGATGCTTCAATACCTATTGAATGTTATATTTGGATGATGTTCTGTTGTGTGTTGGCTGGTCTAAATTAAAGAAGTTGTACTGCCATTCAGCAACTTACCATCAATCTCTGCGCATGTAACTACTTTGCTGATAACAAATTATGTAGGGCGCGCTTGGGAGATGAACATGGACCTGCTTCTGTGTATCGTATTGGTGCGCTGGAGAAGGCGATTGCAGGGTTTGCGCAGAGGGAAACTGAGACCGTGGTCAATCCTACTGTCGGGAGTTTCTTTGTTTCTCTTGACGGGGCTTATGAATTCTACAACATTTATTCTTGGGAATCTGGTTTCGGAGTTAGGTATGGAGCGAGCAGTATGGATTCTCATGGAACTAAATGCATACAGCAATTTGTTTGCGAGTGTGAGGTATGGCATTCATCCTCACCTTGTACTTAAGGTAGTACTTCTGATTTTTGTGTTGTTGGGTCTCAAACCAGTACCGATGCTTGGAAAATGTTACGTTCTACAGGGGAAACCAACCAAGGACAGCAATTCATTTCGTCGGTCTGAATGCACAGCGTCGATTGTTTTGCTGAGATCCAGAGACGGCGGATGGAGTGTGTGTGAGCATCAAGTCGGGCATAACCATCCGCTTTCTAAGATGTGTGTGCAGAGGTCATCTTGGCAGTCTCACGTAGTATTGACAAGGACACACATGGCTTGATACGCCAACTAAGGGAAAACAATGTGCCACACATTTCTGACATTGAAGGAAAGAACCCGCTGTCTGGTGATCTCAGGAAGGCCCTGGAAACCTTTGCTAGGATCAAAGCAAAGGATCCAGCATTTGATTATACCGGTTTGCAGCTTGATAGTAACTGTAGAGTAAGGCCACTACTCTGGACCACTGGCCTGAGCCTTCAGTACCAATATTTCGGTGATGTGATTATCTTCGACACCACCTACAGATCGGACAAGTATGGAGCGCCGTTCGGCCTTTTTGTTGGAGTTAACAACAACTTTGAGACCATATTGCTTGGTGGGGTGCTGATGATAGACGAGAAAATGGAGAGCTACAAATGGGTGCTCAGTCAGTTCTTCCAATTAGTGGGCAGGGAACACCCCAAAACTATACTGACCGGTAAGATTGCTCCCGTACACACTTTTCTCTACCCGATAGTATTTCTGCAGCACGGCCATCTAAGTTGTTTTGTGTAAAATCCTGTAGATCGCTGCGAGGCAATTGAGGAAGCCGTGTTGGAGGTACTGCCATCCACCGCACACAGATGGTTCAAGTGGAATGTCCTTCGCAGGGCAAAGGACTACCTTGGTTTTCATTACACCAAAACGAGTAGCTTCCGAGTGGGGCTCCACAAAATTCTGAACGACATGCTGACGGCTGATGAGTTTGAGAGAGCATGGGAGATACTGCTAGAGAAACATGGACTGGAGAACCATCCATTTCTGAAGGAGATCTATGAGGTGCGGCACAAGTGGGTTAAGGCATACTTCAGCAACACGTTCTGTGCTACACTGACTAGCACACAAAAGAGCGACTGTGCGAAACACTTCCTGAAACAACATCATGTTCCACGGGATTGCTCAATGGAGTTTTTCGCCGAACAGTACGAGAAACTGCAGTCCGATCAACAACCAGACTATGGGTTTCAGGAGCAGAGGACCACTATGGTAAGCTAAATAATTAACTTGAGGAAATTAATATCTTTCCTTTGGGCATTTCAAGATGGATAAGCTGAGACTAGGGAT
Source organism: Hordeum marinum (assembly GCA_022496015.1). Classification (NCBI taxonomy): domain Eukaryota; kingdom Viridiplantae; phylum Streptophyta; class Magnoliopsida; order Poales; family Poaceae; genus Hordeum; species Hordeum marinum. The sequence goes on along the minus strand of CM039672.1, from coordinate 37,926,593 downwards.
GCATTATTATTTTTCGTGCAGGATGAGATTGTTCTGAGAACAAATCTACCAATCGAGAAGCATGCCAGCGAGGTGTACACAAGACCGGTGTACGAACTGTTTGTGCAAGCCATACGCGAATCCGAACCTTATGGGGTGGAGGCAGTCATCCCCAAGTTGAGATACATAGCACGGCGTCCCAGCAGTGAAACTAGGGAGAAATGGTCTAGGGTGGAATATGAGGTGAATGTTAGAGAAGACGGCGAAGCGTTCATGTGCGTGTGCAAGCAATTCGAGCACACGGGGATGCTCTGCTGCCATGCTGTCAAGGTAACAAACAGTTATCTGTCAGTAGTAGTATCTTTCATCCATTGCTGCTGCAGTATTCTCTTGCTCCTACCTTTATTTATCTGCCATATATATACACCTTTCAACACCTTCAGGCTTGGAATCTTTTTTGCAGGTGATGGTCCACCTGGGCGTGCGTGAAATACCAAGGTTACACGTCATGCCGCGCTGGACAGCCAAGCCGCTCCAGTGCCAGATGCACTGCCGCGGCGAACCTCGGACGGACACGTGCCAGCAATGCAGGCACTCCATGCTGCATGACCAGTTCTTATACCTAGCGCGGCGCGCCTGTGAGGATGAACGGTGCTACAAGGTCGTCGCGAGGGGCCTCGGCAAGCTGAACAGAGAATTGGCCGCAGAAAATGCCATGCCCTGCCGCCGCAGCACCAACCCAGCGCCACGGAAGCCCAGGAGGAAGCGTTGATTACTTCTTGCTCCCGGATGTCTGCATGCCTGTCTGAGGCCTCTGCAGTGGCATGGAAGGAAGGAAAAACCAAGATATGTCAACTGACTTGTTCTTTCTGGTTTCTTCTTTTTGCGAGTGTGGGTAAAGCTCTGAACCTGACAACGTATGAACTAGCTAGACAAGTACTCCCTCCGTTTCTAAATATAAGTCTTTTTAGAGATTTCACTAGAGACTACATACGAAGCAAAATGATTGAATCTTCACTCTAAAGTATGTCTATACACATCCGCATGTAGTCCGTAGTGGAACCTCTAAAAAAACTTATGTTTAGGAGCAGCGGGAGTATTTTGCATGTCGGCCTGGCACCATAGGCAAAATAGCAACGATCTTGCAAGTTCAAGCGTGGACTGCGGGATTCATCTTGGTTCTAGAATTGTTTCATGATTCATGCACATGCAGAGGCTAATACGAATAGCAACTGCCACTCCTCTTGATGCAAACATTATAAACTGCATGCAATGACTTTTCCTTGGCTATTACTCCCTTCGTCCCACAATATAAGATCGTCTATGGTAGCTTGAAAAACCTCATGATTTGTGGCCGTCAGGTTTAGAATAGACAGTCAGGCGGCGTTGCCTGGTGACGTCCTATGGCTCATCCCAATCCTGGTTCTGCAGGCCGACATCCTCCAAGTTGCACCCAGGGCAGTTATAAAATGCTCAATTTAGGGGCTTCAATGAAAATTCAAAATAATAATACTCAGCCAGAGATCCTATTTCAGTTGGACATGAATTTTTTGGAATATCCTTGAATGCAAACGAATGGAGCTAGCTAGGTTTTAGCCGTCGTTTTGATCGACGAAATAGAAAGCGTTGCTTAGGGGTGTCATCCGTCCGTAAACGATACTATTGCTGCTGTCCCTAGCAACTTCTTTCGGTGTGCGACGTCACGATACTCACTTCTTGTTTGGTACAATCCCCTAAACACATCAACGAAGATCTCTTCATAGCCCTTCATAATAAAAGATAGGATCCGCTTGCGATAGGAATTGAGCATTGTACCACCCACTCATGCAATCAAGCCGAACCACTTGAACAAGCCACCTATCTTGACTAGTGAGCAGCCACTGGCGGAGCTACAAGCAAACAACAGGGTGGGCCTGGGCGGGCTAATGTAACGAAAAGCACACAAATGATTCTTTACCGTTTTCTTTTTGGGATGGGCGGGCCATGGCCATGTTTTGCCCCTACATAGCTCCGCCACTGTGAGCAGCGCGGAGTTATAAGAACTATGAACAACGATATGGTTAAACATTGGAATTTTGAACGTTTTTCTTAGAAAAGGAGGATCGCCTTCGGCCTTTGTATATGGGCAATGCATACATCCATTTTATTAATTATTCACAAAAAACCTTACAGAGAAATACTCCTATCCATATGTCTAGGCGACAACTATCACTACTCCTATCCATATGATGAAGGGATGCTGATAATCCGAGCCTAATACCACAGATCTCGCAGACAAGCCTAACATCTTAGATCTGAGGCCCTAACCAAGCCACTGGAATTTTGAACGTGACCATTTTTAAACATTATAAAAAAATATTTTTAAAATGCATACAGTATTTTTGAAAAGTGGACACATTTTTAATCTCTGAAGAAATTTCGAAATTGAAAATTCTTATTTGAAATTCCGAACAACTTCTTAAAATACAAACAACCTTGAAGCTCTGAACATTTTTGAAAACACGACCTTTTTTCATAATTTCGAACTTCTTTGAAAAAAAATTAATAAATAAATACGTCGAACATTTATCTGAAGTTTGCGGTTTAAAAAAAACACAAAAAACAATTTATGAACATTCTAAAAGGTTTCCAAACAGGTAAAAAACCGGCCTCAAAATATCTAGAAGGTTCCAAAACAGGCATCTGTAGAGCCATGGATAGATTAAAATAGCGCATGCGAAGGAATTGTGATCATCTGCGCATGTTCCCTCATATCGATTGGGTCTATGCAAAGCAGCGACTGTTTGACGAAGCAAACGTCAAATGGGGTTTTCACCTAACAACAGGTGCACGCCGTTGCCTAGTTGGGCCAACGCCTAAGAAAAATTAAAAAATGTTTGGAATACCCTAAAATGTTCTTGTTTTCAGATATTGTCTAGAATTATTAAAAAAATCTGGAATTTAAAAAAATGATCACATTTTCAAAAAATACAGATATATAAGAGATGTTTGCGTTACAAAGAAAGTTGATATTTTTTTAAAGTACATGGTTTCAAAGTTGTGTTCAAATTTTAGTCAATTGTATGGAAAGTGTTAACAATTTTTGAAAAGATGTTCAAACTTTTAAAATTTTCATACGCAGTTAAAATATTTGAAACTATTGACAAATTTCAATAAATAGTTAGTAAATAACAAAATGTGCATATCAGAAATTACAAATAACAGAAGCATTCCAATTAGGAAAAACAATATGCTTGCGGATGCACTTGTCTAGCCTAGCGTGGCACACTCCTTTCAACTGGTGGTGTTTTGAACTATGGATAAATGACCTCAACTTTTTTAGCTGCCTGACACATACATATGATGCACCCATGCGTTTGAATGATTTTCGACGCAGTTTGCACGTTGCAACACCTCCAGCCATTTGACCCTTTTTCACCGAAGGACTCCAGAAAATACAAAAATTGTCAGAAACTCAAACAACTTGGCATGTTGTCTTGAATTGGTCATATAAGCTCATGGAATAAATTTGTGTCATGCGGGGGATGCCAAGAAAATACGTGCTCTCTAACGGACTCTTCCAGCCTACCCGAACACTCTCCGTTGAATATAGTACGATTTTGGACATGCATGAAATGACCCAACTTATTCCAACATATGGGCATGCCCATGATAGGCATCCATGTCAGGTTTGAACAAATTCTGACATTGTATGCAAGTCGCATCATGTCGAGCCATTTATTGACCATTTTCATTGAGAAAACTCCAAAAAATTCAAGAGTTTTCGAAAATTCAAACAACTTGGCATGGTCTCTTAATTGATCATATAGCTCATAGAGAAAATTGGGGGTCATTTGTAGATGCCAAAAAATGCGCCCTTGAACAGATTGTTCTGGCCTACTCGAACTTCCTTCGTTGAGCATGGTCTATTTTTGGACATACAGAAATGACACCATATTTTGCCAGCAGGTGGGCATGCCCATGGTAGGCATACGTGCTAGGTTTGAACGAATTCCAACACTGTATGCAAGTTGCATTATGTCCGACCATTTATCAACAATTTTTCACCTAGAAAACTTTAGAAAATGCAAGGATTGTTGAAAACTAAAACAACTTGACATGATGTCTTGAATTGATCATGCAAGACCATGAAAAAAAGTAGGGCCTTTTAGGGATGATACCGAGAAATGAAGTGCTCCAAAACGGACCATTCTCGCCTACCCGAATACCCTTTGTTGAACATGCTTTATTTTTTGTCTTGTATGAAATGATCCCAACTTTTTCAGCAAGTGGGAATACCCATGCTCGGCATTCATGTCAGGCTCGAACTACACTATATCCCAATTTTGTCACGTCCAGCCATTTATCAATCATTTTTCATCGAGAAAACTCCAAAAATGCAAGAATTGTCAAAAACTCAAAAAGTTGGTATTGTGTCTTGAACTGATCATATAAGCTCATGGAAAAAAATGGAGCCATTTGACGGATAGACAATAACACGCTCTCAAACGGATCATTGTGGCCTACCCAAATACCCTTCGTTGAACATGATCTATTTTTCTATATGCATGTAATGACCCCAACTTATTGCAAGCATGTGTGCACTCGTCATGTTTGAACGAATTCCGACATCATATGCAAGTTGTGTCACGTTGGACCATCTATCGACCATTTCTTAAGAGAAAACTACAGAAAATGCAAGAATTGCAAAAAGTCAAACAACTTGTCATAGTGCCTTGAATTGATCATACAAGGCCATGAATTTTTTTGGAGCCATTAAAGGAATGTAGAGAAAAATGTGCTCTCAAACGGAGCCTCCTAACCTACCCGAACACCCTCAGTTGAACATGGATTTAGTTTACACCGTTGAAATGACCCCAAATTTCGCAAGAAGGTGGACAGTCTATTGTAGGAATCCGCGCCACGTTTAAACGATTTCCGACATTGTATGCAAGTTGCGACATGTCAGACCATTTATTGATCTTTTTCTACTATGAAAACTCCAGAAAATGGAAACATTATCAAAAACCAAAGCAACTTGACATGACGACTTGAATTGGTCATACATGCCAATAAAAAATTAGGGTATTTTGACAGATATTGAGAAACAAAGTGCTCTCAAATGGAGCCATTTGGCCTATCGAGACACCCTATGTTGAACATGATGTTTTTTGGGACATTCTTGAAATGACCACAACTTTTGCTACTAGATGGGTATGTCCATGCTAGGCATCCATGACAGGTTTAAAGGAAAATATATTTAAAATCCTAATTTTAACATGTACTTAAAACTGTTATTTTAAGTTTTTAACATAACTAATAAATATAATGGGATACGATTGAAAAGAATAAATGCTTTCTAAAAACATTTAATAGATATTTGAAGAAAATCATAATTTAGAAGTGTGAGCATTTCATGAAAAGAAAAAGCAATGTTTTTCTTGTACTAGCGGGGGTTACAAGGTTCGATCCAATACACTACCATTGCTTTTTCGGCAGTTTTTTCTTGTTTCCACGTGCGACAATGGGCCAACGCCGTCAGGCAGCCTCCTGTTTGTGGTGCCATCTACTTGATGCTAGTCTTCGAAGAGAGCTCCTCTTCGGCGCATGTTGCTCCAGGAAGTCTCTGTGACGGACACTACAAATGTTTCCGGGCCACAGTCGATCTAAAGTCCTCTTTGCGTTTGTCTTTCCTCTTGCTCGTACATAGGTTGTTCGCATGGATTTTTTGCTCAATTTTTCTGCTCCTATGTCTTTGAGTTTGCGGATTTTATAAACTCAGAAACCAAAATAGTTTACGGGTCTACTATATGGTTTATGACTTTTTTAAACGTGGATTTGAAAATAGTCCGTGCACTGTCAAAAAGTTCATGGATTTATGAAATGATGAATCTGTAGAAGGTTCATGAATTTGACTAAAGATCACGCATCTGGATTAAGATGAATTGCAAAAAGTTCATGAAAAATATCACGGATTAGAAGGTTCATGAAAAAATTCGCGAACCTGGACAAAGTTCACCATTTTTTTTAAAATGTGTGAATTTGAAAAAGATCACAAAATTTGAAGAATAGGTGCATGAATTTCACAAAATTCTGAAATTTTGAAAAGTTCAGCACTTTGAAAAGATCATACAAGCTGAAAAAGTTCATGGATTTTCAAAAAACAATTATGCATTTGAAAAAAACATAGATTTTGGAAATAGTTCATGGATTTGATAAAAAATCACAAATTTTAAAGAAGTTCATAGTTTTGAAATAAATATTAAAGCATGCTCGTGGATTGGGGAAATGTTCATGTATTTGAAAAAAGTTCACTGATTTGGAAAAAAAGTTCATGAATTGAAGAAATTATACACGGATTTGAATTGAAGTTCATGAATTTATGGAAAGTTCAGAAATATAAAAATAATAATCCTGAATTCGAAACAGGAAAGGAATAGGAAAAAAGAATGAGAAAGAGAGAAAAAAAGCAGTAGAAAAATCAGCGAGACAAAACCAAAATAATAATATTTAAACAAGGTATTACCTTTTTGTTAGCGTAACATCTGAGGGCACTAGATGGGCTGTGGCCCAGAAATATTCCTAGGACTCGTGTGTACATAAGTTGGTCGCATGAGTTGTTTAGCACAAAAAGAACCAAAATTTCTAGTGGGCACATCAACACAAGTTGTTCGAGTAGGTTATTCGCAATGGATTGATATACAAAGAGGTAAGAAGTTTGAATCTCTCTATCCGCATCTATTTTCAAATATTAAGAAAAATATTAACGGCCTGACGCCTAGTTGGGCTTACCGCACATATGACATATAAGGCACACACCCCAGCATATATACAAAAGTGGATACTATGTGTGAACAATCTATATTACCCTTTATACATTTTGTAAGGGGTTGTATCAAAATGGGACTCCACCATACTAGACGGGCATAGCAACGAAAAACCGAACCGAATAGGGTTTTGGGTCTATTGTGATTGTATATGAAAATTATGTTTCAACTTGCGCTGACCGAAGTTAATTTGATTGGTTTGGTTAAGGATGTTGGAAATATGTCTTAGAGGCAATAATAAATTGACTATTATCATATGTTCCTGTTCATGATAAACGTTTATTATACATGCTAGAATTGTATTGTTCGAAAAGTTAAATACATGTATGGATATATAAAACAACATCGTGTCTCTAGTTACCTCTACTAGACTAGCTCGTTGATTAAAGATGGTTAAGGTTTCCTAACCATAGACATGAGTTGTCATTTGATAACGTGATCGCATCATTAGGAGAATTATGTGATGGAGTAGGCCCAACCGTAAGGTTATCATTTGATCATATCACTTAGTTTATTGCTACTGCTTTCATCATGTCAAGTATTTGTTCCTAAAACCATGAGATCATGCAACTCCCTCACACCGGAGGAATGCCTTGTGTGCTATCAAACGTCACTTCGTAACTGGATGATCATAAAGGTGTCCTACAGGTATCTCCAAGGGTGTATGTTGGGTTGGCATGGATCGAGACTGGGATTTGTCACTCCGTATGACGGAGAGGTATCTTTGGGCCCTGTGGGTAATACAACATCACAATAAGCTTGCAAGCAATATGGCTATGGAGTTAGTAACGCGATCTTATATTATGGAATGAGTAAAGAAATTTGCCGGTAACGAGATTAAACTAGGTATGAGATATCGACGATCGAATCACGGGCAAGTAACATATCGATAGACAAAGGGGACTATATACGGGATTGATTGAATCCTTGGCATAGTGGATCAACTGATGAAGATCTGTGTGGAATATGTTGGAACCAACATGGGCATCCAGGTCCCGCTATTGGTTATTGATCGGAGAGGTGTCTCGGTCATGTCTACATGATTATCGAACCTGCAGGGTCGCACGCTTAACGTTCGGTAGCGCTAGGGTAATGTTGACATATTAGTAGTGGAAAGTACGAAAGTAGTTCGGTGTTCTGGACGGGATCCGGGACATCACGAGAAGCTTCAGAATGGTTCGGAGGTAAATATTTATATATGGGAAGTCATATTCATAGTTTCGGAAAAGTTCGGGAATTTTTTGTAGAGTACCAGGAAGGTGTTAGAAGGTTCCAAGGGTTCCATCGTGGGGCCAACGACCCAGGAAGGGCCCACATCTACCGAGGGCTGGGTCTACAACCCACATGGGATGGACGCACTATTCCCCAAGGCACATGCCGTTTAAATCTAGAGATAAGTCTTATCTCTAAATTTAAAGGGTTGAATCTAGAGATAAGATGTTATCTTCATGTTTAACGGAATTTCTTCCTTATGGACGTCCCTAGGAGGGTTTTGGACGCCCTCCCTGCCCCTAGCCTATATCTTGAAGGGGAGGTGCATGGGGGAAGCCAATCCTTCACCATTGCCTATTGGTGCTCCTAACTCTTCCCACGTTTCTCCGGTACGCGCTTGGCGAAGCCCTGTCGGAATTTCACTGCTACCACCACCACCCCGTTGTCTTGTTGGTTCAGATCTCATCTACCTATTCTCCTTCTCTTCCTGGATAAATAAGGAGGATACGTTACCAAGCCGGACATGTGCTAAACTTGGAGGTGCCGCATGTGCGATGCTTAGATTGGATTGGATCATGATGCGGGTACGACTACGCCAACCACGATCTCTGGATCATTAACGCTTTTGGTCTACAAGGGTATGTAGACATCTATCCCTCTCATTCGTATTATCTCCATAGAATAGATCGTGGGTGTTTCATAGAAAAATATTTGTTTCCCATGCAACGTTCCAGATATAGTGGTATCAGAGCTAGGTCTATGTGTAGATGATATGCACGAGTAGAAGGCAAAGAAGTTGCAGGTGTTGATGTTCAAATTGCTTACCTCCCATGTCTTATTTTGATTCGGTTGTATTGTGGGATGAAGCGATTCGGACCAACCTTACTTGTCCTTGCACAAGAGACCGGTTCCACAGATGCAACTTGTTTTGTATAAAGGTGGCTGGCAGGTGTCTGTCTCTCCCACTTTAGTTGAATGAGAAAATGGGTCCTTGTAGAAGGTTAAAATGAAACTTTATTATCACCGTTATGGCTTTGCGTAGGTAAGAACGATTCTTGTTAGTTGCCCATAGCAGCCACGTAAAACTTGCAAAAACAAAGTAGAGGACATCTAACTTGTTTTGTAGGGGTGTGTTGTGATTTGATATGGCCAAGACATGATATGATATATGTGATATATGAGATGATCATGCTTTGTAACAGTTATCATGACTTGCATGCTGATACTCGTGATCTGTGTTGAGTTTTCCGCGAAGAGGAACGAGTTATCGCAGCACAAAGTGGGTAAGTATTTCCCTCACTTATGAAACCAAGGTTTATAGAGCCTACAGGAATACCAATCATCAACCGTCTTCAGCGGCTGCACACAAAATAACAAACTCGCACCCAACGCCGGTAAGAGGGTTGTCAATCCCCTTGATCTTGTTATTTGCAAGCAAGTGAGCTATGTTGATAATTATAAAGTGTAAAATAAAATAAAAGGTAATAAATAACAGAAAGGTAATGATAGCGTTTATGAATATATATGTGAATAGACCCGGGGGCCGTAGATATCTGTAGTGGCATCCCTCATAAGCAAAGCATATGGTGGGTAAACAAATTACTGTTGGGCAATTTATAGAAAAGCAAATAGTTATGCGATTTTCATGGCAATGATCATGTGTATATAGGCATCATGTCCATAAGCAAATAGGCCGACTCTTGCCTGCAGCTATTACTATTAGTCCACCCATCGACTAATATACATGCATCTAGAGTATTAAGTAAAACAGAGTAATGCTTGGACAACATTGACATGATGTAGACAAAGTAAACTCAATCAATATGAATTAACCCCATCATTTTATCCTTAGTAGCACCAACACAAATACGCAACTTGTCCCCTTCTATCACTGGGATATAGAAACTCACTAGGTTGAACCTACAGCAATGCACCACTCCCACCGAAGAAATATCAATCTAGTTGGCCAAACTATCTTAATAGATCAGAGAGCATTACGAAGCTATGATGATCATGCAAATAAGAATCATAGTACTCAAATTTGACTCAAATACTTTTCATGAATAATCTGAACATAAACTCACAATTCATTGGATCCCAACAAACACACCATACAAAGGGATTACATCGGATAGATCAAGGCAAAGATGCGATGAACATTTTATTGAAGATCGAGAGAGGGAGAGAGAGATTGCCATCTAGGTACTATGTACAGACCCATAGGTCTGTGGTGAACTACTCACAAATCATGGTGAGGGAAGCAAGGTTGATGAAGAGGCCCTCCGTGATCGATCTTCTCTCCGATAGGGTGTCGTAACGGAGGTGTAGATGGCCTCCCATCGGAACAGAGACTTGCGGTGGCAGAAAAAGTGTTTCGGGAGTGTTTTTGATGTTTTTAGGGTACATGTGAATTTCTAGGCCAGAGAACGACATCGGGAGAGGTACCAGGGGGCCACCACATATTAGGCTGCGCCCCCTGGCGGCACGACCTATTGTGTGGTGGGGCCCTAGTGTAGCTCCCTGCCTTCCTCTGAAGCTTCTAGGTCTTGTATTTTTCCAGAAAAAATCGTCAAAAAGTTTCGTGGCAATTGGACTTTGCATGGTACTATAACTCTAAAAAGGCAAAACACGCAAAAGACAACAACTAGCACTAGGCACCGGGTCAATAGGTTAGTGCTAAAAAATATTATAAATTGGTAAATAAATACCCAAAAAGTATCGTAGACTGATAATATATTAGCATGGAACAATAAAAAATTATAGATACGTTGTAGACATATCAGCATCTCCAAGCTTAATTCCCGCTCGTCCTCGAGTAGGTAAATGAAAAAACAGAATTTTTGATTTGACATGCAACCCATTATGTAGTCTTTGGTATATATGCTCATTGAGAAATGATGAATTAACAAATAAAAACATAGTAATATTTATAGGTATAATAAACAAAATCATTATTTTTCAAAGTATACGATCCTAAAAGAATGTTTACCCCTATTCATATTATTATATTAGCAAGGCATGACTCCGTCTTTACCGCATAGATACAATTGTTAAGCACCACGGTGTCCAATTCAGGCAATTGGATCATACTTTTTCAATATGCATCAACTTTTTATTCTTCACACAATACATGAGCGTGAACCATTGGACATAGCATACAGGTGGTGTAGAATATGATGGTAGATATAAAAGGGGTAAAAAGTGGATAAGATAGTCTCACATCAACTAGGCGTACCAACGAGCTATGGAGGTGCTCATCAATAGATGTCAATGCAAGGAGTATGGATTGCCATGCAAATGATGACTAGAGCTATAAGTGTATGAAAGCTCAACTGAAACTAAGTGGGGTGTGCATCCAACTTGCTTGCTCATGAAGACCTCGGGCATTTGAGGAAGCCCGTCATCGGAATATACAAGCCAAGTTTATTATATGAAAAGGTAATTCCCACTAGCATATGGAAGTGTCAACATAGGAGACTCTTTATATGAAGAACATGGTGCCACTTTGAGGCACAAGTGTGGTAAAGGATAGTAGCAAAGTCCCTTCTCTCTTTTCTCTCATTTTTTATGGTGGGATTTTTTCTTTTTTCTTTTTCTTTTTCTTTTTGCCTTCCCCATTTTATATATATATATATATATGGTGGGCTCATTTGGCCTCCCCCATTTTTATTTCATTTTTCGTCCGGAGTCTCATCCCGACTCGTGGGGGAATCATAGTCTCCATCATTCTTTCCTCACTCGGACAATGCTCTAACAATGATGACCATCACACTGTTATTTACTTACAACCCAACATGTAGGACTGATAGAAAGATATGACTTAATAGGAATGCCTCTGGTAGTGTACCAGGATGTGCAATGATCTGGCATGACATGTATAAAAAATATGAAGAACGGTGTCTTTGCCACAAATACCATGTCAGCTCTATATGATCATGCAAAGCATTATGATGATGAACGAACTAGTCATTTGAAGTGATGATGGAATTTGCATGTCATTATTTCTCGAAATGGCTATGGAAATGCCATAATAGGTAGGTATGGTGTCTATTTTGAGGAAGATATAATGAGGCTTATGTGCAACAGAGCGTATCATGTCATGGGGTTTGGATGCACCGGCTAAAGTTGCACCGAGCCTCGACGTGAGAATGGGCTATGAACGGTACCGAAGAGGCTAGCAAATATGAGAAGGTGAAGATGCGTATGTCCATGTTGTCACATTAGTCATAAAGAACTCACATACTTATTGCAAAGTTATATTAGTTTTATCAAAAATCAGAGTACTCCTCGCATGCCCTGAGGGAGGAGGTTGGTAGGAGTTAACCATTGCGCGCCCCCGACTCGAAACAACACTAGGATTTCAACGAGGAATATAAATGCTCACACAACATCACCATGCCTCTTTAATTTTTAGATTAATAACAAGTTAGGACCTCTTAATCTCGACACTTTGACGAAGCAACAATTTTGGACTCACACATTTTTCATATTACTACGTCAATGTCATTAACCCACAACATCTCTATATGTGCTACACGATGGTTTTGATTATCATTCCTTGAATACCTAATATTCTTGGACAACTCTTATGACCCATGCAAATTACAGTCGCAACATCATTTCCTGTACTTGAGTCAAAGTTTATGTTATGTTTTAGCATTGTTTCTGCTCATCTTTAGGGTCGTTCCAAAGGCTTTACTTGGCACAAACACTAATTAAAACATAAAAACATAATCATTACAGAGGCAACAATCATGTTATCAGAAAATAAAAGAAAGGAAAAAACAAAAATAAATATATATATTGGGTCACCTCCCAACAAGCGCTATTATTTTATGCCCCTAGCTAGGCATAATGCATAGTTTCAAGTATTGGACTCCTTCATATCTTATAAAATTAGTTCTACTAAAATCTTACTTAATAAACCATTCTTTTAAAAGCTAGTAGAACAGCACAAGTTTTCAAAGGAATTTGTAAAATCATTACTATCATCATTTTCATCATAAGGATCCTCATAAAGAGCATGGATTTCATCACTAATAGGTTCTCTAATAATATTTTCATGCCAATCCTCACTAAACCCTTCATTAATTCCCTTATCAATCTTTTCAAATTTATCACAAGTGTGGAGAAATAGGGATTCTGTCAATTCTTCGAGAAGGACATCCCTTCTCATATTCTCATCAAATCCTTAACAATCATTAGATTCCAACCTACGCAAAGCATCTCTATGATGGATGCTTACTTCTATAGGAGGATGTTCAGATTTTATTCCATAGAAGGCAAAAATATCTTTAGCTTCATGCACAATATAATCAAATTCATGCATAAGGATATTGGTAGCCATTTTCTTAATCTCAGGATCTATGCTAGGAAGTCCCAAAAATATCTTTTGAATCATAGGATGGAGGTGCACAAACTTCCTTTCCAATTTCATTATAAGCATAGAAATAGCATCTTCATAACAGTTTGTTTCATCAAGTATATATCCTTTAATAAGTGGGGAGACCATTGAATGTTCAAAGAATTCTTGAATAACATGCTTTCCAATGATGTTCCCACTACCCACATGATAAATTTTAGAATTTAGAACGGTGTGAGTGTTAGCAGTGGGGACATGACTTTTAGGAGGATCATAAGTGGAATCACATTTTTGTATTTATTCATCCAAGTCACTAGCACCACCTTCACTGGCACTTTCAATGATAACATTCTCAAATTCACACATGATAGCAACTTTCAAGCAAAAAAAGACAAGCGAACTATCAAGTAAAGCAAACATGGAAGTAAATTAGTGACTAGAAAAGATAAATATTTTTGTATTTTTGATTTTTATGAGACACACTAGATATAACAACAAATAAAAAGAAGAACAAGTGAATGAAATTTTGTGCGAAGTTACTTGATAGTTGGTGATGGTATTCCCTGGGAAAGGCGCTACAAATCCTTCCTCATACTCGTGATTTGCGTGGGGTTTTCCATTAAGAGGAACGGGTTATCGCAACACAAAGTGGGTAAGTATTTTCCTCAGTTATGAAACCAAGGTTTATAGAACCAATAGGAATACCATCCTCAACCGTCTTTAGTGGCCGCACACAAAAGAACAAACAACTGGCACCCAACCCCGACAAGAGGGTTGTCAATCCCCTTGATCTCGTTATTTGCAAGCAAGTGATTTGTCTAGATAATTGTAAAGTACAAGATAAAATAAAGATAATAAATAAAATAAAGGTAATGATAGCGTTTGTGAATATATAAAAGAATAGACCCGGGGGCCGTAGAGTTCTCTAGTGACATCTCTCATAAGCAAAGCATACGGTGGTAAACAAATTACTGTTGGGCAACTAATAGAATAGCGAATAGTTGTGCAATTTTCACGGCACTGGTCATGTGTATATAGGCGTCATGTCCATAAGCAAATAGTCTAACTCCTGCCTGCACCTATTACTATTACTCCACTCATCGACCGCTATCCCACATGCATCTAGAATATTAAGTAAAACAGAGTAATGTTTGGAGAACGATGACATGATGTTGACAAAGTAAACTCAATCAATATGAATAAACCCCTCGTTTTATCCTTAGTAGCAGCAACACAAAGACGCGAGTTGTCCCCTTCTGTCATTGGGATATAGAACTCGCCAGGTTGTACCTACTACAACGCACCACTCCCTCCGAAGAAATATCAATCTAGTTGCCCAAACTATCTCAATAGATTAGAGAGAATTACGAAGCTATGATGATCATGCAAATAATAATCTTAGTATTTAGGTTTGACTCAAATACTTTTCATGAATAATCTGAACATAAACTCACAATTCATCGGATCCCAACAAACACACCATACAAAGGGATTACGTCGGATTGATCAAGGCAAAGATGCGATGAACATTGTATTGAAGATCAAGAGAGAGAGAGAGAGACAGAGATTGCCATCTAGGTACTACATACGGACCCATAGGTCTGTGGTGGACTACCCACACATCATGGTGAGGGCAGCAATGTTGATGAAGAAGCCGATCGTGATCGATCTCCACTCCAGCAAGGTGCCGAAACGGAGGTGTAGATGGCCTCCTGTCGAAATAGAGACTTGAGGCGGTGAAGAAGTGTTTCGGGAGCGCTTCAGGTGTTTTTTAGGGTAGATGTGAATTTATAGGCTAGAGAATGGCATTGGGAGAGGTGCCAGGGGGTCACCACATATCAGGCCGCTCCCCCTTGGTGGCGCTGCCTTTTGTGCTGTGGGGCCCTGGTGCAGCTCCGGGCATTCCTCCAAAATTTCTAGGTCTTGTATTTGTCGATAAAAAACGTCAAAAAGCTTCGTGGCAATTGGACTTCGTTTGGTACTATAACTTTGAAAAGGCAAAAACACGCGGAAAATAGCAACTGACATTGTGCGCTGGGTCAATAGGTTAGTGCTAAAAATATTATAAATTGGTAAATAAATACCCCAAAAGTATCCTAGAATGATAATATATTATCATGGAACAATAAAAAATTATGGATACATTGGAGGCGCATCACATGCCGATGAGGACGACAACCAATAGGAGCCATAGGGTTGTCTTTAATTTATTTTATGACAATGCTTTACTTTATTGCTATGAGCTAGCAATAGTGTCGAAGTAATAGTTGGCGAGACAACCAAATGATGAGAGGTGATCGAGATCATGCTTATGGAGATCATGGTGGCATGCCGGTGACGATGGAGATCATGCCGGTGCCTTGGAGATGGATATCAAAAGCACAAGATGATGATGGCCATATCATGTCACTTATTGATTGCATGTGATGTTTATCTTTTATGCATCTCATTTTGCTTAGGACAACGGTAGCATTATAAGATGATCCCTCACTTAATTTCAACATAAAATTGTGTTCTCCCCAAGTATGTACTATTGCGAAAGTTCGTCATTTCAAAGCACCTCGTGATGATCGAGTGTGATAGACTCTTCGTTCGCATACAACCGGTGTAAGTCAGTTCTACACATGCAGAATACTTGGGTTAAACTTGACGAGGCTAGCATAATAGCATGTACAAACATGGCCTTGAAACACAGGAGAATGAAAGGTCGAACATGAGTCATATAGTAGATATGATCAACATGGAGATGTTCACCATTGAAACCACCTCATCTCACATGATGATCGGACTCGGGTTGTGGATTTGGATCATGTCACACTTGGACAACCTGAGGGATGTTGATTTGAGTGGGAGTTCATCAGTAATTTGATTAACTAAACTAATTATCATGAGTTTAGTCAAAATGTCTTTGCAAATTAGGTTGTAGATCAATAGCTCACGCTCTAGCTCCCCTGTATTTTGATATGGATCACTACTGGAATCAGACAATTTGCCGTCTGCCAGCACTTTGTCGTCTGCTAGCAGACGACAAAGAGTGTCTTTGCCATCAGCTAGCTCAAAGCAGACGACACAGAGCTGGTAGACGGCAAAGAGGGGCTTTGCCATCTGCCAGCTCTTTGCCGTACGCTAGCAGACACGGTTGGTGTAGTCGAACGTCTTTGCGATCCAAATTGCCGAGTGTCCCGCGATCCAATCACGATCCGTCCCACGAACTTGATCACGATCCTTCCGATCTAGCGCCGAACGAACGGCACCTCCGCGTTCGACACACGTACAGTTTGATGATGATCTCCACCGTCTTGATCCAGCAAGAGAGAGCGAAGAGGAAGATGAGTTATCCGGCAGCATGACGACGCTCCGGCAATGGTGGTGGAGCTATTCCGGCAAAGCTTCATCTAAGCGCTGCAGAAATCCAATCTAGAGGAGAAACTATGCACTGGAGGAACGGGTAGCACGTGGCTGAAAATTCTGTGCAAAAACCCTAAAACCTCCAGTATATATAAGAGGAAGAAAGGAGTAGGCTTGGCCGGCCAAGCCTCCAAGGATTCGGCCGAACCAGGTGGAGGAGGTGGACTCCAAATACAATCCTAGTAGCACTAGGATTCACCCTATTTTTGCCTTTTTCCACTTTTTCTGTTTGGGCCTTTTTTCCCAAACCGCATGGGCCTTGTGTGGGACTTCCTAGTGGGCTGGTAAAAACTCTCCCACATCGCAAACAGCTCGGCGACTGACTTGTTCATCCCGTGCATGTTATAGTTCATCACAAAGCTCTTGTAACTATGTGGCAGTGATTTAAGAACTCTGTCAATGATCGCCTCTGGCGGAAGGGTAATTCCCAACTTTGCTAGACGATTTGAATACCCAGACATTCTGAGTATATCCTCATTGATAGACCCGTTCTCCTCCATTTTGCAAGCATAGAACTTATCGGAGGTCTCATACCTCTCGATCCGGGCATTCTTCTGAAAGATAAACTTCAACTCCTGGAACATCTCATATGCTCCATGACGTTCAAAACGTCTTTGAAGTCCTGGTTCTAAGCCATACAATATTGTTACTGAACTATTGAGTAGTCTCTAGTATGTGCCTCCCAAGCGTTCTTAACGTCTTCGGAGGTCATGTCTTCTGGTTGGTTACCAAGCGGTGCATCAAGGACATATGATTTCTGGAAAGCCGTGAGGATAATCCTCAGATTATGGGCCCAGTCAACAAAGTTACTTCCATCATCTTTCAACTTAGCTTTCTCTAGGAACGCATTAAAATTCAGGGGTGCTACTGCGCGAGCCATTGATCTACAACATAAATATGTAAAGGTTACTTAGACTATTGTTCAAGATAATGAGTTTAGTTAATCAAATTACTAAATCTCCCACTCAAATTGACATCCCTCAGGTCATCTGAGTGTCACATGATCCAAATTCACCAACTCAAGTCTGATCATCACGTGAGTTGAGGTGGCTTCAATGGTGAACATCATTATGTTGATCATATCTACTATATGACTCATGTTCGACCTTTCGGTCTCTTGTGTTCCGAGGCCATGTCTGTACATGCTAGGCTCGTCAAGTTTAACTCGAGTGTTCTGCACGTGCAACACTGGCTTGCACCCGTTGTATGTGAATGTAGAGTCTATCACACCCGATCATCATGTGGTATCTCGACACGACGAACTTTTGCAACGGTGCACACTCGGGGAGAACACAATTCATCTTGAAACTTAAGTGAGGGATCACCTTATAATGCTACCGTCGTCCTAAGAAAAACAAGGTGCATAAAAGGATTAACATCACATGCAAACCATAAGTGACATGATATGGCCATGAACTTGTGCTTTTGATCTCCATCTAGAAAGCACCGACATGATCTCCATCGTCACCGACACGACACCATGATCTCCATCATCTTGATCTCCATCAACGTGTTTCCATAGGGGTTGTCACGCCCAACATGCTTCTACTACTATTGCTACCGTAGCGATAAAGTAAAGCATTACATAGCGCTTAATGATTGACAACCATATGGCTCCTGCCGGTTGCAGTACTCAACGACATGCAAGTCGTGATACTCCATACGTCACATGATCATCTCATACATCACATATATCACATCATGTAACTGGCCATATCACATCTCAACATACCCTGCAAAAACAAGTTAGACATCCTCTAATTGTTGTTGCATGTTTTACGTGGCTGCTATGGGTATCTAGCAAGAACAATTCTCATCTACGCAAAAACCACAATGGTGATACACCAGTTGCTTTTCAACCTTCTCAAGGACCGCCTTTGTCGAATCCGATCCAACTAAAGTGAGAGAAACTGGCACCCGCAAGCCATCTATGCAACAAGTTGCGGTCGAGGGAACCGGTCTCTCGTAAGCGTACGAGTAAGGTTGGTTCGGGCCGCTTCATCTCACAATACCGCTGAACCAAAACACGACCAAGGGAGGAAGCAATCTAAGCATCAACGCCCACAAACTCTTTGTGTTCTACTCGAGATCTCATCTACACATTGACCTAGCTCATGATGCCACTGTTGGGGAACATTGCATGGGAAACAAAAAAATTCCTACGCACACGCAGATCTATCCATGGTGATGAGCATCTTCGAGAGGGAGAGTGGATCTATGTACCCTTGTAGATCGCTAAGCGGGAAGCGTTAATAAACGCAGTTGGTGTAGTCAAACGTTTTCGCAATCCAAATCGCCAAGTGTCCCGCGATTCAATCACGATTCGTCTCGCGAACTTGATCACGATCCGTCCCACGAACTTGATCACGATCCGTCCTACGAGCTTGATCACGATCCTTCCGATCTAGCGCCGAACGGACAACACCTCCGCGTTCAGCACCCGTACAGCTTGATGACGATCTCCGCCGTCTTGATCCAGCAAGAGAGAGCGGAGAGGAAGAAGACTTCTCCGGCAGCGTGACGGTGCTCCGGTGATGGTGGTGGAGCTATTCCGGTAGGGCTTCGCCTAAGCGCTGGAGAAATCCAATCTAGAGGAGAAACTATGCACTGGAGGAACGGGTAGCACATGGCTAAAAATTCTGTGCAAAAACCCTAAAACCTCCAGTATATATAAGAGGAAGAGAGGAGGAGGCTTGTACCAAGGGCCAAGCCTCCAAGGAGGAGGCCGAACCAGGTGGAGGAGGTGGACTCCACCTCCAATCTAGGATTCACCCTATTTTTGCCTTTTTCCACTTTTTCTCTTTGGGCCTTTTTTCCCAAAACGCATGGGCCTTGTGTGGGACTTCCACCAGCCCACTAAGGGCTGGTAAAAACTCTCCCACATCCCATGGAGCCTCTTGGGGCGAAATACCCCTCCCGATGGTCTCCCGATACACTATCGGCACTCCTAGTACACTACCGATGAGCCCGAAACCTTTCCGGCGACCAAAACAGGACTTCTTATATATGAATATTTACCTCCGGACCATTCCGGAGCTCCTCGTGACGTCCGGGATCTCATATGGGACTCCGAACAACCTTAGGTCACCACCATACATAACTCTATACTACCGAAACGTCACCAAACCTTTAGGGTGCAGACCATGCGGGTTCGAGAACTATGTAGACATGACCGAGACACCTCTATGGTCAATAACCAATAGCGGGACCTGGATGACCATATTGGTTCCTACATATTCTATGAAGATCTTTATCGGTCGAACCTCTATGTCAAGGATTCAATTAACCCCGTATGATGTTCCCTTTGTTCTTCGATATGTACTTGCCCGAGATTCGATCGTCAGTATCTCCATACCTAGTTCAACCTCATTACCGCCAAGTTTCTTTACTCGTTTCGTAATACAAGATCCCATGACTAACACTTAGTCACATTGCTTGCAAGGCTTATTGTGATGTTGTATTACCGAGTGGGCCCTGAGACACCTCTCCGTCACACGGAGTAACAAATCCCAGTCTTGATCCATGCCAACTAAATAGGCACCCTTGGAGATACCGGTAGAGCACCTTTATAGTCACCCAGTTAATATGCGACGTTTGATACACACAAGGCACTCCTCCAATGTCCGTGAGTTACATGATCTCATGGTCATAGGAACATATACTTGACATGCAGAAAACAGTAGCAATAAACTGACACGATCATATGCTACGTTTGTAGTTTGGGTCTTGTCCATCACACCATTCTTCTAATGATGTGATCCCGTTATCAAATGACATCACATGTCGATGGCTAGGAAACCTTGACCATCTTTGATCAACGAGCTAGTTCACTAGAAGCATACTCTAGGGCATATTTCCAACAAAATATTCTTTGCCGTTAGCGAGCGGACGGCAAAGAGGTGGGTGGGGCCCAGTTGACGGCATTACTGTAACGGCCCACCACCCCACCTCTTTGCCGTCCGCTAGCGGACTGCAAAGAGGTGATACCTAATTAGCTAATGGCGCCGCCTAGCCCCACCCATCTCACATCGTCTCCCCCCCCCCCCCGCGCCCGCACGCCCGTACGCAGTCGCGCCCCAGCCCCCACCCCCATCGCGCCCCCGCGTCAGCCGCCGCCCCGCCGTCGCGCCCCTGCCGCCGCCCCGCCGTCGCAACCCCTTGCCCCCCACCCCCGCCGCCCACGCCCACCGCCGGCCGCCGGACGCGCCCTCCCGCCGGACGCCGCACGTGCCCCCCCCCCCGTCGCCCGCCGCCTGGCCAATCTCCTCCAACGCCGACCGCCGCCCGCGCCAATCTCCTCCAACGCCGACCGCCGCCCGCGCCACTCACCCCCACCGCCGTCGCGCCCCGCACCCCCCCCCCCCCGCCGGCCGCCGCCCACGCCCCCCGCCAGCCGCTGCCCCACTCCGGTGAGCCCCCTCCCCCTCTTTTTTTCATTTTTTAATAGTGTAGTTATAGTAATTTAGTTAGTTAATTAGGTGTAGTTAGTTAGTTGTAATTTTGTTAGTTGTAATTTATTTAGCTTAGTTAGTAAATTAGCTTAGTTTGGTGTAGTTATAATAATTTAGTTAGGTGTAGTTATAGTAATTTAGTTAGTTAATTATGTGTAGTTAGTTAGTTAGTTAGTTGTAAGAAGAAGAAGAAGAAGAAGAGGAAGGTGAAGAAGAAAAGGAGGAGGAGGAGGAGAAAAGAAGAAAGAGAAGAAGAGGAGGAGGAGGAGGGGTGCGTCGGCACCACCGACACGACATAACCGGGTCGAGGATCGCGGACACAACACCACCGACACCCCGACCCCTGACACGACACCTCGACACCACAACACGGCACCCCGGACCCCGACACGACACCCCCCACCTCGACCCCGACACGACACCCCGACACCCCGACACGGCACCCCCGACACCCCGACCCCGACACGGCATCCCCGACACCCCAACCCCGCCACGACACCCCCGACACCACGACCCCGACACGGCACCCCCGACACCCTGACTCCGACATGGCACCCCCGACACCCAGACCCTCGACACGACACCCCGACCCCACGACACGGCACACCAGGCCCCGACACGACACCCCCCACACCACGACCCCGACACGGCATTCCCGACACCCCGACCCCGACCCCGACACGGCACCCCGACCCCAACACTCCGACCCCGACACGACACCCCCGACACCCCGACCCGACACGACACCCCAGACACCCCGATCCCGACACGACACCCCTGACACCCTGACACGGCACCCCCGACCACGACACAACACCCCTACCCCGACACGACACCCCCGACACCCCGACCTCGACACGACACCCCCGACGTTGATGGAACCCTAAATAGCAAGTATCGCCAGTGCGAGATACATGTGGTCGTCGGTGTCGAACACTACATCCATGTCCCACAAGTTACGCCAGCGTCCGGCGTCCCGCAGCAACAGTTCTCGGGGTCGATGACGGTTGAACACCTATGCGAATTTGTCTTGTAGCCTCTGCGATGACGATTAAAAGCCAAGTGTTGAAACTTGAAACACCCTAACTGACTCAAGTCGGTTTGGTTGTTTGAAGTTTCAAAACTTGGCTTTGATCCTCATCGCGGAGGCTGCCAGAAAAATTTGCCAAGGTGTTCGACCGTCATCGGCCCCTGGAACTATTGCTGCGCGCGGGACACCAGGCGCCGGCGTCACTTGTGGGATGTGGATCTAGTGTTCAACGCCGAGCGCCACATGTATCTCGCACCGATGATACTTGCTATTTAGGGTTTCATCGACGTCGAGGAACCCCCTAACCCCACACAACACCCCTACCCCAACACGACATCCCCGACATCCAGACCCCGACATGACACCCCGACACCCCGACCCCCACACGTCACCCCCGACCACGACACAGCACCCCTACCCCGACACGACACCCCGACCCCGACACGACACCCCCGACAAAACATCATTTCCTTTGTTCCGGTCTTCGTGTCGATGAAAGTTGCTAGCTATAGGTGTATTCAATCATCAGTATTTTGTGTGTGTCCAGTAGCTAGGTAAGATGAGTGATCGTGGGTCGATGTACATCGGTATAATGCGTGTGTGACTTTCGGTTTGTCGTTGCTCCTTGTCTGACTTTCATGTGTGTTCTTGATGGAGGAATCCCGACTGTTGTCGTGGGGGGTGCCTCGTCTTTCTTCTCTTCTTTGCGATATACTCGTCGGCATAATGCGCAAGAAGAGAAGAGGCAGGGCGTCCATCACCGGCGGTCAAACTATTACTGTGAGAGAGTGCCCACCAACATATATACACCACCATTACACCACCATATCAGTGTGAGAGAGAGCGCACCAACACACCATGAGATATGAGAGTTACTTAAGGAAAGCCTCGACAAACCGAAAGTCACACATGCATTATACCGATGTACATCCACCCACGATGTAATACCAATTACTATTATGTACATATATATTATTAATTAGTTCATGTTATTAGGTATTCAATTTTTTATGTTGAATGAATTTCGTTCACTCTTTGTCATTGAAGGTGTTGGCAAATGGTGGGCGGGGGTCGAGAGGGCTCTGAGCCTCCTTCCTTGGCGCGTGCTAGGAGGGGTGCTATTATTCCACCCCGGCAACTCCGAAGAGCGCTGGTACACAGCATGCAGACACCGGCGGGCGCTTCTTCTTCGATCGGGAGAGGTAGGGGGAAGCCGAAGAGAGGTGCTAGAGGTAGGAAGGCAGCTGCGCCTTCCTCGCCGCCACCCCCAGCTGATTCTCCCGACCAAAGGAGTGCT
Organism: Hordeum marinum; assembly: GCA_022496015.1. Taxonomy (NCBI): domain Eukaryota; kingdom Viridiplantae; phylum Streptophyta; class Magnoliopsida; order Poales; family Poaceae; genus Hordeum; species Hordeum marinum. The sequence continues at coordinate 37,903,048 of CM039672.1, read as the reverse complement.
CCATCTCAGGTGGACCCGTCTGACTTGGACCCGTCTCGGACTCCGGTCCACGAGCCTCGGGTCGACGAGCCTCTAGTCACCGAGCCTTCGTCCCAGGAGACTCCGGTCCCAGAGTCTTCGTCCCAGGAGACTCGGGTCCCAGATTCTTCGTCCCATGTGACTCCGGAGGCTAGTGGTCATGCTAAAGGTGGCGAGGACAACTTGTTTGAGGACACCTATAGCGAGGGCGAGCTGGTTGAGGAGGGCAAGAAGGTCTACCTGCGTGGTTGTACAAAGTTGACGCCCGTGTCGACGACCCGCGAGCAGAGGTGGTTGATTGCGCCTAATGCGGAGAAGTAAGTGCATTTACTCTTTTTTAACCTTTTTCCTTCATGTTTCTTCAAATTAATATCTAATGTGTTGGCCATGTCCTACTGCAGGGGTTGGAAATACGAGCGTGGTGTTTGCAGGCCCAACCAGGTCCTTGGTGTGCTTCTTCGGCACCACTTCCCGGGGAAGGTCGAGTTGCCCGGTGAGGGTGAGTCTCCATAGGAAGCACTGACCTGGGAGCTGTACAGGGCTGCCCCGGCCCCGCCGGAGGAGATGGTCGACGGTGTCTTGTGCGAGACGGTGGCTGACATTGTAATCCGTCGCTTTTGGGTAATTTCTCCTTTACAGAATTAAAAATCAACAACACCTAGTGATTGTACTAATCAGTGTCTAATGTGTTGTCTTGTTTGATTGCAGACCTTCTACAGGTGTCTTGAGGAAGACGAGGCGAGAGCGACTGTTGTTCTCGAAGCCGAGTGGAAGCGCCTACTTCGGAACTTACGGCACGAGGCTCGGGTGCAGGCTATTCGAGACTACTACGCCTCGAGTAACATTAAGAGGGCCAAGAAGAAGTGCCGCAAAAATTATCTAAGTAAGGAGAAGTTAATGAAGGTAATTATCTATTCTTAAGGCCTTGTACTTAGTTTCTTTGATTTGATTCATAGGCGTAGCGCTGAAATTCCTCTTGTCTAACTTAGGTGCCCCCGAGATGGTGTGCGGATAGGATGGACTGTTGGGAGGCATTGGTGGATGAGTGGTGCTCTCCCGAATGGCTAGCCGAACACAACAAGGCCAAGGAGAAGCGTGCCCAAATGATAGGTGTGCCACACCACAAGGGACTCCAACTTGTTTGAGTACGGGGATATCTGGGTATGTGGTTTGCTTCATGATTCATGCAATTTCATTCTTCATGCTAGCTTCAGCCCTTAACTAATATTTTGTTCACCTCTTTCAGGCGCGAGAAAACAAGAAGGAGGTGCCACCTCTGTTCGACCTCTATGTCATGGCCCATACTGCCTCATACAAGAAGGCCAAGGCATTCTCTCAGGATGACCTCGATCATCCAGAGAGCTTCAGCAACATCTCCTCCCACAACAAGATTGTGAGGTACAGAGATTTTGGGAAGGCAAGGAAAGGGGAGGACTTCAACCCGAGCCAGAGTCCTTTTGATCCAGAGCTCGTGATGATATCTGGTGGTGGGAGGCCCCATGGCTCGATAGCCATTGAGAATGGACTGATATGTTGTCCTAGAACTCTCCCAGAGATCAAGAGGCGCCAGACGAGCTTTGATCCTGAGATAACACCTCGTCCACGGCCAATGGAGCTCGTCATTGAGGCTAGGGCCCAGGAGCTTCTGGCGGAGGCAAACAGGTAGGCGGCGCAGAGGGAGAGGGACAAGGAGGAGAGGACGGCTAGGCTGTTGGAGGAGGAGAGGAACCGGAACGACGTGTCTCACCGGGACCTATACGAGCTCCTCGTGGTAAGTTTCTCCTACATATTAGCCAAATCATGCACGTAATGTTCGTTTCATCACTAACTAATATGACTGACTTGTGAAAACAAAATGTGCAGACCGTGTGCTAGAACAATGGTCAGACCCCTCCATCGATGCCCCATATTGCAATAGCACCCATGGTGAGTTTCATTTAAATGGTCATTGGTTACTAGTATTCACATTTGAGTTGCATCATGCTAAGGAGACATTGCAAATGATCTTTGGTGCAGCGTGCATCCCGACAAGCATCGACCGATCCTTCTGCGTCTGCCGCAACCCCGACCGGTCTTTCTACGTCGCACCCTGGCCAAAACCCTACCGGTCCTTCACCCCCATGTTGATGGTAAGTTTTACCAAGTGTTTTCATTAATGATCTATAGCTAGCTTAGCTAGTTCATTTATGACATAATTAGCTCACTTAGGTACAAAATGGCGTAACTACCTAGGATAGCTCAATAATGATCTATAATTACCTTAGCTAGTTCATTTATGACATAATATGCTCACTTAGGTAAAAAAAAATGGCATAATAACCTTGGTTTAGCTCCAAAATGACCTATACTTAGCTTATTTTCCTCAAAAATACATAATAACCTAACTTACCTCCAAAATGATATATTCTACCTAGGATAGCTATAAAATGACCTATACTTTGCATTTTTCCTCCAAAATTACTTGATATGATTAGTTAGCTACAAAATGGCATTACTACCTTGGAGAAGAGGAGAGGAGAGGAGAGGAGAAAAAGAAAGACAAGATAAATTCTTCTTCTTCTTCTTTTCTTCTTTTTCTTCTTTTTATTCTAGCTAGTCTTCTTCTTCTTCTAACTATCATCTTTCCTACTTTGCAGATTTGCTATAGATGAGGAAGACTGCATTGATGGACTGTACTCTTCTACTTCTACTATCTTTATGTTTATGGAAAACTTGTTTTGGATACGTATGTATGGATATGTTGTTGGAAACCATATTGTGTGTTGTTGGAAACTTGTATATATGTTGGACTTGTATGTTGGAACTTATTGGTATATGCTTGTTTCAACTTATTGTTGGTATGCTTGTATTGTTGGATATATATGTGATATTGTTGGATATATATGTTTCAAATTGAATGATTTAAAAAAAACAGGGGCTATATAGCCACTTTGGCGTTCGCTGGCAGACAGCAAAGAGTTTTGTCATGTGCCAGCGGACGGCAAAGTGGCCACGTGGTAGCTACATGTGCAACCTGGGGCTGGACTAGGTTGGTTCTTTGTCGTCCGCTGGCAAACGACAAAGACCTACCAAAAAAAGGTTCGTTGCCGTCCGCTGGCACACGGCAAAGACCTAAGTTCTTTGCCATCTGCCAGCGGACGACAAAGCACGCCGTTAAGCCCTTAACGGAGCTAAGTGGCGACGTGTGCCGTCCAGGCCCTTTGCCGTCCGCTGGCAGAAGGCAAAGCGCCCTTTATCGTGGCTTATTCAGCCGGACGGTTGGCCGCCTGCGGGCGGACGACAAAGCCTTTGCCATCCGGGAAGCATGCCTTTGCCGTCCAGGATGGCTGACGGCCAAGCACCTATTTTTTTGCCAGCCTAGGTGGGCTCCTCTCTTCTTCTTCCTCCTCTTCTTCTTCCTCTTCTTCTTCCTCCTCCTTTTCTTCTTCTTCTTCTTCTTCCTCTTCTTCCTCTTCTTCTTCTTCTTCTTCCTCATTTTCTAATTATTCTTATTTTCTTCTTCTTCTTTCAGAACTAAACCTAAAACTAAAACTAAACTAAACTAAACTAAACGTAAACCTAAAACTAAAACAAACTAAATATAAACTAAGCATAAACCTAAAACTAAAAAACAGAAAAAATAAGAGGAAGAGGAGGAGCTCACCACGGGGTAGGGGGTCGGGCTGCCGGTGGAGGAGGGGGCGGTGGAGGAGGGGGGAGGCCCGTCGCAGGGGAGGGGGTGGCGCGGCGGCCTTCCTCACGGCGGTGCTCGGGCGGCCGCAGTAGGGGAGGGTCGTCGTGGCTAGTGCGGCGAGGCGATGTTGCCGGGACAAGGGGACACGTGGTGGGGCGGCCTGGGCGGAGCGGACGGGTGGCGGACGGGGCAGGCTGGACGGGGGCACGGTGGGGCGAGGCAGGGCGGGGCGGCCGCGTGACGGCGCGGCGGGGCAAGGTGGGGCGGCCGCGTGGCGGGGCGGGGCGGGGCGGCCGCGCGGGGCGACCGGCGACGGGGCAGGCGGGGCGGCGGCGGCTCGGGCACGGGTGTGAGAGAGGGGAAAGAGAGAGGGAGAGAGATATTTAGGTCCTCTCTTTGCCGTCCGCTAGCAGACGGCAAAGAGCGTAGCTAACGGACTGCTAACAGCCACTTTCTTTGTCGTCTGCTAGAAGACGGCAAAGAAAGTGGCCGTTAGCAGTCTGGTAGCTAGGCTCTTTGCCGTCTGCTAGCAGACGGCAAAGAGCTGGCTGACGGCAAACATGATCTTTTCCGTCAGCAGCATCTTTGTCGTTAGCTTTCTGCAAGCTGATGGCAAAGACCTTCTTTGTCGTCAGCTAGCAGACGGCAAAAAGCTGGCTGACGGCAAAGATGCTGATTCCATTAGTGCGTTCCTAGAGAAAACTAGGTTGAAAGATGATGGTAGCAATTTTGTGGACTCAATATGTAATCTAAAGATTGTCCTCATTGGTGCACAAAAGTCATATGTTCTTGATGCACCGCTCGGTGTGCCACCCCCTAAAGTGTTGTTTGTGGATGTTGTGAATGTCTCGCACGCACGTTCTGATGACTATTCGATAGTTCAGTGTGCCATGCTTTACGGCTTAGAATCGTGGCTCCAAAGAAGTTTTGAATGCCACAGAGCATATGTGATGTTCCAATAGTTGAAATTCGTATTTTTGGCTCATGCCCGTGTTGAGAGGTGTGAGACCTCTGACAAGTTCTTTTCCTGGAAGATGGAGGGGAATAGCTCAGTCAGTGAGCATGTGTTAGAATGTCGGGGCACTACAATCACTTGAATCAAGTGGGATTTAATCTTCCAGACAAAGCTGTCAGAATCGCGACTCAAGTATTAGAATCTTACAATCTTATGATCCAAACTGGTCCCTCTGATTCTATGATTTTCCTCATAGAATCTAAGTTTCCACGATCCTGACAGTTAAGATTCTACGATTCACGATCCTAGATACAGAGCTCTGATCCGATTCAGAATCGCGATTCTGACAACTTTGCTTCCAGATAAGATAGTGATTGACAGAGTTCTCAAGTCACTACCACCAAGCTACAAGAGCTTCGTGATGAACTATAACATGCAAGGGATCGAGATAACGATCCCTCAGCTATTTGCGATGCTTAAGGCTGCAGAGGTAGAAATCAAGAATTGATGGTTAATAAGACCAATAGTTTCAAAAAGGGCAAGGGAAAGAACAAAAACTTCAAGAATGGTAAGCCACTTGTCGCTCCAATGAAGAAACCCAAGGTTGGACCCAAACCCGAGACTGAGTGCTTCTATTGTGAGGGTAACGGTCACTGGAAGCGGAACTGCCCCAAATATTTGGCAGATAAGAAGGCTGGCAACGTCAACAAAATTATATTTGATATACATGTTATTGAGGTGTACCTTACTAGTGCTCATGGTAGTCCCTGGGTATTCAATACCGGTTCAGTTGCTAATATTAGTAACTCAAAACTGCAGCCGCGAAATAAACGAGACTGGCTAAGGACGAGGTGAGATGTGCCTTGGAAGTGTCTCCAAGGTTGATGTGATCGCCATCGACATGCTCTCTCTACCTTCGTGATTATTGTTAAACCTAAATAAATGTTATTTGGTGCCTGCGTTGAGCATGAACAATACATCTGGATCTTGTTTATTGCGAGACGATTACTCATTTAAGTCAGAAAATAATGGTTGTTCTACTTATATGAATAATATCTTTTATGATCACTCATCCGATGTGAATGGTTTATTGCATCTCGATCATAGTGATACACATGTTCATGGTATTGATCCCAAAAGATGCAACATTAATGATGATAGCACCACATAGTTTTGGCACTGCTGCTTAGGTCATATTGGTGTAAAACGCATGAAGAAACTCCATGTTGATGGATCTTTGGACTCACTCAATTTTGAATCGTTTGAGACATGCGAACCATGCCTCATGGGCAAGATGACTAAAACCCTGTTTTCCGGCACAATGGAGCGAGCAAGTGACTTATTGGAAATAATACATACTGATGTATGCGGTCCAATGAGTGTTGAAGCGCGCAATGGATATCATTATTGTCTTACCTTCACAGATGTTTTGAGTATATATGTGTATATTTACTTGATGAAACACAAGTCTGGATTTTTTGAAAAGTTCATGCAATTTTAGAGTGAAGTTGAAGATCACCGGGACAAGTAGGTAAAATTTCTATGATATGATCGTGGTGGTGAATGCCCCAGTTACGAATTCGGTATGCAATTTAAGACAACGTGAAAATTGTTTCACAACCCACACCATCTGGAACACCACAGTGTAATGGTGTGTTCGAACATCATATCCGTCCTCTATTGGATATGGTGCTTTCTATGATGTCTCTTATCCATTTTCCACTATCGTTTTGGGGTTATGAATTAGAGAGAACTACATTCACTTTAAATAAGGCACCATCTAAATCCATTGAGACGACACCGTATGAATTATGGTTAAGCGAGAAACCTAAGCCGTTGTTTATTATAGTTTGGGGATGCATCAGTTATGTCTGATAAGCTCAAACCCAAAGCAGAAAAGTACATCTTCATAAGATATCCTAAAGCAACAATTGGGTATACCTTCTATCACAAAATTGAAGGCAAGGTCTTGGTAGCCAAGAATGGATCATTTCCGGAGAAAGAGGTTCTCTCGAAAGAAGTGAGTGGGAGAAAGGTAGTACTTGATAAGGTTATCGCACCTTCACTTGAATTGAAAAGTAGCACAATGCAAAAGGTTGTTCCTATGATGCATACACCAATTGAAGAGGAAACTAATGATGATGATCATGAAACTTCAGATCAAGTTACTACCGAGTCTCGTAGGTCCACAAGGGCATGTACTGCCCCAAGTGGTATGGTAATCTTGTCTTGAAAGTCATGTTGTTAGACAACGATGAGCCTGCGAACTATGAGGAAGCGATGATGGGTCCGAATTCCGACAAATGGCTGGAGGCCATAAAGTCCGAGATAGGTTCCATGTAAGAAAACAAAGTATGAACTTTGGTAGACTTGCCGGACAACCGATTGGCCATTATGGACAAATGGATCTTTAAGAAGAAGAAAAATGATGATGGTAATGTCACCATTTATAAAGCTCACTTGTCACAAAGAGGTTTCTGACAAGTTCAAGGAATTGACTATGATGAGACATTCTCACTCGTAGCGATGCTAAAGTCTTTTGGTATTAAGTTAGCAGTTGCGGCATTTTTCAATTCCGAAATCTGGCAGATGGATGTCAAAACAATGTTTCCTTAATGATGTCTGTGATGAAAGTTTGTACGTGATACAACCAGAAGGTTTTGTCGATCCTAAGGATGCTAAAAGGTGTGCTATCTCCAGTGATCCTTCTATGGACTGGTGCAAGCATCTCGGAGTTAGAATATATGCTTTGATGAAGTGAGCAAAGCTTTTGGGTTTATACAAAGTTTATGAAGAAACTTGTATTTGCAAGAACATGAGTGGGTACACTATAGTATTTCTGATAAGTATATGTGGATGACATATTGTTGATTGGAAATGATGTAGAATTTCTGGAAAGCATAAAGGGTTGTTTGAAAGGTGTTTTTCAAAGGAAGACCTAGGTACAGCTGTTTACATATTGGGCATCAAGATCTATAGAGACAGATCAAGACGCCTGATAGGACTTTCACACGGCACATCCCTTGACAAGATTTTGAAGGAGTTCAAAATGGATCAATCAAAAGTTATTGCCTGAGTTGTAAGGTGTGAAGTTGAGTAAGACTCAAAGCTCGACCACGACAGAACAAATAGAAAAGACGAAGGTTGTCCCCTATGCCTTAGCCATAGGATTTGTATTGTATGCCATGTTGTGTACCACACCTGATGTATCCCTTTCGATGAGTCTGGCAAGGGGTACAAGAGAGATCCAGGAGCGGATCACTGGATAGCGGTCAAAATTATCCTTAGGTACCTCAGGAAAACTAAGGAAATGTTTCTCTGTTATGCAGGCGATAAAGAGTTCGTCGTAAGGGGTTACGTTGATGCAAGCTTTGACACCGATCCAGATGACTCTGAGTTGCAAACCGGGTACGTATAATAGAACGGTCATTGGGAATAGCTCCAAGTGGGGCATGGTAGCAGCATCTATAGTATGACATAGAGATTTGCGAAGTACACACGGATTTGAATGTTTTTAGAACCGTTGACTAAAACCTCTCTCATAAGAGACTTGCCGGTAATGATATTGAACTAGGTATGAGATACCAATGATCAAATCTTTGGCAAGTAACATACGATAGACAAAGGGGACCGCATATAGGATTGATTGAATTCTTGGCATAGTGGATTGACCGATGAAGACCTTCGTGGAATATGTAGGAACCAATATGGGCATCCACGTCCCTCTATTGGTTATTGATCGAAGAGGTGTCTCGTTCATGTCTACATGATTCTTGAACCCGTAAGGTCGCACGCTTAACGTTCGGTAGCGCTAGGGTAATGTTGAGATATTAATAGTGGAAAGTACGAAAGTAGTTCATAGTTTCGGATGTGATCCGGGACATCAAGAGGAGCTACGGAATGGTCTGGAGGAAAATATTTATATATGGGAAGTCATATTCAGGGTTCCGGAAAAGTTCAGGAATTTTTCGGTAGAGTACTGGGAAGGTTCTAGATGGTTCCGGGAGTTCCACCATGGGGACCAATGACCCAGGAAAGACCCACATGGACAGAGACGTGGGGCTACAAACCACATGGGCTGGCCACACCATTCCCCATGGCACATATCGTTTAAATCTAGAGATAAGATCTTATCTCTAAATTTAAAGGGTTGAATGTAGACATAAGATGTAATCTTCATGTTTAAAAGGATTTCTTCCTTATGGCCGGCCCTAGGAGGGTTTTGGACGACCTCCCCTCCCCCTAGACTATATATAGAAGAGGGAGGTGCATGGGGCAGCCAACCCTTAACCCTTGCCCATTGGCTCTCCCAACTCCTCTCGCGTTTCTCTAGTACGCACTTGGCGAAGCCCTGCCGGAATTCCGCTGCCACCACTACCACCACGATGTCGTGTTGGTTTAGATCTCATCTACCTATTCTCCCTCTCTTGCTGGATCAAGGAGGAGGATACATCACCAAGCCGGACGTGTGCTAAACTCGGACGTGTCGCACGTGCGGTGCTTGGATCGGATTGGATCACGACGTGGGTACGACTACGCCAACCACGATCTCTAGATCGTTAATGCTTTCGGTCTACAAGGGTATGTGGACACCTCTCCCTCTCGTTACTAGCATCTCCATAGAATAGATCTTGGGTGTTTCATAGGAACTTTTTTGTTCCCCAACAAAGGCATCTCAAACCGCTTGCAACTGTTCGGACCGTGCGGTCCGGACATGTTCTGCCATCCAATATGGTCCTGTATTGGTCCATTCGGCAGTCCGGACGCACTTTTTTTTGTAATCCGGAAAGAAAGTTAGGGTGGGTAGGGGGTTGCGGGCGTCCGGGCCGCTACCACGTCCACACCTGACTATCCCGGCCCATCCAAAACCCTCCTCCCTCACCCACGCGTGTTCCTGCCCGTGGCCACATGCACACATTCATGTCGCTGTAGAGGGGCCGCTCTGCATTGATGCTAGCCAAAGCGGACGCGACCTCTCACTGCATGCATAGAATCAGCATGTTGTCCGATAGCGCGTCACGCGTTGCACGCCCGACGGAACACGCCTCCTCACCGCATTCAAACGGACACAGTCTGCCAACCTTCCTCCATTAAACCACGTGTGTGTCGATAAACCTACGTCGGCCACACGTCTGTTTGCTAGCCATCTGATATTAAGCACGATGTCATTTGGCTCCTACCCTCCGCCCACTATTCGAACGGTGCCAGACTTTGGGAACAAATACACCACATGTCAGCTCCCATCTCCTTGCGTCATTTTCTTCATAATTTCCATGGCATCCGACGATCAAGAAGAGGAGTTCTCCACGATAAAAGTCGGCTAGGTGGCCCACTGAGCTTGGCAGATATGAGTCAAGCATCTCTCTGCTCCACCCGCTCGCTGGTCCAGGCTGCTGCAGGACAGCTTGCAAAGGAGATCGCTTCAAGATGGCGCGTGGTTCAGCAACTCGCCGCTCCAAGTCATCTTAACATGGGGGTGGCGAGTTGCTCCGGTCCGACACGCGGGAGAGCACAACGACACATGCATCACAGCCGTTCTGGATGAGGCTATGTCGTACCTGTCCTCGCATGCCTGCAACCACACCATTTGCTACCAATGTTGGTGGAACCGTGCCCTGCTGACGAAGAAAGAAGTTGGCTTCACAGAGATCGACGACGCAGCAGCCAACGTGTCCTCGCCTGCCGCCATCAACAAGGAAAAGTAGAAGATGTGAGGCCGCCACCGCTTGGGTTCTGATGGATACGTGCAGGATGGTGCCGTTGTCTGGCGCCGTGGTGGCATCGATTGTATGCCTGACAAGGTCAGTCCTTCAATAACTGGTCTGGAGATGGATCGGTGGAACACGACGATGGCAGCCTCTGAGAGTGTGTCGGATCGGTATGTGACCCAGTCCCGGCATTGTGGCTTGGCTGGGGCTTCCTACTTTAGATGTTAGGCTTTGGTGTGATGTCTGTTTGGTATTCCGTTCAGAAGTCCGGCATTCCTTCATCAAGGGGATAGTAGTAGCGACATGTGTTGTCAAGATGATGGTTTCAAGCTTACTGATATATTACTCTGTAAAGTCTTTATGAATAATTACTAAAATGGTTGTATGTATCATCTAGATGCAGAAGCAGTGGTGGATCCAGGAATTCAACTTTAGTTGTTTAAATTGTTTTTCCACCCTAACATCGTTTTCTTTTTTGGCCGCTCCCGCCTACTTTAGCCTTCAAGATTTCATTTGTTCCTTATTATACTAATGAAATCAATCAAAGCAGCAGTGGCGATGTCTCTGTCAATCCAAACATAAACTATACATACAATGTCAAAACGCATGGAACGAAGGAAATGCATGTCAAGGAATGCAATTTCAGATTGAAAGTTTCGAAGGGATTCAACATAGACTTGCAGATTGAGATTGTTGGTTGATGGAACAAGACCGAGACATGCCCCATGATCCTCTGTCCGACGTCAATGACCTCGGCTGCTCGATCGGCGACGGCCGTCATGCCGGTCATCCCCAAAGCCTGACACTTATGTGTGGATTTGGACTGACGCTGAGCAGAGTAGTCTCTCTTGCGTAAAGACATTGGGCTCTGGTCAAAAGTTGCTAGTTGCTGCTTCTATACTTCTGCGTTGTGGGCTATTCGCCTGTTTTTCACGGTGGGCTGCTGCGTAGGCTCTCAAGCATGTATGCTAGTAGTATTTTTTGCCATATACCTCTATATATATATATAAAGAAAAACAGAATTTTTTGGATGTACACCTGTACACCCATGACATGTGCTGGATCCACTCATGTGCAGACGTACGGGATATATACTCTTTTCTAAAAAAGAAAATACTAGAGATTGGCAAAAAAAACGACGAATGGGTTTTCAATGCTTTTGCAGGAAAATTCGGTTTTCGCTTATGCTAACCGAACTTAATTTGATTGGTTCGGTTTCGGTCACGAATGGGTTTTAAGTGAACTGTAGGATTTGAGCGGGGCGACCGCGAGAGGCGCCGTTCCGAGAATGGCCGCGGCCAACGCCGTCGGCCTGGCGCCCGCTAGTGATCAACGGGTGGGGGGCCGGTTCTGGGCACTCTTGGATCACGCCGACGACGAGAGTGATGGGGACAATGACGATCTGGATCCGGTCCAGACTTCACCTACTCCATCGGACAAGATTTGTGAGGCATTCCAGCACGGTAAGTCGGAGGATACAATTGCTTGTCGTTTGGATTCGTTTGTTGCGCAGGATGATCCAGCGTGGGACGGCTTGCCGGCGACCGAGACAAACGAGGTGGTCAGGCGGCTGGTTCATCGCTGGACATGCAAGACAGCGACTCGACCATGTATCGGCCGTATCCCTAAGGTACGGCTTCCCAAACCTACACTTGCGGATTTTCTCGACGATTCGACCTGGAAGGTTGTCCAACGGAGAGGTAAGAGGAGGACGCCAGCCATCCCCAGGGGGCCGGCGGCGACCTCTCAGGTGGCCTCGATCCGGGATTCCAGGAACGAGAGTTTGAACCGGTTATTGGGCCATAATGGGCTGCACAAGGACATGGTCGAGCTGGGATGTCAACCGGGTGGGTATGTGGCCCACCAGACAAGTTCACTAGCCATGGTCCAGCAGTCCGGGTCGGACAAAGCATCGACGACGCTGGTCGTACGTAGGGTTCCTGCGAAGCCAGGGTTCCCATCGATAGGACCAGGCAGGGCAGGACGAGTTCGGCCGCCGGCGGCGAATTCGCACCCACAAGGCTACGACATGGCTGGACGCAGCGCACCGGCGGGTAGATCGGGGCCGCCACCGGCGAGGCAGCATCGCCCTCCAAACCCTCCTCAGGCGGGTCAAGGTACAGGAGTCGAAGACCCCGCCAGCTATGGGGCTGGACGTGGGCGCGATCAATGGACTGCGGGGAGACGAGGAGCCTCCCAGCATGATCGCCGCGGCTACTGGGGTGATGACGGATACAATGCATACGGTGATGGCATCCACCATGGGTCTTCCTCTACGGGTGGTGGCATGCATCAAGGAGCTTCCCGAGCCTTTGATGGGCCGCCGGGACCTTTTGTACAAGGGACGACGGGCCCTCCTTCTAGGCAGAGGCAGTGGTACCGACCGAGAGGCGGCGGTCGGGGTAGAGGACGTGGTCCCCCGCCACCACCGACAGCTTCTGAGGCTCAGACGAACACTGTCGAGGCACCTGCAGTGCGTGATACGCCTAATCAACAGGTTGCGGCAGTCATGAGTACTCCCACCTTGACGGGGGAAGCGGCCAGGGTGGTCAAAGACCTGGTTGCAGTCCAAGTTCCGAAGAAGGGTAATAATGCCCGTGATGCGCTTAATGATACCGAGGGGTCCGAGAAAGCTGAAGGGGAGAAAACCTCCAAATGGGCTAGGAAAAAGGAAAAGATGTCATGTTACCGATGCGGTGGCCCCGGACACTTCGCGGAGGAGTGCAAGGTCGAGTTGTGTTACTTATGCAGAAAACCTAAGCATGACTCTAGGGATTGCCCTTTTCTTCTGGGGACTAAGCATGTGGTTAACATTTACGGAGTCTGCTATCAGGAATTGATGTTCTTTGAATCATCCAAGTCAGCTTCAATGGCACCTACTCCGGAGAGTTCCCAGACTGGGGTGGTTCGTGTTACCCGTGGAAGGCTGACGTCGGAGCAGGTGCTGCAGCGACTGAAAGAGTTGGTCCCCGCAACTTTTCAGTGGGAATTGGTCAGTCTGGAGGATTAGGTCTTCAGGGTGGACTTCCCCACCAAGGAGGATCTTGGGCACCTATTGACGTTTGGAATGAGTAAGGTTCCGAACAGCCCATGTGTACTTGAGTTTGAATCATGGACACGCCAAGAGCCGGTTGGCAGTCCTTTGCCTCAGCTATGGATTCAGCTTACGGGGGCACCACAGACAACACTTGATGACGTACGGATCACTTGGAGCCTTGGCTCATTGATTGGTAAAACTGAGAAGGTAGACATGCCTTTCACACGGGAAAACGGAGTGGCCCGTATTTTTGTCAGTGATATTAGTGTTGAGCATATTCCGGACTCGGTCAGATGGGTGTACGATAGTAAGTCTTACATGTTGGATGTTGAGATCGAGGAGAATGTCGAGTTCCAAGACTTGGCAAGGATGGTTGATATGGATATTGATGGCGGAAATGGTGGGGATGGACAGCCGCATAATGAGGGACCGAGGAGTGCTCCGAAGGGCACGGATGCTACTCCGCCGGCCAACGGGGCTGCCATGGAGGAAGGTGGGGACAACCGGCCTCATGGTACCTTCACCTCGCGACAACTGTAGTTTGAGTCCTTTGGCGCTTGTTCGGCCCCAAGCAAGCTATGGAGTTCCAGAGTGGACAACGATGACCCATTGGAGCATGAGTTGCCGCCCCTTTCACCATCGGGACTTTTATCACCACCAGTTTCCCCTTGTCCTTCACCACCATCGCTAATGGGGAACACAAAGGCTCGGTTTTTTGCAGGTGAGACGATTGATGTGGGTTCTATTCACAGCCAGGATAGGCTTGTGGCCGGAGGTTCCGTAGGGCCGGGGCCTGGACTTGCCACGACCACGAGTAGCGACAGACCGGTGAGTCCGGTTGCTGCTAGACCAACTATCGGTTGAGCGACTGGGGGACGGCCGGGGTCGGCTAGGCCATCCTCCACTCGTGCAGCCAATACCCACCCAGTTGTACAGCCAGCGACAGGTGGTCGCGGCACGCTGGGGAGCACTAGCGCCGGCTTGGCTGGAGATGCACGGCGGACGGAGGTCAGCCTATCGACTAACGCAGTAGAGCTGCAGTCTTCGCGGGCCGTTACTACGGGCGACGGCAACATACCTGGGCTCAAGGTGCTGGTGGCTGACCACTCGCTCCAGCAAGGTGCAGGAGGTACCTTGCATATCGAGCCTTCGATCGCAGAGGTGGTTGCCTTCGAAGGCATCCAGGACCTGGCGACTGGCGATAGGCGGTCTAGTCGACGCCTCCAGGAGCAGCCGGATGCTGATGATTTGCTGATGGGCCGCGCCATGAGGGCGGCTAAGCTGCGCGACATCGAAGCCACCACAGGTATGAAAGTTAATACGGCATGTTCTATTCTACATTTTTCCGATAATGATATTGTCTCAAATGCAAACATGCTAGGAGTTTCTTTGGGTAGCAACGCTAAAGAGATGTCCAAATCTATAAACAATCTTTTAGACTTAGAGGCTGAAAGAGCCATGTTAATGCTACGTAAGATTGCATCAGTTAAACCTTTGAGCGATGATGAGATCAATGAGCTAGGTATTGATGGCATGGAACGTCTTTGTGAGGATCTTGTACCTACATCACTAGTACGCGAGGACAAAGAGAATATGAGTACGGAGGGGTATGTGGCCCCACCGGAACTTGATGGGAGCTCTCTTACATCTACCGGTTATGTGGACCGGGATGCGGTTATCGAGAAACCTAAAAGAACTTGGAAGAGGAAAGTCTACCTAGTGTCGGCAGTACGCCGGAGTGCGAGGTTTAAAACTGCAAAGAAATTCCATGATGAATTATGAGAGGCATATTCTGGAATAGCAGAGGTCTTGGTGACTTGGCTAAAAGAAGATACCTTGCAGAAGCAACAATCGAACATAAGCTTGATTTCATAGCGATTTTGGAAACGGGCAGACATAACTTCACTTCCCAGTTTCTTAACACGATTTCGGGTGGTGCTGATTTTGACTGGCATTGCTTACCCCCAAGAGGAAGGTCTGGAGGGATCTTACTTGGGGTGCGGTGTGAGACCCTGGAGGTACGGAGTGTGGCTTTAGGGGACTTTGCTGTCAAGTTCAGAGTACCGGTCCAAGGAGGATGGGTTTCTTTGGGCGCTAGTGGCCGTATATGGTGTGGCGCAACCCGAGTTAAAAATGGACTTTTTGGCAGACCTCGTTCGTATATGTGGGAACGAGAGGTTACCAATCCTTGTGGGTGGTGACTTTAATATTATTAGGCGTAGAGATGAAAAAAAATGACAATTTTGATGGCAGATGGTCATTTATGTTTAATACCATCATCGAAAGCCTGGATCTCAGGGAGATAGAATTTTCAGGCAAAAAATTTACATGGGCCAACTCGTTACCCAACCAGACCTTCAAGAAGTTGGGTAGAGTTCTTACCAGTGTAGAATGGGAGCAGAAATGTCCACGTGTGATAGTTCGAGCACTGCCACGGGTAATCTCGGATCACACACCACTATTTGTGGACTCCGGAGGGGCGACTCATAAAGGTAACAAAGATGCGTTTTCCTTTGAGTTGTCATGGTTCGAACGAGAAGGCTTCATAGAGCTCATAGTGAGAGAATGGGGGGCTGCCCATGGGGGTGGCTCCAATATCGACAGATGGCAAAATAAGATTAGACATTTAAGGCAATTTCTTCGTGGTTGGGCGAAGAATGAGAGTGGAGCCTATAAACTTAAAAAGCAAAAGCTCATGGAGCTTATTGATCGACTGGACATCAAGGCTGAATCCGTGTTGTTGGATGATAGTGAGAGAGCATCCAAAGCGGAGGCAGAACTTGAGCTTAAGAAAATGCTTAGAGAAGAGGAGATTAAATGGGCTCTTCGAGCAAAAGTGCGACAAGTAACACAAGGAGATGATAATACGCAATTTTTCCATCTTATTGCAAATGGAAAGCATAGAAAGAAGAGGATTTATCAACTGGAACAGGACGAGGGTACAATCGTTGGGCAAGATAACCTAAAGTTGTACATCTCCGAATATTACAAGAAATTGTTCGGCCAACCGGAGGACAGTATAGTCACCATGGATGAACAATTAGTTGGTGATATTCCTCAACTAGGTTCGGATGAGAATGAGATACTCACCGCGCCATTCACGGAAAAAGAGGTGTTCGATGCTATTGCGCAGATGAAGAATAATAAGGCCCCCCGGTCCGGATGGATTTCCAGCTGAATTTTATAAGAGATGTTGGCATATTATCAAGGGTGATCTTTTGCCATGTTCCAAGACTTGTTCAATGGGCACTTGCAGTTGTACCATCTTAACTTTGGTACGATCACGTTGTTGCTAGAGAAGGAAGGGGCAGTGCGTATTGAACAATTCAGAACAATTTGCTTACTGAATGTAAGTTTTAAAATCTTCACGAAAGTTGGAACTAACAGGCTGACGCAGATCGCACATAAAGTGGTGCAACCGAGCCAATCTGCGTTTATGACGGATTGCAACATTCTGGAGGGGGGGGTGCTCCATGAAACCCTTCACGAAATCCATTCGAGGAAACTAGATGGGGTTATCTTCAAAGTGGACTTCAAGAAGGCTTGCGATAAAGTTAAATGGCCTTTCCTTCAACAAGCACTATGTATAAAGGGGTTTTATGAGCTATGGAGAAAGCAAGTCAAAGCATTCGTACAGAAAGGGAGTGTGGGATTAAAGTGAACGACGATATGGGTCATTTTTTCCAAACTCAAAAGGGGCTTCGACAGGGAGACCCAATGTCCTCTATCCTATTCAATGTGGTCACAGATATGCTTGCGGTATTGATAGGAAGGGCTAAACAGGAAGGCCTCATAGGTGGATTGCTACCCCATCTAGTTGACGATGGGGTTTCTGTTGGAAATATGCCCTAGAGGCAATAAATAAAGTGTTTATTATTGTATTTCCTTGTTCATGATAATCATTTATTATCCATGCTATAATTGTATTAATTGGAAACATGGATACATGTGTGGATACATAGACAAACACAATGTCCCTAGTATGCCTCTAGTGAACTAGCTCGTTGATCGAAAGATGGTTAAGGTTTCCTAGCCATGGACATGAGATGTCATTTGATAACGGGATCACATCATTAGGAGAATGATGTGATGGACAAGACCCAAACTACAAACGTAGCTTATGATCGTGTCAGTTTATTGCTATTGTTTTCTGCATGTCAAGTATATGTTCCTATGACCATGAGATCATGCAACTCACAGATATCGGAGGAGTACCTTGTGTGCCTCAAATGTCGCAACGTAACTGGGTGACTATAAAGGTGCTCTACAGGTGTCTTCGAGGGTGTCTGTTGAGTTGGCATGGATCAAGACTGAGATTTGTTACTCCGTGTGATGGAGAGGTATCTCAGGGCCCACTCGGTAATACAACATCACAATAAGCCTTGCAAGCAATGTGACTAAGTGTTAGTTACGGGATCTTGTATTACGGAACGAGTAAAGAGACTTGCCAGTAACGAGGTTGAACTAGGTATGGAGATACCGACGATCGAATCTCGGGCAAGTAACATACCGAAGAACAAAGGGAACATCATACGGGATTAACTGAATCCTTGACATAGAGGTTCGACCGATAAAGATCTTCGTAGAACATGTAGGAACCAATGAGGACATCCAGGTCCCGCCATTGGTTATTGACCGTAGAGGTGTCTCGGTCATGTCTACATAGTTCTCGAACCCGCAGGGTCTGCACACTTAAGGTTTGGTGACGTTTCGGTAGTATAGAGTTATGTATGGTGGTGAGTGAAGTTTGTTCGGAGTCTCGGATGAGATCCCGGACGTCACGAGGATATCCGGAATGGTCCGGAGGTAAAGATTCATATATAGGAAGTCCCGTTTTGGTCACCGGAAAAGTTTCGGGCTCATCGGTAGTGTATCGGGAGTGTCGGTAGTGTGCCGGGAGGCCTCTGGGAGGGATATTTCGACCCAAGAGGCTTCATGGGCTGTGGGAGAGTGAATATCAGCCCTTAGTGGGCTGGTGGAAACTCCCACACAAAGGCCCATGTGGCTGGAGGAAAAAACCCAACAGGAAAAGGTAGAAAAAAAGGCAAAAAGGAGCAATCCTAGTCCTACTAGGATTGGAGGAGGAGAGTCCTCCTCCACCTCCCACTTCGGCCAAAGCCTCCAAAGGCTTGGTGGCCAAGCTGCCTCTCCTCCTCCCTCCCTCCTATATATACTAGTGGATTTCTAGGGTTTTGCACTTGATTTTTCAGCCACGTGCAAACCCTAATCTCTAGTGCATAGTTTCTCCTCTAGATCGGTTTTCTACAGTGCTTAGGCGAAGCCCTGCCGGAATTGCTCCACCACCATCGCCGGAGCCCCGTCAGGCTGCCGGAGAACTCTTCTTCCTCTCCACTCCTTCTTGCTGGATCAAAACGGTGGAGATCGTCATCAAGCTGTACGTGTGCTGAACGCGGAGGTGCCGTCCGTTCCGTGCTAGATCGGAAGGATCGTGATCAAGTTCGTGGGATGGATCGTGATCAAGTTCGTGGGACGGATCGTGATCGGATCGCGGGACGGATCGTGATGGGATCGCGGGACGGATCGTGATTGGATCGCGGGACGCATGGCGATTTAGATCGCGAAGACGTTCGACTACACCAACCGCGTTTCTTAACGCTTCCCGCTTAGCGATCTACAAGGGTATGTAGATCCACTCTCCCTCTCGTAGATGCTCATCACCATGGATAGATCTGCGTGTGCGTAGGAAATTTTTTGTTTCCCATGCAACGTTCCCCAACAGTTTTAATCTTACAATATGCAAACGACACCATTGTGTTCATGGAGCATGACATAGCAAAAGCTAGAAACATGAAACTCATCATTTGCCTATTTGAACAACTATCCGGCTTGAAAATAAATTTCCATAAGAGCGAATTGTTATGCTTTGGGAGAGCCAAAGAGGAACAAGAGAACTATAGACAATTGTTTGGATGTGAATTGGGATCCTTGCCGTTTAGCTACTTGGGCATACCAATTCATCATCAAAAATTGTCAAACCACGAATGGAAAAGGATAGAAGATCGATTCGAGAAGAAACTAAGCTGCTCGAAGGGCAAGCTGTTGTCTTACGGAGGAAGGTTAATTTTGATTAATTCGGTACTCACGAGCATGCCGATGTTCCTCCTGTCATTCTTTTAGGTACCAGTAGGGGTACGGAAAAGATTGGATTTTTATCGTTCTAGGTTCTTTTGGCAGAGTGATGAGATTAAGAAGAAATATAGACTGATTAGATGGGACATTATATGCCGACCCAAAGACCAGGGAGGACCTGGAATCGAAAACCTTGAGGTCAAAAATAGGTGTTTACTCAGCAAGTGGCTGTTTAGACTATCGATTGAGACCGAGGGTATGTGGGTACAAATTCTGCGTAATAAGTACCTACACAACAAAACTTTATCCCAAGTCACGGCTAGGCCGACTGACTCCCCATTCTGGAGAGGTTTGATGAAGGTCAAGTCTCAGTTCTTCCATAGAACGAAGTTCATCATTGGAAAGGGAGAGACAACCCGGTTTTGGGAGGATACGTGGTTGGGGAACACGCCTCTAGCCATACAATATCCAACCCTTTACAATATAGTGCAACACAAGGAGAGATTTGTGTCCACGGTATTGCAGTCCACTCCCCTCAACATCCAGTTCAGGCGCACATTGATAGGTCATCGATGGGCGGAGTGGCTACATCTAGTCAGAAGACTCATGGATGTGCAACTTACGGAAGAAACGGACAAGGTTGTCTGGCAACTTTTTGCGACTGGGACGTTCTCAGTTAAATCCATGTATCTCGATCTCATCAATACAACGACTCTAACAAAAGCAACCCATATTTGAAAAGTCAAAGTCCCTTTGAGAATCAAAATATTTATGTGGTTTGTTCACAAGAAAGTGATTCTTACGAAGGATAACCTCACAAAGCGCAATTGGCCGGGCTGCACAAGATGTAGCTTCTGTGATCATCACGAGACAATCGAACACCTGTTTTTCCGCTGCCCACTAGCGAAACTTCTATGGCAAACAGTCACAATTACTTTCAATATTAAACCTCCTGATAGTATTAACACGTTATTTGGGACATGGCTAAATGGAGTGGATGTTAACGTAGCAAAACATATAAGCATAGGAGTGTGTGCACTGTTTTGGGCGATATGGAACTGTAGGGATGACTTGACATTTAACAGAAAGACACATATTCATTTCTTGCAGGTACTATTCAGGGCGTCAGGTTGAATCCGTACATGTTCGTTACTCACTCCTACGGAAGCCAGGGAGCCTTTGGTTACTGGGTCTGCCCGGTGGAAGATGATAGCGCGGGATATCTACAGCCGGTTTGGATGGCGGTCCACTAATAGGATAGATG
The DNA here is from genome assembly GCA_022496015.1 of Hordeum marinum. NCBI lineage: Eukaryota > Viridiplantae > Streptophyta > Magnoliopsida > Poales > Poaceae > Hordeum > Hordeum marinum. The sequence continues at coordinate 37,882,303 of CM039672.1, read as the reverse complement.
AGTAGGCATCTATGCCTTATTTTGCCGGTTGTGGCTTTCCTTGCTCTTTTCTACTATTTGTGATTGCTCCTTCAGAACTTAATTGTAACACCAGATTATTGGAGTTTGCTTTTTATTAATAAAGGGGGCGTATGCATCTCACTGATGCAAAGGCCGGAGATAACACTTCTTTTAAAAAAAAATACCATATGCCTAACGGGAAGAAAAACAAAGCCCAGGTCAAGAGATTCAAGACGCGTGAGAGCATCTACAAGGGAAGGCGCTTGACCAGGCCCGACTACGGCCGAGCACAAATTACATGTTTTGTTTTTGAGGGAGAGTAGAAATTACATGTTCGATCCATGTATACCAGATTAAATCATTTAGGGCATACTGACTCTTTGAGCACATACCTGCAGGATGGACTCCAAATCCACATTTCTCTTTCACTGCACCCGCATTGTGAAGGTCCGCTCTGTAATTGAGTTTTTTCGAGAATGCGCTCTGTATTTGATGATAGAGGAGCACGAATAACATAATCACAACTCAACTTACGAGAAGCACCGTTCATATGCTTCTTGTTAATTTTATTCACCCACCAAATCCCGATAAAGATCATCCAGCAATCCAGCAAGTGTACGTTTACGGTCAGCTAGACAGCTAGTAGATGCGTCGGCATGCCTATGAATCTCTTGGTCTGACTTGTGCAAATATACAATGCGATCACGCTCCCCACGAGCTGCCTAATCGAAAGCAGCGAATCATTTAGAAAACACGCATGCAATGCAAGGACAATTTTTTGGATCACGTACAAAACGTATATTCAACTCTATCTCCTCATCGCCTAACAAACAAACAAACAAAAATAATCTCCCACCTCATCAAGAAAACACAAACTTGTACGGTGCACGCTGCACACGGTACAACTCCACCTCACGATATTCTGTGTGCAATGGAAGAGACAAAATACTTGCTTTTTAAACCGATGAAGCCTCGAACAATAATTGATGCTCAATGCGTAGAAAACAGCTCACCGGTCATCAAAGACAAAACAAGCAAACAAAAGAAATAAACCAACTAAATGCAGCTTGAAACTCGAGCCCATCGTCCACCATTCCGGCCAGCACCAGTGAAGCAACACCGATATCGGGGGAGGCACATTCGTATTGAACGAGCCCCTGTCACTCCGATTGGCTGAACCTGGGCATAACGCCGCACGTTTTCCTCGTCGAAATCTGAAAAACGACCATTGCCTCCTCGTCCTGGATTGAATGACGTCGCCCTGTCGACATGCACTCTATAACTCCGAACGAGCCATAGGCAAACCTGTTGCTAGGGGACGGCAACCGGTCCTCACGCGAGTCGGGCGAATGGGTAACATTCTTGGTCTTGTTATCAGGATGAATGGGTAACTTTTTGAAGGAACTCCGAAACGACCACTTCGCCACGCCAATAATTCATGCCGTGAATGATGTGTCATTTGGTAGCATCTCGAACAGTTCCTCTAAAATAGAGCACAAAAAACTAGTTTTAGGCATCAAATTAATTTCTTCTCCAACAGTTTACCTTGACCACAACATCGGGCTATAGAATCAAAACAAAATGGCATCATGCACCATCCATCATACAGTACCACCGCTAGTGTATCCCTGTACGGTTAATTGATCAATCAAGCACAGCACGCATGTTATCGGCCCGCTAGACAACAAGTAGCCCAAATGCTCATTCATTCGCTATTGATGCACAATTGAGCAGCACATGTTACATGATTGAAGAGTGCTCCAGCTCAAAAGAAAACAAAATACGGTGAACACGGATATAAATTTGTCGTCATGTACAGCTGCTTCGCGTCCCAAACGATCGCATGCGCACTACACTCGACATGGACAGCCATGAGAACGTGCTCACTGCATGGTAAAACGTAGTACAGTACATCTGCAAAACCAACGGCGGTTCTCGGTACGTACCGTCGCAGATCTCAATGGGCAACTTTTTGAAGAAAAAAAGCCTGAAACGAGCAAGCATCGTCGCTGCGCCAATAATTGAATCCTGCTGTGAATCATGTGTCGCTGAAGCTCCACCTACCGCTGTCAATCGACCCGTCCGGCAGGCAGGGACTTCGGCAGTCCCGCGCCCAGCAAACGTGACACACGCGCACCATGGTAGAGTAAGTGAGGTGGAAAGATTCCATCTTAGCTACCGACGCTAAATTTCGTGTTAAATAGCTCGGTGGCCGGCAGAAGCTCCAGATCCGAAAGCGCAAGAACCCACGAGCTACACGATCGAGCAGTGCACGCACGCCCGTTGAAATCTTGACGGGAGCGAGCGAGCGAGCGAGCTCGGTCTTGTTCTCCAATCAAAGGCCATTGCCAGCACCAGCTAAACATGTGCAGCCACGCCCATGCGGATCCGACGGCGTGCGTCACCTGCCCGCCGCCGTCGCAGGGGCGGCTCATCACGGTGCTCAGCATCGACGGCGGCGGCATCCGCGGCCTCATCCCGTCCACCATCCTCGCCTGCCTCGAGTCCAAGCTCCAGGTACGTCGTCCGTCCCTCTGCGCCTCCATCTTCCTCATCCTATATTGTCTGTTTGATTGTATGACTGCTAGTGATGTGTGTTGTGTTTCCCCTTTGACAGGAGCTGGACGGGCCGGACGCGCGCATCGCGGACTACTTCGACGTGATCGCCGGCACGAGCACCGGCGCGCTGGTCGCGTCGATGCTGGCGGCCCCCGGCGAGAACAAGCGGCCGCTCTTCCAGGCCAAGGACATCAACAAGTTCTACCTCGACAACGGGCCCAAGATCTTCCCCCAAAAGAGGTACGCACGCCCTTCTCTTCTACGAGTACTTCCGGCAGCTAGACTGCCATCGGCGGCGATGTTGTGTTGATGTTGGCATTGCTTCATGTGCAGCTGGGGACTCCTCGCCCCGATAGGGAACCTCTTTGGCGCCGTGATGGGACCCAAGTACGACGGCAAGTTCCTGCACGACAAGATCAAGAGCCTCACCAACGACATCACCGTCGCCGACACCGTCACCAACATCATCATCCCCACCTTCGACATCAAGTACCTGCAACCCGTCATCTTCAATACCTACGAGGCCAGGGTGGACCCGCTCAAGAACGCGCACCTCTCCGACATCTGCATCAGCACCTCCGCCGCGCCCACCTACTTCCCCGCGCACTACTTCACCACCCGCGACCCCGCGGGAAACCTGTCGGACCGCGAGTACCACCTCATCGACGGCGGCGTGGCCGCCAACAACCCCACCATGGCCGCCATGTCCATGATCACCAAGGAGGTGCTGCGCCGCAACCCCGACTTCACGCACGGCAAGCCCGCCGAGTACAACAACTACCTCATCATCTCCATCGGCACCGGGTCCGCCAAGATGGCCGAGAAGTACACCGCGCCCGACTGCGCCAAGTGGGGCGTCCTCCGCTGGCTCTATGACGGCGGCTTCACCCCGCTCATCGACATCTTCTCCCATGCCAGCGCCGACATGGTCGACATCCACGCCGCCGTGCTGTTTGAGGCCCTCCGCATCGAGAAGAACTACCTGCGCATCCAGGACGACTCGCTCACGGGACACACGTCCTCGGTGGATATCGCCACCAAAGAGAACATGGAGGCACTTATCGGGATCGGTAAGAATCTGCTCAAGAAGAATGTGTCCCGGGTGAACATTGACAATGGGATGTATGAGTCCGTCGACGGTGAGGGCACCAACGAGGAGGCGCTCGTCCGCTTCGCCAAGAAGCTCTCTGACGAGCGCAAGCTGCGCCAAACCAACCTCAGCTCCCAATAGAGAAGAGGACGATTCATCCAAAGAGAAGAGAGACGAAGAAGCACCAGGGATGGATGGAGTCAGACGCGCGGCCGAAGATACACCAATCTTCGTTTTCTTAATAACCACGCTTCTTTTAGTAATTATTTTCTTAAATAAACTCTGAGTTGTGCTTCAGTACCACCCTCTGGAAAAAATTGTGACAATTCACATGTTAAAGACGTTATTGCAGTGTCAGTACTTAGCGTCAGGGGCAGATTAGTTTTTTCTTTCCTTGTAGACTAAGAGGCTGTTTGGTTTTCAGCCACACTTTGTCACACCTCATTTAAGGCAACTTTGATCAAGTTAGATTTGTGTGTTCTAATTACATCTAAGGCAATATTTTGTTTATGAGTAGTAAACCCAACATATCTTAGACATAAAAAATGTGACAAGATTTCCTTAGGCAAACCAAATTGCGACTAAGAATTAAAACAACTTAAGTAAGACAAGTGTGATAAGTGTGACAATATATGATAAAGATAGTCACATTTTAAACAGTCCCTATGTTAGGGGATAGCCGGGGCTCGTTCATGCCCCCCATCAAAGCCATGATCCAAAAATAAAGGGAAAAAACGAGGACACGATTCCCAACGATTCCTCCTCATTGCCCGAGAGACCTCCTCGCCCAGAGGCGAAGCCATGACTCCTCCTGCAACCTCCTCCTCGAACGCAGCCGGACGGTCTTCCTTCTCCAACGCGGTTGCGCGTCCTCCTCCAGCGTGCGACATTGCTGCGTCTCCATTGCAGCCGACACAACATGCTGTCACCTCGGCTACTTCGCTGTCCATGGACTCATATACGTTCGTCTCTCACTCATTTTAAGCATTTCTGCATCTGATAAAAGATTTGAGAAGATACATACTTTGTAAACGAAAAAACAGAGATGACGTTTAATTAATGGTCTTGATGTTAACAGTCGAAACATTGAGCAAATACAGTTCAGTGTGCATATGCCCTAATTTCTCTCTTAAGGTTTTTTAATAGACAGGGAGAACAAATACTATGATACGAATATACTCACGTTGAAGTAATATTAGAATAGACTCACTTTGCTATATCGTTATCTTGTGATCTTGTTAAGTACTGTACTTTTCTTTAGACTCACGTTGAAGTAATCTGATTAGAATAGACTCACGTTGTAAACATGAGTACGTGCGTCACCAGTAAGAAACAGAACGGTGACTTCCACACATGAGCTCTTAATCATATGGTTCATAATCTTAGGTAGGCTAGGCTATTAAGAATTGTACAATTGCGGTATTGCAGCAAGATATTTCCCGTTTGATCTTTTGAGTTAGCTTATGGCGACGTGTGTTGAGTAAATAGGCAATTTTTCGAGTAAATTGATCCAAAAATAAATCATTAGCATGGCATTTACGGAAACGTAAACATGCTGATATTTGATCATGCAAGCACATACTACGCTAACAATAGATTCATCTACGCATAACACTAGTAGTGCTATAAAAAAATAGGAGCGAGATAAACGTGTTATAGCCTCCGATAGGCCAGTTGGCCGTAGCCGCGGCAGCCTCTTCAGCCGTCTTCTTGTCGGCTTCAAGCTTCTCGATGGTGAGACGGTCCGCGGCGGTTAGTGGAGCCATGGCGATGACAATGACGACGCGAACGTAGAGGATGTAGTCGAACGGGATGAAAACGAACAGTCGCATAGTCGTTCCCCAAAAAACTAATCATCCCTCTCCCATACAGGATCCAGAGAGTCTGGGTTTCGGACGCCTACTCTCCCGTCAACAGTGTACGCGATGAACATGACAGAGTCACCGGCGGCGGCAGCAGCAGCAAAAGGAACGAACGCATGGAGCAAATGTGATCTGGTCTCGTGGCGGCTAGGGTTGGCCGAGGCCTCGGGAGTGCGTGAGGGCCTCTTCTCTTCTCAATCTTCAATAGCATGTAGAAAAGAGACCCTTATAAGGAAATCCAAGTCCTTCTCCACTAGCAAGGTGGGACTAAACTTACCATCACCCCTTGTCATGCTACCTACATGGGCCCTTAGAGTTTTTTCTGAAATTATCATATGGGCTCTAGGCCCGTCTCATATTTCAATAACCCCCACCAGATCTCAAGGGCACATTATGGCCTCTTGTTCCAATCACTGTTTTGATATATCAGTATTTCAGTGAAGACCTGTTACGGTTGAACTTCACCTAGAGCAAGTAGCTATACTCATTCACAACTGAACAATGGACTATGCCTTGAATTGTCTGTTTAGCGTATAAAAGGTTCACCACATCTATAGGTTGTCGAAGGCTGACCCCTCGAACGGAGCACACTCCTGACTTATTCGTGAACTTTCATCACCCGTGAGACCATCAGACCACATGCATGGAAGTGCCCGTGACCCGTGCAGTGCAAAGACGGGATCAGCAGCTGCGGCCGCCGCCAACAGCAGTCAAACCTTAATCGCCTCTCTTTGTTTTTTGTGTGGCGTTTGCCCGGGCATTATGTGGTCAAGTTAGCACAAAGCCTATGCAAATCATGGCACACTTGCCATGGGTGAAATAAACTGAAGTGGAGCACAAATTTGCGATGGCAAAAATCATCATTAGTTGATGTTGTGTCGTTACAAACTTTTCCAGAATTGCCATGACAACAAAATTATGTTCAGAAAATCTCCTGCCAGACAAATACAATGAATAGGATAAATATTAAACAAACTAAATTTTGCACACCTATGTTAAACAAAGTGACCATGGCAATAAAAGATCAAATTGATATGGCAAAACTTAAAAATATTTTTTTCCCATGGCAATTAAAAGGAATTTTTGCCATGCGACAAAGTAGATTTTTGTATGCCTTTATAGTACGGAATATGCCACGGTACAAAAGTAAAAATTGCCATGCTAAAGTAAGTTTAACATGGTACCATGAAATTAAAGCAAAAAAATCCCATGAGAAAATATGAAAGCAAAATTGCCATGAATGTAAAGTAAAATTTGCTATGGCAATGGAAGTAAATTTGCCATGGCAAATAAAGAAGTGAAAAATGACATGGCAATGAAAGTTTAAAATTTTCCATGAAGATATAGGTAAATTTTGACGTGTGAATAAAGGTAAATTTGTCATGCCAAAATGAAAAAAAAATCTCAATTAACTGAATTAATGGAATCTGCCACTATACCGTTCATTGTTGCTGCTGTCCTTCATTGGCTTCATCAGTTAGCTTAATTAGCAACACCAAGCCAGCATCCGTCTCCAGCTGCAGCGGAAAGCAATGAATAATGCTAGCTAACTAAAGTTCCATGATTCATGCCTGTCAAGTGTTGAGTTGTCGTTGTATAACTGAATTACCAGGTAACTGCATGCGTAAGATAGTAATACTCTCTCCGTCCTCAATTACTTGTCGCTGAAATGGATGTACTAGACGTATTTTTAGTTTTAGAATAATCCATTTGTACGTTGAGTAATTCGGGGCGGAGGGAGTACATAAATAAGTACTGGCTTGCTTAAATAGTCATGACCGCATTAACACATGCATGATGGTAAATGTGATTCTGCTGCACAAGATTGTAACACAGTAGAGTTTATGGACAAAATAGCGTGTTCAACATTTTGAGTCTTCAGGTCATGTATCGTCCATTTATCAAGGAAAACATGTGGTGGTGTTGGATTTATGGGCACTGGCGTTGTTGGTCTGGAGGTTTGACATCTCCATCAGCCCCACAAGCAACAGCCACAACGGTGGTGTTGTGTCCAGAGGTTCCTTATCCGTCCCCTGTTAGAGGCATCATCTCGTCTTCTTCACAGTTAGGAGCTCTATCTCTCTTCCTACCTTGTAAACCAACCAATCAATCCCAGCAACTAGCTATTGCACTTGGGATCGCCATACCACCCACCATGCCAATCCTCAGCCTCTCTGCTAAGCCGCTGCCTCACTTCCCTGCAAAACAAGGTAATCAATCAAGTCAACACACCTGGTACGCACCGATTAATTAGGTTTCTAAATATCCAGGGAAAAAATGATTCAATGTACGTTTCTCCTCCCAACATTTCAGAGTTTTCAAGGTTAAGTAGGGCGCAGAACCTTGCGTCTGCGTCGAGGATAAGGATCACTATGCTCAAGGAACAAGATCGTCGGGGAAATGAAACCGGCGGCAGGCCACTGTACCTTGGGATAGACTTTGGAACTTCCGGCGCCAGATATGCTCTTATTGACAAGCAAGGGGCCATCCACGCCGAAGGCAAAAGAACTTACCCAGCTGTAAGAGCCTAGTAACCTCTCCAACCTATTTTTAGAACTTGCAAATCCAGCCCCGCAAAAACAAAGTTGCAAATCCATTGTATTTTGATTTATCTCCATCTTTGATGACAAGGGAGGTTGTTCTACTTGGCTTCATGTCTCAAACCAAACTTACCATATGATATGTGCACTGCATACCATAGCTAGACTTTATTTATTCATTTCTCCACTCCTTATGAGCCTGTATGTACATCTTTTTCGCTGGAGACTTGCTAGGCAGGTTGGTCAAACCACCAACTGGGCAGGCTCCTGGAGAGAAGCACTCTTCCAGCTTCTCAGCGACATCCCGTCAGTTCACCGGTCATCAATATCATCCATCTCCATTGATGGGACTTCAGCAACCACTCTCATCATTGACAGGTTTGTAGACTTCTCTCAAATCATGAACACAGCAGCTAGGGACAGTATTTTTTTTAGATAAATGATGAAGCCGAATGATCAATCCAATGTAGTGCCTGTTTTGCGCAAGCTGCAGAAACAATGGAGAGCTTCTTGCTGGTCCTTTCCTCTACAATGAGAGCTTCCCTGATGCTCTGCCCATGGTCAAATCGATCGCTCCTGCGAATCACACAGTGTGCTCCAGTTCGTCTACCCTGTGCAAGCTCGTGTCGTGGTGGAACAAGCATTGCTCGAATGGCAGCAACAATGCGGTGATACTGATGCACCAATCAGACTGGCTGCTATGGCTTTTGCATGGAGAATACGGCGTTTCTGATTACAACAATACTCTCAAGGTAACTGGAGTAACTATGTTGTTGCAAACAGTTCATATAGATTCGGAAGGCAATAGATTTATACATTTTCCTGCAATGGATCCTACTGCAGGTAGGGTATGATCCTGAGACTGGGTCATACCCAAGCTGGCTCATGTCACAGCCATACTCACAGGTGTTGCCTTCTTCTGTCAGAGCACCCGGAGTTCCCATTGGCCCAATCAAAGAAGATGTGCGCTCACAATATGGTAAATTAAGGGACATATTTTTGTTTCATGACTACTGTATGCACTTGAATAATCTAATATCATTACTACTTCATCTTAGAAGACTAAATATATATTAGCAGGCTTTTCCAATGACTGTGTGATCTGTACTGGGACAACAGACAGCATCGCTGCCTTCCTTGCAGCACGAACCACTGATCCAGGAAAAGCGGTGAGTTCCACTTGGACCATACATTACAATTCTAGTAAGCACAATACCATGTTTACAGAAATCAATGGTTGTACTAACATGTAGTACTAACTGAACCATGTAATTGATCGATCAGGTGACGTCGCTGGGTTCAACTCTCGCGATCAAGCTCGTCAGCAGAGTCCGTGTTGAAGACGCGAGGTTTGGCGTCTACAGCCACCGCCTGGACGACCAGTGGCTCGTCGGCGGGGCCTCCAACAGCGGGGGTGTGGTGCTCCGGCAACTCTTCAGCGACAACCAGCTGGTGACGCTAAGCAGGGAAATCGACCCATCATCTCCTTCCCCTCTTGACTACTACCCCCTGCCCAAGAAGGGCGAGAGGTTTCCTGTCTCTGACCCCGACATGGAGCCGAGGCTGGAGCCTCGACCCGACAGCGACGCGGAGTACTTGCATGGCATATTGGAGTCTATGGCACGGATCGAGGTCGTTAACTAATTAACTCGCGTGCGCTAGATAACTAAGAGCTCTTTTACGAGAAAGATAAACCAGGAGTAGCATGTATGAACTGAACTGGGTGCTGAAATGTTGCTGAATATAAATATGGATGCAGGCGAATGGGTACAAGCTGCTGAAGGAGCTCGGCGGTACACCGGTGGAGGAGGTCTTTACGGCAGGGGGAGGCGCCCAGAATGAGAAGTGGACAGCGATCCGGCAGAGAGTCCTTGGTGTGCCGGTTCGGAAGGCAGAGCAGACAGAGGCGGCATACGGAGCTGCATTGCTAGCTCTCAGGGGTGCTACCATGGGCAAGTGAACACACTCGGGAGTGCCATTTTCTCTTGAATCCCAGTAGTATATTGAGTTCAATATGCCCCATTTTAGAAAAGTAAAAGACCCACAGGCATAGCTCGACCGAGCATTGCAATCCTTGTAAATTTAAAGTGCAGTAAATAGGATGTTTTCTGGTTTCCAAGCTTCTTTGTTGCTTTCCTGGCATTATGCAAGTGTATCAGGGACGGTGTGTTATGAACCATGACGAAGAGACTGAACTCATCTAGGTAACCATGATGCAGAACTAGATTGAGATACCTGACCAAGCAACTGTTACCAGATCTAAACAATCTTGTTGTATTAAGTTAAATTTTGGAACACAGCTGAAAGGTACAAGCGAAATCTTTGTGCACTAACAAATACACCTTCAAAAGCTAATTTACCAGTACATGGGAAGGCGTAACCTTGACGACGAAGAAGAAGAATCATAGGTGGAACTGCCCCATGGATCTATCCTCTGCGCAGACCAACGAAACCCTGAACAAATCAGACGGAACAAGTATCAAACACTTGGCGTGCACTAGCAAACACACTCAATGGAGAGATTGTTATAAAGCGTAGGCGTGAGAGATTCGAACCAAGAAGGGGGGAAGACGAAATCGTCAAGGCGTGCCGGTCTTTTACCCTGTGTTGTTACCTCGAGGATTTGAATGGGGGCAGGCAGCGACCGATCAAATTTCCGTCCCAAGTTCCTGAACTGGACACACCTCATGTGCCCTTGATGGCGGAATCAGAGGGGGGCAGCTCTGGGAAATCACCGGATGAGGAGGGAGGACAGGCAGGACGATGCTGGTTCGACATGGATGGATCTGTTAATGGTGGAGGTTGAAAATTGAAATAGATGGTTGGCTAGCAGTGAGAGAACAGGGATGAAGCTGCCTGTGCAGGGTTCGGGGTCGACCTAGGGTCAGTTTTTTTTTTTTTTGAGTGGCTTCTCACCAAATAAGTCGTCCTTTAAATATTTTAAGATTTAGGACCCTCCGTTACAACGGTAAAAAAAAATCATTAATTCCAGTGACCATGAAGAAATTTTGCTGCATCACCGAGATACATCATCACTTTTAATTTCATAAAATTATGAACATTTTTTAAACTTGTGCACATATTTGAAAGCGTGAATATTTTTTAAATTCGTGAACCAGGCACGCTCCTCCCCTAGCCACTGCCGCCGGCGGTCTCCTAGCCGCCTCGTGGTGGTGGCGGGGCGTCCCTTCCTTCTCTCGCTTCCCTCTTCACTTCATCCCGTGGCTCTTCCCATCCTCCACGCGTTGATGTTCCTGTTCGCCTCAATCTGGGGCGGCGATTGGTGAGTGGATCTACGGAATCGCATATTGCGCGTGTTCATATTATCAACCAACACGACCTCAAGAGGGCACAAAGCGAAACTTCAAATTCTTATCAGTGCTGTGGGACATGTCTAAGTCAAGATTCTTAAGACATTGATAGAGATGGATAAATTCATGACGGCTATGATTAGAGGTCTTTAAGCGTTGATGAAAAGGTGTATTGGATGCGATGAAGACTGTGTGCTAGGTGATTAGTGACTTGCAATAACGGCCTCGACAAGCGAGGGCGACATCATCTTCACCATAACAAAAATATCGTACAAATATTGCTTCTTTTGTTTTCAAGGCATGTATGATGTTTGTTTTCTTTCCATTTTTTGCGTCCCAACAACAGTTAGCATGACTTTGTGAGATTTAACCTTAAAACGAAAAGTAGACACCAAATTCAATACCTTGTGCACGGAGAATAAACACCCAAATATATTTGAAGAAAATAGAAAACTCAACAAGCGTGCACGAGAGCTAGCTACGTCGGCTGATTTTTTTTATTTTTTTTAGAAGTAACAACACGTGGCTAACACCTGATATAGGTAGATAACACGTTCACACGTTCTCGTCGGCTTATAAGTTAGACGTGATCCATCTGGACCTTCCGGATTTCCACGAACACATTCACACGCGCCGCTGCCGTCGCGTGCATCCATCGCCACCGACAGATCCCCGCACGCATCACCTCATCCCCCACCCTCCTCCTGCGCGTCGCCCGAGCACCATCACCGCCCGGACTCCTCGCATCGCCGGGATCCCCACACCTCTGCTCCACCACAGCGGCCATGGCCACATCCCTTACCATCCCGCGCGTCTCCGGAGCGCGCACCGCCCGGACCCCTCGCCCCCACCCTTGCTCCACCACAGAGGCCATGGCTCCTTCGCCGGGATCCCCTAGCTCCATGGCCGTGGCGGGATCGTACGCATCCGCACGCCATCGGGAAACCTACGGCGGTCATGGCGCCTTTGCAGAGGAGGAGCTGGCTCCGCTCGTGCCGCTCGAGGCCGCCGCCGCTCTAGCACCGACCGCTCTCCTCTCGTGGGCTCGTGGAGAACAGACGCCCACCCCCCGGTTGGGCGGCGAGCCGCCCCCAAGGCCGGTGCCGAGGCTGACGAGGCGCGCAGGAAGCCCAAGGGCCTCTCCAAGCAGCAGAAGGACTTGTGGGTTAGGCTCGCCTGCCGCAAGCGCGTCGGCGAGCTCGCCATCGTGCCGTCACCTTTGCCAACTTCCGATCCACCGTGCTCTCTCCCGGCCCACCTCACCGCAACCACGCTTGGCAGCCGGGTCGCTCCAGCGCGCTAGTGACCCGTCGCCGCCGAATCCGCGCCGTAAGGGGGGGGGGGGGGGGGCGCTCCGCAGGCGAGATGCTCCGGCGCGGCAGAGTTTGGTGATGACGGGAGAGGCCTTTTAAAAAACGAAACTTTTTCCACTAAACATTGGATCGCGGGTTGATTTTCCAAAAAGTCAGGGACTTTTTTGCAAAACGACCGACGACGCACGCCCAGAAGTTATCGATGCTTTATTACTAATAAAGTAAAATAAATTAGTTGTTTAGAATCTCTAACGAATAAGAAAGACGTATGAAAAAAAGCTGGGAAAAAACAACTTATTTTTTAAGTTGTTAAAAAACTGGTCCTAAAACTGGTATCGCCCAAAATTAGGCGCCTTCTTTTTAGGAAAATGCCTCCTTAATGTCCATCGCTATGTTGGAATATTTTATTTCACGAGATTTTTCCTCTTGGGTAAAGTTTTTTTTGGTACAATCAAAATCGCTTACATACACAAGAATAATGAATAATGCAGTAAAATGTCTAGGTTTTGAGCGATCATATCTTGTATATCATCTGTGATTATTTTTATTGTAATTTGCTAGCGACGAAGGGTTGATCATCATATCAACACCTATGTGCTGATTCGAGGGGATCATTATTTTTGTTCGTGTATTTTTATACACGGGTGAAGATTATTATTGGAGGTTGTAGGAGGGATCAGATGAAAATATTGTAATTTGCTAGTGACGGAGGATTGATCATCATATCAACACCTATGTGCTAATTCGAAGGGATCATTATTTTTGTTCGCATATTTTTTGTACACGGGCGAAGATTATTATTGAAGGTTGTAGGAGGAATCAGACGAAAAACAGTTAATAAAGCATTGCCATAAAAGATCAGGCCATCTACATGCATGAATTAGCGTTTCACCAGTTCATGCATCTTAATGGAGCTCTAGTTCGCCGTGGAGTAAAAATCGTGGTATTGCCCAAAAATTAGACGCCTCCTTTAACGATGTTGGGAAAAATGTACATGATTGGGCTATGTGGTAGACGGTGAGATGCGTTGCTGCGGGATTACTTACTATATATCAACCTTAGTGGGTGAATGAAAAAAGTCAGAAAAAGATCATTATCTTGTTAGAGCAAATCATAAACAAGTCACAATATTGTTCGAATGGGTTTATGAGGGAGAGAAAATTGCTTAAACCACTAACTGCTGGGGTCAAAATAACACAGAAAACCTATTGAGTAAAAGGCGCTGGCGGTCAAAGAACTTGTGTTGCGTGTGCACTTAAGTCACACTACTTGCAAACCGGAAAAACCCGTTACAGAACTTGCGTTGCGGGCTCGTCTAGGTCACAATGGCCATTTGGACCGGCCCTCCGCCTGGTTTTCTCTCTTCGGGGGTCACGCGAGCCGCACGTGGCAAGCTGTTTTTTTACACAGAAGACCCCGACGAATTTGGTAATCACTTGGTAACGTTAATCCCATAGTTTCCTATCGTTGCTCTTCTTTCCCGATGGGGGAGGCGACTGGCGGCGGCGGTGCGGGTGCGTCCAGCTGGTATAGAGATGTAGGTTCGGATTCAGCTGGTATAGAGATGTAGGTTCTAATTCCAAACTTTAAATTTGCAATGTAGGTTCGGATTCAGTAAAATTCAGTATAGAGATGCATCATGGTGGGTTCTTTTTGGGAAAAGGAATTAATTTGGCATATTTGGATGAGAAAGTATCAGTGTTTGATAACTTTGATAGGAACACTTTCTGCAATGATATGATTGACTATATGTTTTTTCTGCATTGAAATATCCACCTGGTGAGTGGATCTTGTTTTCTGGTGCCCACCTGGTAAAACACTTTCAGAAATGGTGCCTATTGATTTTGAAGTGGACTGTAGGAAGATGGCAACAACTTCTGTTAATTCAAAGGTGCTTGTTTTGTTTGTGAAGCATGTGAAAAAAACAGAGATGAAAAAACTAGAGAAGGAGGAAGATGACATTGCTTATAGGGTTGGGCCAGCCTTGCCTCCAGTAATACTTAGCCCTATAAGCAAGGATAAAATGAGGCATGTGAAATCAGAGAGCAACAAAGCTAGTGCAGACAGTGCTAAAACTTCTGTCCAGGATGCAGAAAGTCCAGACAAGTCATCAGATTCAGAAGAGGATTGGGAATGTGATTCAGAGATTGATCCAACATGGTATGACAGTGATTATGCAGTGGATGAAGATGATGATTTGTATGATAAAAATGTAGATGTTGCTGTGCAGGATGCTTTGGTTGACAAGGGGAAGAAAGTAGGAGCTGAGTACAGACATGTTCCAGGCACAGATGATGTCACTGAAGAGGAACTACAACTACCAGAAGAAGATGACCATGAGAAGATTCACAAGAGTGACTTTGATGATGAGGAGTACAAGAAGAAGAAAAAGAATCAGAAACCCATATACAGGTTCAAAACATTTAACCCACTAGTTGACATGGATAATCCTCAATTCAAACTAGGTATGGTTTTTGATTCAGTGGAGTTTTTGAGAAAGGTAGTAGCACATTATGCAGTTAAGAACAGGGGCCAGATCAAGAAAAAAAGAAATAACAAACAGAGGTTTGAGGCAGTATGTCCAGACATGAAAGAGTTAGGCCAGAGACAATGGTTTCTTCCTGTTACTCACTGGAGACAAATTTGGAAGCTTATGGAATTCAGATATATCCAACTAGAGACAAAGATGAGTGGGCCCTAGTTAATGCAGCACATGTACTGCCACCACTCTATGAGAAAAAAGCTGGGAGGAGGAGGAAGAAGAGAAGGAAGCAGCCAGAGGAGAATGAAGATGGCACTAAACTAAGCAGGCATGGAGCAATTATGCATTGTGGGTATTGTAAGCTAGCTGGGCATAACAGAAGTGGATGCTCACAACTGAAAGCAGCTATATTAAGAGAAACTGAAGAGGAGCAAGAAAATGTGGAAGAGCAGCAACAAAATGTGGAAGAGGAAAATGTGAAAGAGGAGCAAGAAACATAGCAACCTACAGCACAAACTAGAAGGGGCAGGAAGAGAAAGCCTACTGATAAGATGATGCAACACATGAAAGAAATGATGGAGAAGGCAAAGAAAAAGAAGTCCAAGAGTGTTCTTGATGAATTTGGAGATGTGGACTTCCCAGTTATCCTAACAGTAAGTACATATTGTTTTTTTATGTTTCAAAATATATTGATGCTGACAACATTGTTGTTTGTTTGTTTACTAGCACATCAAAAAAAACCTATGAGTCCCCAAATGGACCCAACACAACTGCAAGAAAGCATGGTGCACATATTGTCACATGAGGGACCTGCAAATGGAGTTCCTATTAACAGGTCTCACCCAATACCAGAAGAAAATGCATTTGTAGCTGAGAACAGTGCCAACATTTCTGCTAAAATTGGTGGTGCACATCCAGCAACAGCATCAACAGCTAGAGGAGTAAGAGGAGTTGTACAAGCTGGAAGAGGCAATGGCAGAGGCAGAGGTAGAAGAGGTGCTTCAACAAGAGGAAGAGGAGTTGGAGGAACAAGAGGAAGAAGGTCAGGCAGAACTACTGCTAGAACAAGGGGGCTGGAAAGACCAAAGAAATCAACAAAGACAAGGGGGTGGCAGTGGCTACTATTTGGTGAAGTAACAAGCACACAACAATATTAGGAAAACCAAACAGAATTCCAGTCCACACAAGGAGCTCCAGGAGGTGAAGATTGATCATGAGTAGTTATCTGTTGTTATTGTATGTACTAAGTTGTCATGATGTGGAACTGAGTTGTCATGATGTGGAACTCCCAGAGTACTCATCTTAAGTTTGCTCATCTTTAGAATGATGTTGTTGAGATCTTCATTGAGTACTCATCTTTATTACAATAACATCACTAATAAGGTCTGCCAACAAACACTAACAAGGTCTGCCCACAAACACATAAGATAGATATTACAATGCCA
The DNA here is from genome assembly GCA_022496015.1 of Hordeum marinum. Classification (NCBI taxonomy): domain Eukaryota; kingdom Viridiplantae; phylum Streptophyta; class Magnoliopsida; order Poales; family Poaceae; genus Hordeum; species Hordeum marinum. The sequence continues at coordinate 37,865,701 of CM039672.1, read as the reverse complement.
ACTCTTACAATAACATCACAACATATTAAAACTACTACTAATATGACAACTAGGCACTCCAGCTCCAGCATTTCGTTGCTCTGCTCTTAAGCTTTGCCATTTGGCCCAGGGCCAGGGCCATCTATCTTGCCTCGTCAGGTTGTAAATGTGTGCTTGCGGGTTAGATCAGCATCTTCGTCGGGGAGGAATTCATCAGCCAATCCTTCAGTTAACAATGGCCCACGGTCAATGACTTCCTTCACATGCATGGTCACCGAAAAATCAATGCATCCACGATCAGTTGGAGAGATCGGACGCGGCGGTGAATGCACATTCTCGTCATCGGAGTCTGGCATCCAAGGATGCAGAGGAGGTGCCGGTACAGAGACAGTAAGCAACTTCGGCACTGCGCCGTGCACGGAAGCACCCACTTGTCTGTACCTGGGAGCATGTTGATGAGCTCGCCATCGACACCGGCGAGCACCAGATCCGAGAGTCCAGGATGCGAGACACGAACGAACTCCCTGGAGCGGCAGCGGCGCCTCCCCCTCCAACAACGCCGGGGACTTGCACGCTCCCCTCACTGACGCCGCCGCTCGCCACACTGCCCACCACAGCGACGGCGGCACGGCTACTCCCGACGGGAGAGCTAGCAGTGCTCCAAAGGGAGGGAACGCCACCACAGCTCGAGGTCTCACTGCCACGCACGCCGCCTCCCATCTCCCCGGCGACAAATACTATCGATTTGGGAACTATGAATTTCTGATCTGGAAGAAAAGAGAGGAACAGAGGGAGTTATTTTATCCAATGTATTTTTTGCAATACTGCCCTCATAGCTAATCACCAGGGTCTTCTGTGTAAAAAAAAAACAGCCCCCCCACACAACCACGTGCGCCTCGCGTGACCCCGAAGAGAGAAAACCGGGCGACGGGCCGGTCCAAATGGCCATTGTGACCTAGACGTGTCCACAACGCAAGTTCTATGACGGGTTATTCCGGTTTGCAAGTAGTGTGACTTAAATGCACCCGCGACACAAGTTCTCAGACCGTCAGCGCCTTTTACTCAAACCTATTCTTCACGTTTATTGCACAAAATACCACCTATTGGTGTAATCTATTGCAACTAGATCTAATCATTTTTTTTCATTATGTTCACATGATCTCTAATAGACTGGTCCCGCTTATAAGTGTTTATGTGGCAAAAAACTTGACACGTTAGCCGGCTTGGACTAAAAAGAAATATATATCCCAAACTATAGTTAAAATGCCTTGGACTTTTTTCCCAAATCAATACTTGGTTCATATATTATTTGCTGGTTTTTTTCTTGAACTGCCAATGAAAAAAAACTGCCAATTCATTTTGGTTTAAACAAAATGGATTGAGAGCCAACAAACTGCCAATTCTCCAAAACATGTTCAAATAAGTTAAAAAGTTCTTAAATCGGTACCGGGCATATATAATTTACTGATTTTTAAATGTTAAGTTTAAACCAAAAATTGTAATGAGCAAGAAAATTGTGGAATGCCAATTTTTTCTTGGCTGGGTAATGCCATATGTTTTTCTTTGTCGCATGTGTACTTACAAGGGGAGTCCACTCATCAGGAATCATGTTAACATAGTTAAACTATAGATTAGAGCTTAGTGCAACGTTTACACCAATACAAAGCATTTTGGTGCAACACCTTAAAAGTAGGCATTCCATGCAAAATCAAACCAATAGTGGTTTGTGCAATTTCCTCTATGAGGGAAGGTCATCATGGCTATATTTTTTTTAATTTTAGTTGATGGCTAGCTTTATTGATTGGAGATATGAGTTATGTCCTACACTAGGAAGCATGATGTTGCATATTATTATTTTTTTCCAAAACAATGGTTGCTGTTAGTAGAACAATTCTTGATCGAAACCGTTTATCAGCAAAGCAAAATATGTCATGCACTTTGAAACGAAGGATGTATTTGTATTCCCATGAAACTGAGTAGAAATTTCATGAATGAATTGTAATATTCATCGTGCAATAATATTGAAGTGTATGATGAACCATTTCACGAATTATTATAACTTTGGACGTTAATCGTGAACTGGTCGCTGACCGTGTTCTGGAGCGAGACTTGGGGAGAAGCAAAGAGGAGTCAACGTTCTAAATACCAGACAAAACCGCCCAAAATTATTTGACTCGTAAAATTGTTCAGGGTGATACGACTCCAGTGCAGTGAATTCTGGGTGATTTCTATATACTTCTTTCTTTGATGTTCAATGTGTTTCCTTAAAGTGCTTTTTTCCCGGAGATGATATCTTTGTCAAAGATATACAAATGTGTCTATGGAAACTTCGGCAATCCTACACAACTCTAATTTTTTTAGTATATATACTCTCTTCGTTTCAAAATAAGCGACTAAAATATGACTCCACTTTACACAGTGTAAAATGGAGTCATATTTGAGTCACTTATTTTGATACGAAAGGCGTATTTTTTTGAAATACTTTGGATTGCTTACCACATGTGATCATGTGGTAATAATTCTTTAGTAGACCTTTGTGGATGTGTTCATAGCCTATGTTATATTCAAAATTTGTCATAAAAATATTACACCGCATGCATTATCCATGCAACTGGGGATTGTGGAAATTCTAACTAACAACTAAATATATACGGCAGGAACTTATAAAGAGAGAAAATAAAAGGCAATATTATTTGGCAACCCACAAAATTCCGCGAGAGCATGTATCCCTAAATAAAAATAAATTGTCCTGAATTATTGTCTCAACTTTGTGCCGCTGCTAGCTTAGCTTAAGAGTAGAACTTGAAGGTCTTGGCGTCGAGGATGATTTGGCGCAATCCGCCGATGGGGGACAGTAGCATGAGCGCAACTCCGATGACGATGAATATCCAGTTGAGGAACCATGTGGCGCTGTACCTAGCGGGCTTGCGCAGCATGAGCCAGATGATGCAGGGCAGGAAGTAGGTGGTGGGCGCGAACGCGAAGCCTCCGAAGAAGCCGAGCAGGCCGTCGAAGAAGGGGAAGGTCATGCCGACGAACATGGTGAGCGCGACGTAGGCGGAGCGGGCGGTGAGCCGGAGCGGGAGGCCGGGGGTGAACTTGAGCTTCTTGACGAGCACGGTCTCCATCATGTCGAAGACGGGCATGGCGAACACCTGGTAGCTGCCGATGACGTGGACGACGACCATGAGGTTGGCCATGGCGACGAGCCAGCGCGGCTTGTCGAGCGTGATGAGGATGTTGGGGTCGACCGAGTTGCCGAAGGCGTAGTACCCGCCGAAGGCGACGGAGAAGTAGCAGAGCGCGACGATGGCGTAGGCGACGAGCACGCCGCGCCACATGGGCTTCTTGGACGGCTGCTCCGGGGTGGAAGGGATGGTGGCCTGGATCTCGAGCACGACGTTGTGGCCGGCGAAGGCAAAGGCGACCGCCCCGAGAGCGTTGAAGGCGCCGAACACGTGCCCCGCGGTGCTCGTGGCTTTGAGCCCGTAGTCGACGGCGGCGGCGGCGGCCGGGTGTTGGTGTAGCACTGACGCGAAGAAGGCGACCATGGAGTAGCAGATGGACATGACTGCGGCGGCGGCGGAGACGCCGGAGATGGAGTTGAAGTTGGGCATCTGGGAGAGCAAAAAGTGGACGGAGCCGAAGATCATGATGAAGAAGGTGAGGCGGATGTCCTTGCAGCGGCCGTTGCAGACGAGGTCGTGGAACTTCTTGAGCGACTGGCCGCCGGTGACCATGTAGACGATGTCGGTGCCGACATCGACGACGAGCTGCTGCGGCACGATGATCCAGAGCCCCAGCTTCTTCCCGAAGGCGTGCTGGCCGAGCTCGTGGTAGCGGTCAAAGCGTTTCCCCGGGACCATCTCGTGCATCTCCACCATCTGCCAGAGCGTGTAGAGCGTGATCCCGAAGGAGCTGGCGATGACCGCCACGCCGGGGCCCCAGCCGAGGTGCGACATGGCGAACGGGAGGCCCAGCACGCCGGCGCCGACCATGGCCGTTACGTTGTGGAAGGCGGAGTAGTACCACTTGGCGGTGCGCGACGACGTGATGGGCAGCCAGTCGTCCAGGTTCACGTCCTTGAGCTTCGCCTCCGTCTCCCGCTCCTTCACCGTCTCCACGTACTCCTCCATGACATCCAACTCCGGCGACGGCGCCGACGGCCCCGTTCCTCCTTGTTCGATCTCACGCCGTTCGATTGATCGATCAACCTCCATGATTGTTCACACGACACGTACGAGGCTAGATAGCTGCGTTGGATCGGTCTTTTCTTTCTCTTTTCCACGCTCGCCTCTCCCCCCGCGCGCGCACACGATCGTCGTCGTCGTCGTGGTCTGCGGCTCTTCTCGATCGCGGTTCGTGGGTTATGGCAGGTGGGTAGCGCTAGCCTCTGCCTGACATGTATATGTAGTCGCAGCCAACCCAAGAACGTGAGACCTGCGGTCTTCCAAGCCCACTCGGATTCCGCATGCAACCGCGGCTCGGATAGTCGCTGCGTTAACGTAAATCCCTTATGCTAGCTAGCTTTGTTCAACGTCACAGGAACGGATCTTGTGTTATAATCGGACTGGCCAGCTTTGGAGTTTGAAGTGCGTACGGCAGCTGGCAGCACAAGTCAACTTTCAAGACGTTACGCTCGTTTACATCAAGTCGGACTAGATTACTATAATTACTCTGTATATAATACTCCTACTAAATCTCATAAACATGTTCATGCATATTTTCAACAGTCTCATATTTACATTAAAGTCAATAATCTACTTCACACTAATGAATCTAACATCCATAGAGTTTTGATGTTGATCATGTTTTGCCGGTGGAAGAGGTTTAGTGAATGTGTCTGCAACATTCAGATCCGTATGCACTTTGCAAATGTTTATGTCATCTTTCTTGATGTAATCGCGGATGGAATTGAAATGGCATTTTAGTGTCTGGTCCTTTTATGAAACCTAGGCTCCTTGGCTAGAGCAATGGCGTCAGTGTTGTCACACAAGAGGGTCATTGGGTTCAGTGCATTGGTCACAACTCTAAGATCCATCATGAACTGCTTCATCCAGACATCTTCCTTCGCTGCTTCTGAAGCAGTTATGTACTCCGTTTCACATGTAGAATCAGCTACCACGCTTTGCTTAAAACTGCGTCAGCTTATCGCTGCACCATTCAGAACAAATATGTATCCGGTCTGAGACTTAGAGTCATCCGGATCTGTGTTAAAGCTTGCATCGATGTAACCCTTTACGACGAACTCTTGATCACCTCCATAAACAAGAAACATGTCCTTAGTCCTTTTCATGTACTTAAGGATATTCTTGACCGTTGTCCAGTGTTCCATTCCTGGATCACTTTGAAACCTCCCTGCCATACTTATGGCGAGGCTGACATCTGGTCTTGTGCACAACATCACATACATGATAAAGCCTATGCATGAAGCATAAGGGATGACACTCATCTTTTCTCTATCCTCTGTAGTCGCGGGGCATTGAGTCTTAATCAACTTCACACCTTGTAAGACAGGTAAGAACCCCTTCTTGGACTGATCCATTTCGAATTTTTTCAAAACCTTATCAAGATATGTGTTTTGTGAAAGTCCTATTAAGTGTCTTGATCTATCTATATAGATCTTGATGCCTAATATGTAAGCAGCTTTTCCGAGGTCTTTCATTGAAAAACTCTTGTTCAAATATATCTTCACGCTTTCTAAAAGTTCTATATTGTTTCCAATCAGCAATATGTCATCCACTATAATATCAAAAACGCTATAGAGTTCTCACTCACTTTCTTGTAAATACAAGATTTTCTATAAACTTGTATAAACTCAAATGTTTTGATCACCTCATCAAAGTGAATATTCCAACTCCGAGATGGCTGCACCAGCCCATAAATGGATCGCTGAAGCTTGCACACTTTGTTAGCATTTTTAGGATTGACAAAACCTTCTGGTTGCATCATATACAACTCTTCCTTAAAGAAACCATTAAGGAACGCTATTTTGACATCCATATGCCAGATCTCGTAATCGAAAAATGCAGCTATTGCTAACATGATCCTGACGGACTTAAGCATCACTACAAGAGAGAAAGTCTCATCGTAGTCAACTCCTTGAACTTGTGAAAACCCTTTTGCAACCAGTCGAGCTTTATAGACGGTGACATTATCATCTGTGTCCGTCTTTATCTTAAAGATCCATTTATTCTGTATGGCCTTACGGTTATAGTAAGTCCTCCAAAGTCCACACTTTGTTCTTATACATGTATCCTATCTCGAATTTAATGGCCTCTAGCCATTTGTTAGAATTCGGGCCCACCATTTCTTCTTCATAGCTCGTAGGTTCATTGTTGTCCTACAACATGACCTCCAAGACAAGATTGCTATACCATTCAGGGGTGGTACGAGTCCTTGTCGACCTATGAGGTTCGGTAGTAACTTGATCCGAAGCTTCATGATCATCATCATTTGCTTCCTCTTTACTTGGTGTAGGCGCCGCAGAAACATCTTTCTGCGTCATGCTACTATACAACTGAAGTGATGGTTCAACAACCTCATCAAGTTCAACTTTTCTCCCACTCAATTCTTTCGAGAGAAACTCTTTCTCGAGAAAGGACTTGTTTTTAGCAACAAACAATTTGCCCTCGGATCTGAGATGGAACGTATACCCAACTGTTTCCTTAGGGTATCCTATGAAGACACACTTGTCCGCTTTGGGTTCGAACTTATTAGGTTGAAGCCTTTTCACATAAGCATCGCAGCCCCAAACTTTAAGAAACGACAGCTTAGGTTTCTTGCCAAACCATAATTCATGTGTTGTTGTCTCAACGGACATTGATGGTGCCCTATTTAAAGTGAATGCGATTGTCTCTAATGCATAAACCTAAAATGATAGTGGCAGATCAGTGAGAGACATCATAGATCGCACCATATCCAATAGAGTATGATTACAACGCACTACACTACAACCCTTATTTAGGGGTAGTTGACTGTCGGGAGAAATACATGTTCAGGGGTAGCAATACTGTTGGGACATTAGTACATGCTGGTATAAGCACTTTCAGGCAGGGTAACTACCGGGAGAACTTGAGCAACGACGACACAGGAACTGCCGGTACAATTTAGGGCCCATAGTCTGCCATGACATCTAGAAAACGACCCATAAATTGTCGGGGATCGTCTTTGGCGCGAAACGAAAAAGTATCAGGCCTAAGTGTGCGCTAGCAAGAAAATAGCGTGCGAGAGTGACTAACATTTTGGCCCAAGAAAAACTAACCACGCTGGCCCTCTGCCACCAGACATCCAGACCACATCGCTCCCTCCATGCCCAAATCCACCGTGCATCGGATCCCACCCCCACCCCACCCCCAGCTGTAGCCCCCGATGTCGCCCCTAACCACCGCCGCCGCCGTCGCCCCCGCCCCGAGCAGCCACCCCCGACGTCGCACCCAACCACCATTGTCGTCGTCGCCCCCGCCCCCAGCCGCCGCCCCCGACGTCGCCCCTAACCACCACCGTCGCCCCCGACGTCGCCCCCAACCACCTCCACCGCTGTAGTTGTCGCTCCCGACATCGCCCCCAACCACCACCGCCGCCGTAGCCCCCAACCACCGCCGTAGTCGTCGCCCCCGACATCGCCCCCAACCACCGCCGCCGCCGTAGCCCCCAACCACCGCCGCAGTCGTAGACCCCAACCACCGTCACTCCTCCGCCGCCCCAACCATGCCCACTGTTGCGCCATCCATCGGACCACTTTCGTGTCATTACATCCTGTTGGAAATATGCCCCAGAGGCAATAATAAAATGGTTATTATTGTATTTCCTTGTTCATGATAATTATCTATTGTTCATGCTATAATTGTGTTAACCGGAAACCATAATACATGTGTGAATATATAGACCACAACATGTCCCTAGTGAGCCTCTAGTTGGCTAGCTCGTTGATCAATAGATGGTCATGGTTTCATGACCATGGACATTGGATGTCATTGATAACGGGATCACATCATTAGGACAATGATGTGATGGACAAGACCCAATCCTAAGCATAGCACAAGATCGTGTAGTTCGTCTGCTAAAGCTTTTCAATGTCAAGTATCGTTTCCTTAGACCATGAGATTGTGCAACTCCCGGATACCGTAGGAATGCTTTGGGTGTGCCAAACGTCACAACGTAACTGGGTGGCTATAAAGGTGCGCTACGGGTATCTCCAAAAGTGTCTGTTGGGTTGGCACGAATCGAGACTGGGATTTGTCACTCCGTGTGACGGAGACGTATCTCTGGGCCCACTCGGTAAGACATCATCATAATGAGCTCAATGTGACTAAGGAGTTAGCCACGAGATGATGTATTATGGAACGAGTAAAGAGACTTGCCGGTAATGAGATGGAACAAGGTATAGAGATACCAACGATCGAATCTCGGGCAAGTATCATACCGATAGACAAAGGGAATTGTATACGGGATTGACTGAATCCCCGACATCGTGGTTCATCCGATGAGATCATCGTGGAGCATGTGGGAGCCAACATGGGTATCCAGATCTCGCTATGGGTTATTGACTGGAGAGGTGTCTCGGTCATTTCTACATGTCTCCCGAGCCCGTAGGGTCTACACACTTAAGGTTCGATGACGCTAGTGTTATAGGGAAATGGTATACGTGATTACCGAAGGTTGTTCGGAGTCCCGGATGAGATCCCGGACATCACGAGGAGCTTCGGAATGGTCCGGAGGTAAATATTGATATATAGGAAGTCTAGTTTTGGTCACCGGTAAGTTTTTGGGCTCATCGGTAGTGTACCGGGAGTGCCGAGAGGGTGTCGGAGGACCCCGGGAGGGGTGTGACGACCATAGGACTTCGTGGGCCCTTAGAGGAGGTGTATCGGCCCTTATTGGGCTGGCCAAGTCCGTCCGGAAAGGACCATGCGGCTGGAGATAAGGAGATAGGGCAAATGAGTTTGAAAAGGAGGAGATCCACCTCCCTTGTGGGAGGTGGACTCTCCCCCTAGTTCGGCCGAACCTCTCCTCCTTGGAGGAGGGGCCAAGGCAGCCCTCCCTCTCCCTCCTCCTATATATATGCAAGGGTTTGGATTGATTTGAGACCTGACTTCTCTCTCTCTCGGCGCAGCCCTACCCTTCCTCTTCCTCGTTCTCCGTAGCGCTTGGCGAAGCCCTGCCGGAGTCCACGTAGCTCCACCGTCACCATGTCGTCGTGCTGCCGGAGCTCTCCCTCAACCTCTCCTTCCTCCTTTCTGGATCAAGGCATAGGAGACGTCATCGGGCTGCACGTGTGTTGAACGCGGAGGTGCCATTGTTCGGCGCTGAGATCGGAATCCACCACGATCTGAATCGTTGCGAGTATGAGTCCACCAACCGCATTCTTGTAACGCTTCCGCTTAGCGATCTTCAAAGGTATGAAGATGCAATCTCTGTAGGAGATATGCCCTAGAGGCAGTAATAACAGTTATTTTGTATCTCCAAAGTTTGTAATGAATGTTTATGTTCCATGCTATAACTGCAATGATTCTCGAGTCTACAAATTAAACGAGGCTTGGAGGGAAACTCATGTGCACGTGTGGTATAATAAACGGTGAATTGTATTCCTAGTCTTGCCTCTAAGACTGGCTCAAGTGTTGCATGATGGTCCTGTTTTCCTGATCATGGGCATGGCTATGACGGCAATTTTGAGGACGCGATGTTGGTAGAACACTCGTGTTGAATCGATCCGAATTGATGTTATGCTATGAGATACATTTGTCACAAGTTAATGGTTAATAACACAGAGATGGTTAACGTTTGCATAATTCCTTAGACCATGAGAGTATCGAGTTTCTTCATGCTTGCTTCATGAACTTTGGGGTTTGTTAAACGTCATCCGTAAATGGGTGGCTATTACGGCGGCTTACAGGTTCATGGAAAAGTATGTCAAGTAACTTGATAGCTCAAGATTGGGATTTGCTCCTCTGACGATGGAGAGATATCTCTAGGCCCTCTCGGTGTTACGGTATCCATCATCGTCTGGCCAGACACTTTGTGATTTGATCACGGGGATGCCGGAACACGGGAACGAGAAAAGAGAACAATACCGGCAACGAGGTAACTGGCATAGTGGACAAGTTGTTGATCCACGAGGATGCCTACATGTCTCACCTCGGGTAATTGTAAACATATCGCGAAGCAACAGGAATAGCTCACGGCAACTAGAGGTTCACTCGAATATTCATTCGTGTGGGTATAGGGGTCGATGTTGATCATTGATCGGAAGGGGTTTCGGGTCATGTCTATGCTTCACCGAACCTATAGGGTCACACGCTTAAGGGTCATCTATCTGTTGAATACTAGACAGGGAGTCTGAGAGAAAATCACCGAAAAGTTTCGGATACCGGAAAAGTTTCGGACAGCGGAAAAGTTCCGTAGACAGGTCACCGGAACAGTTTCGGTGAAACTGAAAAGTTGTTTCAGGGGATACCAAAAAGTCAAATTGGTTTCGGCACATGCCTGATAATTCTTGAAGGGTGCCAGAATCGTTCTGGAAACTTTCTGGAATTTTCCGAGATGAAAACCGGAAATGTTCCGGAGCTACCGGAACCACTTTAGATGCTTTTCGCAGATGAAAATCACTATTCCGGAATTGTTCCGGATCGCATTAAAAATTATTTTAGTGGGGTACTAGAATTGTTCTAAGCCCACATAAATATTTTCAGTTCGAGCGGACGCTGAAAAATGTCACCGTGAATAGTGAAAGTGCTTTTTGGACTACTTTATGGAAAGCCACCTTTTGGGGCTTTGCTCCAAAAGATCTTGGGGATGACATGGATGGATTGGAGCCATTTTTGGGGCCCCACATGAGGGTGTGGCCGGCCACATGGTGGACTCCTTCATGGAGTCCCTCTTGTTCCTTGGTTTCACTTTTATGCCCTTGTGGAAGGACTTCATTCATGTGTATTTTGGGTTTTATTGTAAAACCACCCTACCCCTTGGTTTTCCTATAAATAGGAGGTGAGTGGGCTGCCATTTCTTCATCCTTGTGCTCTCATACACATGCTTTGCTTTGCAAGCTCTCTCTCTCCCTCCCACGAAAAGAGTCTTTCGTAGAGTCGAAAGGCTGTCTGGGTTCCGGCAGGAACTAGTTCTGGACGGCGAAGCCCTGCCGGATAGATGACACTGTATGTGTGCAACCCCGTAGAGAGTTCGTAGTTTCGATCTTTTGCCCGAGGGTCTGTTCGTGTGTCCTCCCGTAGGGCTGTCCGAGTCTTCGTTCGAGTTTCGAGGGTCCTCTCGAAGGGCTGTCCGCGACATCGTCCGGGGGACTGTCCGACCGCCTCCTGAAGGGCTATCCGACGAGGGAGTACATCCTCGCGGTTGGGAGGTTGTAAAATCCTAGCTGCGGGGATCTGCACCAACGATCTCCACCGACTCTTCTTCCGCTGCGCTTCGAGTCGGTACGGATCAGATCAAACCTTGTATGCAGTCTCCATAGTGGTCCTGGGCATGCTCGCTATACCGGAATTTTTTGTTTTCTGTCGCGTTCCCCAACAATCTCTCCCCACTTGTTGCTTTCTCCATAGATAGATCTTGGTGATACGTAGGAAAAAAATTGATTTACTACTACGTCTCCCAACACATCCAACCATGCTTCAGAGCCACATCGTCGCCCCGAAGCACTCCACCGGCGACCATCGTCCTCCATCGTCGTCCCCCGCCACCATTTGCATACCTCCTCCCCAGAGAAGGTCCTCTACACAAGCTCAACTGAGGACCTCCCCTCCTTTGCTTACCTCCTCCCCAGAGTAGGTCCTGTATGCAAGCTCAACTAAGCACCAAGGAGGTCCTGTTGAGATGCCTCCTTTGAGCTCTTGTTGCAGCTGCACCTTCTCTGGGTCAGATCTCCCCCGTTGAAACAATTTGGGAGTCCTTTTGTACTTAAAATAGATGCAATTTATCTTGCTATTTTTTGCTTGTACTGATCTGTTGGTAGTGTTTAGGTACTTTGTAGTTATTCGGATATAATAAGCATATTGCATTATTAGCGAAGGACTAGCACAAGGAGACAACCCATTGACCAAAAGAGCGCCCTTATATCATCACTAGATGGAACATTAATAATCACAATAGTTACATTATATGCGGTCGTGTCAACTTAGTCTCGTTGTAGATTTGAACTTTTCTCATTGTTTATATTTATGTCAGATCAAACTGTTGTGTGACAACATTAGAATGTTGCTTGCATTCTTTTGTTTATCATGGTTGCACCCTTGATTTTGTCCTTAAATTTGTATCTTATTAATGTATTTGGTTCTCCTCTCCTTCAGGCAGGGCGCCTCCAGAATGTTGTCTCCTCTGGGAAGCGCCTCATCTACCTCCTTGCCCCAAGCCGTGTAGGTCCTCTACGTCATCGCCAAATCAACACCACATCTTGTGCTGCTTAATCAACGGTGATATTTCTTTGCTATTCCCATTATATTCTTATTACTATATTATGTTTGCATTTCCTGAAATGACACTACTAGGGAAAACCTTATACACAGAAGCTTACCAGTAGCGCTTTTTAAAAGAAGGCGTTGTTGCTACTTAGCAGTAGCGCGTGTAAAACAACAACTCTACTAATAAACACATATCAGTAGCGTGGCACGTATAAAACGCGCTACTACTATAATTGCCACACCATTCTCAACAGGCTAGGTATAGTAGTAGCGCCCTTCCTCAACCAGCGTTGCTTCTATTCTACTTAGCTGTAGCGCTTGGTCCCAACCCGTGTTGCTGCTATGCCAACCTTATCCACCACGTGCGCTCCCTCTCTCTTCCTCACTCTCGGCACCTCTCTCCCCCCTCACACTGTCGCTCCTTCTCTGCCGCCCGCCGCTCGCCACCGCCATTGCCTACCCCTCCTCCCTCTGCCGCCGTCACCTCCCCCTCCTCCCTGGACTCGGTAATCCTCCCCCTCCTCCCTCCTCCCTCCTCCCCACCCCACCTCTTCCGTCCTCCCTTCACCCCTCCATTCGCCGTCGGCCGACCCCTCCTCGCTCCGCCTTCCTCCTCCATCCTCCTTCCTCATCCCTCCTTCAGTTGCCCCTCCTTCTCCCTCCTCCCCCACTCTTCCATTCGCCGCCGGCCAGCCCCTCCTCGTTGCGCCTTCCTCCTCCGTCCTCCTTCCTGCTCCCTCCTTCAGTCGCCCCTCCTTCTCCCTCCTCCCTCCTACATCCACAACCCCTCCTCCCTGCTACATTTTGATTTAGTAGGCTAGTTGATATTTTATTGTTGATATATATGCAATATTTTGATTTACTTAATAGTTTGTAGTTGATATATAACAATTTTGATTTAGTATGATTAACTGATTAGTAAATATTTAGACATTGTTGATAGTTTTTAGTTGATATAAGCCTTTGTTCATATATAACACTTTGATTTAGGATAGTTTCTAGGGCTTAGTTGATAGTTTCTAGTTAACTGAATTATTATTAGGGTTTTAATATATTATTTTTAGACATATTTGATAGTTTCTAGTGATCCTAAAACTATTTACTCATTTGCTAGAATGAACATGACATATTCTGAATATAGAGGATGTCTTGGTGTTCTTGTTTGCAATGTACCTCCGAGTGGCCTATGTTTTGCCGGAATCTTTATTTCAGGCGCTCGATATGTCCTATTTTTAGTAAAGGTCATGCCAATTTTTTTCATGAATTTTAGCATGACTTGTGCTACAATGTAGGACATATCAAGTGCTTGTGATTTGCCAGAATGAGATTCAATGATATTTCGGCAAAACATAGGGCATTTTTTCTATGTGATTGCTCGATATATGGAACGGGTTGACTTTAGGTCTATTTCGGCTCCTTGTGTGTCTTTCAGTGAGGGAGAGTGTCCATCATATATATATATATATATATATATATATATATATGAAGAATCCCGACTGTTGACGTGGGGGACGCCTCTCCTTCTTTTCCTTGTGCTAGATATTTGTAATGCACCAGGGAAAGAAGGAGTAGCGACCATCACCGACGGTCGAAATATGAGAGAGGAAGAATCCCGACTGTTGCCGTGGGGGTCGCTTCTCCTTCGTTCTCGTGTGCTAGACATTTTGGTGTAATGCACTCGGGAACGAATGGAGGAACCACCATCACGGATGGTCGCAATATCAGAGGGAGTGCCCACTATATACGTGAGATGAGAGTTTAGGCAAGAAAGACTCGACAGACCTAAAGTCAACCAGTTGCATATTGAGTAATAGTGATCTGTGTGTTGATCAGTTTCTTGATAGTTGCCTTCGATCGATTTTAAATGTTTTAACTATGAACATAGGAAATATCTGACGACGAAAGGAAATTCGTTATGTGTGAATATTACGAAGACGAGCGCGGCCTGTGCGACAAGGCTCACCTAGTTGATGGTAGGCGCTTCAACATCATGATGGATGAGACCTTCGAAGTGGATACAGTAAGTCACAACGACAAGTCTTTTTTCGTAATTAAGCATGACTTCTGCTTCTTTTGCTTCAACTTATAATTTTAATTTTTTACTATTCTACTGGCGTATCCCCTGCCATGCAAGAATTTATTTCTTGTATAAGATTGGTTTCGATATTAAAAAAAGTATGGAGGTAAAGAGAGTTCACTTGCGGACCAAGCATGGTTATACTTTTGCTGTAAAATTGTACAATGCAGACACCTACTCCTATTTGAAAGCAAAAGTTGGAGAGCGCTATGCAAGACTTATGCATTTGAGCCTAATATGCTTATCATATTTGATAGTCGTTTGGAAGATGAAATTGAAGGTAATATCAACATCTGGGTCGATGTGCAGACGCCTTCAGTTCTACCATTATGTGAGTTTCTCAACCATATTTATTAAGTAATTTATATTGTTTATTTGAAATTAGTTGACAACTAATTTCTATTGACAACTTATTTCCATTCAAGCAAACATGTCCAGCGCTTGGTAGACAACACCTACTACTGTCCCGGGGCTGAACTAAACTGCGAAGAGATAGGTCATTATGTTTCATGGATTGAGGATCTTGATGCTGTCAAGACAGGTTATTTTCCTGGACTTTGAGATATTAGTACTCAAAACGTGTGACCACTAGTGTGCGTATTGAACTACGGTCACATCTATCTAGGAAAGATGGTAAGATTTTTACTATTTGCCCTTTGTGCATCTTTTGCATACATTGTTTTTTAAGCTAAACTTCATTGAGTATGTTACTACGATGTTCTTCAACAGGGACTCCCGATGAGTGTTGTGCCTCGTTGGATCGAGTCTAAAGGTCGCATGGCAATGGTTAGCTTACGGCCAAGATATCCTGTATTGCACATGAGTGCATTCATTATTTCTCGAAGCGAGCAAGTCTTAATAGTCAAAGACTGGAGAAAAATTGTGAAAGATCGTAGAAAAGTACTAGGGGGAAGTAATCAGAAGTGCAGCCCACAATTAGGAGACAGGTTCATATGCATTCTCCAATATGATGAAGGAGTGCTACACATGTTTTATGCTATTTTACCTGAGAGAGAGCAGCAGGAGTAGGTCCTAGGTATTAAGAACAATTAGTTAGTGCTGATTATATATGACTAGTGACCTAGTGACCAAGTTGATGCCCAAGTTAATGATGAGGAGGAGTTGTTATATGATGATGATGAGTAGTTGTTATTATAACTAGTGACCAAGTTGTTATATGATGTCTCATGAACAAAAATGATGATGATGAGGAGTTCTTATATGACAATGATGTATTATGATGATCTGATGAAACTACTGTATAGAGCATGTATAAATACATCACAAATACATAGAGGGGGTATGAATCTATGAAAGCAGTAATACTAGCAGCAGCATTGGAAGCCATCTAGCAGCAGCGCTGGATTATCAGCAGCGCTTGGCTCTGTGCGGCGCTACAAATAGTTAGCAGTAGCGCTGGTAAGTGCAGTGCTACTACTAACCAGACTTAGCAGTAGCGTTGCACCAACCAGCGCTACTGCTATAACTTAGTTGTAACGCCTTAGCAGTAGCGCTGGACCCAGCGCTACTACTATAGGTTTTTCAAGCGCTACTAGTAGGGTGTGTCCTAGTAGTGTGAGATGTTCCAGTTCACTATTTCTATTGTGCTAGATTGTATTCATGATCTGTATTGTATATCTCTTTGCCTGTACTAGATAAGAATGGTATGCATTTTGCTACTAGATATTCCCCATTAATAAAAGTACAATTTATTTCATATATTAGGCAATTGTAGTGAAACTGGTCAAGAATGGACAAGAGTTGGATGGATAAAGCTAGAAACACACAATCATATATTGATGGGGTAACTAAATTCATAGAGTTTGCTTTTACTCATTTAGCAAGAGGAGATGCAATATTATGTCCTTGTAAAAAATGCTTGAATTGTTGCTGGTGTGAATATATTGTTGTCTATGAAGACTTATTATGCTATGGGTTTATTAGTGGGTACATAAGATGGATATATCCTAGGGAGGCACCATCATCTCTTGCATATGATAGTGACTATGATGCAGTTCAACTTGATGATGTTCAAGAGGAAAATAACCTAGATAACTATGACAAGATGCTTGAAATGATTCAAGATATAGAACACCAAATTGGGGATTTGAGTGATAGCAGCGGTGGGGAGGATCCAACTCACCAGGATGTAGAGATTGGGAGCGTTGACCCTCTTCTAGAAAAGAAAAAGAAACATGATGCAGATGCTTTTTGGCAATTCATAGATGATGATGGTGAGGAGCTTTATCTAGGGTGGACAACCTTCTTAAAGTTATGTTTTGTTGTTAGGTTACTCCATACCTAATCTCTTTGAGGTTGAAGCAATAATAGTTTTGACATGATGCTAGAGTTGCTAAAAGAGGCCTTCCCAACAGCAAAGCTACCCAAAAACTTTTATCAAGCTAAGAAAATGATAAAATTCCTTGAGCTTGGTTATATAAAAATTCATGCATGTGAGGATGATTGCATTCTATTTTGAAGGAGCATGCTAATAAGGATATTTGTTCTACATGCAAAACATCTCGGTGGAAATGTGAGAAGAATAGACTTGATCGAAAACATGTACACAAGGTCCCACAGAAGGTTCTTCATTATTTTCTAATAAAGAAGAGGCTACAATGCCTGTTTGCCTCCTCGAAGAGTGCAGCAAATTGCAGATGGCATGATGAAGAACGTACAAGAGATTGACTACTAAGGCATAGAGCCGATGACCTCCTTCGAAGGATTTTGATGCCAAGTATCCAGATTTTGCTAAAGATAGTCGCAACATGACACTGCTTATAGGAGTTGATGGTCTTAATCCATTATGACAATTAATTTATCCTATAGTGTTTGGCCTGTGGTTGCAATTCCGTTGAATCTTCCTCCTTGGTTGTGCATGAAGCAAACCAATTTCATCCTCTGTTTGGTAAATCCTGGTCCAAAGTCGCTTGGGAGAGATATAGATGTGTTCCTTGAACCACTTATTGATGATTTGAACTCACCTTTTGAGGAGGGTGTTAGAACATATGATGCCTCGACGGGTAAACCCTTTGACCTCGATGTTGTTGTATTGTCAACTACATCTGACCTTCCAGGCTTATGTACTTTGTGCGGGATTGTAACCTCTGGTGAATTTGGCTGTCCACTCTATGGCTCACGTACTTGCTCCCTTCGGTTGAAGGAAGGCAAGAAATATTGCTATATGGGTCATCGAAGGTTTCCCGATCCAAAATATGAATACATATTTGATGAGGAATCCTTTGGTGGTGGTGTGGAGTTAGGAACAGCACGTGTACCAATTACCAACGAGGAAGTTCTGGCCCTCATTGAAAATATGAAGACTGTTTTGGGAAGGACCCTTCAAGGAAAATAACCACCAATAAGCGCAAGGTTGGCGAACCACTAATAGTTCGGAAAAGAAGATCCATAAGATTTAGGTTGAGATACTGGAAAGACTTGTTGCAGCCTCATAATCGTGATGCAATGCATATTGAAAAGAATGTATGTTAAAACATAATTAACACACTTTTATGCATGGATCGGAAATCAAAAGATAATTATGGTCCTCATAATGATCTAGAGCATCTAGGAATAAGAAAAGCTCTCCAACCTGTCCTTGTAGGTGAAGAATTTGATTTGCCTATTGCACCCTATGCAATGGTCAATGAAAATAAGAAAGCATTTTGCCAAGTTTTTAAGCAAGCAAGATTCCCTGATGGTTGTGCATCTGATATACGCCGTAATGTCCTTGTGAAGCAAAAAAAGATCATTGGGCTGAAGAGTAACGACAACAATATTCTATTGCGGCAATTGCTTCCACTAGTTGTTCGGAAGACATTGACAAAGGAAGTTGGCTTTGCCTTAGTTCGTGTCAGTAGATTTTTCAAAAAAAATGTTCTCCATAAGTGATATAGAGAAGCTAGAGGGAGAAATAGCTGAGACGTTGTGCATTCTCGAGGCCATATTTCTGCCATCATTTTTGATCTTATGGTTCATCTCCCAACCCAAGTGAGCCTAGGAGGACCAATAAAGTACAACAACATGTACCCGATAGAAAGGTCATCCCTAAACCTATTTTCTTGGTATCATATGGTTTCTTCCTCATCTCAGAATAATCTGATATATGTTATGTATATACTATATAGGTATAATATGAAGCTATAGGGGTTTGTTCGTACCAAGAGCCACCCCGAGGGGTCAATTAAAGAGGGTTGTCTATTTGATGAGTCCCTTACATTCTGCTCCCATTATTTACAAGGATGTGAGAGTAGATTTAATAAAAATGCAGAAATAATGTCCCCGAGCCCATTGTATCTACTATGCCATTTTTTACCAATACGGGCCGATTTTTGGCTGGAAAGCATATAGTGACCTTAGATCATAAAAGTCATTGCTACAAGCGTATCGATATGTTTTGTTCAATTATGATAGCATAGATCCATATTTGAGGTATGATATTCTAAGAATTTTTGTCATTTGAGCCTAGGAACGATATTTGACAAAGTGCTGAATTTGAATACTTAACTCCTGTAGCAAGTATGATGCCTACTTGTCTTCAAATGGCCATGTGACTATGTTAGAGATTAGTTGCACTCGCCATGAGAAATTCCATGATTGGGTTAAGTTCCACGTGGCACGACTAATTGCTAACTATAGCTAATGGGCCCTTTTCAGGAGCAACTAATTACTAACATATTTTCAGCTGCAATGGTGAAGATATTTCTGAAGAGATTCAACTTTAGCTAATGGGCCCTTTTCAGCTTCAAGGAAATGCAATAGCTATACTATAGATGGGTATAATTTCCACATAAAGTCCTATGATGAGGGTGGACCTACCCAAAGCAGTGGGGTTGCTCTTATATCTCAAAAAAATTCTTCCTCGCGGGATGATAGTGGAAATCTTATGGTCAGAAATAAACAATATTATGGTGTGATAACCAAAATTATTGAGTTAAATTATAGCAAGAAAGGAAGTATTATGCTTTTCAAATGTGATTGGGTTGACAGCCGTGCACAAGAAAAGTGGGTTCAAGTTGATCATTTGGGTGTCACACGTGTGAACTTCAAGCATTTACTCAAGTCTGATGAACCTTTCATTTTGGCATCTCAAGCAACTCAAGTATACTATGTGCAAGATGATTTTGATACAAATTGGTGTTTTGTTAGAAGCTTTCCACATCCACGAGACCTTTATGATATGTTTGGCATAGGAGATGAAGTTGATGACCAGGATCATGGACCTGGAGTGTCAATCCCTGATTTAGATGCCAATGTAGATCACATTGTTGATGTTAGAAATATACCTCGTAGTAGGACAGATATAGATGGAAAACTCATTTGTGCAACTCAGCAACCAAAGTGTGTGTCTTATCCATCCATTTTTTACATGCTTACCTACTTGACGTCTAATGTGCCATAAATTTACTTTTCAGGAAAAAGAATGGAAAAAGCAAGAGACAAGGACAATGCTCAAGAACAAGAGGAAGAGAGGCTACCAAGACTTAAAGCAAAAAAACAACAAGGATTTTGAACTATCTGGTCGCTTTAAATTTTCATATATGAATGAAGAATTAAGAGGCCAAGCCATCCAAATACAAACTAAAAGGAAGAAGGTGATATAGCATTCTTCTGTTTGATCACTGCATCTGTTACTTTAGTTTTGAGGAACTTATATTTGTGTTTTGAGGCACTTTTTACATCATCTAGTTTGTTTATTTGTAGAGCACTGCTGAAAAGCCTACTGTTGAAGGGCAATGTATTGCATGTCCATACAAGCATGTGAGCTTTCGTTCTTTTTATCCTATGTATGCGGTTGGAAGTGGACAGGCATGCGGCAAAAGTAGGAATGCAATCCCAAGCAAGCCGAGGAGGTAAATATCCATGTTTCCAAAAAAATCACCCCCTCAACTCTGTATAGTACTAAAGTTTACAAAAAAAAACTCAGCATGTTTTGCCTATTTGCACATGAAAGATTTTTCGCTTGAAGCCGGTACTTTCGTACATATGTTGATGTTAAGCATGTCCTTTGGAAAAATGTTGATGTTATGCATGTACTTTGGTACATATGCCAGTACTTTGTGTGTTGTTGGAAAAATGGTCATAACTTATTGTTGTCGAAACTCTCGGCACTTACTGTTGTCGAAACTCCATGCTGCTTTAGGTTCTTATTATTTGTGAACTTTGCCTGGTTGTGTTCTTTTTCGCCGTGACAAAACATGTTTTTATGTGGCCCATTAGATCCATTCCATCCCGTTGTTTGTATTTAGCCCAGATGAAGAGCTGCAGTGCGTGTGCCTAGTGGCCAAGATGTGCTGGGCAATGCACCAGTAAAGCTACGCACAATAGCAACCTCCCAGTTTTGCTTGATTATCTTTGGTCGTGCTCTGCCTCTGCCTGCCCCTACCTATTTGTACAACTCGATGTATTATGTATGTGAAGAATATAATTATGCCTATTTGTATGGAGTTTTGCCTATTTGTTCAATACTGTAGAGTTTTGCCTACAGAGTTTAACTATCTATTGTATATAGTACTGTATAGAGTTTTAGTCATAGCTTTCACTAGTAAGTTGTAATTTAACTGTCTGTTGCCTACATTGTTTGTTGTGATGATGAAGTGGTGTACATTTACAAGAATTTCATTTATGTCGATTAGTTAAGCTGTAGCACGTTGGTAATTAAAAATGTGAAACGAGAGCTCCATTTCGAATTTCCTATCTATTGCAAGTTTCGCTACAGAAGTTGATGGAGATTTGAAAGACTTCAAGCTGCTGAAGATATGTTTGTTGGTGGGTGATTATGTAATATGCTTTATTCGTTGAACCTAGACACACCCACACACCCCCCCCCACACACACATATATATATAATGTAATCTTTCCTGATTGTTTGGACACAATGGATATATTACATTAGGCATGCCTAGATTAATTTGGTAGTGAAACCTACATGCTGGGATCGCATAGATGCTGCCGGGTAAAAAGGCTTTTGCAGATAGTGGGACTCCCGATAAATGTAGTTTCATGTATTTTCACAAATCTGCCGGGACAAAATAAATTGTCGGCAGCTACATGGGCACGGGCAGAATAACTGTCGGGAGAAGTTACTCTGCCGGGACAACTAATCTCCGGCAGCCGTTCTCATGGCGGTTCTATCTGTCGGGAGAAATGTTGTCCCGACAGTTTATCTACCTTTTAAAGTGATTTCTCCCAGCAGTTTACACGCCATTGGATCGGTGTTGTGGTATAGTGACGTTCGGACACACCATTACGTTGTGGTGTTTCAAGTGGCATAAGCTGTGAAATGATTTCACGTCGTTTCAAATGCATGCCAAACTCATAACTCAGATATTGTCCACCACGATAAGATAATAGAAATTTAATCTTCATGTTACCATGATTCTCTACTTCACTCTGAAATTGCTTGAACTTTTGAAACATTTTATACTTGTGTTTCATTAAGTAAATATACGCATATCTACTCAAATCATCAGTGAAGGTAAGGAAATAACGATATCCACCGCGTGCCTCTACACTCATCGGACCGCACACATTAGTATGTATGATTTCCAACAAGTCACTTGCCCACTTCATTGTACCAGAGAACGGTGTTTTAGTCATCTTTCCTAAGAGGCATGGTTCGTATGTATCAAATGATTCAAAATCGAGTGATTCCAAAAGTCCATCAGCATGGAGCTTCCTCATGTGTTTTACACCAATATGACCTAAGCGGCAGTGCCACAAGAAAGTGGTACTATCATTATTAACTTTGTATCTTTGGGCATCAATGTTATAAATATGTCTATCATTACTATCGATATTCAACAAGAATAAACCATTCACATTGGGTGCATGACCATAAAAGATGTTACTCATATAAATAGAACAACCATTATTCTCTGATTTAAATGAATAACTGTCTCGCAATAAATAAGATCCAGATATAATATTCATGCTCAACGCAGGCACCAAACAACATATTATTTAGGTTTACTACTAATTCCGATGGTAATTGAAGAGCGAGCGTGCCGACGCCGATCACATCAACCTTGGAACCATTTTTGACGTGCATCGTCACTTCATCCCTCGTCAACCTCCATTTATTCCGTAGTTCATGTTTCGAGTTACAAATATGAGAAACCGAACCAGTATCAAATACCCAGGCACTACTACGAGAGCTAGTGAGGTACACATCAATAACATGTATATCAAATATACCTTTGTTGATGTTGCCAGTCTTCTTATCAACCAGGTACTTGGGGCAATTCCGCTTCCAGTGACAGTCCCCTTGCAATTGAAGCACTCAGTCTCAGGCTTGGGACCATCCTTGGGTTTCTTGAAGTTTCCCTTCTTTCCCTTGCCTTTCTTGAAACTAGTGGTTTTATTCACCATCAACACTTGATGCTCCTTTTTGATTTCTAATTTCGCGTCTTTCAGCATCGCGAATAGCTCAGAGGCTGACTTGTTCAGCCCTTGCATATTATAGTTCATCACGAAGCCTTTGTGGCTAGGTGGCAGTGACTGGAGAATTCTGTCAGTGAACATTTCGGGCGGAAGCTAAACTCCCAAAACAGTCAAACGGTTGTAGTACACAGACATTCTGAGTATGTGCTCACTGACAAAACTATTCTCTTCCATCTTGCAGGCAAAGAACTCATCGGAGGTCTCATACCTCTCGATCCGGACATTTGCTTAAAATACTAACTCCAACTCCTGGAACATCTCATGTGCTCCATGGCGTTCAAAACGCTTTTGAAGTCCCGATTCTAAGCCATACAACATGGCGCATTCAACTATCGAGTAGTCATCAACACGCGCCTACCAGACGTTCACAACTTTTGCGGACGCCATTGGAGGGGGTGGCACACCAAGCAGTGCATCAAGGACACAAGCCTTTTGCGGTGTAATCCCAGTCGTGTTGTCGTGAGGAGAGGCAAAAGGAACATCATTGGAATGGATGGAGTCACCAACGAGGAAGACTACGACCAGTACGACAACCCAATGAGGGAAGATGACAATGACAACGAAGTATACATCAAAATAAGAATCAATACTACATTACCTAAGAAAGATCATACTCCATGGAAAAGGAAAAGTCACAATGAGGGGCTCAATTATTCTTCAACAAACAAGAAGGGAAAGAAGCTCACTCAAAAACGAAAACGTCAACGCCGAGGAACCGTTATCGGTCAAATGATGTAATATATATGTTCCTATTTTGTGTACACACTTAACCATTATGCATGGGTCAAATGATGTAATCTATATGTTCCTATTTTGTATACATACTTAACCATCAAATGATGCAATATATATCGCTTTAGTTATATACATTGTATCACCCTCCCTTCGTTCATGTTGTTGGAAAAAAAGGAAAAGAAAGGAAAAGAAAAAGAAGAAAAGAAAAGGAAGAGAAAATAAAGGAAAAGACAATAGAAGAAACAAAGAGGAAAACTTCTATAGGTACTGGTTATAGCAGTAGCGCTTTTCCGAAAAAGAGCTATAGCTAGTCGAAATAGCACTAGCGCCGTTTGTAGAAATGCACTATAGCTACCTGTGATAGTAGTGGCGCTTCTTGGATAAACGTGCTATAGCTACGTGTGATAGCTATAGCGCGTTTTTAGGAAACGCGCTACTGCTATGTTGACTTACCCCCCAAATCTGCTTCCCGCCTCTGCTTCTTTCCCCAAATCCCCACTCTCTCTTCTCCCCCCTCATCGCCATCTGATCCCGTGCCCTCACCCTCGACCTCTCCGCGCCCCTGCCTCAAGCGTCGAAGCCCTGCCCTCACCCTCGACCTCGCCGGAGTGCTGCCCCCACCCCCGACCCCGGCACTCGCCCCCGACCTCGGCACTCGCCCCCGACCACGACACTCTCCCCCGACCCCTCGACCACGACGACCTCGCCCTCGCCCCCGACCCCGGGCCCGGCACGCCACGCCTCCCTCCTCTGCTTCCTCCCCTCCTAACCTCGGTCATCGTCGGGCCTGCCTCCTCGCCCCTGCACCCTCTGTAAGCCCCCCACCGCTCCTGCTCTCTTGGCTAGCTAGGGTTCTTCTGTTAATTTACTTAGGTTTTAGTTAGGGTAGTAGGTTAATTAGGTTATCTATTTAGTTATGAATCCTAGTTATCAAACTACTAGGTTAATCTGGCTATATTATGAACCCTAGTTAGTATGAACCCTAGTTAGTTAGGGCAGTAGGTTAATTAGGTTCTTCGTCAAATTAGGATAGAAATTTAGGGTTAGGTGTTTTAGGTGTAGTTAAAAGAAAAAATAGAATTGATTATATAGGTTTCTTGCATTTTTTAGTTTAAGCAATTGTTGCTATTTAAATTTTATAGTGCTAGTTAGTTAATTAGAATTAGTATGAAACCCAGGACAGATTAGTTAAAGCAACTGTTGATATTTAAAAAACAAAATTTGAAGTGGATAGATTAGTTAAAGCAACTGTTGCTATTTAAATTTTTTAGTTAAAGCAATTGTTGCTATTTTTTAGTTTCAAATTTAGGTAGGCTAAATTTAGTTTCAAATATTATGAAGAAAAATGACTTCTTGCATTTTTCTTCAAGTTCTATATTTTTCTTCCATATGCAAATTTTAAGTGGACACGTGATATGTGGACATGTGATTTGGACATGTCAGATTTGGAATTTGGACATGTCATATTTGGACATGTGATGTTTTGGACATGTCATATTTGGAAAATGATGATTATGTGCAGGGTAAATGATCCGAGTGGCCTATGTTTTGCCGGAATGTTGATTCATTTCCGTTCCGGTGAATTTCAGGCGCTTGATATGTCCACTTTTTAGCAAAGGTCGTGCCGAAATTTTCCGTGAATTTTGGCATGACTTGTGCTAGAAAGAAGGCATATCGAGTGCCGGATTTGCTGGGAAACGATATTTCGGCAAACATAGATCTTTTTATGTCATTTATCTTTTTTTAATAGTTTTAGAATTAAACGAGGAGACTTAATCATAGGAAACATGTCGAACAACGAAGAAACCGGGCCTTCTGACCAAGATGCAGACGAGATGGATTATGAGGGTGAACAACAGTACCTCGACTTTTTGTCTGCTAAGCATAGTCAAGGTTTGCAGGTCAGCCTCGATGATGGTACTGACGCCGACATCGACACCGATGGCGCTGGCACCGATGGCGGCGCCGAGACCGGTGGGGAAGGTACCGGTAGGGAAGATACCGGCGGGGAAGGTACCGGCGCCGATGCCGCTACCGAAAAGAGAAGCATAGGATATGAAAACCTAACAAATTCGACATCGGACGACTGGTGATCACAAAGATGGCCCCTGGCAAGTTTGAGCCATTAGAGCCGGAAGAACCTCACAAGTGCTATGGGAACCAAGTAGGATGCATCCTACGGGAATGCGTGAGCATCAACGATGATGACTTAAGGAGTAAAGAACATTTGAGGCAGTTGCTCCTAACGAAGTTGCACAAGAGATTCAAGTTCCCCGACCAAGATGATAGCATAGAACAAACATGGGATGATCCGAAGATGAAAAAGATTAACAATCACGCCATGGGCATGTTCAGCAATGATTTGGCCTCCTTGAAAGGGAGGGTGAAACGAGCTATTGAGGCTGAGGAACCCCTGTCCAAGATTCTGGAGGAAAATCCGACACTGACGAAAGAGGAGTTTGAAAAGTTCAAGGACACTTGTGCTACCGAGGCAGGCAAGGCTAAGGCTGCGAAATTAAAGAGCCTTCAACAAAGGAACACGGGGAAGCATCGCCTCGGAAGCCATGGCTACCTTGGCAGAAGGACCATATGGGATAAGGAGGGTGTGGAACGTGAAGCCGCGGGTCTCCCAGACCCCTTCGCGAAGTTCACCAACCCCTTGGAGCGTGACTTCATTAGGGCCCGCTACAAGTGGATAAGGAAAAGAAGGTTTTTTACACGGACCAGATCACAAGGAAATTTATTAGAATACTGGTAATTATTCTTTTACCACCTTACATTTAGCTTCTGATCAAGTCGACTACACATTCGTAAACGGTTCACGTTCCTTCTGCAGGAGAAGCAACACCAGCTTGCAGCCAAAAGCCCTACTTCGCCGATGAGGCCCAAATGGGACACCCCTCTCAACCAGGCCTTGAACAAACTTAAGGGACTCCCTTTGGGCCAGCGGCTGCAATATGGACGTGTGCACGACGCCGAAGACGGTGCCATGTGGAAGGTGTTTTACAACGAGGGCCAGAGGCCAAGAAGCAGAAAAAGAAGTTTAGTCAGACGGACATCGGCGAGAAGGTGAAGCTTGCGTTCGACAAAAAAGCAGCTAAGGACGCGGAAAAAGCAGACGAGGAGAAAGATGAGTTGCTACAACAGGTAGTCGATGTAGCTGTACATGCCTGCAGAAATGATTTCGCTACTAACTTGATCCCAGCTATCATCAACTGGACGAAGGAAAATCCAGACAAGACGGTAGATGATTTCCCCATGCCCAGTTTCGTCGGGAGCAACTCGGTGAACAACACCACCGCACCATCACCTGGTCACACAACTGGGCCTGCTCCCGCACCCGCACCCGCACCCGCTCATAGCAGCCCGTCCTCAGTCTTCGGCGCGCTAGGCGGGCCTTCGTCTTTGGCTGAGCTCGAAGACCTCACGGTAATTACATGTCGCACCAACATATATCTAGAATATTCCATTTTCCTTGCCTTTCAGATGTTTTACGCCATAGACATGTGTTTGCAAGCCGATGAAAACCAGTGCACCGTACTCTACTTGATCAAAGGCCAGAAGATGGACGTGGGAAAGGGGGTGATAACGAAGCCCTTGGAACTCACATTCCACGGCCAGCCGATGCCCGATGGGCACTTCAGGGTTACCTTGTCGAGTGTGAAATCGGGGCACGAGGATTTTCCTCCTACAATACGGCTAGGGGGAGAGGACGACGAGACCTCGTCGCAGATTGGAAGCTACAAGGGTTGGGTGCTGCTATGGCCGAAGAATCTTCTTCGTCTAGAGCCAGCCGAGAGCACACCAATAACCACACATCAAAAAACAGGTATGGACACCACCACCCCGCCTACGCAATTACCAGCGCCTGTAGTGCCTAGTGAGAGCGGCGGACGACGTGATGAAGGGGGTCCAATAGTGGCTGATGTAATCGCCCCCGTAGAACAAAGAATGGATGATGAGATGGAGGAGGACCCTCTTCGGTTCCTCAATATAGGCGCTTGTGACAGTGACTTAGATATGATGAGTCATCCATATGACGACTCGGGCTATCAACATGCTAATGAGGATATGGATGATCTGCCCGGGCAGGAATGTCCTAGCAGGGATTGCAAGAAGTCTCTCTTCATGCAATCCTCACAGGACACGCCGACAACACTAGGGCAGGGGTTAAGGAAGGGTCTGGAAGGTTATCCCAATAAAAAGGAGAGGAAGAGATCGGAGAAGATGGACTCATCTGCCTACAAACAAGCCAGAGCACATAGCAGCCAGACGGTGGCCATGTTCCATGTCACGGGCGAGCCGATGCTATCGCCGAAACCGCTAGAGGCAATATACGGGGATCTCAGGAGACTGCACGACCATGTGTTATCGACTGAGAAAAGCCTACTAGCCTCGAAGGATCCAGGATATTCGACATACGCGGCTCGTGTGCCTGAGGGGAAGTGCTACGTCGACACACAGCCCGCGGAGGTGTTCTTCCTGCGGTATGATCATATCTTCGAGATGTTTCTGAGAAGGCGGCTCGATTGTACAATCGTCCGCCTTTTGCGCTACATATGAGCTCCATCATAAAGAGAGAAGAAGTCTCGCAAATCTGTGTGTCGGATCCATACTACATGCACGAGTCCTTCTTGAGTCTCGACGACTTTGAGCGTAAAACTGCTAGGGAGTACCTCAAAAACTTCATGGTACAGAATAAGGACCAGGAAATTGTCCTCCTACCTTATCATCCAAAGTAAGTCAGTGCCGGACAACCCTTTCGTCCATTTCAATCATTCCTTCTTGCTCATATGGAGAATAATTTGAGGCGTTTTTCCCCGCAGCAACGGTCACGCCGTCCTTATCATTCTTTACCCGCGAGTCTCCCACACCGTGTATTTCGACCCTACTAGAAACAACGAGAAAAAGGACTACACCCACATAATGAATATTCTAGATGATGCTCTTCAAGGCTTCAGCTTCAAGGGTGGCCACATGCAGATCAGGAAACAAAGGAACCGCAAGACGAGTTTCTCGCATAAAACCAACTTCTGATGAATCCATGTCCCGAAATCAAGTACGAACGATGGATTCTACCTCCTCCATCTCATGATGGAGTTCAGAAGGGATCACCAAAAGCTTCGCATGACAACCAAAAACGATGATCATATCCGCAAGTGGGTAGAATCTCAAGGAGAAGCGGATTATAAACTTAAAGATGACTTCTTTCGCATCCAGAGGGACATTGCAACGATCATCATGAAAGAAGTCGTTGAAGTGAAGGGGATGTTCCACCACGGCCCTATATCGCGAGCTGACGTCCAAACTATCATAGGCATGCAACGTCAGGACCTCACGCCATTCAAGAAGCTAAGGTCCATCCTCGATGATCTGGAAGGATGGAAGTTCTAGTGATTTACGATGCCGATGATGATGACGATATATGTCGGTTGAACTTGTATATATTTTCTATAGCGATGAAACTTTGTGATGTCCACGGTCCCTACCGAACTTGTGTAATGCTACCGCGTTAGTTTGGTACGATGACCTATGTACCTCTAGTTAATTAGTTTGCGTACGATGAAACTACGTTGATTATTTATGTTTACTATATGTTGCATCTAGTTGCTAACCCTTTCTTTTTTGTGTTGCTCAAGTATATTTTGTTGCATATGATTGTACATTCTCTTGATGAAGATGCATCTTTAATAGGTACCTAGATTCTTGATGGCAAAGTACCGATGCTATATCATGTACAAAGGAAAGGTTCCGGGAGTATACGAGTGGTTCGAGTGTCAGGCGCAAGTGGAGGGGGTCTCGGGTGCCAGCCATAAAGGCTTCAAAAGCAGACAAGAAGCAGAAGCTAGTTACGTGAGGAGGCTCACGCTAGCGCGAGAGAGGGCTCATAACCGCCGCCTCATGTACTACATAGTTTCGCTCTCACTCATAGTGATAGCTCTTCTCGCGTATATCATTGTTTAGATGGATGACGATGTAGTTGCAAGTATTCGAAACTTGTATCGCTATTTTTTAGATGATGACGAGAGACCACTTTGTGTTGGATGATGATTATGATGATGCCATGATTTGATGAGACTATTTGTGTATATGCTATGATTACATTTGTGGTCTCGCAGCCATTTGTATGTGTATGATGATGACATTCGTATGTGCTAAAGATTCTTGTATAAAGCCTGTTCAAATACAAAACAAATATGTAGAAATTTTTTTAGAAACTAATAAAGTTAGCAGTAGCGCGTGGAGTAAAGTTAGCAGCAACATGCCATTACCAGTAGCGCGGTATAATACAACTTGCTACAGATATTAGCAGTAGCGCTCTTATTTGGACCTCGTTGCTGCTACGTATGTATAGCAGCAGCGTGGGCCAACAAGCGCTACTGCTAAAGGTTAGCTGTAGCGCCGTAGCGCGGGTGCCCGCACTACTGATATACATAATACCCGCGCTACTGCTAGGCTTTTCCCTAGTAGTGTATTTGCAAACCCCTCTTCAACTCTCTCAAGAAAGATAGTTTCATTTGGAGCCAAGAGCAGCATAATGCATTTAACATCCTCAAGCACAAGATGACCGCAACACCTGTTTTGGCACTACCAGATTTCTCCAAACCTTTTATCTTGGAAACAGATGCTTGCAATTATGGCATTGTGTTGGAAATATGCCCTAGAGGCAATAATAAATTAGTTATTATCATATTTCCTTGTTCATGATAATCATTTATTATCCATGCTATAATTGTATTGATCGGATACTTAGATGCATATGTGGATACATAGACAAAACCATGTCCCTAGTATGCCTCTAATAGACTAGCTCGTTGATCAAAGATGGTTAAGGTTTCCTAGCCATGGACATGAGATGTCATTTTATAACGGGATCACATCATTAGGAGAATGGTGTGATGGACAAGACCCAAACTACAAACGTAGCATATGATCGTGTCAGTTTATTGCTACTGTTTTCTGCATGTCAAGTATCTGTTCCTATGACCATGAGATCATGCAACTCACTGACACCAGAAGAGTGCCTTGTGTGTATCAAACGTCACAACGTAACTGGGTGACTATAAAGGTACTCTACAGGTATCTCCGAGGGTGTCTGTTGGGTTGGCATGGATCAAGACTGGGATTTGTTACTCCGTGTGACGGAGAGGTATCTCAGGGCCCACTCGGTAATACAACATCACAACAAGCCTTGCAAGCAATGTGACTAAGTGTTAGTCACGAGATCTTGTATTATGAAATGAGTAAAGAGACTTGCCAGTAACGAGGTTGAACTAGGTATGGAGATACCGACGATCGAATCTCGGGCAAGTAACATACCGAAGAACAAAGGGAACATCATACGGGATTAACTGAATCCTTGACACAGAGGTTCGACCGATAAAGATCTTCGTAGAATATGTAGGAACCAATATGGGCATCCAGGTCCCGCTATTGGTTATTGACCGTAGAGGTGTCTCGGTCATGTCTACATAGTTCTCGAACCCGCAGGGTCTGCACACTTAAGGTTCGGTGACGTTTCAGTAGTATAGAGTTATGTATGGTGGTGACCTAAGGTTGTTCGGAGTTCCGGATGAGATCCCGGACGTCATGAGGAGCTCCGGAATGGTCCGAAGGTAAAGATTGATATATAGGAAGTCCTATTTTGGTCGCCGGAAAAGTTTCGGGCTCATCGACAGTGTACCGGGAGTGCCGGTAGTGTACCGAGGGACCATCGGGAGAGGTATTTCGACCCAAGAGGCTACATGGGCTGTGGGAGGAGGTAAAACAGCCCCTGGTGGGCTGGCCTAAGCCTCCTCTGAGGGCCCATGCGGCTGGAGTGGTTTGAGAAGGAAAAAATCCAAAGGTGGAGAGGTGGAAAGAGTTTCCAAGTGGAAAGAAGGAATCCTACTCCTAATAGGATTGGAGTAGGACTCCTTCACCTCCAATTTCGACCAAACCTTGAGGGTTTGAGGCTGCCTCCTCCCCTCCCTCCCTCCTATATATACTAGATGATTTAGAGGGAAAAGCTAACCCTAATAGACACGTGCTACCTCTCCTCTAGATCACAGTTTCTCCTCTAGATCGGTTTTTAACGGTGCTTAGGCGAAGCCCTGCTGGAATAGCTCCACCACCATCGTCGCAACACCGTCGCGCTGCCAGAGAACTCATCTACCTCTCCGCTCCCTCTTGCTGGATCAAGAAGGCGGAGATCGTCATCGAGCTGTACATGTGCTGAACGCGGAGGTGTCGTCTGTTCGGCGCTAGATCGGAAGGACCGTGATCAAGATCGCGAGACGGATCATGATGAGATCGCGGGACGGATCATGATGAGTTCACGGGATGGATAGTGATTGGATCACGGGACGGATCATGATGAGATCGCGGGATGCTCGGCGATTTGGATCGCGAAGACGTTCGACTACACCAACCACATTTCTTAACGCTTCCCGCTTAGCGATCTACAAGGGTATGTAGATCCACTCTCCCTCTTGTAGATGCTCATCACCATGGATGGATTTTGCGTGTGCGTAGGAAATTTTTTGTTTCCCATGCAACGTTTCCCAACACATTGGTGATGTTCTGATGCAAGAGGGCAGACCTATATCCTTTTTCAGCAAATCAATAGGCCCTAGAGCTACGGCAACTTCCATTTATGATAAAGAAGCATTAGCCATTATTGAATCTTTAAAGCATTGGAAGCATTAATTTGCCGCATCTTCCCTGATTATTAGAACAGATCAGCAAAGCTTGAAGTATATACAGGAACAAAAGCTTATTGAGGGTATACAACACAAGTTATTGGTCAAGCTCCTTGGCTATGATTTCAAGATTGAATACAAACAAGGCAAGCTGGATAAAGTTGCTGATGCTCTGTCCAGAGTTCAGTACAAGCTACACTCCATGTTTGCTAGTTCTGTTGTTCCTGCTTGGATTTCTGAGGTTGTGGCTAGCTATTCTGCTGATGACAGGTGCAAAGAACTCCTATCCCAACTGGCAACCAAAACTGATGCTAGACCAAACTATACCCACCAACAAGGAGTGCTCAGATACAAACAACGAATTGTGGTTGGCTATGCTACCCCTCTCAGAACCAAACTGGTATCTGCTCTCCATAACTCAGAACTGGGAGGTCATTCTGGTCATAGAGCTACGTACCACAGAGTTAAGATGTTATTCCATTGGCTTGGCATGAAGCAATTCATTGTGGATTTCATTAAACAATGCCCACTTGCCAGATTAATAAGCCCGAGCATTGCAAGTACCCTGGCCTGTTGCAACCCCTACCTTTTCCCGACTTTGCTTGGTGTCACATTAGCATGGATTTTATTGAAGGACTCCCAGTTTCCAACAACAAGGATATGATCTTAGTGGTGGTTGTCAGATTCACTAAGTACAACCATTTTATTCCCCTTAAACACCCCATCACAGTTGACACAGTGGTGACTGCATTCATAGAGAATGTCTTTAAACTCCATGGCTTGCCTTCAGTAATTGTAACTGACAGGGATAGGATATTCACAAGTCAGCTGTGGCAGGGCTTATTTAAAAAGATGGGTGTTAAATTGCATCTCAACACAGCTTATCACCCTCAATCAGATGGACAAACAGAAATGGTCAACTAGTGTCTGGAGAATTATCTAAGATGCATGGCTTTTCTGAAACCTAAGAAGTGGATGGACTGGCTGGCCCTTGCAGAATGGTGGTATAACACCTCCTACCGCACCTCTCTCAAAATTACTCCCTTCCAGGCCCTCTACAATAGAGCACCCAATATGATTGCAGAAGTTGCTCTTTACCCAGAAGGGGATACAACCTCATTCCCTGATGTTCTCGCCGCTGAACAAACTACAACTCACATTAAGGAAAACCTCCTCAAAGCTCAAAACAGAATGAAGCACTATGTTGATAGAAAAAGATCTGAAAGAACATTGGAAGTGGGGGATATGGTTTATCTGAAGCTACAGCCATACATGCACACTACCCTCAGCATCCACAAATGTCTGAAATTGCATTCTAAGTACTATGGACCCTTCAGAGTTCTGCAGAAGATTGGAGTGGTCTCTTACAAGTTGCTGTTGCCTGATGATTGCAAATTGCATCACACTTTTCACATCAGCCAACTTAAAAAACATTTGGGACCGGCAACAGTTCCTAACCCCAAGTTACCATTGCTCAATCCAGACGGTACTATCCTACTTGAACCAGAACAACTGTTGGACAGGAAGCTTATTCCCAGGCGACAAGGGTATATCGACATTCCGGTGGTACATTGGTTGATCAAATGGAGCAATTTACGCCTGGAGGAAGCAACATGGGAAGACGCTCCCTTCATTCAGAAGGTGTTTCCCTCATTCAAACCCTGAGGGCAGGTTTCGTCTCAGAAGGGGGGAGTTGTCAGGACCCAGCTTCATCTCTGAAGTTTGGGAACGAGCATCGACACTCTCATTTAAGTTTAAACGAGGAAAGTGCGCGAAGCTCTGGTGGCCCTTCAACTGCGATCCAACGACCCGCCTGCTTCCTTACCGCTTCGATGAGTTATGAAGAAGGCGATGCTGTTGATCCCCGATCCGATGGTCCTCAAACACGCTCCCGTCGCTGTTTACTTTCTGGCAAGACTGTAATAGATCAACACTTGTTTTACTTCTCCTTTTTCACTTTCTTACCAGCTTGTAAGGCTATAAAAGCCCCCACTCTGAGGTGTGGATCGGGATCGAACCATTTGCTAGGGTTTCCCCCTTGCGCCGCCAGTGTTTCTGGTTGGCTAGTCTCCCTTGTAACTCGCTAGCGCAGCTCAAACATTCCTCTAAAATTTGTGATAATAAAGCTAGTTTGAGTGTAGATCTCTGAATTTCGTCCGTCAGACACTTCGGGTCTAACACTAGCCAGGGCGGGGCGGCCAAAGGGCAACGGGCGACATCGGCGGGAGGCTTCACCGACGAGGTCCGGCACAGTCGACCGACATGGTTAATCTAGAGGCTCCAGGATGGACAAAAAGGTGCGCCCTGAAACCATTCAGTGTCTTTGTTCTGAATTTTTTCGGTTGAGTGCTGCTGTGTTTGTCGCACGGCATACTTCAGCTGGCCGACATGATCTTTGTCGGGACTTAGAAACATAGTTTTTGCATCCTGGATTTAGAAGCTGCCAGAAAAATACCTACGGGTATTGATTCTTACCAAGTTGATATGCTCGTATATTCAGTTAACTGTTCAAATCATCTGCGTGTAAACGTATAAACGGGGAGGTCAAATATTTCTGTCATAAAGTGTAAATCAGGATTTTGTATTTTGTGGCATGCTATGTATATGCACAAGCTGTCTTTTGTTGCCGACCTGGGATTGCTTTCAGAGTCTTTTAAACGTCTGATAAATTGCACGCAAGAGGCTTGTGAGCGGTGGAAGCATCTGTGAAAAATATGTTTCCAACTAAATTACAAGCATACCACCATAGAAAATGTTGTTGCATCTGATATACCACTAGCATTCCTGTTTCTTAATTCTGTTTTGCTGAGACGTATGCATGAATTTGTGTCGATAATGATGCATGATAAGCTTTGCAAGCCAGATAACGAAGTGCATAGGGATTACATCGACATAATGAACTCTATACTGATGGGTTACAGAATTGACTGGTTGAAGAAAGTAAACACATAGTGGGTCGTGTCATTAGCTTTGTATGATGTCTGTTGCCTGTGATGACTAGTAACCTGTACTTGGTGTTGATTCTAGTTCATCCTCCCAGTGCTGTTAATGGACTGCTTGTAGTTGTACATTCTAGACATGGAGAAGAACGAAGTTATGGTGCTTGATCAACTGAGACAGATCCAGCAAATGAGATGAAAATAAATCGTGAGGCTCTGGCAAAGAGATTCCAGTGCAGATTTTGCAACCGCTTCAACGACATGTTTGGTGCTAGATTGGTCAAGACTATTGGGGGACCTTTATTTAGCCATTAGTGTACGAGGTGAGTTTGTCCAGAAATAATTTATAAAATTATTTTATGCGCCTTTCATATATGTCGAGAAAACAAATGGGAATACCGTTGCCACCAGGGAGGAGAGCGGGGTGTACATCGTCCACTACATAACGGAGTTCACAAGGCTTTAGCTTCATTCATTGCTACGTCCAGTAAAAAGAAAATTATGTTCTGAGTGACGAACCGAAAGAACACAGAAAATTAACAATGTTGTCAGTGCACTAAGCCGTGTTTTTTGATGTTTGTTTTGCTTGACACAGGAGAAGCTAGATCACCTTCGGAAGAAGATTAAATACGATGTTGTGACCATGAAGAGCAACAAGGGTGATCTCCCGGGTTTCCTGTGCGAGGAGATCATTGACTGACAGGGAATGAATCGTGGTTCAGATTGCTTGCGGGCTGGTAAAATCTTTTGTCCATGTGACAAGTGTGGTCTGTCCATTTAAGTGCACCTCTTAGAGTTGGGGGGCTTTTGGAGGAACCAACTTCAGAAGTATGTGATGGAAACCTATGGACCTCTTTTTAAAGACCCGAGTATAGAGTCAGGAGACCTACATGTGTGCAGTGTCGTGAATTGCCGAAGCATAGGCTTGCTTCACGTATGAGAACCCTATGGGAAGTATAGTTGAAAATGTCATGATAACTTGTTTTGATTTGTGCTTTGATGATCACTCAAATGTCTGGTCTGTGATCTGTTTCTGCAACGCCAAAATGCCTGCTGTGTTGAACTTAATGCCTGGCTCCCCTGGCATACATGCCTGGTGCATACATTTTGGATTTTCGGCTTACATGGATAAGTTTGCGTAAGTTTTGAATTTGAAAAATGTTGGGTTGAGTTGAAAAGAAAAGGATCTTGCTATTGTAGCAACGACTATCATCCTTGTGTTAGAATTTTGAGAAAGCCATCTGTTCAGAATGGTAATGTATGAAGTGTGCTACTTAATCTGGAATGGACCTGCATAAGCGACATAGTTGGCTGATGTGCCTGGACACATAACAGACATATTTAGCTGATTTTTTGTCTGGACAGAATAAGAACCCTCCATCAGGGTGGGTAATAACTGTCTTCAAATAAACTTCATAGTTTAAAATTTGAACAACAACCAGAGTAAATATTGTTTTTACAGCGAAACGTGGCATGTGGACAGCTCAGCCTGGCACGGGAAAGGGACTGAGCCGTGGGTGGATTCCGTTCCGCCTCTACCTTAACAGCCGTCGTCGCATTTAATGCATGCAGGAGCTAGATTTATTTGGAACCATACAACCGCTACACAGAGAGGAATACACTGCCCAACACACATCCCTAGGCTAGCGTACGAGGGAGATTTCGGGAGCATTTGAGCCTGGCTTAGAAATGAATATCCCATTTCAAAGTTCATACTTATCCCCCCTCGCACCCCACAATTTTTTTTCTCTAAAAGAACTGCTATCCACACTTTTGTTCAAGCCTCTGACAACACAGAAATATTTTGTCTGTGAAGATGTAATACTAGTTACTCAAAACTGCAATATACAGATACCTAAACACAAATGTGCTAGATATATTCATGTGAATTTCATGTAGTCCTTGATATCTTGTAGCATTAA
Organism: Hordeum marinum; assembly: GCA_022496015.1. Classification (NCBI taxonomy): domain Eukaryota; kingdom Viridiplantae; phylum Streptophyta; class Magnoliopsida; order Poales; family Poaceae; genus Hordeum; species Hordeum marinum. Next base: position 37,828,516 of record CM039672.1, on the reverse strand, counting down.
TTTGATTTGGAATGGAACGAACCATGAGAATGTGGTATCCATTCATAATTTGGCTACTGAAGTTAAACCTAGTCGAGACTCAAAAAACCCAAACTCAATGTGCTATCCATTCATAATTTGTAGTATGAGTTTTGATCTTAGACTTTTGGTTTGGGGGCTACTGGTTTGGAAGTAGGACGGGAGCATATTCGTGTGACGGGAAGATGGGACCCACCCACTCTCCCATTCACGCCAAGCGACACTCATCGGCTGTGCAGCTCCAAACCCTCTTCGCTGCGTACGAACGCGGCGGCCGTTCCCGCCGCCGCCGCCGCCGCCACCTCCTCCGCCTCCGCCGCCGCCGCCGCCCGCTCCTCCTCCCGCGCCTAGCCGAAGTCTAGTATCCGCAGCCGCCACTCCTTTTCTCCTGACCTCCGCAGCTCGCCGATGTCCCGCCTCCGCCGCTCCTCCGCCACGCCGATCTCCAGCCTCCGCCTCCTCCGCCAGATCTCCTCCTCCACCTCCACCCCCACCCCCACCCCCACGTCGCCAACCTCACGCTCCTGGTCACTCCATGCCGCCTTTGCCGCGGCCAAGGAGCGTCTCCGCGCCGGGACGCTCAGGCCGGAAGACGCACACAACCTGTTCGACGAATTGCTTCGGCAGGCCACCCCGGTCCCCGAGCGCTCCCTGAACGGCTTCCTTGCCGCCCTCGCCCGTGCGCCCGCCTCCGGCGCCTGCATCAGAGATGGCCCTGCCCTTGCAGTGTCTCTCTTCAGCCGTATGTGCAGGGAGGAAGCCGGCCCGCAGGTGGCGGCGCTCACAGCTTGCACCTACAACATCCTCATGGACTGCTGCTGCCGTGCGCGTCGCCCGGACCTAGGGCTTGCCTTATTCAGCCGCTTGTTCAGGAAGGGCCTGAAGACAGACCAGATCGGCGCCAACACCTTCCTCAAGTGCCTCTGCTACGCGTAACGGAGGGATGAGGCTGTTAACGTGCTGCTTCACAGGATGTCCGAGCTCGGCTGTGTGCCTAATGCCATTTCGTATAACACAGTTCTTAAGGGTTTATGCGACAATAGTATGAGCCAGCGGGGGCTCGAACTGCTCCAGATGATGGCGAAAGGAGGTGTCTGCTTCCCTGATGTGGTCGCGTATAGCACGGTCATCCATGGCTTTTTTAAGGAGGGCAAAACAGGGAAGGCATGCAGTCTATTCCATGAAATGATGCAGCAAGGTGTTGTGCCCAGTGTGGCAACATATAACTCGATTATTGATGCGTTGTGCAAGGCCAGAGCAATGGACAAGGCAGAGCTAGTCCTTCGGCAGATGACTGCTAATGGTGCTCAACCTGATACAGTGACATATGATTGCATGATCAATGGATATGCCACATCTGGGCGGTTGAAAAAGGCTGCTAAATTATCCAGAGAAATGACAAGCAGGGGTCTTATACCAAATATTGTTACTTGCAGCTCATTCATGACTTCCCTTTGCAAGAATGGAAGAATCAAAGAAGCTGCAGAAATTTTTGATTCCATCACTGCAAAGGGCCACAAACCGGATATTGTCTCATACCGCATTTTGCTTCATGGGTATGCTAGTGAAGGATGCTTTGCTGATATGATTGGTCTCTTAATTCAATGAAAAACAATGGTATTGCAGCCGACTGCCGTGTTTTCAACATATTAATTGATGCATATGCTAAACGTGGATTGATAGATGAAGCTATGTTGATATTTACAGAAATGTGGGAAAAAGGAGTGAGTCCTGATGTAGTCACCTATTCCACTGTAATAGCTGCACTCTCCAGAATGGGGAGGTTGACCGATGCTATGGAAAAATTTAATCAGATGATTGCCATGGGAATTCAACCGAACGCAGCTGTTTATCAGTCCCTAATTCAGGGTTGTTGTATGGATGGTGATTTGGTTAAAGCTAAGGAGTTGGTTTCTGAAATGATGAACAGAGGAATTATCGTCCTAATGTTGAGTTCTTCAATTCAGCGATAAACCACTTATGCAAAGATGGAAGGGTTATGAATGCACATGATATCTTTGACTTGGTTATAGACATAGGTGATAGGCCTGACGTCATTACATTTAATTCACTGATTGACGGATATTGCTTAGTCGGCAAGATGGATAAAGCATTCGGAATGCTTAATGCCATGGAATCAATTGGTGTTGAGCCTAATATTGTTACTTACAGTACACTTCTTGATGGCTATTTTAAAAATGGAAGGATCAATGATGGTTTGACTCTGTTTAGAGAAATGCCGCGTAAGAGAATTAAACCTGACTCTGTTACATATAACATCATGTTGGATGGGTTGTTTCGTGCTGGGAGAACTGTTGTTGCAAGGAAAATGTTCCATGAGATGATCGAAAGTGGAACAACAGTGACCATTACCACATACGGTATAATACTTGGAGGTCTTTGTAGAAATAATTGTGCAGACGAAGCGGTTATCCTTTTCCAGAAATTAGGAGCAATGAATGTAAAGTTCAGTATTACAATATTCAATACCATGATTAATGCACTGTACAAGGTTCAAAGAAAAGAAGAAGCTAAGGAGTTGTTCGCTACAATATCAGCCAGTGGGTTGCTGCCTAATGAATCTACTTACAGAGTAATGATAAAAAATCTTCTAAAAGATGGGGCAGTGGAAGATGCTAACAACATGTTTTCATCAATGGAGAAAAGTGGTATAGTCCCCAGCTCCCGTCTTATAAATGGTATCATCAGATTGCTGTTGGTCAATGGTGAGATTGCCAAAGCTGGAAATTATTTGTCTAAAGTTGATGGGAAGAGGATCTTACTCGAAGCTTCAACTACTTCACTGATGCTGTCTCTGTTTTCAAGGGAAGGGAAATATCATGAGGACAAGAAATTGCTCCCTGCAAAGTATCAATTTTTCGATGGATGTAGTTGACTTTGCTCTTGATACTAACTCCTCAGAAAGTAGTCTAACACAAACTAGTTGGAATTTTAGGGGTAATGATTTCTGATGGTGATTGTAAAGGTATACAATCTTTCTCTAGTATCAATTTTTCGATGGATGTAATTGACTTTGCTCTTGATACTAACTCCTCAGAAAGTAGTCTAACACAAACTAGTTGGAATTTTAGGGGTAATGATTTCTGATGGTGATTGTAAAAGTATACAATCTTTCTCTAGCAACCACCTGAGATTTTATAATCTCTCTGGAACAGTCACTTTCCTTCATATGAATGCATTTAGAGCAATGCCCTTCTCACTGATCTGGTACATATGCACCGGTGGATATCCTTATAATTTTTAGTGCTCATGCTGAAGTCTCCTATACTCTATGCTGCCATCAGTTGGACTGTTGGAGCTTGTTGCATACAGGCAAGAAAAGTATTTCCGGTATGATTGTCTTTCTGCTTTACTTCATTGATGGTTCAACTATTTTTCCTCGTGTAGGTAAAGATATGGCCAAGAATTTACCGGTGTGAGCTTGTGCTTTAGTTTGCAGGTCGGGTGACAGAGAAGGAATCAAAGCATTTGATTGACGAAAACTTCTTGCTCTCGTACAGTTCTGGCTCCCTCAGTTCTTGGTACTACTCTGCAACAGTAATGGCTCCAAGAGTTCAGCCTTCAACCTTTACCTTCACTGTTCATTTCTTGGCCCTGCACTACCCGACGTGCTATTGCAGATCACAACTGCACTCTCACGGTCATGGGGAGGCGGCGCCACTGCTGTCGAGTTGAGCTTCTTTTTACCTCGTGCTATCCGAAAATAGTTGAAGGCGAACCACTCTTATGTTCTTCACTCAATCATGGATGAAAAATGCCACTGATATGTCAACCGGTATTGAAAGGAATTGGGGTGGATTGGAAAGGCTCTGAAAAAGGCTTCATTCTTTTATGTTACTGAAACTTTGGTTACCTAGAAAGCTATGTTCAGTCGCAGAGCTAGCTAAGCATTCAGCCAAATTCCTGTCTGTATGCAGCCTGTAAAAGTTAAGATTTATCGATTTTTTTAGCAGAGTTTTATGTCTAGTCCAGTGCATCTTTCATTTAGTTCTGCCCATGGTCATGCAATAAATGTTCCTTTGCTGTTATTTGGTGTACTGTTGGTAGTGTTCAGTTGTAATCTGCATTAAAATAGAAGTAGTCCCACAGCATTTGCATAGGAATAGTTGCAGGAGAAACATGATAGCAGCCAGGTTTCTGTTGCTAACTGGTACTCCCTCTGTATCCAAATATAAGACGTTTTTGGTCTAAATTTAGACCCCAAAAAAGTCTTATATTTTGATACAGAGGGAGTATTTACCAATTAATTGTGCATATGCTTTGTTCGCTAGTTTTATAGGTGTAGCAGTAATTTGAATTGTCGTATGTGATGAGATAGCTAGCACATACATGTCTCTGTCTCTGTCTTTGTGTGTCTTTTTGAGCAAACTAACTCAGTGAGTCCAAGTTTCTGTTATTTATTTTCCCTCACTTGAGTGGTTGCTCTTTATTTTCCCTCCACATGATTCTATTTGAGAAAAACTACTAATTTAATTTGGCAAGGAGGAACTGTAGGAACAAAACAAGTTATCCTAACATACAGACAGATGTACAAGCCATTTCATGATCACCATGAAACCAGACAACTAACACTCAACATTAATCCAGCATATAATCTAGTTTCATTTATGTTTTTCATACTGTTGTATTTATGGTTTAAAATTCACTATTCCCGGGGACCTCTCTTAGTTTCCTTTTCACTTGACTCCTTATTTTCACTTCACATCCCTCCTGCACTTTCTATTAATTTCTTTGTTTCTTTTCTTCATCAAAATTTAGAACATTATACGAAGAAAGTCAGGAATCAAAATTCAGAGCATCATAAGAACCAAAATAGCTAAGCATCAGAGCACATACTGTGTGCATTTCTTGCGCGCATTTTCTGGTCAGTTCAGTAAACTTTGCTGAAGTCTGCAAAACACTTTTTAAAAAAACATGTAGGCCGTCAACACCGAATATTGCAAAGAAAATGAAAGAATGTAGATGTAAGTAAACTGAGCACATGTTTCCCTATGGCTACTCACTCTTGAATTTAGATAATTCAGCGTGTCTTGTGAGTATCCTTGCCCCACACTTTGTAGCTTCCTCTTCAGCAGGGAAAGATTCACCCCACACAATCTCTGGCCCCCTTTATAAGGTCCAGTTAGTATCTTTGCCTTCACATAGTGGAGCTCTTTAAAGAACCGTGCAAATGAAGTTACATTGTTATGCATATATAAATATTGCACAATCTGTGTGTTATCTATCCCTTTGCATCTGTACTTAGTTGGCATGGACAAGAGTGATTTGCACACCGGACTTCCTCTCCATTTCACTGTCCTCCATTTTCCCATTTTTGCTCTGATTTTCTATCAGATTTTGACATGCAGTACTTATACCTATAGGTTTATTTGTTTTTTGTTTGTTGTCGGAGGTGCCAGCTGTGCTGAGTGAGAGCTTGCCTGCCTGTTGATGTCGATGTTAATGTTTTGAGTACTGAAATGTTTTTCGCCGATGTTGATGTGAATGTTTCCGATAATCTGAATATTTTCGTCTCATCTTACATTATGATGTTTATTCAGCTAATCTGAAATATTTTACTCTGATCTTGCGTAGGATGTTTGAGGTCAGGTTGCCGTAAGGATATTGCTGGGTCCACCGAGAGTCCTTTTGTGGGCAGTTATGCTAAGGTATCATCTGAATAATTCTTTCTTGTTTACTCTTTCTTAATTTCTGTAGCTATTTGAAATTTTATCGTGTTCGATTCCTGCTAAGTGTCTTTTAGAAGTAATGTTAACTGTAGACACAAAAACGAAAATACAAGTCGTTGGATCGTTACGCCCTCTACTTTCTTACTCTGCTGCTGTGTAAGGTGGGCGAACTGCGGTTCACTTGTTCATATAATAGCATGTCTGGGAGTATCCCGTCCCACTATTCGTTTCTATCTGTCAGTCTTTCCTTTCACTGAAGCATCAAAACTAAACCAACCTTGCCATACTAGAGCCATTTCCGCCAAATTAGTTGTAGGTCGTCTTGTGTATCATACAGACACAGTTATACTTTTCTCTACCCACTCGACACTTTGGATAATACTCCAAAGCCGGTGCGTGGCATGAGCATGTGTGGTTTTGAACACCTGTAGTATACTAGTATTCGATTATGCCGAATCCTTGCGTTGATTTCTTGCAAAGAAAAAGTAATACCCTTTGGAGATATAAGGTTTTTTAGCCCAACTGTGGTACGAGTCTATAGCACACAATGCACACATGCTCATCGATATGGGATTTAAACACACACACACGATCCAGAGACAGCGCAGGTGATCCGACATCTCATCCCAAAGGGTTCACCAAGAAACCATTCCTCTTTCCGCGGCAATTTACACCCGGCTGAATTATTCCTGCAGCAGATGACCATTGCCTGGAGCAAAGGTCCCAAAGTCATAAAGGCTCCTATTTACAAAGTAAAGCGCGCACACCATCACAGTGAGCCTTTTCTCTTCTATGCAGAAAGTTCTGCCTCGATGGACGCAAAAAGCACATCATATGTTCCTCCCGTCCACTTCAGTCCATCTCTATGCTTTCCATATAATAAGATCATTTTGGATGCAGTACCTATGCTCTGTGTGTTGTATGCCCAATCTTTCATTACTTAATAAACGGATGTAATCAGACTTGTTATGTGGGATTATATATAACTGCATCTGTCACTCGAATTTTCAGTACTCCCAGGTATACCTTAATGTGGAGTATGTAGCGGCAGTGTGGAGTATATAAGACCACCTATGTAGTGTATATGTATTACTCTTTCATTAGGTAGCATACATATACAAAAAAAAAAGTACTCCTGTACATGTGCAAATACAAATCCATATTTCAGATATATGCCCTACTACTATCTACATTCCGGTTGTATGATGTAGTTTTCCTTTGTCAGTAAAATTTATTATGCATCTTTATATTTACTAGATTTGTTTACATAAAACTGGGAAAAGGAGTATATTGTCGAAACAAGTGTTTCAGCGAACATATGTACTATTTTACTAGGCATGTCTCGAATATTGTCACTAAAATTTAAGTGCTTTCTGGATTGGAGCCAGCGAGTAACTTGACAATCAATATATCCATCCATGACCTTGCATTGCATGATTATCAGTAAACAAAAAAACAGTGCCTGGTTTAATGACACTGAGTAACCCATTAGCTTGCCACCAATTACAGGACCACATCAACTGAAACAACATGGAAGATTGGAGCGGAAGGACAAAATAGTTTTCCCCTCAAGAAACTTGGAAGTTGCTCAGAATCAGAATGCCATCATCATCATCAACAGGGCAGCCGAACATGCTTGTGTACATGTCCACCAACCCTATCAAGCACAAGAAGAAGCACAGACACAAGGAGACACGTCAGCAGGTGACCAAAAGGAAGCAGAGTCTACATGAATACAGGTCACTCAGAATTTGTTCTTCGTCTATGATTACAGGTCACTTGACACTTTTCTCCTCCTTTATTATGGTTTCGTAGTTTTGTATTGTATGGCTACCAGAACATGCATGGTTGCGTCTATCGACGGCCCCACCTGTCAGTCCAGTGGCATGTTCTTAACTTACATTTTCTTCAAATTACCATGGTCACGAGGTCTTACAGTACAGAAACAGAGGTTTGGATCAGGCAATGGCATGTTCCTTTATGCCATGATGTTATGACCTTGGGGCTAACAAAAGGCGTTAACAAGCATATGCATGATGCAACTTTTTCAACTTGCCTACACTTTTACCATGAAAACTTTGCAAACTAATCCAAAATGAAGCTTTTTCAGTTCAGAAAGGAATCGATGCAAAGCACGGACAAAGCTTATACTATTGCTAGTTAACAAGAGCAAAAAGCAGAGCCCTCACCATGTTCGCCTTTGCCGATGATGCCGAGATGCTGTAGTAGCGGTTGTTCTGCGTCTCGTCGGCGTGGCCATTGTACCCCCTGCCACCGCCAGTGATGCCTCCGGCGCCGGATGAGGTGGTGGCGTTGTCCTTGGGCAGGCGGTAGGCGAGCTCGTACACCGGCGTGCCTGTTGGCCCAGACCGATCTCGACGACACAACCGAGTACTTTCCGGTCGCTATCCACGTACGAGATTATGGTGAGATACACCAGTACAAGAATCTAGCAGCCGGATGGATTGGTTCAGAAGACGTACACACGTTGAAAGCTAGCTAGACAAAGCTTAGCAATCAGCCGGATGCAAGTCGTCGGAAACACACAGACGAGAGCAAGAGAAGACACGAGATCGATTGTATTACTTTGATCTGAGTTTGTTTACACGGGGTTACGAGAGTATATATAAGAGCAAGCTAGCCTAAACCTATCCGACTCCTATACGGTGATTAGTTCATGTCCAAATCAGACTAGGACACGTGGTTAATTCCAACAATCATTCCCTAACACGATGTCCTCACTTTATAGCTTGGACGTCGATCTTTCGCCGCATCTTCATGAACTTCTGCCGTCTCAAAAATCTGGTTAGGATATCTGCAAGCTGGTCATTGGTGCAAACGTATTTGATGTCAATTTTGCTTTCTTTCACGCACTCCCATAGATATCGATACCTCGTATCGATGTGCTTGTGTCTATCATGACACACTGGATTCTTCCACTGAGAGATTGTAGACTTGTCGTCAACATTGAGCACCACTCGTTCCGATTTCTTACATGTAAGGTCACCGAGTAGTCTTCCTCGACAAACGCCTCGACACACCGCGGTTGTAGCTGCAATATACTCTGTTTCACGAGAGGATAATGCGATCACTTTTTGCTTTTGTGATAGCCAACTCACTATACTTCCTCCCAAGAAATATACCACGTCAGAGGTACTTTTACGGTCGTCCACATCTCTTGCCAGGTCGCTATCACTATAGCCAAGTAGCTCCACCATCTCCTTCTTCTTCTCGCTCAAAAAGACAGAACCGAAGTTTGTTGTCCCTTTGATGTACCTGAGTATATGTTCCACAGCCGCCCAATGCTCTGTCGTGGGTGCTTCCATGAAGCAACTCACTATGCCAACGGAATAGTCCAAGTCCAGTCTTGTACTCGTGAGATACCTCAATTTTCGGACCACACTTCTATACTTGGTTGCATCAACCGCAAGTGCTTCATTTTTCTTGCTTAGTATAAGACGAGGCTTCATCGGAACATGACTTGGATTGCAATCTTTAATGCCACAACTTTCAAGTAACTTCTTTGTGTATGCCTCCTAGCATAATGTGATCTCCTCCGGCTTTTGCTGTACCTCGATCCCAAGGTAGTAACTCAAGAGCCCTAGATCAGTCATCTTAAATAGCTCCTTCATTTGTAGCTTGAATTTTGCAATCACCTCTTCGTCAGCTCTAGTTATCAACAGATCATCCACATAGATATCCACTAAGAGACGATCCTTGCCTTTACCTCGCTTATACATTGTATGCTCCAGTGGACTCTTCTCAAATTCAAGAGAAATCAATGTACTATCAAGCTTCATGTTCCATGCCCGAGAAACTTGTCGTAGCCCGTACAACGCCTTGTGTAGCTTCAATACCTTGTGTTTCTCTCCTTCTTTGATGTATCCCGATGGTTGCTGCACATACAATTCTTCTTCTAACTCCCCAGTCCAAAACGCAGAATTCACATCCATGTGATGTATCCTCCAAGATTCTTGAGCTGCGAGAGCTATAAGTAGCTTCGTCGAGTCCATCCTTGCAACTGGAGCAAACACTTCTTTGATGTCCACACCTTGCTCTTGCACGTATCCTTTAGCCACGAGCATTGCCTTATGCTTCACCAAGTTCCCTTCGACATCTTTCTTGACTTTGTACACCCACTTGAGCTCTATGACACTATGTCTGTTGGGAAGATCCACGAGCTCCCATACTTTGTTGTCTCGGATCGATCCCAACTCTTCATCCATACCATGACGTCAACACTCCTTCATATTTGCGTCTTCAAAATTTCCTGGTTCCTCGATGTGCAAATGGCGTTGCCCTTTACTTTTCATCTTCACCGAATTTATTTGAAGCGCTTCATCTGGTTCATGCGGCCTTTTTTCTGTCTCTAGTGCTGTCGAAAGAGACAACACATCTTCTGAAGTTGCCAAACTTCTCGTTACATTTGAGTCACACCCAAACTGCTCCTTACAGAACCTGCAGGGCAGGGGATGCTATTTTCTAGCCCATCTCTCTTTTGTGAAAAGTGCACACCTTGTAGCTCCTTCACTAAAACTACTCCACGTGGGCTCCTTGGCAGCAACTTGTAGTGGTCAGCTCCTTCTTGCCCAAACGGTGCATCACAAGGCTATGGAGCGTCTTCAACATCGCTGCTACTGCATACGTCGTGCCTAGCCCCGTATCGCCTAGCACCATGTACACTTCACGCTCACGTGACTCGAGTGCAGCTCGCGGCACGTCTTGATCTTCTGGTAGAATCACATCGTCTTGTCTCGTGTCATGTTTTTCTGGCGACATGTCTTCACCGCTTTCTAGCATGACTATATTCTCACGCCTTACATCATGGTCTTTTGGCGCCATGACTTCGCCTGCCTCTGGCGTGATCACACTGTCACGCCATGTGTCATGGTCTTCTGACGCCAAGACTTCGCCTGGTTTTAGCGCAACCACACCATCACGCCTTGCGTCATGGTCTTCTGGCGCCATGACTTCGCCTGGTTCTACTGACACAGATGCACTCATCGGACTCATGTCCAGCTGATCAAGATCATCTCGATCCTTCTCGGCCACTAGCTCGCACATCAGCATCATATCCCCGTCGTCTCCTTTCCTCAGCCATGAGCGCTCGCTGCTTCGGTGCTTCTTCGCAGTCGGCCTTGAAGTGACCGAGGAGGCCACACTTATGACACCTTACTTTTCTGATGTCAAACTTCCTCCTCGGTGGTGCAGGCGCATCCTCGTCGTCCGAGTCGGCAAAGTTCTTTCTTGCTGAGCGCTGCTGCCCCTTCCCCTTCTTCTTGCCATTGCTCGTGGATTCATGCTGCTGTTCTTTTGACAGGGCAATCCATTGCGCCTTGGTCAACATCAGGTGCTCACTCGCCTCCGCGTCGCCGAAACTAAGACGAATTCTCTCGTCGTGGGCCTTGAACCTTCCGACGAGATCCTCAACCGTGAGAGTCTTTAGGTTGAGACATTGCTCGATCGACGTGACGATCTGGATGTAGCGTGCCGGTGCGGCGCGCAAAAATCGTCGGACGATCGCAACTTCTTCTAGGGTTGAACCATGGCCGCGTATGCTGTTGACGAGGGTCTTGAGACGGGTGGCAAACTGATCAACCGTCTCACTTTCCTCCATCTTCAGGCACTCGTAGCTTCTCATCAGGGACTGAAGGTGTGCTTCCTTGACACGGTCATGACCCTGGTGCAGGATCTTGATGGTCTCCCATGCCTCCTTCGCCGATTTCTTTCCGACGAGGTGTTGCAGCACATCCTTCGGCATGGCGGAGTAGATCGCCGTTAACACCCGACGATCAATCCGGTACTTCGCCGCTCCCTTTGCGTACTCGACGCTGCCTGGGTCGACGGCTTCCCAGAGCTCCACTCCCTCCATCGTGACCTCCATATTCATCGCCCATAGTGCGTAGTCCTCTCGATCCAGCCGGGGGAATTGCGACACCCCCACCATCGGCATCGGTGCTCCCGCTCCTGCCACAACGATCTCCTTGCCCTGGTTTGACATGATTCTTGGATTGCTTTCTGAAAATCACGTCAATAAACCAAGCTCTGATACCAATTGTTGGCCCATATCAATCTCGACGACACAAACGAGTACTTTCCAGTCGCTATCCACGTACGAGATTATGGTGAGATACACCAGTACAAGAATCTAGCAGCCGGATGGATTGGTTCAGAAGACGTACACACGTTGAAAGCTAGCTAGACAAAGCTTAGCAATCAGCCGGATGCAAGTCGCCGGAAACACACACGCGAGAGCAAGAGAAGACACGAGTTGATGGCTAAACAGGGCCGTGTCGGACCTGTCGATTGTATTACTTTGATCTGAGTTTGTTTACACGGGGTTACAAAAGTATATATAAGAGCAAGCTAGCCTAAACCTATCCGACTCCTATAAGGTGATTAGTTCCTGTCCAAACCGGACTAGGACACGTGGTTAATTCCAACTGTGCCGTCGGGCTCTGAGCTCATAGTTGCGCTCCGACGAGGGGCCAGGCTCCATGTTCTCGTTGAAGAGCGCGAACATGTAGACGTGTAACGCCCCGTCCGGACGCAGCGGCGTGCCCTTACCCTCGCCCACCAGCCACATCACTTGCCGTTGTACCTTGCCGCGTTTTGCGGCGTCGCGTCGGTCTCGTTGCCGTCGCCGGCCGACGGCCACCCGGTCTCCGACACACGCACCTCCACCGCACCTGCCGCCACACGGTTGACCGCCACAATCGCGTGGTACACGACATCCACCTGGGCCACCAGCATGTTGGGGTAGCGCAGCCCAAAGGACGGGTCTAGGACATCCTCATGGCCGGGCTGAGGAGGGTGTACTCGAGCTCCACGGCGGTGGGGGCCTCTGCGTAGGCAAAGTAGGGGTAGGCGTTGACGAGGAACGGCGAGCCGGTGCGGGCGTGGAAGTCGAGGATCAGGCAAAGCATCGGGAGAAGGTCCTTACGAAAGTAGGCCGGTGATGGCGGGTAGGAGGTGGCGAGCACGCCGAGGTTATGCGCCGTGGGTGGGTTCCTTCTCCTTCCTTCAGTTTGACTCGCTTGATTATTATTTTTGCTACACCGGTTTTCTTCGTGATTCCCAGGACTTGTGAGCTGCCTTGCCCTGTTTCTTCTTCGGTCAATCATAAGTATACACAAAGAAGAAATCCCACACCGGCCAAACCAAGAGCCCCCAACATCAGCAGTCCTGTTCTCATGGCTGCCATATCGCCGATTCTCGTGAGTGCGTCGTTTACATCAACTACCTAACGTCCCATGGTAGTGTAGCTGTTCATGCCTAATATTAACAGAACTTTTGCGATACAATATGAGTCATGTATGGACATAAGAGATGTATGTGGTGCTAGAGGTATTATTAAAACATGCTTGATAGAGGTATGTATTTATTTTTCTCCCGTTGTAACACACGGGCATATTTGCTAGTGATTACATGTAGAAATCAGTTGCCTAGCTAGCCGTCTGATCTGGCGCTGGTGACCGTTCGATCACAGCAAACGCAGCCCATTGTTTTTATTCCTCAGGTCTTACGCACATCACGCGCATCATCGACCATCTACACCGAGGCATTTGCATCGGCAACCTCATATCAATGTTTTAAATTTGTCACTCAAGTGGCCCACGTGTTTGGCAAAGAATACATCAGAAAGCCAAATGTCGTGGACACGATCACGCTTTTAGCATTGAAAAAGTAAGAGGGTTTCTCAGTATGGTCGATTCCATGCACTAGGTATTGCAGACTGGTGGTAGGTTTGCAAGGGCAATTCCAAGATCATACCGAAGAGCCCATAATCATGCTAGAGGTAGTGCCATTGAAAGACCTATGCATTCGACACTTTTTCTTTGAAATGTTAGGGTCTCGTAATGATATCAACATGCTTCAACGATATTTATTATCGGTAAAATTTTGTCATGGGTAGCCTTCGGGGTGCAACTATACCACCAATGGGCACAAGTACACCATGGGGTAATACTTGCAGATAGTATCTATCCTCATTGGGTGATGACTGTGAAGACTATCTTCGAGCCAGAAGGTAACATGAAAAGCTTCCTTGCCCAAATGCAAGAAGCTAGGTTCCAGGAAAGCTATGAAGAGGGCATTTGGAGTGCTCCAATTTCATTAGGCTATTGTTCGTGGACCAACAAATATGTGGGATCCCAATACATTGTGGGTGGGTGATCATGGAAAATAAAATTGTGGAGGATAAGGTTGATGGTGTATGTAATGTTTACTTTTGAAAACCATGGGCTCAGGTCCACCTCCTAGAATAAGAGGCAAACAAGGTTGCACATTTTCCTAAGATGCATCAACAATTTCCAGATTAAGAAGTGCATCAACAACGCCTAAATGATCTTGTGGAGCTTTTATGGATACAACATGGAAATCAATAGATTTGTTGTATCCTTTGATGTTTTTTATGTTTGAACTATGTCTTCTAAATACTATTTATGTTTTAAGTATGTGTGCATTTCAAAATTTGTAGTATGTATTTACATGTGTAAACTATGTCTTTCTGTAGGATCGAAAGTAGTGCTAGAGGGTGTGTGTGTGTGTGTGTGTGTGATTAGACTACTTGACCAAATAAAATCTACTTTTTCTCAATTTTAATTCTTGGAAGATTTTAGCATTCATAGTATGTCAAGTACACCCTACACATACATGTCTAAGAGTATAGTAGCGGAAAGTAAAGACATTGCACATGTAAGTAAAGAGAGGGTAGGAAGGTCAAACGCAATTGGTGACACGATGATTTTTCCCATGGTTCCGATAGGTGGCGCTATTGTACATCCACGTTCATGGAGTCTTCAACCAGCAGAGGATAACGGTCGCGAGAGTCCATGGAGGGCTCTACCCACGGAGGGTTTCACGAAGAAGCAACCTTGACTATACCATGACGGCCTACGTCCACTATGGACTAGCCTTACTCGGGTAGATCTTCACGAAGTAGACGATCTCCTTACCCTTACAAACTTCTTGGTTCACTCCACAACACGAAGTAGGAGGCTCCCAAGCGACACCTAACCAATCTAGGAGGCACCACCCTCCAAAAGGTAATAGGCTTGGTAATGACGATGAACTCCTTTCTCTTGTGCTTCAAGATGATAGACTCCTTAACACACAATCACTCTCTCACAAATATGGCTTGGTAGAAGAGATAAGATTGGTGGAAAGCAACTTGGGGACGCTAGAAATCAAGATCCATATGGTTGGAGTGGAAGATCTTGACCTCAACACAAGGGTAGGTGGTTCTCTCTCAGAAAACTCATATGATAGGTATGGAATAGTTCTGAATGCTTCTCTTTCGAGTAAGTGGTGGTAGAGGGGTATATATAGGCATCCCCAAAAATCCAACCGTTACACAAAATAAGTCAGACTCGGTGACACCGATGTGTTAATCTCGGTGGTACCGAAATGACTTAAAGTTAGCAACTTTTGAATCTTGGTGAGATCGATATAGGAATCTCGGTTGCACCGATAAGGTGACCAACGGTCAGAATGCCCAATCTCGATGACGCCGATCCAACAATCTCGGAGGGATCGGAATTGTGAACTTGCGTAACAGAAAGTTGGCAGTCCAACTCGGTGGCACCGAATGCGTATCGGCTGCACCAAAAAGCTATGGTTTGGCTGAGTTTGTCTAGGGTTTGGAATTGGTGGCACCGAGTGTAGAATTTGGTTGCACCGATTTTGAGTATTAGGCTTTGGACAGACTTTGGTGGGAGAGTTTGTGGATGTTTTTGGTGACTATCACTTGTGCACGTATGAGCGTTTTGTTCACCAACAAAACCTTACCCCCTTTTAATAGTATTGGCTTTCCTATGGACTCAAAGTGATTTCTCACAAATGTAAAATGTAGAGTCCTCTTGCTTGAAGTTTTGCCAACCTATTTCCTTGCATCTTGAGGTATTCCACAATTGCATCTTGAGGTATTCCACAATCTTTTTGCCAACCTGTCATTGAACATTTCCTAAAATATACTTGGTGAAAACATTAGTTCAATGACATATATGTTGTTATAAATTACCAAAACCACCAAGGGAGAAAATGTGCTTTCAATCTCCCCCTTTTTGGTAATTGATGACAACATATAGATCAAACCTTTGACATATGATATAATCAATGAATATAATCACCGCTTTGAGAAGTATGTGATAAGCAAGAGCTCCCCCTAAATTTGTGCATTATTTTAAAGTTGCGTTTGAATGCAAATGCACAATCGATTAGGTACATGGGGCACTTCTTCCATGTCACATACAACTTGGTGGTGTGCGTGAGTAATAGGAGTTAACAACATAGCACACCACAATCAAGCAAAGTGAATGATCATCACATAACCATCAAATGATAGGAAATAGTAGCAACGAATATAACATCGTATGATCAAACACAAACACAAAAGTGTCTCACGTCAAACCAAAATAGCCAAATGTTTTGTAAAACCAGCAATAAAAACATACGCTCTCTCACTTGAAGCCTAAGATCTATATACAACTTCTCCCCCTTTGACAACAAGTTACCAAAAAGTTCAAAGAGATATAGCTAATCGTTCCGCGGTTGATCTCCTCCGGTCGTCGATGTCGGAGTCGAGAGAACTGCGTCGGCGAATACTTCCGCTGAAGTTTTGGATGAAGCTAGAGTAGATACTGGAGGCACTGGAGCTAATGGAGCTGAAGACACAATGGCTGGAGCAGAAGATGAAGGCCTCGTCTCTAGAGATGGTATTGTAGGAGTCCTGGCCTTAGTCATGAACTAAGCAGTCGTCCTAACAGGTGCACTATCTTCCTCCTCATCATCAGAAGAATCAAATTCTGAAGAGGAGTGTCGATGGATTGGGGCTTCATCAACCTCCTTCTTGAGCTCATTGACTGTCTTAGTCATCCCATCAACCTTGTCATTCAGAGTTTTCACTCTATCATCAATAATGTTCACAAGGCTCCCTGAGTATCCATGATGTCCTTCTTCATTTCCATGACAGTGGTGATCAAAAGATCCATTTGCTCGTTCCTGGATCTGGGAACCTGAGAACTAGTGGCTCGAGCTGCCTCTGCTTCTGCCTCTGCATGTGCCTGAGCTGCAGCCGATGTGGGATGGTCTGGGTCCATCACCACAACGTTATCCTCAAAGTCCGGCTGAAGTGGCAAATGGGGACTGTCCAGAGCAAAGATGTGCTTCTCAAGCTGAGAATTGATGAGCATCTGGATATAGGGTGCATAGCAGCATGAGCGCTTCTGATCATCAGCAACCCTCTTCACAGTCTCTACTATCAAGTCCATCACTTGAATCCTGGTGTGATGATCAAGATGGATGAGCATGTTGATGGAGTATCCACGAATCATCTTCTCATCTCCAGACTTGGGCATCAAGTTATGCCTCGGGATAGTGTTCATGGTACGGAGGACTGGCTGGAGAAAGTAGATAGAACTAAGCTTGAGAGATTGCACTTTATCTGCAGGGATAGGATTATACATATCCTTCATAGCATTGTGGCTCTCCTTGGATTCTGTGTAGACATCCAAATCTCCATCCTGAACCTCTAGGACTCCTAAGATGGTAGCCCACTCATCAACAGTAGATTCATATCTTGCTCCTTCAATCATCCATACAATCCTACCATCTCCATAGAAATGTGCAGTGGAGTAGAATTGCATGATCATCTCATCGTTCCAAGTAGTGAACTCTCTGCCAACAAACTCATCAAGTCCAATGCAGTGGAAGTTGTCTTGGACACATGGAAAGTAATCTTCATTATCTTTGATGTACTTCCAGTCAACATATCTCATGTCACTGACTACATGGCTATTATCTAGAAAAACTGTCTCATAAAAGTCTTGCTGCTCTTTGGTATAAAATCTGTAATCAACAACAGTCTTTCTTCTCTGGGCATATGGATCAATTGCTCTCCATGCCCTCAACCCTGAATCCTTCCCATTCTTCATATCCTCAGCAACTAGGTGGCTGGCATCATGAGTTGGAAGGTGAGGTCTGAGCTTCATTAGAACAGACATAGCATCATCATCTTCATCTGCTTCTCTGAAAGTGGACTTATTGTTCTTCTCAGAAGCAGGTATATCCCTACTAGTCCTCTTGGACTTCTGTGCAGTAGCTTTCTTTAAAGTAGCCTTGGTGCTCTTAGAGGGGCCTGGCTTGGGCATATCATCAGCTAGAAGTTTCTTGGCTTTCTTCTTAGGAGGGGCCTGAGCAGCAGGTTCCTCCTCTTCCTCCTCTGCAGCAGCAACACCAGTAGCAGCAGCCTCCTCTGGATCCTCATACATTGAGGTAGGCCCTCCCTGCACACGGATGATCCTCTTCCAAGCAGTCTTCTTTGGCACAGCTTTCCTGGGGATCTCAACAGACATAGTTGCCCTAGCACTCTCATGTGCTTTGAAAGTTTCTGCAGGAGCATAAATTTTGCTGATCACCTTCCTAGATGAGGTGGCCTCATTGGCAGACTTTCTAGCAGCCTTCTCTTGCTTCTTAGCAAGAATCTCTTCTGGTCAAAATCAAAATCTTCTTCCTCTAAGTTGAGTCTCTTTCTTGTCCTTGTTGCAGCCTTGGGCAAACCATGAGAACTGGGAGTGCCTGGATCTGAAAAGGAACTGGCCTCAAGACTCGTGCCTGAACTCATCTCAACGTTCTGCTCTGGCAAGTTCTGATTGTCTGAGCCTGACATGCTGACCCTGTAAATAGAGTGTAGAAGAGTAGAATAGGATAAGTCATCACAAAATGAGGCTGATTTTTGAAAGTTTGAACAAAAGATTTTCAAAGTTTTACATTCTGTCACATGAAAATCGGTACAGCCGAAGCAAAAATATTGGAGCTACCGAGACAGACTTTCTCCTTAGCCAAAACTTGGCACCCCTTTCGATGAGACCAAAAGGTGCACTCGGTTTCACCGAGAAAGTTCTCAGCAACACAGACATACAAATCGGTGACACCGATTTGCTTGCTTCGGTTCCACTGAGTTTCATCGGGCGGACGACAAAACCCTAAAAATCCATGGTTCTCTACTCTACGGGAGTTTCTTTTGGATGGAAGGTTCTCAAACATTGGATAGATAGTAAATATGACCTAATGTGCAAGATTTGAATAGAGGAGCGTGAGAGGGGGCCGAATCCATACCCTAATGCGGCAATGGATCCGCTACGGCGGCGACGTTGGTGAAGAAAACGTCGACGGTGGCGATTCCCAACGACGGAGGTGCTCGGGAAAAGCAAGGCGATGACCGGGGTCTTCGAGTGGCAACTAGGGTTGTGGAGGCGCGGTGTTTGACGAGTGAAATTCAAAGCATCAGCGTCCACCGACTATATACCCATAGTTGTCGGTGACACCGATTTAATATTTTTGGTGTCACCGAGTTTCACAACTGTTAGCTGACAGGGAAACTCGGTGTAACCGAGAATATGAAATCGGTCTTACTGAGGTAAGAAAACCAGATCAACCCTAGGAATTCGGTGAGATCGAGAATTGTGTGTTGGTTCCACAAAGATGCACTTGGGAGGTTTTAATGGTTAGTCCTTGATGATAGGGAACTCCGAGTGCTCCTCACACAGAGTGATTGAAAAGTTCTTGTTCAATTTTTGTGATGCAGCATGAATAGAGTATGAGGTGAAAAAGCATATATAGCTAAAGAGGTGGTCCTAGGCATTATTTTATACCCAATCAGCAAAAGATAAATCAAAAGCCAAATATCAATAATTGGATATCCTCGAATGAGTAAATAAATGCAAACCAACATGCTCACACAATAAGATGTCAAATGAAATCATGGCAAACATGCACAAACACAATAGCATCTAACAAGCACTTTGGCGATGACAGAGTCATCTATATATGAGTATATTAACTTAGGAGCCAAGTAAGAATACTTGATCATAGGCCATACTCATCGTTTAAGCACAAGTGGGGTTACCACTTTTACACAAAGCGTTTAATGTTGTCACATACTAAGAGATGCTTTAACTCAAGTCTTAGAGTAAAGCTCCCCCTTGATGTGACATCCCCCCATAAGAGGGATAAACTAACCTTGGGTTTTGTCGATGAAGACTTCATGTTAGTTAGGTAGTGGTGGATGCTCAAGGTTGATGAAGATCACCAAGAGTTGGGAGCATCCTTGTTGTTTCCATACTCTTCTCACCTATATGGGTTAGTCCCAACACACAAGAGACAAATACAAGGATATCTATGGACATGGAGTGCAAAGAATATGTGATGATATCCATTGATTTGTTGATTACCTTGTCCCTTGCTTACCTTTGAGGGAATGTGTGACTCCTTGAACTATTGCATAATGTTGATGTTGATTGCAATTAGTTCTTGCCAATAATGAATATGAGTGAATTTCATTGGCGGAGTCACCCCTGAAGAACTTATCTAGTTCTTATTCTTGGTGACCCACATCAAGTTGATGGGGATCCTTGGTGTTGAAGTAACACTTGTAGAAGTTGAGCTTGTAGTAGCCTTGGGAACCCACTTCACCAAAGCTTGGGATTCATCTTCATAAAAGTCAATGTCCTCTTGAAGCTTGTTCTTGTCCTTGAGCTTGGTGTCTTGTGGTGGAAGGTCATCTTGATTTTGTTCCCTTGGGAAGAGTATTTTCATACTTCTCCTTTTTAGGAACAAACTTGGGATTGGGGTATTGACCTTGTTCCCATTCAACTCCGTTAGCGTTAAAGTAGCCAACACCACGATTCTTCTGGTATCCTCCATGCTTGCGTACAATCTCCTCAAATTGTTTGCACCCTTCAAGAATATTTTAGATATCTTTCTCTATAATCCATTTCAAGAGTTGAAAAAAATAAAGAGCAAACTATAAGGCAAATGTAGTTCAAATTTGACCCGCTTCCACCTGAATCGGTGAAAATTTATCTTTTTCACGAGAGGTGGATCAAAGCTTTTGACACCCAACTATTTGGTCAACTGTTCATTAAATATGGCCTAATATTTTAGAAAATTTATTTGGTCCAATTTTTCAACAAATATATGGTAGGTCCTTCACAAAAAAACTCATTTTAGGCACTCAAAAAATGGAAAACAAATTTTTCGTGCAAAGAAAATGAAAACTTCCTTAGGCAACATTGTTTGCCAGTCCAAGATGCACCCTTGTGCACAATATGAGATCATTTGAAGAAACTATGCCATGAATGTGGCCATAAGATTGATCATTTGGCTTGAAAGCCATGAATCTTCAAACATGATAACTCATTTCGAAGAACAGTGTTTTAAAATAATTTCCATATTACAAGTTTATTTTTTTTTCTGGTAACCTGGTCACATATAATGACACAATGCGAAGGTTTTCCAATTTTCTGATTTTTTTGAATTTTTCATGTCCATTTCAAAATGCGGTCAAAACGGCGGGCATGACCGCTCCTAGCTAGGGATTGAATCTTGCCAAAATTTTGGTGTTTCTATGATTCAATATATATTTATATACCTAGAAATGATTTTTGAAAAAAATAAAGAGCAAACTATAAGGCAGATGTAGTTCAAATTTGACCCGCTTCCACTTGAATCGGTGGAAATTTGTCTTTTTCACGAGAGGTGTATCAAAGCTTTTGATGCCCAACTATTTGGCCAATTGTTCATTAAATATGGTCTAATATTTTAGAAATTTGATTTGGTCCATTTTTTCAACAAATATATGGTAGGTCCTTCACAAAACACTCATTTTGGGCACTCGAAAAATGGAATGGAAAATGATTTTTTTGTGCAAAGAAAATGAAAACTTCCTTAGGCAACATTGTTTGCCATTCCAAGATGCACCCTTGTGCACAATATGAGATCATTTGGATAAACTATGCCATGAATGTGGCCATAAGATTGTTCATCTCGCTTGAAAGCCATGAATCTTCACACATGATGGCTCATTTCTAAGAACACTGTTTTAAAAAAATGCCATATTACAAGTTTATTATTTTTCTGGTAACCTGGTCACGTATAATGACACACGAAGGTTTTCCAATTTTTGATTTGTTTTGAATTTTTCATGCCCGTTTCAAAATGCGGTCAAAACGGCGGGCATGACCGCTCCTAGCTAGGGGTTGAATCTTGCCAAAAATTTGGTGTTTCTATGATTAAATATATACTTATGTACCTAGAAATGATTTTTGAAAAAAATAAAGAGCAAACTATAAGGCAGATGCAGTTCAAATTTGACCCTGTTCCAACTGAATCGGCGGAAATTTGTTTAAATGACCAAAAATAACTAGTAGGATCGAAAATGCATACAAATTGGTGATCATCCATAAAATGTGGTCTAAATTAATTGAAAATTTCAGTTATGCCATTTTGCAAAATAATTTTGGTAGCTGCTTCACGAAACCCCCTGTTTTTAGCACTAAGAGATAATTTTAATAAATGCCTCATGTTTTGAATCAATCATGAAGAAGCCCACGGATCACCCACAATGTAGTCGATCTGAGCCATCCACACTCTCCTTTAGTCCCTCGATCCGGAATCTCTCGCTCACCTCTCGTCCCTCTCCCACCAACCCGCCCACCCTCTCTGGAACTTTCCCCTTTCTCGCTCATCTCGCTCTCTCCCCTGCACCGGTAGCAAACCCTAGCGCTCCCTGATCCAGACCCCTCCCCTCCCTCCCCTCACCGCCACCTACCTCCGCCATCCACCCATGCCCTTGCCGCCACCCACCTCTGCCACACCTCCCCTCCTCACCTTAGATCCTCACCCCTCTCCCCACTCCCAGATCGAATTTCCCACCGCCACCTCCGGGCCCAATCCCGGCGACGTCAGGCAGGATTCGACGGCGCCCAGCACACCTACACCCGTCACCGGCCATGGAGGCGGTGGCCCTCTTTGCCGGCGACGTGCCGACCATGTACGCTTTCCTCCCCAACTCTCTTAGCACCGACGAGGCGATGCGGCACCCCGCAGAGTAGGCCCTCTCCTATATTACCGTCTCGTCCTTCTTCTTTGGAAAGCACAACATGCTCCCTTGGTGGTTTTGATAATTCATGACAACATACATTGTCTCTTGGGCTAACACTTCTATCTAGTATAGTTTAGATATTAGTCCATGAAGAATTGAGTTGGCAAAAAGGGTTGAGGAGATCGTGGAATTACCCAAGATGCAAGGAAATAGGTTGGCCAAGCTTCAAGAAAGAGGACTCTACATTTTACATTTGTGAGAAATCACTTTGAGTCTATAGGAAAGACAATACTATTAAAAGGGGGTAAAGTTTTGATGGTGAAAAATATGCTCAAACGTGCACAAGTGACAGTCACCCAAAAATCCACAAACTCTCCCACAAAAGTATGTCCTAAGCCAAATATGCCAAATCGATGCAACCAACATTCCTATCCCGGTGCCACCGAGTTCCAAACCCTAGACAGACTCAGCCAAACCCTAACACTTCGGTGCAGTCGACACTGCACTCGGTGCCATCGAGTTGGGTTGCCAACTTCCTATTACGCAAGTTCTCATTTTTGGCCCGACCGAGAATGGTGAATCGGCGTCACCGAGACTGGTAATCTGACCGTTAGTCACCTTGTCGGTGCAAGCGAGAATTGTATATCGATCCCTCCGAGATTCAAAAGTTGCCACTTTTGGTCACTTCGGTACCACCGAGATTTACACATCTGTGTCACCGAGACCGACTTATTGTGTGTAACGGTTGGATTTTTGGGGATGCCTATATATACCCCTTCACCACCACCCACTCGAAAGAGAAGCACTCAGAACTATTCCATACCTATCATACTCAGTTTTCCGAGAGACAACTACCTACCCTTGTGTTGAGGTCAAGATCTTCCACTCCAACCATATGGATCTTGATTTCTAGCCTCCCCAAGTTGCTTTCCACCAATCCCATCTCTTCTACCAAGCCAAATCTGTGTGTGAGAGAGATTGTGTTTTGAGGAGTCTATCATCTTGAAGCACAAGAGCAAGGAGTTCATCGTCATTACTGAGCCTATTACCTTTTGGAGGGTGGTGCCTCCTAGATTGGTTAGGTGTCACTTGGGAGCCTCCTACTTTGTGTTGTGGAGTGAACCAAGTAGTTTTTAAGGGCAAAGAGATCGTCTACTTCGTGAAGATCTACCCATAGTGACGCTAGTCCTTCGTGGATGGAAGCCGCATGGAATAGTCAAGGTTGCTTCTTCATGGAACCCTCCATGGGTAGATCCCTCCATGGACTCTTGCGACCGTTACCCTCCGTGGGTTGAAGACTCCATGAACATGGACGTACGATAGCACCACCTATCGGAACCATAGGAAAAATCCTTGTGTCTCCTATTGCGTTTGATCTTTCTATCCCATCTCTTTACTTACATGCGGAATGTCTCTACTTTCCCCTGCCATTCTTGTAGACATGCATGTGTAGGGCAGTTAGACTATCTAGACTTGTTAAAACTATTAAAATCTACCAACCAAACAACTTGAGAAAATGTTAGGTTTTAAATTTCTGCTAGTAGTCTATTCACCCCCCTCTAGACATGCCTCTCTCGATCCTACAAGTGGTATCAGAGCTTTGGTCTCCATTGCTTCAATTTAATCACTGTGGAGGAATATAGATGTGTCTAGAGTAGAGAGTTTGAGTTGTAGAGTGCCCATTCTTGATGGAGAGTACTACAAGCAATGGAAGAATGCCATGATCGATCTATTAGATAGATTCCATTTGATTGAATACATTGAAACATCCTATGTGCTCCCCATTAATGAATTGCATCCCACACACGAAGAGGAAATTAACATGCTTGGTAACCTAAGAGTTGTCAATCTTATTGGCAGAGGTTTGCCAAGATTCGTGCTTTCTTAAATGAAGAACTTTGCATGTGCCTATACCTTATGGACTGATTTGGAGAAACGATATCCAAATCTTTCCTTAGGAAATCTTGATGAAATTCTTCATAAAACTGTTGCTTTTCACAAAATGAAGCCTAGTGATCCAAACTTTTATAAATGCCTATTTGAGCTCCGTGATCTTATGCGTGCTAAAGGAGATGACACCACTATAAACAAAATTATCTTTGAAGCCATTCACATTCATAAACTTGAACATTGTCATGATCACTATTCTAACAAATCCCTTGTTCTTTATGACAAGGATTTATCACTTGATGATGATAATATGGAACTTGGCTACTACGAAGAAGATGAGTTGTTCGACATCGAGTATGAGAAGATCACGAAGAATCTGAGTCTTATGGAAAACTTAAGAGACTACATGTCCGGAGGAAAAGAGTGGATTCTTGATAGTGGATGTACGAATCACATGACTGGTGATAGAGACATGTTCCAAGAGATCATGCCTAATCAAGGTCCTCGACGGTACGTGACCTTTGGAGACAACTCTAAGGGTAAGGTACTTGGCCTTGGTGAGGTGGCCATATCTCATGATAGCTCTATTCAAAATGTCATGCTTGTTGAATCCCTTGGCTACAATCTTCTTTCCGTTTCTAGACTTGTCGACTTCAATTTCAATGTTTTATTTACGAAAGTCGATTGCCAAGTGTGTCGCCAAGATAATCATAAAATGGTCTTTACCGGTTTCTGTAGAGGTGATCTATACATTGTTGATTTCACTAAAAGATCCAAGCCTCGCACTTGTTTAATTGCAAAATATTCTAAAGGTTGGCTTTGGCATAGAAGACTTGGACATGTAGGCATGCGAAATCTAGATAAGCTAATCAAAGGTGATCATATACTTGGAGTTAAAGATGTTATCTTTGACAAAGATAGACTTTGTAGTGCTTGTCAAGCTGGAAAGCAAGTAGGTGGAAGTCATCCCGTTAAGAATATCATGACTACTAGGAGACCACTCGAGTTACTTCACATGGATCTTTTTGGTCCCAAAGTTTACAAGAGTCTCGGTGGAAATTCCTATGGTCTAGTTATAGTTGATGATTTTTCCAGATTTACGTGGGTATTCTTTCTTGATGATAAGTCGCGGGTTCAAAAGATCTTCAAGAACTTCGCTCACAAAGCACAAAATCAGTTTGAAGTGAAGATCAAGAAGGTTCGGAGCGATAATGGTTCGGAGTTCAAGAACACCCATGTGGATACCTTTCTTGACGAAGAAGGTGTCTCACATGAGTTCTCGGCTACATACACACCTCAACAAAATGGAGTTGTTGAGAGGAATAATCAGATGCTTATTGAGATGGCAAGAACGATGCTTGATGAATATAAGATGCCAAGACGCTTTTGGGCAGAAGCCGTTGAAACAACATGTCATGCCACAAACTGACTTTACTTGCACAAGCTTCTTGGTAAAACGGCATACGAGCTACTCACCGGTAACAAACCCCAAGTCGGATACTTTCGGGTATTTGGCTCAAAGTGCTACATTCTTGATAAGCATCATCGTACTAAATTTGCTCCTAAATCTCATGAAAGATTCCTACTCGGTTACGGATCGAACTCTCACACTTACCGTGTTTACAACAACTTCACTCGAAAAGTTGAAGAGATGGTAGATGAGAAGTTTGATGAATCTAACGGTTCGCAAGTCGAACAATTACCAAATGATGTAGGTGATAAGGATCCTTCGGAATCCATACTAGATCTACCCATCGGCAAGATTCGTCCCATGGAGGTGAAGGAGAGTACTTCATCAACTCAAGTGGAAGCCCCCACTTCACGTCAAGGTGAACATCAACACGAAATGGAGGCATCCACAAGTGGTACACGACAAGATGATGAAGAAGAGGAAGAACATCATGAAGATCCACCACAACCACCTCAAGGGAACGACACATTCAACAACAACGAAGATGAACGAGATGATGATGAAGAAGAAGCTCCTCCATCCAACAATCGAAAGTTGACCCGTGTTCGAGCTCAAGTGACCAAGAACCATCCCCTAAACCAAATCTTTGGTGATATACAAACAGGGAGAATCACTCACTCTAAAACCCGTCTAGCTAACTTTTGTGAGCATTATTCTTTCATCTCTAGCATCGAGCCTTTAAAGGTAGAACAAGCTCTTGAAGACGTGGATTGGGTAAACGCAATGCATGAAGAGATACACAACTTCGAGAGGAGCGAAGTGTGGACACTCGTGGAGAAACCCGAAGATGAGCACAACATCATTGGAACCAAATGGGTATTTCGGAACAAACAAGACGAAGATGGTCAAGTCGTACGCAACAAGGCTCGTCTCGTAGCCCAAGGATATACGCAAGTCGAAGGTATGGACTAAAGTGAGACTTATGGCCCCATTGCTAGACTTGAAGCTATTCGTATTCTTCTTGCTTATGCTAATCACCATGATATCACACTTTACCAAATGGACATCAAAAGTGCCTTTTTAAATGGTGAAATAGAGGAAGAAGTTTATGTTAAGCAACCACCTGGTTTTGTGAATCCTAAGAAACCTAATCATGTTTACAAGCTTCGAAAAGCTCTTTATGGTCTTAAGCAAGCCCCTCGTGCTTGGTATAAATGCTTAACGAAGTTTCTCATCGAAAAAGGTTTTGAAATTGGTAAAATTGATGCAACCTTGTTCACTAAGAGAGTCAATGGAGAATTATTTGTGTGCCAAATCTATGTGGATGATATTATCTTTGGTTCCACTAACCCTCAATTTAGTGAAAGATTTGGAAGATTGATGTCCGAGAAATATGAGATGTCTATGATATGTGAGCTGAAATTCTTTCTTGGATTGCAAATCAAGCAATCAAGAGAATGAACTTTCATCTCTCAAACTAACTATACCAAGGACTTAATCAAGAAGTTCAACATGCAGGACTGCCAAGGTATGAAAACTCCTATGCCCATTAGTGGACATGTTGACCTTACCAGAGAAGATGAACCAATTGATCAAAAAGTTTATCGATCTATGATTGGTTCATTATTATATCTATATGCATCTCGTCCTGATATTATGCTTAGTGTTTGCATGTGTGCTAGATATCAAGCCACACCTAAACAGTGTCATCTTTTGGCTGTGAAACGTATTGTGAGATACTTGTTACAAAAACCAAACTTTGGCATTTGGTATCCTAAGGGATCTTCTTTTAATCTTGTTGGTTATTCCGATTCGGACCATGTCGGTGACAAGGTTGATAGAAAATTCACCTCGGGTACTTGTCAATTTTTAGGTAGATCTCTTGTATCTTGGTCTTCCAAGAAACAAAACTCGGTATGTCTATCTACTGCCGAAGCTGAGTATATTGTTGCTGGATCTTGTTGTGCACAGTTACTATGGATGACACAAACTCTTAAGGATTATGGTATTCATGTTAAAAATGTTCCATTACTTTGTGACAATTAAAGTGCTATTAAAATTGGACATAATCCTATGCAACATTCTCGAACCAAGCATATTCAAGTTTGACATCATTTCATTCGTGATCATGTTGCCAAAGGAGATATCAATCTTAAGCATGTTCGTACTAACAAACAATTGGCCGATATCTTTACCAAGCCACTTGATGAGAAGACATTTTGTCATTTTAGGAGTGAGTTGAACATCATTGATGCTTCAAACTTGAGCTAGACTCACTTGGTTGCAAGCAAGGGAATGAGCTTTACTATTATCTCCATGTTCTCATAACTCATCATCATATTCCATGGAAACCTATGCTCCCTTGTATTGTATCTAAGCTTTTGTAGGTACTTGGAAGAACTTCATTCCACAAGATTGCCATCAACTTCAATCATAAGCAATCTTGTCATTACCAAGTATCCACAACCCCTCTTGATGATGGAAGGAAGAAGATAACAAAAACGTATCCTTAACATATACATGATCTTAGTTGCAAAACCTATAAGTGGTATCATGTCAATAGGATATATCCATTGTTCTTCCTTGCATGACTAACCTTTGTAGGTGACTAGTGTACTAGAACGAGAAGGATAGCTCTAAATTCAAGATGATCTTCATCGACCTCGAGCATCCTCAACCAGTTCACCTACGAGCAACGTCATCAACATCACTCAAAGTTATGTACTCATATCCTTGAAAAGGCTTTACTCCAAGTCATGGGCTAAAGCAACTCAAGTGATATGAAGACATCAAAATGCTTAATCGAAAAATGGTAACCCCATTTTGAGCTTAAACGATGAGTATGACCTATGATCAAGTATTCTTGCTTGGCTCCTAAGTCAATATACTCTAATATAGGTGACCTAGTCACCGCCCATCATTTAGTTAAGAATCTTGTGTGGTTTGCTCTCTTATTGTATGATCTCTCGTAACCACTCAAATCATATCTATTTGATGACCTCTGTAAATTTTTCGCATTTTCCTTTTTGAAAAAGTTTCACTTGTCTCTCTGAAAACAGAAACTTGGTTTTCCTTTCGGAGTCACTGATTTTGATAACTCGGCTCTATCGAACTTGCAGATAAGCTGCACTACACAATCTCGGTATCACTGATTTATCCATCTCGGAGTCACCGACTTTCTTTGTGTTCAGATGTTTTCTTGATATAGTTTATTTGTTTTTAGTTCTCATGGTAATCTTGTTCTTTCCATGATTCCTTCTAAAAAAATTAGGGTGAGAAGAACAAACAACTCTTAGGGGGAGAAATTCTTTATTCAAGGATCCCTAGCTCCAAGGAGAAGGAACCTCGAATTTGCCAAAGGGAGAGAACTTACATTCAATGAAAGACTAAGGGTTTAACCCTACTTTCATTGAACCCTACTTTCAATGACCCTTGATCTCCATGATCCCTTCCTTGTCAATGATCCATGTCACTACTCCCAAGAGTTTAACCTTTTTGGTATTTTATGCCAAAGGGGGAGAATATCAAAGCTTCATGCTAAAGGGAGAGTCACATGCTTATGCAAAGGGGGAGAAGAAAACTTCAAAGTTCACACTTATATGATCAAGGAGAAGAACAACAATGTAGGGGAGAAAAACCACGTTTGGAGGAAAGTCTCAAGTAAACAAAGTATTACTTTTCTCACCCTATCCAATCCCAATATCTACATGCTGAGATTCAGGGGGAGAGGATGTATTACCAAGTTGTGGAGCGTACTCTTTGAGTTCTATTGCTTTTGTCTAGTAGAATACTCTTGTGTTTCCCAACATTGTTTTCTCAAGTATCTCTCTACTATTAGAATGCTCAAGAACTCAAGGTAAGTATATGCATCATATATTTGATCAACATGATCTCTTGCTTCTTGCACACATTGTTTGGAAGAGTGAAGTCTTGATCAAGGATATACATTTCATTCACGTATATTGATGCATATAGCCAAGATACACATGACTCCTATATCCCTTTCATTCATATGTGTGTCAATGCATTCCAAAGCAACTATCCTTTAAAGGACTGCACACATTTAGGGGGAGAAAATCTTAGTCATGTGTTTCTCAAAGTCTTTATTGCATTCATGTAGATCTTTAATTGAAGCTTTGATTGTATGTTGTCATCAATTACTAAAAGGGGGAGATTGAAAGCACAACATGCTCCCTTGGTGGTTTTGATAATTCATGACAATATACATTGTCTCTTGGACTAACACTTCTATCTAGTATATTTCAGATATTAGTCCATGAAGAATTGAGTTGGCAAAAAGGGTTGAGGAGATCGTGGAATTACCCAAGATGCAAGGAAATAGGTTAGCCAAGCTTCAAGCAAGAGGACTCTACATTTTATATTTATGATAAATCACTTTGAGTCTATAGGAAAGCCAATACTATTAAAAGGGGGTAAAGTTTTGATGGTGAACAATATGCTCAAACGTGTACAAGTGACAGTCACCAAAACATCCACAAACTCTCCCACCAAAGTGTGTCCTAAGCCAAATACGCCAAATCACTGCAGGTGCGCTAAATCACATCCGTTTTCTCACAGAGACAGAAACATAGGCATCCAAGTGCAACCAACACATTCCTATCCCGGTGCCACCGAGTTCCAAACCCTAGACAGACTCAGCCAAACCCTAATACTTTGGTGCAGCCGACATTGCACTCGGTGCCACCGAGTTGGGTTGCCAACTTCCTGTTATGCAACTTCTCATTTTCGGTTCGACCAAGAATGGTGAATCGGCGTCACCGAGAGTGGTAAATCTGACCATTGGTCACCTTGTCGATGCAATCGAAAATTGTATATCGGTCCCTCCGAGATTCAAAAGTTGCCACTTTTGGTCACTTCGGTACCACCAAGATTTACACATCGGTGTCATCGAGACTGACTTATTGTGTGTAACGGTTGGATTTTTGGGGATGCCTATATATACCCCTTCACCACCACCCACTCGAAAGAGAAGCACTCGGAACTATTCCATACCTATCCTACTCAGTTTTCTGAGAGAGAACCACCTACCCTTGTGTTGAGGTCAAGATCTTCCACTCCAACCATATGGATCTTGATTTCTAGCCTCCCCAAGTTGCTTTCTACCAATCCCATCTCTTCTACCAAGCCAAATCTGTGTGAGAGAGATTGTGTGTTGAAGAGTCTACCATCTTGAAGCACAAGAGCAAGGAGTTCATCGTCATTACCGAGCCTACTACCTTTTGGAGGGTGGTGCCTCCTAGATTGGTTAGGTGTCGCTTGGGAGCCTCCTACTTCGTGTTGTGGAGTGAACCAAAAAGTTTGTAAGGGCAAGGAGAACACCTACTTCGTGAAGATCTACCCATAGTGAGGCTAGTCCTTCGTGGACGGAAGCCGCATGGAATAGTCAAGGTTGCTTCTTTGTGGAACCCTCCGTGGGTAGAGCCCTCCATGGACTCTCGCGACCATTACCCTCCATGGGTTGAAGACTCCATGAACATGGACGTACGATAGCACCACCTATCAGAACCACGAGAAAAATCCTTGTGTCTCCTATTGCGTTTGATCTTTCTATCCCATCTCTTTACTTACACGTGCAATGTCTCTACTTTCCGCTGCCATTCTTGTAGACATGCATGTGTAGGGCTGTTAGACTATCTAGACTTGTTAAAACTATTAAAATCTGCCAACCAAATGACTTGGGAAAAGGTTAGGTTTTAAATTTCTGCTCGTAGTCTATTCACCCCCCTCTAGACACGCCTCTCTCGATCCTACACCTTTCCTCTGTCTCTCTCCCTCACGCATCTCCCCTCTCTCTCAGGTACATCTACAATAGACCCATCATGGATGGCATCTTCAGGAGCTTCTGCTGCCTCTGCAGTTCGTATGCGTCGCCGTCCCGCTTCATCTCCGCCATGGTTCAGTGGGTCGCGCCTACTCACCTGGCAGCAGTGGCAGCGGCTACAAGTTTTCTCCACAGCTGTAGATCATCTCCAAGTCCTACAGCCTGGATCATCTCTGTCACCAACGCCTACAGCCTGGGTATGAAGTCTGAACCTCTCTTCTATACTCCATGTTTACTGAATTTCACTGAATTTACTGAATGTTCATGTTCATGTGAGATGTGAATCTCAAAAGTCTCCATAGTGTGGGTGTGTGTTCGAGTGTAGGAGTGCAAATGGGCACCTTGTAGGGTATTCTGTGACCCTCTTTATTTCAACTAAATGAACTGAATTTTCAGAAGTCACATAACTTTTGAAAATTTATTTTATTTGGTTAAACTAAGGAGGTTGAGAGGGTACTCTGAGGGTCACAAAGTTGCATCCCTACTCAAGTGACTATTCTGGTTCTAGATATAAATAGTATGTTGCAGTCTGATAACTGTATTGTAGATAACTATAAAACAAAACCTATTGCGTGTACTTCTATTGGGGAGTGTTTGTAGAGGTTATTATTCATGCATGTTTATGGTCAAATTAGAAATATATTCCAATGTGTCTTTATGTTTGGCATCCACCATTCACTGGCTTAGTGGCACATGACTATAAACCGATGGTCTGATGCTATTATCTCTGTGATTAGTTTTCCTGGGATAAAGCCTAGTTAGTAGTTAATGTGCTTCATCTTCATGTGTTGTCCATAATATTATAGTCTTCGCCTCTAGGATGTATCGAATGTTGTAGCCATACCCTCCTTACATCACAACTGGATAGCACAAACCTCATATATTTTTACGTCTAGTCCTTTCATGCCTGCTTGCTCTCACATCTATTGAAATGTACTTAATGGCTCACCACACCCCCTGATTACATGGTGCTTTTTCTGGCAGCAACAATGCAGTTGTGATGGAAACACCTTCTCAATGGATGGCATCGAGATGCAGATTGCAACCAACCATGTATGTATGGCTCTCATGTGATTGTTGTGCACAGTACTGAAGTTATGCTCATTGTTGTGCATAGTGGGGAGGGATATGGTTGGGATTAAGACCTGTGTTTATGTGTATTGAAAACTAATTTGCAAAGTTTGGTTGGGTGAAGTAGGCGTATGATGACACATTGCAAGGCAAAGTTTGGTGTTCTGTGACTATGTATGTTCACAACTTGACACTTGATATCAGGGAAGGCTTTGATAGTGTGGTGGTGGTTGTTGTTTTAATGGCTAGTTTTGCATGTCAACAAGAAGTATATATACAACTTGTACTATTCTATTTATGTTCTGATCCTGTAGAATATAAAGTTTAGAGTTGTGCTTTCTGAATGTTTTGGTGATTTTTTGCCTGTGCTTTAGCAAACTGAGCTAAGGGTGCTTGTACTCCCATTAATATAGGTAATCTGTAGCATAAAAGGTTTTTTTAGTTGTGCTGATTAGTGGATGGTTGTTTTTGTAGAACATTGAGGTTAACAAGCTTGTTAATGGTGCTCATCATTTTGGCATAACAAGCTCTCCCATTTTAATGTTTTTTGTCTAGGTTTTGCTGGCGAGATGCAGTAAATGCCGGGGGATTAATCTGATGCAGTAGATCCTAGGGGTATTACAGTGATGCAGTTGATCTTGAGGGGATTTATCCAATGTTGTAGATCCTGATAGGGATAAGTCTGATGGTTTGCATTTTGTTGTTTTTGGATTAAGTTCAGAGTACTAGGTTGTAGCATAGAATCACCCAATCTTTTGTTTGTTTTCAAGTAGTGGTATGTAGTGTTTTCTTTGCATGATTTACCCTTCAGACTGAACCCAAACCCCCTCTTATGTTTTACTGAACCCAAACCACTATTTATATTGTACTGAACCCAAACTAAAATTCTCTAAAATCAGTTGAATGTTTGTGAACTCAGTAGCATGGTTGTATTTTTGTTGTGGATCTGATCCGGTGCTTACAGTGCCTGAAGGTTACGATGCATTGCCTAAAATTAGATTTGCTTTTATTTTGTTTCTAACCATTTTGTTCTATAACTATAGATGCTTCATGTTTCGTCGCGAGCTTCAAGATGAAGAAGTCAGAAAAAGCTAATTTGGAGCTAGTTATTAGAGTAATGAAGCCCCTATTACTGATCCTATTTGCATGGGTAGGCCAATTAGATCAAACTGAAGCACAAACTTGGTTATGTGACAGATTTTACACTTGTAGAGGTGTTGTACTGTTATCACATTTGTATGTGTGTTATAAGATGTAACAAATTGATTCTTGCTGTTATGTGAAGTATTATGTCTGTTTTTCTTATCTGTTTTGATTTAAACATTGGTTGTTTATTCACTAGCATTTTGAAATCTCGAACCTGACCCTCCCAACAGGAACCCACAATCCAGAACCTGAAATTCAGGACCCACTTACTAGAACCTGACAATTGGGACCCATTTGAAAAAAAGGCCATGGCCCAAAAATTAAGAAAACTAAGTTGTTGGGCCTGGCCCATGAAGCCAACCAAAAAATGATAGATTTTTTTTTATAAAAAGGCTGAATTGTTGGGCTTGGTCCAACTAAAGTGTCGAATTGGACCGAGCCGATTCTTATCAATGACCAATCCAATTGGTCGTAATTTTGCCAGGTCAGCTTGCCACGTTGGATCCGACGTGGTGTGGGCAGACTTCTAACGACCAAAACAATTGATCATAAAACCTACAACCTTTCTTTGGTCGTAAATGTCTACGACCAATCCAGAAGAAAAGTCGTTAATTTTGATTAATGGCGCTCAACTTTTGACCAACTGTTTTGGTCGTAAAAAGGTCTTTAATGAAAAACAATGACCATTTGGTGACCAATATTGATGGTCGCAAGTTAGCTTATTTCTTGTAGTGAATACTGAACTTTACATTCATTGCTCCTAATTTCTGGAATAAGACAATCGCTTCGTCAGCAAAATTATTTCTACAAAGACCTCCAAGTATTATGCCGTATGTGGAAAAGGCCACTGTTGTTCCACTTTCGATCATCTCATGGAACATTTTCCTTGCAACAACAGTTCCTCGGGAACGGAACAACCCATCCAGTATGATGTTGTATGTAATAGTGTCAGGTTTAACTCCCTTACACAACATTTCTCGAAACAGAGTCAATCCATCACCGATTCTTCTATTTCTACAATAGCCATTAACAAGTGTATTGTAAGTAACAATATTAGGCTCAACACCAACTGATTCCATGACATTAAGCATTCCAAATGCTTTATCCAGCTTGCGGGCTAAGCAATATCCGTCGATCAGTGAATTAAATGTAATGACATTAGGCCTCTCACATATGCCTATAACCAAGTCAAAGACATCATGTGCATCCATGACCCTTCCTTCTTTGCACAAACTGTTTATTACTGAACTGAAGAACACAATGTTAGGACGAGGAATACCTTTGTTCACAATTTTGTAAACGAGCTCCTTCGCTTTGACCAAATCACCATTTAAACAAAAACCCTGAATTAGGGAGTTATAAACAGCTGCGTTCGGTTGAATTCCCATGGCAATCATCTGATTAAATTTTTCCATAGCATCGGTCAACCTCCCCATTCGAGAAAGTGCGGCTATTAGAGTGGAATAGGTGACTACATCAGGACTCACTCCTTTTTCCAACATGTCTGTAAATATCAGCATAGCTTCATCCATCATTACATGTTTAGCATATCCATTAATTAATATGTTGAAAACATGGCAATCGGCTGCAATACCATTGCTTTTCATTGAATTAAAGAGATCAATCATATCAGCAAATAATCCTTCACTAGCATACCCATGAAGCAAAGTAAAGTAAGAAATGATATCCGGTTTGTGGCCCTTGGCTGTCATGGCATCAAAAATTTCTGCAGCTTGTTTGCTTCTTCCATGCTTGCAAAGGGAGGCGAGGAATGAGTTGCGAGTAACAATATTTGGTATAAGACCCTTGCTTGTCATTTCTCTGGATAATTTAGCAGCCTCTTTCCACCGCCCAGATATGGAATATCCATGGATCATGCAATTATATGTCACTGTATTGGGTTGAGCACCTTTATCAACCATCTGACGAAGGAATAGCTCTGCCTTGTCCATTGCTCTGGTCTTGCACAACGCATCAATAATCGAGCTATATGTCACCACATTGGGCTCAACACCTTGCTGCATCATTCAATGGAATAGATTGCATGCCTTGCCTGTTTCTCCTTCCTTAAAGAAGCCATGGATGACCGTGCTATATGCCACCACGTCGGGGGAGCAGCCACCTCCTTTTCCCATCATCTGCAGCAGTTCGAGCCCCTGCTGGCTCATGCCATTGTCAATAATCTCTTCAGAACAGTGTTGTATAAGAAGGCATCAGGCACACAGCCGATCTCGGACATCCTATGAAGCAGCACGTTGACAGCCTCTTCCGTACGATTGGCATAGCAGAGGTACTTGAGGAAGGTAGTGGCGGTGATCTGGTCTGTCTTGAGGCCCTTCCTTAGGAAGCGGCCGAATAAGGCAAGCCCTATCTCCGAACGACGTGCACGGCAGCAGCAGTCCATGAGGATGTTGTAGGTGCAAACGGTGGGCACCGCCGCCTGCGGGCCGGCTTCTTCTCTGCACACACGGTTGAAGAGAGCAAGGGCAAGGGCGGGGTCATCTCTGATGCAGGCAGTGGAGGACGTAACACGGGCGAGGGCAGCAAGGAAAGTGTTCTGAGAGCGGATGGGGACCGGGGCGGCCGGCTGCAGCAATTCGTCGAACAAGCGGTGTGCATCGTCTCGGCTGAGCGTCCCGGCGCGCACGCGGGGAGGGGGGGGGGGGGGGGGGGGGGGGCAGGAGCGTGAGGGCGACGAGGTAAAGGTGGAGGTGGAGGAGGAGCAGCGGAGGACTCGGAGGAGGGAGCTCAGTGTGTTGGTAGAGCGGCGGGACATCGGCCAGGTAGAGGAGCGGTGGCGGAGAACAAACTTCAGCTAGGTGCAAAAGGAGGACCGGCCGCGGAGGCGGGAAATCGGCGAGGTAAAGGAGGACCGTCGACGAGGTGCAGGAGGAGCGGCGGCCGGCGAGTTCGTACGCAGTGGAGAGCTTTTTGGAGTACGAACCAAGTCGCAACGGATGGGCCGTGTTTTGCTGGTTTGTTTTAGTCGGCGTGATCTTCACAATCAAAATCTTCTGTCCTTGCTTGTGTTTGCTGAATAGGCCTATACAAGAAAGGAAAACGTTTAGAGACGGCAATGCCGGCCGAGCGTTCGGCCGGTCGCACTCAAACCGCGGGATCCATCGCCCCTTCCTTTCCTCTTCCATGCGCCTAGATGCGCAGCTTTCCGACCGCGCATTACGGCATCGTAGCTTTGACCGTCCGTTTCGCACCATCGATCGTCGCCGCGTCGTCGCAGCTCCGACCACCCGTCCCGCACCATCGGTTGCCGCCGCAACCCTCCTCTCCCACGGATCTTCCTTTCCACTGTCCTGTTTCTCTTTGATTACCATCGCTCGGGGATCGATTCCATAATTCTCGACGGCCATCTCTCATCAGAGATGAACACGACAGCGCGCGGCAGACAACCGACAGCATGCCCAAACGCTTGAACCGAGGTGCCCCGTGCTACAACCATGGTGACTGGGGAGCTGCCATCGTGACACTGGGACAACTGCAAATGGCGGTGCTTGTGCTACATTTATGGACGCAAAGGGCTACTACATCTAGTAGATAAAAACGCTTCAATCAGACTTTATAACACACAAAAAGTTATAACCATTTTAACAAAAGCTTCATCCCACAGACTGAATTTTTTTAGCCAGCACTACAAAAGCTTCAACCAAACTTCTTTGGAACACATGAAAAGTTGAAACCGTTTAAGAAAAAGCTTCACCCCGTAAATGAAAAAGCTTCAACCAGAGACCTCGCGACGACAATGACGATGATTTGCTGCAACCATATTTGGATTTTGCTACTACCATCGAAGAGTTTTTCTACTATCGTCAAATTTTTTTGCTACATACATTCAACGACGTTGACTGACTGGTGGTCGTTACCGATGCAATTCCGTGCAGCGAGCATCAACAGAGAGGGGCGGCGATGGAGCTACAACCGAAGGGGAGCTACAACCATCGCCGATGAGAGCTGTAGCTACAGGTGAAGCTGTTGCATGGGGTGAGGCGACGACGAGGACGACTGGTGAGGGTGAGGACCGGAGACAAGGATGACCAGAGAGGATGGGGACTGGCGGCGAGGACGGCCCGCAAGGGTGGGGACCGGCGATGAGGACGACCACTGGAGGGGGCTGGAGG
This sequence comes from Hordeum marinum, assembly GCA_022496015.1. Lineage (NCBI taxonomy): Eukaryota > Viridiplantae > Streptophyta > Magnoliopsida > Poales > Poaceae > Hordeum > Hordeum marinum. The sequence goes on along the minus strand of CM039672.1, from coordinate 37,790,433 downwards.
CACGAAGACGAGGACACTGAGTGGGAGCTGCGGATCTAGCCCGAGGAAAACGAAGCCAAGGATGAATCGTTTTTTTTTTTTTGCCTAGATCCAATGGTTACGCGGCTCGCATCCAACGTGTGGGGCGTGACCGGCCTAGAAGTCGCCTATAAAAAATGTGTGTTGCAAAACATACTTTGTGAATCGTCCAAACATCCATTTTGATTGATTTTCTCACGTATCCGAAAACCACGGCGCAAAAATTAAACCCAGATTTGTACCTGGTCGGATCCAAACCAGAGCGCTGCGGTTTTCCTAATACGTGATGAAATTAGCAAACCGGGTGTTCAAATGATTCAACTAGTTTCATCTTTCACTAGAAGGGTTAGGCGCGCCTTACCGCGTCGTTGATGCTATTGTGTTTGTTTTCCTCTATTTTAAAATATATGGTGTATTTGTTTTTTGAAAACTAAAATCTCTATTAAGTTTGATTAAATATGTAAAGAAATATATCAATATTCATAATATAACATTGGATTCATCATGAAATAAATTTTCATATTTTATATTTAAACTACATCCCTCATAACGTAATATAAGAAACTTTTTGACATGGTCTATGTAAAAGATTCATCAATTTATAAGAAATAAGTCATCTTGATTTTTTAGACTTAGAAATTAATGCGAAACAAATCCCAATTGAAGGAAAGGAGTGGGAAAACTAATGAGGGAACATGCCCATTTAGATATTCCAAGTATACTAGTAGAATGTCCGTACGTTTGTCACGGGCTCTTGAAATATTTTATAAGTTATATAAATACAATGCATGTTAATTTTCACACATAGAGACAATATAACATTGACACAATTAATTAACAATTAAAGTTCAATTCACTTCCAATGTAAACAGATAATAAAAAAACAAATTGACGACGTGTTCGTGTAACGAATTGGACGATGATTCAACTAAAAATCCATTATAAATTATTAAGATATACTCGATGCGCTTAATAAATTCTCGCACAATAACAGGAAGATTGTCTTTAGCTTCATTCTCACGATGTTTTAGCAAGTATAATAAAAAAATGGTTCCCCGACTCATACCCATCCCTCACAATTAATATATGTAGTTAGCACTAATATTTCACGTCGAATGTCTTAAAATGTGTAACGGATAATACCCACCATGCAAACCGGCTTGACCACTTTACCGTTCCACTAAAGCATAAAATGAAAAACAAAATAGCCAGACACATCCCTGGAATTTCCTAAATCAATACTATATAAAATAGAGTGATAACAGAAATACGTGTTTGTATTATGAATTTATTATCTGTGTGTGGTCGTTGGAATACCAAACGGAAATGAAGTTGCCATTTAGATATACCGAAATTCCAGTCGGGTTGCTTTATTTTGAGTGCATCTTGGAATTCTTCGCAAAACTTCTTAACTTGGTTACATGCCTCAAATTTTTATTCTCTGGTGATTGTAATGTATGAATAGGGTCCATAATGTGTACACGACGTGCCTCTTTATCGATGGCATACAAGATGTATCGACCGATGTATGTATACAGAAGATCAATCTACAACTGGTAGGAATTAGCAACAACAATAAACCATAACAATAATAGAAAAAATACATTACTTACCATGTTGCATGATGAGATGTTGTTTATCCCAGGCTAGCGATCAAACAATGTTCCCAATGTCTGAATAGTTTCCTTTTCACAGAACTTTTGATCTCATGTTGACTCTAGCATCATGGATTGGGTCAAAAAGAATTATTGTTTCACCATGTTGACACTAACGGCACTAGAAAAAGAATTATAATAATTTACACAAAACGTAGATCCATGCAGTGTATAGGAGGGTCTGTGTATAATACTCCCTAGTATCATGCGAGTATACACACAACAATGTTAAAACAATTAGTGTCCATACTTTGCTCCATGTTAAGTATGCCCTGAATTGTTTTGAGAGTTAAGCACATTGGATCGAGTGTCGAGGTTCAGACCCATTCCTTCGTACAAAGTGGATGGTAATAATAATAATAATAATATATACTTTTCTATTACATAATTATAAATACAAAAGATGCTATTCTACATGCCACATGATGGTCCTTTATAGCCATTACACTATTACATTTCTATAGTTACAAGTGAAAACTGAAAACTATGTTTGCCAAACTAACTTTTGAACATAAAATCAACTAAGTTTGCCAAACTAACTTACATGTACACCATCTGCCTTTTTCCGACATTGAAAAATAAACAGAACTCACGTGAATGACAAATAAAACTCTCAAAGATTTATTGCTGCAAACCTATGGGGACAAAGACCATCGGATCATATTGAGGACAATCAGAGTCAGCATACAAACGGTGACAATCAAAAAAATTTAGAATGACCTATTAATGCATGGCTACTTCCTTCCCTTGGTGCAATATTTTTTTGGGGAAGTAAACGGTAGACCATTATCTACCTTATGCATTCAAAACGAGTCGCGGTTCGGATGACCAGTAGTCAATTATAGGTATGAGTTTGGGTGAAAGCTAAGAGCTTCTCCCCTTTGTAACAGAGAAATGATATGAAAGAAAGAAAGAGATACTGTTAGGCTGAAAGCCTAGAGGAAATCAACTGCTTAGTCCATCAGCCCACAAGAGGAGCGTCTCCTTGTCGATTTGCTACCTCGTACGGTTACTCCAAAGTTTTAGTAATGCTACAGTATTGTATAGATAGCATTGCAGATGACCAAAGCTTGTTGTTGAAAGTTTGGTCATTCCTTGCATTCCATGAAGCAACAGTGAAGGTAGCCAAGAGCACACAACAGAGGCGATCAAAGGTGTTTTGCTGAGCAATAACATCAACAAATTCAGAAAAAATTGCAGCATTGGTGTCCATGTTTGTGATGCCAAACTTCGACCATAGCCCATAGCTTAACTAACACCCCAAAATGCCCTTAGTGCAATATATCGGCAAAGAAAAAAATCTAACAAATAAACATGCATTACATGGTACATGAGTTATTTTAACTTCCTCTCCCAAATCACAAAACAAAATAATAGTATTTTATTATGAAACAAAGTACATACATAAACAACTTCGATTTCTCTAAGTATAATGAATGACATCCTTCAAACAAATCTAATTATATGATTGATAGTGCACATGAATTATGTATAGTATATATGATCAAAGGTGCATATGAATTATGTATAATATAGTCTGTCATTAGTTGTTCTCTACTCCTTTCTTCGTCTCCAACACCAAACCTAACCATACCTAAGATGTTACAGTCCTATCACAAGATCGATAAACAATAGAACCGTCAATAGCATACATATGCGGACATACAAAATAACAAGAATCCTAACATAATGAGATGTGATGTCACTGAGCCCGCTGTGTGCTAATTGCAATCAACCCATTCAAGCACGCTTTACCAAGATACTGTGTATTTCATGCATAGAAAGGAACTAAGTGGTTAGTGAGCAAGTATAGAAGCCTTGTAAAGAAGGCATTTGACAACCATAGATTTAGCTATACTGGTGCCATACTAAAGGAAATATATTGCAAGGAAACTATGGAAACCATAAATTATGTAGCCTAAATTATATTGCAACCATAAATGTCATCTAAGGTAATTTATGAGGGCTTTAGAATTTGGGAAGTGGACGGTAGCATGGAAATTCGTTTTCTGGGCATTACCAAAAATGTTACATATGCAGTGCACTATTTTTTTCTACAACATCCATTTATTTATTTTTATCATGTGGTTATCTATAGAAACCCTCCAAGTGAAAATTTGATTTTGTTAGGTACTACAGCAAACAAAATATTCTTCCAAATTAGTCTAAAGGTTCAGAATTCCATCTCCCTTCTACTTGATTTCCTTCATACTGAATATTACAAGTATATAAATGGATCAACCTGAGAAGCTTACCTTCATGAGTAAAAAGCCAAGTATAATCAAACATTTCCTGCAAGCAACAACGGAATTAATAGGGTATTTGAGTATGGCACTTCATGGACAATAAAGAATAAGAGGACCCATGCTTTATGTTTGGCTACATATCTTTAGTTCCTGCATACAATATATAATGATTTGGCAAGGACTAGTAGGATAGCGAAATTTCAGTGATTATGCCAGACCTAATTAGCCAGATCAATAAACCTATGATTTGACCAATTCTAATGAACAAGGGCTAGGGTTGCCATGTGTGCACATTAAACTATAGTCATAGTTTTATCTAATTTCGATTAGGCTACATAATTATCTAATTTCTAAATCCATGTGATTTTCGTTGCTCGGTTTAACTGGTCTTGTTTATGATTTTATCCATTATTCCTTGAAACTAAGGTAGATGAAACCAGACATACCTCCATTGCTTACCCTTCTGGACGATGGCCTTATCTGCCTCCTACACAAATCGAAGGAAGCAAATCTGATCAAACCAAACTCATCCAGATATGAATAAAACATATTTGACACCAACACCCCCGTCCATGGTCTACCTGGAGAGGGATGCGAACGGGCGGAGAGAGACGTGGTGGAGATGGACGCAGTCGAGAGGCGTGACGTTGAGGCCTGGTGGTGGCCGCCTTCCATGATTGCTGTAGCAGGCGGAAGGGGGACCCTCAGGCATGGAGGAGGGCTATCACATGACCTATCCACCTCGAGGATAATAGCAAGTAAGAGTGTCCGTCGTCCAGTAGGTCCGCAGCGGCACGACAGGCACCTCGCGGGATGTCCATTACCCTTGCCTCTCTGTAACTATTCTACGGGTCCCCTGCTGCACTTAACCTCGCAAGGATGGATATTCATTGAGCGGACGAAACCGGCGGAGGCGAGGAAGGAGAAGTCGTGGTGGGATAAAGCCTATCATCAGGCTAAGAGAGAGAGAGAGAGAATGAGAGGTGCGAGAGTAGATTAGGAAAGGGAATAGTGGAGTGTTGTTTTTTTCTTTTCTCTAGCTTTGGTCACGGTTCGGTAAAACAATCGGTGGGAATGTATGAAAAAAATAAAAATGGTGGGAGGAGATGCGATTGCAATAGGGGTGGGCGGAGACGAAATTTAACTGGACGGAAAAAACGTCAATGCTATTGTACCAACTGAGCTTTTAGGAGTAAAGATTTTGGAAGGTTATTAAGAAAAATCTTCACTCTGATTTTTAGGAAGGTGATCTCACATATATGGATGGTTTTTCATTTTTAGTTACTTAATTTACTTGTCACTTTCCAAAGCAAGCACGAAAAAAATAAAAGAGCAATCAGACGAATCGATTCGGTTTTTAGTGGGAGGGGAAATCGGAAGAGATGGTGGGAAGTGAGGCAAAACATTCCTTAAAATCCCTTATTTTTTTGCTGAAAATCTGTTATTTGTTTCCCGAAACAAATTTCATTAATGAAACTGATCGGTTGATTTAGATAAGTTAGGAAAGTTAGTGTCAAATATGTTATTTATTCCTCAAAAATCGGTTATTTGTTTCGTGAAAATCTGTTATTTGTTTCCTTAAACAAATTGCACTAATTAGATGAATTGATTGATTTGAATAACTCAATAAGATAGTTAGATCTATGATCTGTTATACGTTAGGAAAGTGTTCGTTTGTAATAAAAGAATGGAGAGAAAAATAAACCGATGAAGCAGGATGGGAGGGGGTGGTGGGAGGGAGACGGAATTAAACCGGTTGAAAATAAACCTGGAAGCTATTCTACCAAGTGAGCAATTAGGAGTAGAGATTAACCATTTAAACCTACCCCCTATTAAATATAATGTGTATCAACTTTTGCAAGTTAAATATTTCTATATTTGACCAGTTTATTAAGAAGTGTATCGACATCTGTAACATCAATAAAAATATGAAATCTCATTTAATGATTTATCCAATGATACAAGATTTGATATTGTAGATGTAATCAATGTTTTTCTCAATAAGATTTGTCAAACTTAGATAAGATTAACTTTTGAAAGAAAGAAAAAAAGACAATACACATTGTATTTTAAAATGGATAGAGTACGAGTTTAAGATGTAAGGGCATCTCTAAGGCCAAACATCAAATGACATCCCCATATTTCATGTCCGCACACATGGCTAATTTTTTAGTGAAAAACAAATGCCCAATGGCATCCCCATTCAGCCTCCCCCATTTGCCTAGTCTGCATTCTCCCCATTTTAAACCAAACTTGAACACTTGAAAGTGAAAGCACATTTGCTCCCTTGATGGTTTTGGTAATTTATAACAACATATATGTCATTGAACTAATGTTTTCACCAAGTATATTTAAGGAAATGTTCAATGATGGGTTGAAAAAAAGATTGTGGAATACCCCAAGATGCAAGGAAATAGGTTGGCAAAGCTTCAATCAAGAGGAATCTACATTTAACATTTGTGAGAAATCACTTTGAGTCCATAGGAAAGCCAATACTATTAAAAGGGGGTAAGGTTTTGTTGGTGAACAAAATGCTCATACATGCACAAGTGATAGTCACCAAAAGCATCCACAAACTCTCCCACCAAAGTTTGTCCAAATCCAAATACTCAAAATCGATGCAACCAATATTCTACACTCAGTGCCACCGATTCCAAACCCTAGACACACGTAGCCAAACCATAGCTTTTCGGTGCAGCCGATACTACATTCGCTGCCACCGAGTTGGGCTGCCAACTTTCTGTTACGCAAGTTCATAGTTTCGGTCCCTCCGAGATTGTTGGATCGGCGTCATCGAGATTGGGCATTCTTACTGTTGGTCACCTTATCGGTGCAAGCGAGATTCCTATATCGATCTCACCGAGATTCAAAAGTTGCTAATTTAAGTCACTTTAGTACCACCGAGATTAACACATCGGTGTCACCGAGTCTGACTTATTGTGTGTAGCGGTTGGATTTTTGGGGATGCCTATATATACCCCTATACCACCACCTACTCGAAAGAGAAGCACTCAGAACTATTCCATACCTATCCTATCAGTTTTCTGGGAGAGAACCACCTACCCTTGTGTTGAGGTCTAGATCTTTCACTCCAGCCATATGGATCTTGATTTCTAGCATCCCCAAGTTGCTTTCCACCAATCCCATCTCTTCTACCAAGCCATATCTGTGAGAGAGTGATTGTGTGTTGAGGAGTCTATCATCTTGAAGCATAAGAGCAAGGAGTTCATCGTCATTACCGAGCCTATTACCTTTTGGAGGGTGGTGCCTCCTAGATTGGTTAGGTGTTTCTTGGGAGCCTCCTACTTCGTGTTGTGGAGTGAACCAAGAAGTTTGTAAGGGCAAGGAGATCGCCTACTTCGTGATGATCTACCCCGAGTAAGGCTAGTCCTCCATGGACGTAGGCCGTCATGGTATAGTCAAGGTTGCTTCTTCGTGGAACCCTCCATGGGTAGAGCCCTCCGTGGACTCTCGCGGTCGTTACCCTCCGTGGGTTGAAGACTCCATGAACATGGATGTACGATAGCGCCACATATCGGAACCACGCGAAAAATCATCATGTCACCAATTGCGTTTGATCTTCCTACCCTCGCTTTACTTACATGTGCAATGTCTTTACTTCCTGCTGCTATACTCTTAGAGATGCATGTGTAGGGTGTACTTGAAACACTGAATGCTAAAATCTACGAAAAATTAAAATTGGGAAAAAGTAGATTTTATTTGGTCAAGTAGTCTAATCACCCCCCTCTAGCACTACTTTCGGTCCTACAAGTGGTATCAGAGCTTTGGTCTCCATTGCATTGGTCTCACAACCTAGGAGAAGTATGGTATCTAGTGAGGGAAATTATCATCGTAGAGGTCCGTACTTTGATGGCACAAATTTTGCTAGTTCGAAGCACAAAATGAAAATGCATTTGCTTGGTCATAACCCCGCCGTTTGGGCTGTTATTCATGTTGTCAAGGTGAATGCTTTGCAGAAGGAAGGGAACCCCATCGTGAAGCGACTGTAGATGAATTGAAGATGTTGCAACTCAATGCTCAAGAATGTGACATTCTCTTCAACTGCCTATGCCCCGAAGAATTCATCAAAATCAGCCGTCTTGAGAATGCAAAAGAGATTTGGGATACTTTGATTGATATGCATGAAGGTACAAAATCTATGAGAGAATCAAAGTTGGATGTTCTTCAAAGTCAACTTGACAAGTTCAAGAGGAAGGATGGTGAAGGAGTCGCTGAGATGTACTCTAGGCTAGATCTCATCACAAATGAGATTGCCGGCTTAGGAAGCACAAGAAATGACTAAAAAATTCATCATCAAGAAGATACTTCGAGCTTTGGATGATCGATATGACACCGTTTGCACATTGATCCAAATGATGCCCAACTACAAAGATCTCAAGCCAACGGAAGTGATTGGAAGAATTGTTGCTCATGAGATGACACTCAAAGACAAGGAAGCGCTTCACCACAAGTCTAGCGGTGCTTACAAAGCCACAACTGATGCTCTCGCTACCTCAAGTGACAACCTTGTCACAAATGAAGAGATAAGCCTCATGATCAATAAATTCAACAAGTTCTACAAGAAGAAGCAAAGATCGAATCTCCAACTCAAGATATGAAGAGAAGCATTCGTCAAGTTGTGACCGAAACTGCTACAATTGTGGGAAGCCCAGACACTAATCCAATGAGTGTATGGCTCCTTACAAACGGAAAGAAGAGTCGCCAAGAAGACGAAGCTCAAGAGACGAGTCACCTTGAAGAGAGAGAATGAGTAGATATGATCGTTATGAACGAATACCCTCAAGGAGAAGTAGGGACTCGGAAAAGAAGGACAAGTACACCAAGAACTACTCAAGAAGGAAACATCAAGCTCATGTTGGTGAATGGGTTTCCGGCTCCGACACTGACAACCACTCCGAGAGAAGCTATCACTCCAACTCCAACTATAGTCAAGATGAAGGTGTTGCCGGAATTGCTATAGTGACTACCAAATCCTATGATATAATTGATTCACCAAATGAAGGGAGTAGAAGTTGCTTCATTGCTAAAGGCCCCAAGGTATCACACCCCGAGTATCTTGATTTCAATAGTGATGAAGATGACTTGCTATTTGACAAATCAGTAATGATAGTCAAAATAAAGTTACTAGTACTCACTCTAGTGTAGATAAGTCATGTGATGATGATAAGTTGTAAATAGAATGACTAACTCAAGAACTAAAAACTCTTAAGTTAGCTCACGAGTCAACTCTAGAAAATCATAGAGAGCTTGTAAGGGCACATGAGAAGCTATGCTTCGAGAAGCTCAATTTAGAGCAAGAGCATGAGTTCCTTAAAGCTATCAATGACGATCCTTACTCTTATCTAGCAAAGCGACTTCTCTTGATATGAGGTGAACAAGGAGTAGCATGGACCTAAGCTTAGGGATGCCCAAGGCACCCCCAAGGTAATATCCAAGGAAGACTCAAGCATCTAAGCTCGGGGATGCCCCGGAAGGCATTGATACGTCTCCAACGTATCTATAATTTTTTATTGTTCCATGCTATTATATTATCAGTTTTGGATGTTTTATATGCATTAATATGCTATTTTATATAATTTTTGGGACTAACCTATTAATCTAGAGCCTAGTGCCAGTTTTTGTTTTCCCCTTGTTTTTGAGTATTGTAGATAAGGAATATTAAACGGAGTCCAAACGGAATAAAATCTTCGGAATAATTTTTCTTGGACCAGAAGCAACCCAGAAGAATTGGAGATGAAGTCGGGAGAGCCACCGTGTGGCCACAAGCCATAGGGGGGCGCCCTGGGGGTAGGGCGCACCCTTGGCTTGTGGGCCCACGACAGCTCCCCTAACCCTATTTCTCGGCCTATAAATTCACAAATATTCCCTGTATACCAGAGATAGCCACAAAAACACTTTTCCGCCGCCAGGAGCCTCAGTTCCCGTGAGATCCAATCTTGGAGCCTTTTCTGGTAATATGCCCGAGCGGGATTCAATCACGGAGGGCATCTACATCAACTAAATTGCCCCTCCAATGATGCGTGAGTAGTTCACCACAGACCTTCGGGTCCATAGCTAGTAGCTAGATGGCTTCTTATCTCTCTTTGCTCTTTAATACCATGTTCTTCATGATCTTCATGGAGATCTATCCGATGTAATACTCTTTTACGGTGTGTTTGTCGAGATCTGATGAATTGTGGGTTTATGTTCAGATTATCTATGAATATTATTTGAGTCTTTTCTGAATTCTTCTATGCATGATTTCATATCTTTGCAAGTCTCTTCAAGTTATTGGTTTGGTTTGGCCAACTAGATTGGTAATTCTTGCAATGGGAGAAGTGCTTAGTTTTGGGTTCAATCTTTCGATGTCCTCACCCAGTGACATAGTAGGGGTAGCGAGGCACGTATTGTATTGTTGCCATCAAGGATAAAAAGATGGGTTTTTCATCATATTGCTTGAGTTTATCCCTCTACATCGTGTCATCTTACCTAATGCGTTACTCTGTTCTTCATGAACTTAATACTCTAGATGCAGGCAGGAGTCGGTCGATGTGTGGAGTAATAGTAGTAGATGCAGAATCGTTTCGGTCTACTTGACACGGACATGATGCCTATATGCATAATCATTGCCTTGGATATCTCCATAATTATTCTCTTTTCTATCAATTTCTCGACAGTAATTTGTTCACCCATCGTAATACTTGCCATCATGAGAGAAGCCTCTAGTGAAACCTATGCCCCCCGGGTCTACTTTCCATAATATATTTTCAGATCTATAAACCAAAAATACCAAAAATACGTTGCTGAAATCTATTTACCTTTTACTTTCTGTTCTCGTTTACATCTATCTCAATTGGATCTTATCCTTGCAAATAACCGTGAAGGTATTGACAACCCCTTTATCGCGTTGGGTGCAAGAGTTTGATTGTTTGTGTAGGTGCATCCATTGGTAACTTGCTTGTTCCTCCTACTGGATTGATACCTTGGTTCTCAACAATTGAGGTAAATACTTATCTACTTCGCTGCATCGCCCTTTCCTCTTCAAGGGAAAACCAATGCAAGCTCAAGAGGAAGAAAGAAGGATTTCTGGCGCCGTTGCCGGGGAGGAAACATATCAAGTCAAGACAAGATCTACATCAAGCCTACCAAGTACCCATAACAAACTCATATCTTGCATTTACATTATTTGCCATTTGCCTCTCATTTTCCTCTCCCCCACTTCTAAAATGATTTTTAGAAAATACCAAAAAGATTTGCCTTTTTGTTCGCCCTTCTATCGTTTGCTTGTGTTGCCATGTGCCTTATGTTTGCTTGCATATTTGCTTGCTAAAAATCTATTGATATGGATCCTCATCCACTTTCTAATCTTTTTAAAAGATTAAATTAGATGAACCAATTGCTAGTGAGTTGAGTGCACTTGATTATCTCTATGAAGTTTTGTTTGAAAATCATGAATCTGGAATTTTTGATGAAGTGTTGAAAGAAGAAATTTGTAAGGAGATTCATAATAGTTCCTTGAATGAAAAGCATGATTGCCATGTTGTTAGTATGAATTCTATGAATATCCATGATGCTAATGATATGCAAAATCATAAGCTTGGGGATGCTATGCCTGATGAATATGATATTCTTTGTTCCCCAAGTTTGTATTATGACATGTATGCTATAATTGATCGTGAAAAGAATGCTTTATGTGATAGTTATATTGTGAGATTACTTCATGATGCTACTGAAAATTACTATGAGGGAGAACATATGCTTGTAGGAATTGCTATAATATCAAGTTTCCTCTCTATGTGTTCAAAGATTTGAAGTTATGCTTGTTTTGCCTTCCTATGCTAGTTGATTCTTGCTCCCATAAATTATTTGCTCACAAAATCCCTATGCATAGGAAGTGGGTTAGACTTATATGTGTTTTTTATGAGATTCATGATGCTCTCTTACATGTTTCAAATACTACTATTTATGTGAGCATCATTGAAATCATTATGCCTAGCTAGGGGCGTTAAACAATAGCGTTTGTTGGGAGGCAAACCAATTCTATTTTTGTGTTCTGTTTTTGTTTCTAGTTTTGAGTGTTTCTCACATTATTACTTCTGTAGTAATTGTGTTCTGGTGTTTTGATTAGTGTTTGAGCCAGGTAAAACCTTTGGGGTGATCTATGGTAGTTGTTGATTTGATCTTGCTGAAAAACAGAAACTTTTGTGCTCAGTCCAGGAATTTGCTAAAAAATTTAGAGTGTCGAATGAGTCTGAAATTTGAACACAAGATTTATATATACATGGACCATGTTTTCCTAAGTTTAAGAATTGTTAGAGTTACATAAGTATACGAAGTTTTCAGATTGCTATAGACTGTTCTGTTTTTGACAGATTCTGTTTCCTTTGAGTTCTTTGCCTATTGTGATGAAGCTTTGGGTTGTATCATGGGGTAAGAACCATGGAGAAGTTAGAATACAGTAGTTATTACACAAATATAAATAAATAATGAGTTCAAAACAGTACCTAAGTGGTGATTTATTTTTCTTATACTAACGGATCTCATGAGTTTTCTGTTAAGTTTTGTGTTGTGAAGTTTTCAAGTTTTCGGTGAAGATTTGATGACCTATGGAATAAAGAGTGGCAAGAGCCTAAGATTGGGGATACCCAAGGCACCCCAAGCCATATTCAAGGATACCAAAAAGCCTAAGCTTGGGGATGGCCTGGAAGGCATCCCCTCTTTCATCTTCAATCCATCGGTAAATTTACTTGAGGCTATATTTTTATTCACCACATGATATGTGTTTTGCTTGGAGCGTCATGTATGATATGAGTATTTTATTTTTAGTTTGCCACAATTATCCTTAATGCACACATATTTTTGAGAGGGACATGCTGAATCGTGAATTTATTAGAATACTCTATGTTCTTCACTTATATCTTTTGAGCTAGGCAATGTTGCTCCACTGCTTCACTTATATCTTTTTTGAGCATGGTGGTGTTATATTTTATAGAAATTTTTGAACTCTCGTACCTCACTTATATTATTTTGAGATTTTCTTAAAAACAGCATGGTAATTTGTTTATATTATGATTTTATTCCTAATATAATGGGCGTCCAAGAGGGATATAAGAAAAACTTTCATATTAAGTGCATTGAATACTATGCAAAGTTTGATTCCTTGCATATAGTTTTGGGATAATAGAGATGGTAATATGAGAGTCATTCTAGTGAGTAGTTGTGAATTGGAAGAGATACTTGTGTTGAAGTTTGAGATTCCTGTAGCATGCACATATGATGAACCGTTATGTAACGAAGTGGGAGCATGATTTTTTTAATGATTGTCAACCTTTGTGTGAGGGTTGGGAGGGGGCGATGGTTAACTCCTACCAACCTCTACCCTAGGAGCATGAGTATAATGCTTTGTTTGATAACTAATTGACTTTTTCAATAAGTATGTGAGTTCTTTATGACTAATGTTGAGTCCATGGATTATACGCACTCTCACCCTCCCACCTTCGTTAGCCTCTCTAGTACCGCACAACTTTTGCTGGTACATCAAACCCAGCTTCCTCAAAACAGCCACCATATATTTTCCTAAAAACATCCAACATACCTACCTATTATGGAATTTCCATAGCCATTCCGAGATACATTGCCATGCAACTTCCACCATTCCGTTTTTCATGACATGCACCATCACTTTCATCCTGCATATAGAGACATATTTCATTCTAGGTATCGAGTTGTAATTTAATTTTTGAGTTGTAAGTAAATAAAAGTGTGATGATTTTCATTATTAGAGCATTGTCCCATGTGAGAAAATGATGATGGAAGCCATGACTCCCTCACAAGTTGGGATGAGTATCCGGACTTTAGAAAAAAATAAAAGAGGCCAGCGAAGCCCAAATAAATAAAAAAGAGGCCAAAGATGCCCACCAAAAAAATAAAAACAATAAAAATAAATGAGATAAATAGAGAAGGGACAATTCCTACTATCTTTTCCACACTTGTGTTTCAAAGTAACACCATGATCTTCATGATAGAGAGTCTCCTATTTTGTCAGTTTCATATAACTAGTGGAATTTCTTCTTGCATGACTACTTAATTTTCTTCTTGAGCTTTGATACAGTTATAGCTCTAAGTGCTTTGTTGCATGGCAATACCTACTCACTCACATTAATATCTATCGATGGGCATCTCCATAGCCCGTTGATACGCCTAGTTGATGTGATACTATCTTCTCCCTTTTTCCTTGCAACCTCCACCATATTCTATTCCACCTATAGTGTTATATCCATGGCTCACGCTCATGTATTGCGAGAGTTGAAAAGGTTGGAGAACACCAAAAGTGTGAAACAATTGCTTGACTTGTTCATCGGGGTTGTGCATGATTTAGATACTTTGTGTGGGGAAGATGGAGCATAGCCACACCATATGATTTTTTAGGGATAACTTTCTAAGGCCATGTTATTTCGAAAGGACACATTTGCCTTGTTGCTGTGCTCGAAGTATTACTGTTTCTATGTCAATATTAGACTATTGTTTTGAATCTTATGGATCTGCATATTCATGCCACAATAAAGAATATTACATGGATAATTATGTTAGGTAGCATTCCACATCAAAAATTCTGTTTTTATCATTTACCTACTCGAGGACGAGCAGGAATTAAGTTTGGGGATGCTTGATACGTCTCCAATGTATCTATAATTTTTGACTGTTCCATGCTATTATATTGTCTATTTTGGATGTTTTATATGCATTAATATGCTATTTTATATTAGTTTTGGGACTAACCTATTAATCTAGAGCCTAGTGCCAGTTTCTGTTTTTTCCTTGTTTTTGAGTATTGTAGATAAGGAATATTAAACGGAGTCCAAACAGAATAAAATCTTCGAAATAATTTTTCTTGGACCAGAAGCAACCCAGAAGACTTGGAGATGAAGTCGGGAGAGCCGCCGTGTGGCCACAAGCCACGGGGGCACGCCCAGGGGGGTAGGGCGCGGCCCCTCGCTTGTGGGCCCACGACAGCTCCCCTAACCCTATTTCTCGGCCTATAAATTCACAAATATTCCCAGTATACCATAGAGAGCCACGAAAACACTTTTGCGCTGCCAGGAGCCTCGGTTCCCGTGAGATCCAATCTTGGAGCCTTTTCTGGTAATCTGCCAGAGGGGGGATTCGATCACGGAGGGCATCTAAATTAACTCCATTGCCCCTCCGATGATGCGTGAGTAGTTCACCATAGACCTTCGGGTCCATATCTAGTAGCTAGATGGCTTCTTCTCTCTCTTTGCTCTTCAATACCATGTTCTTCATGATCTTCATGGAGATCTATCCGATGTAATACTCTTTTGCGGTGTGTTTGCCGAGATCCGATGAATTGTGGGTTTATGTTCAGATTATCTATGAATATTATTTGAGTCTTTTCTGAATTCTTCTATGCATGATTTCATATCTTTGCAAGTCTCTTCAAGTTATTGGTTAGGTTTGGCCAACTAGATTGGTAATTCTTGCAATGGGAGAAGTGTTTAGTTTTGGGTTCAATCTTGCGATGTCCTCACCTAGTGACATAGTAGGGATAGCGAAGCACGTATTGTATTGTTTCCATCAAGGATAAAAAGATGGGGTTTTAATCATATTGCTTGAGTTTATCCCTCTACATCATGTCATCTTATCTAATGTGTTACTCTGTTCTTCATGAACTTAATACTCTAGATGCAGGCAGGAGTCGGTCGATGTGTGGAGTAATAGTAGTAGATGCAGAATCGTTTCGGTCTAATTGATACGGACGTGATGCCTATATGAATAATCATTGCCTTGGATATCTCCATAATTATTCTCTTTTCTATCAATTGCTTGACAGTAATTTGTTCACCCACCGTAATAATTGCCATCATGAGAGAAGCCTCTAGTGAAACCTATGGCCCCTGGGTCTACTTTCCATAATATATTTTCAGATCTATAAACTAAAAATACCAAAAATACTTTTATGCAATTTATTTACCTTTTACTTTCCGTTCTCTTACATCTATCTCTATCGGATCTAGTCCTTGCAAATAACCGTGAAGGGATTGACGACCCTTTTATCTCGTTGGGTGCAAGAGTTTGATTGTTTGTGTTGGTGCATCGATTGGTAACTTGCTTGTTCCTTCTACTAGATTGATATCATGGTTCTCAACGATTGAGGGAAATACTTATCTACTTCACTACATCACTCTTTCCTCTTCAAGGGAAAACCAACGCAAGCTCAAGAGGTACCAGGCATCCCCTCCTTCGTCTCCAACATTATCGGTACATCTTACTTAGAGCTATATTTTTATTCGTCACATGATATGTGTTTTGCTTGAAGCATCATTATAATTTTTTTCTATACTAGGTGTTATTTATAATCTTGTTTTTCAATAAAAAGTTCCAATAAATGCCTCTTAGGATGCTTGAGCTACATGTTTGATATGTGCTGTGTAAAAACAGAAATTTTTGCTGTAGTGTTTGAATTTTCATATTTTACTGTAATGTGGAAAGTTGCTGAAAATTTTACACAGTGTTGTTATATAAATTATTAGTTACATTATAAATTTTCATAATTTGTTGAGTTACATAAGTACACTATTTTCGTAAATTGCTACACATTGTTCTGTTTGGACAGATTGCTGTCATAGTTTTGTTATCTACTTATCCTATAGTTTCCATAGCCTATATTGGTAGATATAAATTGTGAAAATGATAGTAAAGAGTATATGATGTTTGCAAATTATTGTGCGACTTTTCTTGGCATTACATGAAGTGTTGATTTGTTCTTATGTGTACTAACCTATCTCACGAGTTCTTTTCGAGTATTGTGTGGATGAAGTTTTTGAGAATAGGTGAAACCGTGATATGAGAGGATTGAACGAGATACAAAAGCTCAATATTTGGCATGCCCAAGGCACCCAAGTAATATTTCAAGAAGTCTCAAGCATCTAAGCTTGGGAATGCTACGCATCCCACCTCTCTTCATCGAACAAATATCGGTTAGCCTATGTTGAGCCTAAATTTTTATTTGTCCACATGGTTTGAGCTATTCTTGGAGTGTCATTTTTATTTTTCTTGCTGTTTTAATAGAATACTTAGATCTGAAAATATTTATTGACAGAGAGAGTCCTCACATAGCTACTTGATTGTTTACCTACTCATTGATCTTTACTAATATCTTTTGAAGAGTAGTTTGATGTTTACTCTCACTACTATAGGATGCTGCTAATGCGACACTACAATTAGAGACCCTTCGACGAAACTGTGTGCGATGCATGAATTGCAAATGTTATAGTTCAAGCTCTGTCACTAATGGCAAGAACTGTGTCCGAATGTGGATCCATCAAATACGATTCAGAAAGTCGTTGCGTGTGCCATCTCTGGCAGACAGTTTGTTCTTATGGACCGTTTGTGATTAGAGAAGATAACAGAAACGATTACACAGATCCAAATGTGTGCGATAGTGGGCACACAGTTGATCACTACAAACTGTGTGTGATAATATAGCAGAACACAAACGATTCAGTATAATAAGATGTGTGCGAAGTAGGGCATACAGTTCACTCGGATAAACTATGTGCATTTATACAACAGAACACAAATGATTCGGCATAACAAGATGTGTGCAATATAGAACAAACATGTGAGTAATACGAATGATTGGTGCTAATAACCCGTGTGTGTTGTGGGGAAATGTTTGCTGGTATACAACTGTCAGCGATTGATGAAATCATCATCGATGGGTTTCGTAGTTTTGTCCGTGTGTACTGTGATTTGCTCTGTCTGCACAACATCTATGTTGCTTACACAAACGGTTGCACATATCAAGATGTGTGCGGTAGACGACATACCATGCGCTCGGATGAAATGTGCGAGCCAAAATAACACAAACAATTGGGCGTAACAAGATGTGTGTGATGCCCAACAAACAGGCTAGTAATCTAAATTGTGGGGAAATACAGAAAATAACATAGACAATTCGTGGTAATATGCACCTGATTCACAAAGTGATAGCACAAATTATTGTTCGCACTTCAACATAATCGACTAAAGAACATAATAGCGACATTGCATATCAGCAAGGTTCGGAAAACAACAAAATGGAAACAGCATATCAGCAAGGTTGCGGGGCTGGCCTGTTGGTTTGCCTTTGTAGAAATATCTTCTGCACTCATGAAACATCCTCTCTATTGAAGTAGGATTTGTTTTCGGGTTCACATTGACCATGTTATTGAACGCTTCATAGGCCCGGACTTTCCTCTGGTCATACCCCATCACGGTAGCTCAAATATCATGGAAAATCCCGTCCACAGCCAACTGCATGCATACGGCCCTCTTACGACGGAGATATTCAAAGAGGTCATAAACAACATAGTGAAGAGCTTGGCGATGTGCTAGAGCGGTAGGAGACTGTATTAAAGAGGATGCTGCCCTTACCGAGGCGAAATCCACATGAGGCGTCAAAGCAACAGCAGACTGGTCGGCGCATTATGCTCTTTTGAAGGCCACAGTCGCGTGTTCTGCATACAGAACCGCACTTTCCAGCAACTAAGGATGGCACCCACAGGGTATGGATACGAGTGGAGCCTCCCCATACCCTTCCCATCCCTTATGAGCTTACCCATCACCCGTATTCATACCCGTCAACGGGTACAATTTTTGCACATACCCGTTACCCGATAGGGTACACGGGTACCCGCGGGTAAAATTACCCATATTTGCAAAGCATCAATTTGAACAACTTATAGTCATAAACAACATCATATAATATAGTTTACAAAAATACATTATAACAACCACATATAGTTATAAACAATATCATATAGTCATAAACAACAACACATAGACATACATTTTCAGTTCACAAATTCTTCACATAGTGTAGATTGTAGAGATAATTTTCAATTTACATAGATTTTATATGGGTACATGCATATGTGGGTATGGGTTATATGATCCCATACCCGTACCCTCTCTACCCGATGGGTTTCAGATTTTTCTATTTATATACTCATGGGTAAAGTTTTGTCCCATACCCTTACCCTAATAGGGTTTTTACCCGCAGGGTACGTGTGTAATGGGTACCCATTGCCATCCCTACCAGCAACTGATCTGATATAACCTTTAGCTCTTCCTCTTTATACGCTAAGGCCTCCGGACCCTTAGCAGCGCATACCGCCACCAAGGCCTCCGGACCCTTAGCAGCGCGTACCTGCCTCAACCATAGGGTCTCAATAGTGGGTACCGTCGCTAAGGCCTCCAGACCCTCAGCGGTGCATACCTGCCTCAACCATGCGCTCCTCCGCAGCGGGGTCCTCCGTGCGGATGACATGTCTAATGTTGAGGACTTTGTGGAGGCAAGGACAATGGGGAGAAGAAGGACATATTTGGGGGGTGCGAGAGGTGAAAGAGACAGTGGAGAGTGAAGAGTGGTGATATTAATTTATGACCATATACACGATTGCATACAATTGCTATATGTGTTTCGTGCGCGATTATGTGTGCACGAAAAATAACTCAAAAACTATGAAAATGCTTCCCACGCAAGCGCACGCGCTAGCCACAACGGTAAATTGTAAAATTCCCAACCCCATTGGCAACAACTAGCGATAAATAACCACAGGATGGCCGGTGGTGGCGAGTCAATGATCCCCTGGCTAGTTGCCACACACACACACACCATCAAACCCCTAATGGATGACGACAGGATAGAGTTGGGCGATGGCGGAATCGAGGCTGCGTGTGCGATGGTCGGCTTGAGGATCGATGGCCATGCCACTACCTCTCTCAACGACAGCCAGAGGAGGCAGGAATCACGACATGAGAAAGCCAAGAAGTTAGCCAGGGTCATCTTGAAAGTAGCTAGCGATCGCCAGCGGGCGATATTGCGGGCTCGGCGCGGAGTGCGCCGAATGGTGCGGGCAGTAGAGCAGGAAACGCGATGCCGCTAGGACAATGGCCGCCACACGAGGTGCAGGCTTATGTCCTAGATGGAGGAGGACGCAGCTCCGAACGCCGGGGGAGGACAAGCGGACATTGCTGTAGAACTGGCGATGGTTAGGGTCTCGTCAGCCGCCGTCATCGAGGCTGACCCTTCCTCGGTCAATCAAGGTGTAGGTCATCGACTTGGTGACCTCCTATCCTCCTGAGCCAAGGAACGACACGATATCGATGGACATCGGCAGATGTGTGTGCTGGGTCGGCATTAGGAGTAGTAGCACTTTTGTGCGCCCGCAGTTCATATGTATTATATTGATGTAAAATTAATAGCAAGCTAATGTTTTGTAAATTACTTTGCTAACTATGCACTGTACCAATTTGAGCATGTAAATGTGATACGACTCCAATGTATCTATAATTTTTGATTGTTCCATGCTATTATATTATCTGTTTTGGATGTTTTATATGCATTAATATGCTATTTTATATTATTTTTGGGACTAACCTATTAATCTATAGCCTAGTGCCAGTGTCTGTTTTTCCTTGTTCTTGAGTATTGAAGATAAGGAATATTAAACGGATTCCAAACGGAATAAAATCTTTGGAATAATTTTTCTAGGACCACAAGCAACCCAAAAGACTTGGAGATGAAGTCAGGAGAGCAGCCGTGTGGCCACAGACCATAGGGGCGCGCCCTAGGGGGGCACCCCTTAGTTTGTGGGCCCATGACAGCTCCCCTAACCTTATTTCTCGGCCTATAAATTCACAAATATTCCCTATATACCAGAGAGAGCCTGTGGGGACCCCGACTCATAAGTCGTGATCACCGAATGCACATGTACAGTGATCCCAGAATGCTCACTAAACACACAGAAGCTGAATAACAAGAGTCTTACATCCACATTTAGCGTCTTACACAAATAAGACCATGAAGGTCAAGTCTTACATAGATAGGGCCATGAGGGGCAAACACTTAAATAGAACAAGCAGCGGAAATCTTGATCGAATGCGTAAACCCATGCCATCTGCCTTAACCTACATGCATTCTGACTGGGAAGCATCCTAGTTCGCATGTTCGTCACCAACGAACTCTCCAACATAGTCTTGTTCTTCCATGTCTGGCCAATTAAATAACCAGTGGCAAGCCAATGAGTACTTTGAATGTACTCGCAAGCAACCCAAGTTGTGGATCAAGGTAACAATGATGCATGATATATCACTAACTAGGTAATTTGCGGAAAGCTAATTTTGAATGCAACGACATGGTCAAGTAACTAGTAAGCATGCCTCATCATCATAAGTAGGGGTTAATCGCCTCATGTTCATTCATCATGCTAAGTCATCGTACTTAGTTAAATTCCCATGCTAAGTCATCAGACTTAGCTCATGTGACCTCTCTGTCACTATCACACCCATACTCACACCAAGTTCTTACGAAAACATCCGGACGTAGTTTAAGAAGGACCTCCAACTGTTCGTGACCGCGGACGCGGATTTTCGGATATTTTTACACTCTGCAGAGTTTGCACACTTTACCCACAAGACTCGGGGAACTTCCGTGTCATCCATGACTCGCGGTACTTAACATACCCGAGGTAAGCACCCGAACATTGCATTTCCCATGGTGATACCAAACAAAGAGTCCACTCGTTGGTGCCATCCCTCATGATATACATCACTCGTATCATCTATGAGGGCACGCAATGGTGTGCCCGGTGCCTGTAAAGACAGCGCATGACCTTCCACTCTGGGACGACCCTGTATCAAGAGTGACCACTTCACTCTTGCCACTAGTAATGTGGGCTCCTTGATAGTTCCAACCATAGTAATCGACAAAGCCCCGACCCATAAGGGGTATCGTGGTTGCGCATGTAAGGTTGGGACGGTCAACAGACCTTAAATCTAATCCGTTTTCGAAAACACACACACTCACTTGCTCTGGCACACCACTTCTTTCTCAAGTGGTCACCCAACTTATCATCATCTCCCTCGGGCATTAGTGGCACCCGACGGGGTTTTCGAAAAGCCTTTGAAATCGTTTCTTCCTTCCCATCACTATGCATAAATCCCATCCCACTGGTGTATCATCTACTAGCAACCTAACTACTCCCACCCGCACAACCCTCATAAGGTGGTAGGGTCATGCACGATGCAAGTGTCAATGGTAAAAGCTTCGGAGGCAACCCACCGAAGGGGGAACTCCACATCATGATCAATCATCGAAACAACAAGTGTTGTGTGTCATGCATGAAGAAGTCTCTTAACATGGTCAAAGGGCTGCTTGCCTGGCTCAACAAAGTCTCTCGGGTCTTCGAAGTCTTCGGGTCCAACTTCTTCGTCAACAGCGCAGTCTATCGTCGCGAATAAAAGCGATGAAAATAAGCAACACACAAAAATAGAGCACATAAGTAATCATTAAAAATGCTACCCTATTCTGATAATTCCTAGATGTTACACTAAAAATATTTGTTTAAGTTTTGAGCCTAGAAATATTTCTAAAACCATTTAAAACAGGAGCTTATATTGCTAAATAGGGGTTTTAAATTAAAACAGTACATAAAATGTTTTCAAATATTTTAACAAAGGCACTAATAAATTCTAGGGAATATTTTAGGAATTTAGGTGCAACAATTATTGTCATAGGATTTTATTGGGATCTGTGGGATTTTTGCAAATCCTGCAAATCCCACAGAAAAGGAAAAAGAAAAAGCCACGGGGGACCCAGGCCAAAGGCGGCCAGTGGCTGGGCCGGCCTAGCTGGCCAGCCAGCTGGCCTCGCGCGCAGCCATGTTCAAACCTGACACGTGGGGCCCGGCCGTCAACGACCGTGAGGGGGGGGGGAGAGCAGGAGAGGGAGGGAGAGGCCGACAGGTGGGTCCCACCTGTCGGATCCTTCTCCCACCTCGGGGCAGAGAGGGGAGAGGCTCACCGGTGGTGGCACGGGGCACGGCGACGGCAAGCGATGGCGGGAACGGGCTCGGGGAGGAGCCGCCGTTCCAGGGGAGGTCGAAGGGAAGCCAGAGGTGGTCGGAGCCACCGGCGGCGAGCACCCGCAGCGGAGGGGGCTTCGGGAGGAGGTCACCGGGGCTGATTCAAGCTGCAAAAAGAACGGGGAGAAGGGGGAAACGGGTCAGCGTGGCGAGGGAGGACTAGCTGGAGAAGAAGGAGTGCCGGATGAGGCCGCTACCAGGAGATCGACGGTGGCGACACCGCGGCGATCTCCGGTCGATCCCGAGTGCTTCGAGCACGGGGAGGAGCTGGGGCTTTGCGGGCAGTCTATGGAGGAGGAGAGGGGGCCAGAGAAGAGGAGAGAGCTCGAGGGAGGCCCTTTTTATAGGAGGGAACCGGTCCACCGCACTGCGGTGCGCCGGTGAGGGTGAGGCCAGCGCCACAGGCCACAGGGGGCTCCGGTTCGAGTCCAGGGAGTTCCTGGATGCGGTCCAGGCCCAGGTAAAGGAAGAGAGAGAGAGCGGGGGAGGGGTCTGGCGCCCGCGCATGTGAGCTCGCGCATTGGCCGGCTCGGGCGGCGTCGGGCACGTGCGAGAGGGGTCGGCGGAGGGAGAGAGAGGAGGGGTCGACTATGTAGCATGTCACGGACGCCGAGGGCACCTCGGGGGACACGCGGGGGAGGCCCAAGGTGGTCGGGGGCAGCCATTGGGTAGCGGCTACAGTGCGGTCGGCACTGTAGCGTGCTTTGGATGCGGCTATTGCATGCCATGGCGTTGTCCTTGGCATCTTCTACGCGGCCACCTACGTCTAGGAGATAGAGGAGGGTATAGAATAGAGGGAAAGGGTCTTGGATGCCCTGGGGTTCCATTGGAGAGAAGGAAAGCTGAGAGAGAGAGGGAAAACTCCTGTCCAGGGGGTAAAATGATGATTTTACCCCACTTACCTAAGGAGTCTTGGCCAGGGAGAGTTACTGGAGGTGCAAGGTACTTACCAGAGGCTGTGGTAAAATTTTGGGGGCAAGGGTAAAAGAGGAAGGGGTGAAACAAGACACTTTACCAATTCACCAGAAGATGTTTGATAGTGATTTGGGAAAGATAAGTTTACCAACTTACTGAGATATAAAACAGGGTCAAGGGCTAAGTAAAAATGAGATGATTCACCAAGTATGAGCTCAAGTGAGCAAAGTTGATAATGGAAAGTTTGTGAACCCCAGAAATTAACAGAATCAGGTTTCTGTAGATCTAGATGTGCTAGGCTTTTACCCTTGATGCACCACTTAGTGTAGCATCACTATTTGGTCATTAGAGTATGCCCACAAAGTTTGGGGTCAAGGGGAGACACTTCACAATGTAAAGTTGCTCAAATTTGAATCTGGACATGAGGTTTTTTTTGATGGTTTGATGAATCAATTCAACTTGTATTGGGATGAAACTTTGCAGGATCATCACTTATGATAGTGTTGACTTTCTGGAATTTTCCTGGAATTTATTGAGAATATTTCTTATAGAAATGTTCCAACAGCTTGATTTGCACAAAAAGGGTTTTGAGGGGTTTTGCCCATGATTTGATCCTGCTCATGAGTTGAAACTCATATATATGGAAAATATATGTTTACTAAGTTTCCCTAAATTTTCTCAAATATTTTAAAAGCATTTAAATAATTTTTCCCTATGAAAAACCATCTCTGGACTTGAGAAAAAGCCTTTAAATAAAATATAAGAATAATCTTTAAATTTCATATTTGGTGGTTTTGGGAAGTCATAAATATAGTAGGTTTGAAATAAAGCCTTTGGGGAAGAAGAATCCACCCAACTTGAGGACTTGCAGTGCAAACCTCATTTCAGGGGGTTTTGAAAACCTAATTGGAATAAATCCCATTTGGTCAAAAAAATTTTTGATAAAAATAGTCTTGGGCACTATTCACATGGCATGATCATTGGGCAAGAAGTTTGGGTCAAGGAAGATGAATTTGAAGTGGAATAGAATCTAGGAGTGTCATAAACCACAATCATCAAGTAAGCAAACATCATTGCAAACAAGCACAAGCACTTGAAAAAAAATTAGTTGGATCCAAATTTTATAAACCCAAACATGGCAAGATGATACAAACACAGGGTGTGACAGACCTTCCCCCTTACAAGAATCTCGTCCCCGAGATTCCTAGGCTAAGTGCTAAAAAGATAAGGGAACCCAGATCTAAGATAGTCTTCATGCTCCCAGGTTGCTTCAGCTTCAGTGTGGTTGCTCCACTGGACCTTGAAGTACTTGATGGTGCGGCTTCGGGTGCAGCGCTCGGCTTCATCCAAAATGTAAGCTGGCCTCTCACAATAAGTGAGGTCTGGCTGAAGATCTATGGCTTGATAGTCGATGTCCTTGTAGAGGTCCGGGCGGTTGGGAACTTGCAGACACTTCCGGAGTTGTGACACATGAAAGACATTGTGCACATCCGATAGCTCGGAAGGTAGCTCTAGCTGATAGGCAACTTCTCCTCGTCTTGCGGTGATCTTGAAGGGACCGATGTACGTAGGTGCAAGCTTTCCTTTGACGTGGAAGCGCTTGGTTCCTTTAAGAGGTGTAACTCGAAGATAGACATGATCTCCGTTGTTGAAGCTCACTTCTCGGTGGTGAGAGTTGGCTCAACTCTTCTATCTCGCCTTGGCGGTCTCGAGTCTCTCTCGGACGAGTTGGACTTGCTCTTTTGCTTCGCGAAGAATATCTGGTCCAAAAACCAATCCTTCTCCGGTCTCTGACCAGTTGAGGGGAGTACGGCACTTGCGCCCATACAACACCTCAAATGGTGCCATCTGAAGACTCGACTGATAGCTGTTGTTGTAGGAGAACTCGGCGAACGGTAGGTAATCTTCCCACTTGGCTCCATATGCCAAAACACAAGCATGGAGCATGTCTTCGAGTATCTGATTTACTCGTTCTGTTTTCCCACCGGCCTGGGGGTGAAAAGCAGTGCTGAAGGAGAGCTTGGTTCCCATAGCTTCTTGAAACATCTTCCAGAATCTCGAGGTGACTTGGGTGCCTTGATCTGACACGGTCTCCTTTGGAACTCCGTGAAAGCTCACGATACGCTCGATGTAGAGACTGGCTATCTTGTTACCATCATAGGTGGTCTTGACGGGAATGAAATGGGCTACCTTGGCCAGGTGGTCGACAATGACCCAAATGGAATCATGTCCTTTGCTTGACCTTGGTAAACCAGTGATGAAATCCATCCCGACTTTGTCCCACTTCCATTCAGGCACTTTGAGTGGTTGCAATAGTTCAGTGGGTCACTGATGCTCAGCCTTGACTCTTTGGCATATGTCACACTTAGCCACGAACGTGCCTATCTCCCATTTCATGTCATGCCACCAGAATCTTGCCTTGAGGTCTTGATACATCTTGGTTCCTCTAGGATGGATGAAGTAAGGAGTGTCATGAGCTTCTTGCAAGATCAGGTTCTTGAGCTCCTCCTTGTTGGGTACGCAGATGCGATTCCCGAACCATACAACTCCTCGTTCATCCACCGAGAACCCTGGGGCCTTGCCTGCCTTGATCTTCCTCTTGATGCCTTCAATGCTCTCATGCCCCTTCTAGGCTTCTTTGATATCATCCATCAAGGTAGGCTTTGCTTCGAGGTTGATGAGGAATCGTGGTGCAACCAGTTCCAAGCCGAAGCTTTCCAGTTCTTCATACAGGGCGGGTAGCATTTCCTTAATCATGGCATTCAAGAAACAAGCCTTTCTGCTTAAGGCATCTGCTACCACATTGGCTTTTCCGGGGTGGTATTGAACACTGAGGTCGTAATCCTTGATCAATTCCAACCATCTTTGCTACCTCATGTTCAATTCCCTTTGAGTGAATATATACTTCAAACTCTTGTGGTCTTTGAATATCTCACATCGCTTCCCCAGAAGGTAATGTCACCACGTCTTCAAGGCATGAACCACGGCTGCCAACTCAAGATCATGAGTTGCGTAGTTCTCTTCATGAGGTCGTAGTTGTCTGGATAGATATGCTACAACTCTGCCTTCTTGCATCAGAACACCTCCAAGCACGGTTCTTGATGCATCACAATAAATCACAAACTCCTTGTGAATATAGGGGGCGGCCAAAACTGGGGCTGTGGTCAATCTCTTCTTGAACTCCTGGTAGCTTTCCTCGCACTTAGCTATCCACTTGAACGTCTTGTCCTTCTTCAAAAGCTGGTTCATGGGTCGGGCAATGCTTGAGAAACCATCCACGAACTTGCGGTAATATCCCGCGAGTCCGAGGAAGCTCCTGACTTCTTTCACGGTGGTTGGATTTGACATTCAGTCACAACTTCAATCTTGGCAGGATCCACCGATAATCCTTCTGCAGTCAACACATGACCCAAGAATACAACTTCATGCAGACAAAATTCACACTTGCTGAACTTGGCATAAAGCTGGTGCTCTTGAAGCTTCTCTAGGACCAATCTCAAGTGTTCCTTAGGTTCTTCTTCAGACTTGGAGAAGACGAGTATGTCATCAATGAAGACAACAACGAACTTGTCCAAGTACTCCATGAACACCTTATTCATGAGATACATGAAGTAGGCAGGGGCATTAGTTAACCCAAATGTCATGACTGTGTATTCATACATGCCATACCGGGTTACAAATGCTGTCTTCGGAATGTCTTGGGGTCTGATCTTCAGATGGTAGTACCCCGACCTCAGGTCGATCTAGGAGAACACCTTGGCTCCGTTTAACTGATCAAACAAGTCTTCAATCTTGGGGAGTGGGTACTTGTTCTTTATCGTGACTTCATTGAGAGAATGGTAATCGACACAGAGTCTGATAGTTCCGTCCCTCTTTGACACAAATAGAACAGGCGATCCCCAAGGAGAGGCACTAGGGCGAATAAATCCTTTTTTGAGCTACTCTGGCAGTTGCTTCTTCAATTTAGCCAACTCTTTGGATCCCATCCTGTAGGCCTTCTTATAGATGGGCTTGACCCGGGCATAAGCTCAATGATGAACTCAATGTCGCGGTTAGGAGGCATTCCAGGCAGCTCATCAGGAAACACATCTGGGTACTCACATACCACTGGCACTTGATCCAACTCAACTCCCGATAAACAGTTAGCCTGAGGGGCTTGAGTGGAAGCCTGAGGGGCTTGAGTGGAGGCGGGGTTGGGAACATACTTGACTTCCACTCCTTGGCTATTGGTCATGGTAAATATCCTCTTGGCACAGTCTAACATGCCTTGGTGCTTGGTCAACCAATTCATGTCAAGGATGATATCCAATCTGGGTGAATCCAGAACTATAAGGTCTGCTAGGAAGTCTACCCCGTTGATGTCAATCTTCACTCCTTTGCACCCTATCCCGGACTTCATAACTGAACCCGGGGTTTGTATCAACATATGACTACCCAGGGGTGTAGGTTTAATGCCACTCTCTAAGGCAAACTTTTGGGTGACAAAAGAATGCGAAGCTCCACAATCAAACAGTACTGTTGCTGGGGTTGAGTTGATGAGGAACGTACCCAGTATGACGTCCAGGTCTTCTTGGGATTCCTCTGCAATGACGTGATTCACACGACCCTTGCCATTGTTGGGCTGGTTGCGGGGTGCGGGGTTCCTTGGTGGTGCTCCATGGTCTTGACCTTGAGCTGGCGCATTGGGGCGCGGGGCATTTGGCTTCCTGTTGGGGCAAAGCTTAGAGATGTGTCCAGACTAACCACATCCAAAGCAAGTGACTTGCCCAGGGTTGTTGAAGTTTCTGCCACCGTTGTTGTTATTGGGGTTGTTGTTGTAAGCTGGCCTGGGATTGGCATACTGCTGAGGTTGGTAGCCCGGACGAGGTGTAGGAGGTCCAGCCTGCTGCAGCTGATAGGTTGGCTTGGCTGGGGCTGGCTGCCAGGGGCGAGGCTTCTGGTTGCTTGAGCTACCCTTGCTGATCATCCAGTTCTTGCAAGTGTCGTCTATGGCACGGCGCTTTTCTTCCATCATGAGGGCCTCGTTTACTAGGTCGAACAAGGTATGACAGTCGCAGACGATGAGCTGATATTGTAGGGTCTGTTCAAGTCCTTCCATGAAGCGTTCCTTCTTGGCAGCCTCCGTGTTGACATATTCAGGTGCATACCTCGA
This sequence comes from Hordeum marinum, assembly GCA_022496015.1. Taxonomy (NCBI): domain Eukaryota; kingdom Viridiplantae; phylum Streptophyta; class Magnoliopsida; order Poales; family Poaceae; genus Hordeum; species Hordeum marinum. Next base: position 37,761,521 of record CM039672.1, on the reverse strand, counting down.
CAGCAGGTTGAACTTTTGCAGGTACTCCTTGACAGAGCCACTTCCTTGCTTCAGTGCTCGTAATTCTCTCTTCTTAATAGCCATAATCCTAGAAGGAATGTGGGCGGTGCGGAATCCTTACTTGAAGTCATTCCAAGTGATCACACGCTCACCTTGCATGACCTTGAATCCATCCCACCACGCTCGGGCGGTACCTCTGAGGCAGTGAGAGGCATACAACTCCTTTTCTCGATCCTCATTGCAATTGACGAGTGCAAGGAGGTCCTCGATGGTACGGATCCAGTCATCAGCATCCAACGGTTCAGCAGTCTCGGTGAAGGTTGGGGGCGAATTCCTCATGAACTCAGACAGAGTGGAGCGGCCATTGCTGTTCTTGCCTTGCTGCTGGTTGTTCACAAGGGCCTGAGCCATCTGCTGGATAGCAGCATTGTTGGCTTGGCATTCCTCCTAGAGAACTTGGAGAAACTGAGCTATGGTCATGTTCTCCGGTGGAGGTGGTGGCGGGGGAATGTCGCCTTGTGGCTAGTCCTGGTGTCCTCCAGCGTGAGCAGCCCCACCAGCTCCCCGTTGTTGGCTTGAGTTGCTGGCTTCAGGGTTGGTGAAGGAGCTGTTGCGGGTAGCAGTCACCATCCTGTTTGGAGCAGCCAAGTCAAACAACTAGGATAGACGAGAGGAAAAGCAATAATAGAAAAGCGTGCATAAGGGGGTTGGTCGAGTGCAAGTGTGTTAAAACAAAGGTCGAAAGACCAACATATTTTAAGATAGATGATGGAGTTGCTTACATGTTGCCTAAGGAAAAAGCACGACTTGCATGAGAACACAACCAATAAAAACAAACAACAAGCACACACGGCTTCATATGAACCATTACACGGACTCGACTTCGCATGAGGGGTACATGACTAATCCTACCCAAGGGGTTCTCGGACTTAGGTGGTGGAGTGCTCGGTCTCGTAGTCACGCTCCTCTGGGTCTTCCTCCTATTCGTCATCTGAACGGGCATCATTCCTGGTCGAAGGGGTCGGGAAATGAGGAGGTCCATCCCGACAACACTTTGCAGGTGGGTCGGTGAAGAGCTCACGGTACTCCTTCGCACTCATGCGATGACGACGTGTAGGTGCATCACTAGCTGGGGGTACTCCTCTATAAGCGACAGTTGATCGTCCTTCGGGGGGTCCATCCTTCTTGATCTTGTCTGGCTTCATCTTGGCTTGCCGAAGTAGCTCCCGGGTGTGGTGAAGTTCCTCGCGGAGCTTCACGGACTTCTTAATCAAGTTATTAACCAGGCTATCATCGGAGAGGCTCAAGTAGGTCTGGAACCTGAGTGGTGTGCCATCCTCCGGGGTCGGAACCAGTGTCCAACTCTCGCCAAGATCATCCTTTCTAAAAGGAAGGTAGCGAGTAGTCGGCTCATCAGCCATCTCTGGAATGATGTCTCGTAGGTGCAGAAGTGCCTTGCGCGCAGATGATTCGACTACAAGTATCAGGGTGTCCATCTGTGGTCCTTCAAAGAACCAACTAGTCGGGGAGTCGTTTGCCTTCACGACCACATCCACGTGGTACTCCTTCGTGACGGCATCGACCCAGTGCTCGTGGTAGAGGAAAATGTGTGGTTGGCGAAACTGGCACTTCTCCAGGCTATCCCCAAGGAGTATGGGAAAGCTGGATATCAGGAAGGCTTCGGGTATGATGACCATCTATAAAGGTTTGAAGGGAGGAGAGTCAGCAGAGTGTTGTGTGAAGAATAGAAGAGGTAAATAGTGTAGAATTCCTAAGTACAAATGCTAGGTGTAGTTTTGAAAACGGTTTTATCCTGACTAAAGTCCATGCTAACTAAGGGCTTCCTACAGTCAGGATGGCTCTGATACCATCTCTATGGGGACCCCGACTCATAAGTCGTGATCACCGAATGCACGTGTACAGTGATCCCAGAGATCAATGCTCACTGAACACACAGAAGCTGAATAACAAGAGTCTTACATCCACATTTAGCGTCTTACACAAATAGACCATGAAGGTCAAGTCTTACATAGATAGGGCCACGAGGGCCAAACACTTAAATAGAACAAGCAGCGGAAATCTTGATCGAAAGCGTGAACCCATGCCATCTGCCTTAACCTACATGCATTCTGACTGGGAAGCGTCCTAGTTCGCATGTTCGTCACCAACGAACTCTTCAACATAGTCCTATTCTTCCATGCCTGTCCAATTAAATAACCAGTGGCAAGCCAATGAGTACTTTGAATGTACTCGCAAGCAAGCCAAGTTGTGGATCAAGGTAACAATGATGCATGATATAGCACTAAGTAGGTAATTTGCAGAAAGCTAATTTTGAATGCAATGACATGATCAAGTAACTAGTAAGCATGCGTCAACAATAGGAACATATCCATATGAACAAGTTATAGATATCATCATAAGTAGGGGTTAATCACCTCATGTTCATTCATCATGCTAAGTCGTCGGACTTAGTTAAATTCCCATGCTAAGTCATCGGACTTAGCTCATGTGACCTCTGTATCACTATCACACCCATACTCACACCAAGTTTTTACGAAAACATCCGGACGTAGTTTAAGAAGGACCTCCAACTGTCCATGACCGTGAACGCGGCTATTCGAATAGTTTTACACTCTACAGAGGTTGCACACTTTACCCACAAGACTCGGGGAACTTCCGTGTCATCCACGACTTAACATACCCGAGGTAAGCACCCGAACATTGCCTTTCCCATGGTGATACCAAACAAAGAGTCCACTCGTTGGTGCCATCCCTCATGATATACATAACTCGTATCATCCATGAGGGCACGCAACGATGTGCCCGGTGACTGTAAAGACAGCGCATGACCTTCCACTCTGGGATGACCCGTCTCAAGAGTGACCACTTCACTCTTGCCTCTAGTAATGCGGGCTTCTTGATAGTACCAACCACAGTAATCGACAAAGCCCTGTCCCATCAGAGGTATCGTGGTTGTGCATGTAAGGTTGGGACGGTTAGCAGACCTTAAATCTAATCCGTTTTCGAAAACACACACACTCACTTGCTCTGACACACCACTTCTTTCTCAATTGGTCACCCAACTTATCATCATTTCCCTCGGGCATTAGTGGCACCCAACGGGGTTTTCGAAAAGCCTTTGAAATCATTTCTTCCTTCCCATCACTATGCATAAATCTCATCCCACTTGCGTAGCATCTACTAGCAACCTAACTACTCCCACCTGCACAACCCTCATAAGGTGGTAGGGTCATGCATGCAAGTGTCAATGGTAAAAGCTTCGAAGGCAACCCACCGATGGGGGAACTCCACATCATGATCAATCATCGAAACAATAAGTGTTGTATGTCATGCATGGAAAAGTCTCTTAACAAGGTCAATGGGCTGCTTGCCTGGCTCAACAAAGTCTCCGGGGTCTTCGAATTCTTCGGGTCCAACTTCTTCGTCAACGGCGCAATCTATCGTCGCAAATGAAAGCGATGAAAATAAGCAACACACAAAAACAGAGCACACAAGTAATCATTAAAAATGCTACCCTATTCTGATAATTCCTAGATGTTACACTAAAAATATTTGTTTAAGGTTTTGAGCCTAGAAAGATTTCTAAAACCATTTAAAATAGGAGCTTATATTGCTAAATAGGGTTTTAAATTAAAACAATACATGAAATGTTTTCAAACATTTTTACAAATGGCACTAATAAATTCTAGGGAATATTTTAGGAATTTAGGTGCAAAAATTATTGTCATGGGATTTTTGCAAATCCCACAGAAAAGGAAAAAGAAAAAGGCCACGGGGGACCCAGGCCAAAGGTTGGGCCGGCCCAGCTGGCTAGCCAGCCGGCCTCACACGCGGCCAGGTTCAAACCTGATGCGTGTGGGCCCGTCTGTTACTGACCGCGAGGGGGGAGAGAGAGCACGAGAGAGGGAGAAAGAGGCCGACAGGTGGGTCCCACCTGTCAGATCCTTCTCCCACCTCAGGGCAGAGAGGGGAGAGGCTCACCAGCGATGGCACGGGGCACGGCGACGGCGGGAATGGGCTCTTAGAGGAGCCGCCGTTCCAGGGCAGGTACAAGGGAAGCCGGAGGCGGTCGGAGCCACCGATGGCGAGCACACGCGGCGGAGGGGTCTTTGGGAGGAGGTCGCTAGGGCTGATTCAAGCTGCAAAGAGAACGGGGAGAAGGGGGAAACGCGTCAGCGTGGCAAGGGAGGACTAGCTGGAGAAGAAGGGGGGCGGAGGAGGCCGCTACCAGGAGATTGATGGTGGTGACGCGGCGGCGATCTCTGGTCGATCACGAGTGCTTCGAGCACGGGGAGGAGTTGGGGCTTTGTGGGCGGTCAATGAAGGAGGAGAGGGAGCTAGAGAAGAGGAGATAGAGCTCGGGAGAGGCCCTTTTTATAGGGGGGAACCGGTCCACCGCACTGCAGTGCGCCAGCGAGGGCGAGGCCAGTGCCACAGGCCACGGGGGGCTCTGGTTCGAGTCCAGGGAGTTCTTGGACGCTGTCCAGGCCCAGGGAAAGGGGGAGAGAGAGTGAGGGAGGGGTCTAGCACCCGCGCGAGTGAGCTCGTGCGTTGGCTGGCTCGGGCAGCGGCGGGCACGCGCGAGAGGGGTCGGAGGAGGGAGAGAGAGGAGGAGGCCGACTGCTTAGCTTGTCACGAATGCCGAGGGTGCCTTGGGGGACACGTGGGGGAGGCCCAAGGTGGTCGGGGGCGGCCATTGGGCAGCGGCTACAGTGCGGTCGGCACTGTAGCACGCTCTAGAGAGCGTCTATTGCATGCCATGGCATTGTCCTTGGCATCTTCTGCTCGGCCACCTACATCTAGGGTATAGAGGAGGGTATATAATAGAGGGAAAAGGTCTTGGATGCCCTGGGGTTCCTTAGGAGAGAAGGAAAGCTAAGAGAGAGAGAGAGAGAGGGAAAACTCCTATCCAGGGGGTAAAATGAGGTTTTACCCCACTTACCTAAGGAGTCTTAGCCAGGGAGAGTTACTTGAGGTGCAATGTACTTACCAGAGGCTGTGGTAAAAATTTGGGGGCAAGGGTAAAAGAGGAAGGGGTGAAACCAGAGACTTTACCAATTCACCAAAAGGTGTTTGATAGTGATTTGGGCAAGATAAGTTTACCAACTTACTGAGATATACAACAGGATCAAGGGCTATGTAAAAATGAGACAATTCACCAAGTTTGAGCTCAAGTGAGCAAAGTTGATAATGGAAACTTTGTGAACCCTAGAAATTAACAGAATCAGGTTTTTCTAGATCTAGATGTGCTAGGCTTTTACCCTTGATGCACCACTTAGTGTAGCATCACTATTTGGTCATTAGAGTGTGCCCACAAAGTTTGGGGTCGAGGGGAGACACTTCACAATGTAAAGTTGCTCAAATTTGAATCTGGACAGGAGGGGTTTTGGGATGGTTTGATGAATCAATTCAACTTGGGTTGGGATGAAACTTTGCAAGATCATCACTTATGATAATGTTGACTTTCTGGAATTTTCCTGGAATTTATTGAGAATATTTCTTATAGAAATATTCCAAAAGCTTGATTTGAACTGAAAGGGTTTTGAGGGGTTTTGCCCATGATTTTATCCTGCTCATGAGTTGAAACTCATATATATGGAAACTATATGCCTACTGAGTTTCCCAAATTTTCTCAAATATTTTAAAAGCATTTAAATAATTTTTCCCTATGAAAAACCATTTCTGTACTTGAGAAAAAGCCTTTAAATAAAATATAAGAATAATCTTTAAAATTCATATTTGGTGGTTTTGGGAAGTCATAAATGTAGTAGGTTTGAAATAAAGCCTTTGGGGAAGAAGAATCCACCCAACTTGAGGACTTGCAGTGCAAACTTCATTTCAGGGGGTTTTGAAAACCTAATTGTAATAAATCCCATTTGGTCAAAACAAAATTTGATAAAAAATAGTCTTGGGCACTATTCACATGGCATGATCATTGGGCAAGAATTTTGGGTCAAGGAAGATGAATTTGAAGTGGAATAGAATCTAGGAGTGCCATAAACCACAATCATCAACCAAGCAAACATCATTGCAAACAAGCACAAGCACTTGAAAAAGTTTTACTTGGATTCAAATTTTATTAATCCAAACATGGCAAGGTGATACAAACACAGGGTGTGATAGAGCCACGAAGAAACTTTTCTGCTGCCAGGAGCCTCGGTTCCCGTGAGATCCAATCTTGGAGCCTTTTCCAGTAATCTGCCGGAGAGGGATTCGATCATGGAGGGCATCTACATCAACTCCATTGCCCCTCCGATGATGCGTGAGTAGTTCACCACAGACCTTCGGGTCCATAGCTAGTAGCTAGATGGTTTCTTCTCTCTATTTGCTCTTCAATATCATGTTGTTCATGATCTTCATGGAGATCTATCCGATGTAATATTCTTTTGCGGTGTGTTTGTCGAGATCCGATGAATTGTGGGTTTATGTTCATATTATCTATGAATATTATTTGAGTCTTTTCTTAATTCTTATATGCATGATTTCATATCTTTGCAAGTCTCTTCGAGTTATTGGTTTGGTTTGGCCAACTAGATTGGTAATTCTTGCAATAGGAGAAGTGCTTAGTTTTGCGTTCAATCTTGCGGTGTCCTCACCCAGTGACAAAGTAGGGGTAGCGAGGCACATGTTGTATTGTTTCCATCAAGTATAAAAAGATGGGGTTTTCATCATATTGCTTGAGTTTATCCATCTACATCATGTCATCTTACCTAATGTGTTACTCTGTTCTTCATGAACTTAATACTCTAGTTGCATGGAGGAGTCGGTCGATGTGTTGAGTAATAGTAGTAGATGCAGAATCATTTCGGTATACTTGACACGGACGTGATGCCTATATGCATAATCATTGCCTTGGATATCTTCATAATTATTCGATTTTCTATCAACTTCTCGACAGTAATTTGTCCACCCACCGTAATACTTGCCATCATGAGAGAAGCCTCTAGTGAAACCTATGGCCTCCGGATCTATTTTCCATCTTATACTTTCAGATAAAAAACCAAAAATACCAAAGATACCTTGCTGCATTATTTTTAACTTTTATTTTACTTTCCGTTCAAGCAATCTATTCCATCTATCTCTATCAGATCTCATCCTTGCAAGTAACCGTGAAGGCATTGACAACCCCTTTATAGCGTTGGGTACATGTGTTTGATTCTTTGTGTAGGTACATCTATTGGGGACTTGCTTGTATCTCCTACTGGATTGATACCTTGGTTCTCAACAACTAAGGGAAATACTTATCTACTTTGTTGCATCACCCATTCCTCTTCACGGAAACCAATGCATGCTCGAGAAGTAGCAAGAAGTATTTCTGGCACCGTTGTCGAGGATATACATAGCAAGTCGGGATAAGAACTCTCCCGTCAACTTGCCAATTTCTAGCGCCGTTGTCGGGGTTCTAAACAATTGAGGGAAATACTTATCTACTTTGCTGCATCACCCTTTCCTTTTCAAGGGAAAACCAATGCAAGCTCAAGAGGTAGCAAGAAGGATTTCTGGCGCCGTTGTCGGCGAGGAAAATAGCAAGTCAAGACAAGATCCACATCAAGCCTACCAAGTACTCATCACAATCTCATCTCTTGCATTTACATTATTTTCCATTTTCCTCTCGTTTTCCTCTCCCCCACTTCTAAAACGATTTTCCAAAAAGATTTGCCTTTTTATTCGCCCTTTTTCGTTCGTCTTTTCGTTTGCTTTTTGCTTGCTTGTGTGCTAGATTGCTGGCTTTGTCGTGATGACTCAAGATAATACCAAGTTGTGTGACTTTTCCAATACTAATAATAATGATTTTATTGGTACTCCGATTGCTCACACCACTAGTGTGGAATCTTAAGAAATTAATGCTGCTTTGCTCAATCTTGTTATGAAAGAACAATTTTCCGGCCTTGCTAATGAAGATGTCGCATCCCATCTAAATACTTTCTTTGAGTTGTGTGATATGCAAAAGAATAAAGATGTTGATAATGATATTGTTAAATTGAATCTATTCCCGTTCTCACTACGAGATCGTGCTAAAACTTGGTTTTCATCTTTGCCTAAAAATAGTATTGATTCATGGAATAAGTGTACAGATGCTTTTATTTCCAAGTACTTTCCGCCCGCTAAGATCATCTCCCTTAGGAATGATATAATTAATTTTAAGCAAGTTGATCATGAGCATTTTGCACAATCTTGGGAGAGGATGAAACTTATGATTAGGAATTGCCCCACGCATGGTTTGAGTTTATGGATGATTATACAAATTTTCTATGCTGGGTTCAATTTTGCTTCTAAGAATCTCTTAAATTCTGCCGCGGGTGGTACTTTTATGGAAATCACATTAGGAGAAGCTACTAAACTCCTAGATAATATGATGGCAAATTACTCTCAATGGCACACCGAAAGATCTCCTACTAGTAAAAAGGCGCATGCTATTGAAGAGATTAATACTTCAAGTGAAAAGCTAGATTAATTAATGAAATTGTTTACTAGTAAGAGTGATCCTATTGATCATAATGATATTTCTTTGTCTTCGTTGATTGGAAATAATAATGAATCTATGGATGTGAATTTTGTTGGTAGGAACAATTTTGGTTTTAACACTTATAGAGATAATTTCAATGCTAGGCCATTTCCTAGTAATTCCTCTAATAATTATGGTAATTCCTACAACAATTATTATGGAAATTCTAATAAGATGCCCTTTGATCTTGATAATAATATTAAATAATTCATTAGTATGCAAAAAGGTTTCAATGCTATGATTGAAGAAAAATTGCTCAAGATTGATGATTTGGCTAGGAACGTTGATAAAATTTCTCTTGAGATTGATTCTTTCAAAAATAGATTTATTCCACCCAAGCATGATATTAATGAGTCTTTAAAATCTATGAGAATTTCTATTGATGAGGGTAAGGAAAGAACTGCTAGAATACGTGCTAAGCGTGAATGGCTTGAAAAAGTGTGTTCTCATGATAATATTGATGAAGATCTTAAAGTGATTGATGTGACTCCTACTGAATCTTTGTTTCCAATATTAATCTTGATAAATATGGGACTGTATATGAGTCAACTGTAGTTAAAAGGCGTCCCAATGATTCGGAGTTTATAGATCTTAATGCTAAGATTGATAAAAGTGGGATTGAAGATGTCAAAACTTTAAATAGCAATGAACCCACTCTTTTGGATTTCAAGGACTTAAATTATGATATATGCTCTTTTATTTATTGTATTTCCTTGTTTCAATCCATGTTGAATTCTCCTCATGCTTATAATCAAAACAAAGCTTTTACTAAACATATTGTTGATGCTATGATGAAATCTTTTGAAGAAAAACTTGAGTTGGAAGTTTCTATACCTAGAAAGCTATATGATGAGTGGGAACCTATTGTTAAGATTAAGATTAAAGATTATGACTTCCATGCTTTGTGTGATTTGGGTGCTAGCATTTCCACGATTCCAAAAACTTTATGTGATGTGCTAGGTTTCCGTGAATTTGATGATTGTTCCTTAAATTTGCATCTTGCGGATTCCACTATAAAGAAACATATGGGAAGGATTAATGATGTTCTTCTTGTTGAAAATAGGAATTATGTGCCCATAAATTTCATTGTTCTTGATATAGATTGCAATCCTACATGTCCTATTATTCTTGGTAGACCTTTCTTTAGAACGATTGGTGCAATTATTGATATGAAGGAAGGGAATATTAGATTCCAATTCCCATTAAGGAAAGGCATGGAACACTTTCCTAGAAAGAAAATAGAATTACCTTATGAATCTATCATGAGAGCTACTTATAGATTGCATACCAAAGATGACAATACCTAGATCTATTGCGTTTTGCCTAGCTAGGGGCATTAAACAATAGCGCTTGTTGGGAGGCAACCCGATTTTAATTTTGCTTTCTGTTTTTGTTTTCTGTTTTTTTTTTCTGTTTTTGAGTGTTTTCCACATTATTACTTATGTATTAATCGTGTTTCAGTGTTTTAATTAGTGTTTGATCCAAGTAAAACCTTTGGGGTGAACTATGGTAGTTGTTGATTTGATCTTGCTGAAAAACAGGAACTTTTGCGCTCAGTCCATGAATTGTATAATTTTTTTAGAGCATCGAATTGATCTGAAATTTTTACACAATATTTATATAAAAATTTCCCAGGATTTACTAATTGTTCAGAATTTTTTGAAATACATAAGTATAAGAAGTTTCCAGATTGCTACAGACTCTTCTGTTTTTTGACAGATTCTGTTTTTTTGAGTTATTTGCATATTTTGATGAATATATGGGTTGTATCATGTGGTATGAGCCATGTACAAGTTAGATTACAGTAGTTATCAAACCAATATAAATAAAGAATGAATTCACAACATTACCTAAAGTGGTAATTTATTTTTCTTATACTAATGAATCTCACGAGTTTTCTGTTGAGTTTTGTGTTGTGAAGTTTTCAAGTTTTGGGTGAAGATTTGATGGACTATGGACTAAAGAGTAGCAAGAGCCTAAGCTTGGGGATTACCAAGGCACTCCAAGCCATATTCAAGGATACCAAAAATCCTAATCTTGGGGATGCCTCGGAAGGCATCCCCTCTTTCGTCTTCAATCCATCGGTAAATTTACTTGAGGCTATATTTTTATTCACCAAATGATATGTGTTTTGCTTGGAGCGTATTATATGATATGAGTCTTTGCTTTTTATTTTGCCACAATAATCCTTGCTGCACACATATTTTTAGGGATACACGCTGAATTGTGAATTTATTAGAATACTCTATGTGCTTCACTTATATCTTTTGAGCTAAGCAATGTTGCTCTAGTGCTTCACTTATATCTTTTTAGAGCATGGTGGTGTTATATTTTATAGTAACTATTGAACTCTCGTACTTCACTTATATTATTTTGAGAGATTATTAAAACAGCATGGTAATTTGTTTAGGTTATGAATTTAGTCCTAATATAATGGGCATCCAAGAGTGATATAATAAAAACTTTCATATTAAGTGCATTGAATACTAGAAGTTTGATTCCTTGCATATAGTTTTGAGATAATAGAGATGGTAATACGAGAGTCATGCTAGTGACTAGTTGTGAACTGGAAGAGATACTTGTGTTAAAGTTTGTGATTCCTGTAGCATGCACGTATGGTGAACCGTTATGTAACGAAATCGGAGCATGGTTTGTTTAATGATTGTCAACCTTTGTGTGAGGGTCGGCAGCGCACGATGGTTAACTCCTACCAACCTCTCCCCTAGGAGCATGTGTATAATGCTTTGTTTGATAACTGATATACTTTTTCAATAAGTATGTGAGTTCTTTATGACTACTGTTGAGTCCATGGATTATACGCACTCTCACCCTTCCACCTTTGCTAGCCTCTCTAATACCACGCAACTCTTGCCGGTACATCAAACCCTCCTTCCTCAAAACAGCCACTATATACTTTCCTCAAAATAGCCACCATATCTACCTATAATCGCATTTCCATAGCCATTCCGAGATATATTGCCATGCAACTTCCACCATTCAGTTTTTTATGACATGCACCATCACTTCATCTTGCATATAGAGTCATATTATGTTTTAGGTATCGAGTTGTAAGTAAATAAAAGTGTGATGATTTTCATTAATAGAGCATGGTCCCATGTGAGAAAAGGATGATGGAAGCCATGAGTCCCTCACAAGTTGGGATAAGTATTTGGACTTTACAAAAAATAAAAGAGCCTAGCGAAGCCCAAATAAAAAAAGAGCCCAAAGATGCCCACCAAAATAATAAAAAATGAGAGAAAGAGAGAAGGGACAATTGCTACTATCTTTTTCCACACTTGTGCTTTGAAGTAGCACCATGATCTTCATGATAGTGAGTCTCCTATTTTGTCACTTTCATATAACTAGTGGATATTCATCTTGCACGACCACTTAGTTTTCTCTTTGAGCTTTCATACACTTATAGCTCTAAGTGCGTTTGTTGCATGGCAATCCCTACTCACTCACATTGATATCTATTGATGGGCATCTTCATAGCCCATTGATACGCCTAGTTGATGTGAGACTATCTTCTCCCTTTTCCTTGCACCTCCTCCATATTCTATTCCATCTATAGTGCTATATCCATGGCTCACGCTCATGTATTGCGTGAGAGTTGAAAAGATTTGAGAACATTAAAAGTGTGAAACAATTGCTTGACTTGTTCATCGGGGTTGTGCATGATTTAGATACTTTGTTTGGGGAAGATGGAGAATAGCCAAACCATATGGTTTTGTAGGGATAACTTTCTAAGGCCATATTATTCCGAAAGGACGCGATTGCCCGGTTGGTGTGCTCGAAGTATTACTGTGTTTATGTCAATATTAGACTATTGTTTTGAATCTTTTGGATCTGAACATGCATGCCACACTAAAGAATATTACATGGATAAATATGTCAGGTAGCATTCCACATCAAAAATTCTGTTTTTATCATTTATCTACTCGATGACGAGCAGGAATTAAGCTTGGGGATGCTTGATACGTCTCCAATGTATCTATAATTTTTGATTGTTCCATGCTATTATATTATCTGTTTTGGATGTTTTATATGCATTAATATGCTATTTTATATTATTTTTGGGACTAACCTATTAATCTAGAGCCTAGTGTCAGTTTCTGTTTTTCCTTGTTTTTGAGTATTGCAGATAAGGAATATTAAACGGAGTCCAAATGGAATAAAATCTTTAGAATAATTTTCTTGGACCAGAAGCAGCCCAGAAGACTTAGAGATGAAGTCAGGAGAGCAGTCGTGTGGCCACAAGCCATGGGGGCGCACCCTAGGGGGCGCCCCTTGGCTTGTGGGCCCACGGCAGCTCCCCTAAGCCTATTTCTCGGCCTATAAATTAACAAATATTCCCTGTATACCAGAGAGATCCACGAAAATACGTTTCCACCTCCAGGAGCCTCGGTTCCCGTGAGATCCAATCTTGGAGCCTTTTCCGGTAATCTGTCGGAGGGGGATGCGATCACGAAGGGCATCTACATCAAGTCCATTGCCCCTCCGATGATGCGTGAGTAGTTCACCACAGACCTTCGGGTCCATAGCTAGTAGCTAGATGGCTTCTCTCTCTTTGCTCTTCAATACCATGTTCTTCATGATCTTCATCGAGATCTATCCGATGTAATACTCTTTTGCGATGTGTTTGTCGAGATCCGATGAATTGTAGGTTTATGTTCAGATTATCTATGAATATTATTTGAGTCTTTTCTGAATTCTTATATGCATGATTTCATATCTTTGCAAGTCTCTTCGAGTTATTGGTTTGGTTTGGCCAGCTAGATTAGTAATTCTTGCAATAGGAGAAGTGTTTAGTTTTGGGTTCAATCTTGCGGTGTCCTCACCCAGTGACAAAGCAGGGGTAGCGAGGCATGTATTGTATTGTTTCCATCAAGGATAAAAAGATGGGGTTTTCATCATATTGCTTGAGTTTATCCCTCTACATCATGTCATCTTACCTAATGTGTTACTCTGTTCTTCAAGAACTTAATACTCTAGATGCAGGCAGGAGTCGGTCGATGTGTGGAGTAACAGTAGTAGATGCAGAATCGTTTCGGTCTACTTGACACGGACGTGATGCCTATATGCATAACCATTGCCTTGGATATCTTCATAATTATTTTCTTTTCTATCAATTGCTCAACGGTAATTTGTCCACCCACTGTAATACTTGCTATCATGAGAGAAGCCTCTAGTGAAACCTATGGCCCCTCGGTCTATTTCCATCTTATACTTTCAGATCTAAAACCAAAAATACCAAAAATACCTTGATGCATTATTTTTACCTTTTGTTTTACTTTCCGTTCAAGCAATCTATTCTATCTATCTCTATCAGATCTCATCCTTGCAAGTAACCATGAAGGGATTGACAACCCCTTTATAGCGTTGGGTGCAAGTGTTTGATTCTTTATGTAGGTACATCTATTGGGGACTTGCTTGTATCTCCTACTGGATTGATACCTTGGTTCGCAACAGCTGAGGGAAATACTTATCTAATTTGCTGCATCACCCGTTCCTCTTCATGGAAACCAACGCATGCTCGAGAAGTAGCAAAATGCTCGATTGAATTGCTAATGCCTGATTTGTGCTTGCACCATGGATACTATGGTTGCCTTCGTCGTCGGCAGCCGGCTACGACAAGCGCTCGTCAAGCTCGATGATTTGGTCGGGCCGAGGTCGAGAACGAGCAAGTGTGCAACAATGCGAATGAGGAAGAAGGGGGAGAGGGTCAGGGACTCACGGTAGAGGGTCCTCGTAGGAAACGGTCCATGAACATGAACCGTGTGTGATTACTGCCATTAAAGAATTTAGTGCATGCATGAACGGTGCGCATGCACGATCCGTGTGGCTGGTGTTCTGGCCAATCAGAACACACCGCAGAATGGGGTGAACGCACAGGACACTAGCAAAGTAACTGTTTTCCCAAACAACCCACAAAGTTTCACGGGAAACCCATATTTCATTGGTTGTTTCTCCATTATTAATTTTCTACTATCAACATACCCACTAGAATGCACGGTGTCCAAAATTCACATTCTTTCAGTCTCGTTTGCCATATTTAGTCTTTTTTGTGTACTTTTCTAGGCATTTACTGCTTATAATTCAAGTTCAAACGTTTTATACATGAAAAGGTGTTCAAAACATGTTATGTCGTGTGGTGTCCAGGCATGACCTCAATATGATTCGGTAGAAAATTGAGGAGGTATGGATAATGTCGTTATAGACTCTTGATAAACTGGACCATCACCTATGGAGTTTCATGGTTCGGGGAGCGAAATCACCATGTTTTCAAGGGGAACCCATATTTCCTTGGTTGTTTCAACTAGATTTATATTATACGATCAACATACCCACTAGAATGCACCATGTACAGATTTCACAATTTCCATGCTCATTTATCGTATTTGGTCCCTGTTGTGTACTCTCTAGGTCATTTGTGTTTATAATTCAGGTTAGAACATTATGTACATGAAAAGGCATTCAAAAATGACTCAAAAATTCGTACTTGTGTCGTTGCATAAGTTTGCATGTATTTTATAGGAAACTAATACAATTTTAGAGGATTTGTGTGGGGAGAGGCAACCAGAGATGTGTCATTTATTTCTTTTGGAACTATAGAAAAATGGAAAACATGCCTGAAGCACATGTTATCCCGTGTGCTGCCCGGGCATGACCTCAATATGATACGGTACAAATTTGAGGAGGTATGGATAATGTCATGATAGACATGTAGGAGATATGCCCTAGAGGCCATAATAACGGTTATTTGTATCTCCAAGTTAGTATTGAATGTTTATGTTCCAGGCTATAACTGCAATGATTCTCGAGTCTACAATAACCACGAGGCTTGGAGGGAAACTCATGTGCACGTGTGGTACAATAAACGGTAAATTGTATTCCTAGTCTTGCCTCTAAGACGGGCTCAAGTATTGCATGATGATCTTGTTTTCCTGATCATGGGCATGGCTATGCCGATAATTTTGAGGGCACAATGTTGGTAGAACACTTGTGTTGAATCGACCCAAATTGGTGTTATGCTATGAGACAAATTCATCACAAGTTAAAGGTTAATGTCATAGAGATAGTTAGTGTTTGCATAATTCCTTATACCATGAGAGTATCGAGTTCCTTTGTGCTTGCTTCGTGAACTTTGGGGTTTGTTAAACGTCATCCGTAACTAGGTGGCCATTACGGTGACTTATGGGTTCACGGAAAGTATGGAAAGTAACGAGATAGCTCAAGATTGGGATTTTCTCCTATGGCGATGGAGAGATATTCTCGGGACCTTCAGTGTTATGGTATCCATCATCGTCTGGCCATACACGGTGTGATTTGATCACAGGGATGCCAGAACACAGAAATGAGAAAAGAGAACGAAAATGGTAACGAGGTAACTAGCATAGTGGACAAGTTGTTGATCCATGCGGATGCAAGTAAATCTCACCTTGGGTGTTTGCAATATATCATGAGGCAACGTGAATAGCACACGGCAATTGGAGGTTCACTCGAATATTCATTCGTGTGGGTATAGGGGTCAATATGGGTGTCCATGGCTCCGATGTTGACATTGATCGGAAAGTGTTCCAGTCATGTCTATAGTTCACCGAACCTATAGGGTCACACACTTAAGGGTCATCTATCTGCCGAATATTAGACATGGATCCTGAGAGAAATTCACCGAAAAAGTTTTGGAGTCATCAGAAAGGTTCTGGAGAGAGAACACTGAAATAGTTTCGGTAAAACCGAAAAGTTGTTTCGGGGTATACTATTAAGTCAAAATGCTTTCGACACATGTCTGCTAATTCTTGGAGGGTACCAGATTTATTCTAGGAATTTTCGGGTCAATAGCTCCTGTACGACACCTTTCGTGGGAATTGGAAGGAGTGAGACGTCTTTCGTCCGAATTGCCATGGTGTGACACTGTTGAGCGAGGAAATAGCCCAGACACGACATGGCCCTTAATCTAAACCGATGCCCTCATTAGCTGTTAGGGGCGGGACCCACAAATTATCTACGTAAGCACGGGACCCACCACTTGTCCACTAAGCGCGGGACCCATCTCTTCGCAACTAGAAGAGACGACCGCCCGTGCCCATCCGCCCGTCCCCGCCCATTGCTTCCCCTTTCCCCATTCTTCCTCTTCTCTGGCGACCTAGTCCAGATGTCCACGTCCTCCGCCACGCACTCAAAATGGCGTCGGTATGGTCTAGTGCCGCTCACAAGGTGCCCTGACTGCCCACGCCCAGAGCCTCTAAAACGGTTGGTCACTAGGACTCATAATAATAGAAATCTTGGGCGAGAATTTGTGAAGCGCTTGAGCAAAACAATGGTAGGAAGTGATGGCAAGGTTAGATATCAGTTCTTAGCCCATTCTTTCACTATCGTTTGCTCTGATTTCTCCATATTTTGTTTTTTCCCTCGAAATTGGAATTTAGGGTTCATATTGTTATTTTCAGATCCTGAAGAAATGCACCCATTTCGAGTGGATGGATGAATATGTTGAGAGGATTCAGTTCGAGGGCTACATTGATTCGAGCAGGGTCGCAACCTGGGATCTCAATTTGGGCGGGGTGCCACAGATGGAGAATTTCAGGAGCTCGGACAGAGGGGTGAGCAGAGTCGTGCCGATGGCGAGGTATGCGCGCAATGCTGAATTGCACTTGGAGTTTGAACTGACTGGGGAACTGAAGAAGATAAAGAGAAATCTAATGGAGATGATCGATTTGCAGAAGTAACCAAATTTCATGGTCGGGGGGTCTATTGTTGTATCATTGCTCTATTTTTGTTTTACTTGTTGTTCATCCGTCATTAGAGGGGCATTTAGGTCTATCAGGGCAGAGGGTGTGATCTGTGCGTCATGCCAAGTTCATGTAATTGAATCGAAGTAGAAATATTCAGTGTTCATGCTTTGTTCTTGTTCTTTAGTTAACAGAGTGCACACCCCCCAAATTCAGTTTCTAGTAAAAAAATCTTGCTGCCGAATAGATGTTGGGCCGTGAGAAAATAACCAGGCCCAAATAGAGACCAGCCCACCCGCGTAGGCCCAAATAGAGGTTTTTGAAAGTTTCAAGTTCAACACCTAAAACCACTTGTCTTCACACATGAGTTTCAAATTAGCTCCAAAGGTAGGGTAAACAACTCATTTCTAAGCAAGTTTTTTGTCCACCATGTCTAAAATAGTCAAATCAATTTGAGTTGTTAGTATATGACAAAGTAAGAACACGTGCACTGGTTTTCCAATTTTTTGTTTTTTTAATTTTTTATGCTCATTTCAAACTTCGTCAAACCTAAGTTTCACCAACATTTGAACAAGTTTCAAACATGAAAATGAATTTGACAAGTGGTTTTGGGTGTGTAACTTGATGTATAGGGTACTGATGTGTTGGCAATTCCATTTAAATAAATTGCATTGCACAAGATTTGCAAATTAAAACTTCATGTATGAATTTCAAACGAACCATATATGCATTTTCCTCTGTTCCTCCACTTTAAAGTCGTTTTTCATGAATACAAAATGCATATTTAGAATCCTTGAATTTTTCTGATCATTCTACATATATAATTTATTTCATTTGGAGTTTTGGTTTAAAAGATATTGAATTTACAAGTTTATAGCCTTTTCTGGATTATTCAGTAAATAGAAAAGGTTTATTCATGCAGACGTGGGGGGCTGACCGGTCGATCTGACCCGTGGGCCAGGGATGTCAGTGTCACTATTTAAATCCTCTACTTATACGGTCAAATGTGTCGTACCCTAGCTATTTACACATCCAGATATGTAAATGCTTTTGGCTATGGATGGTCTAGAAGAAGCGGAATACCCATAATCACTATAGGAATCAGGCAATTTGTCATCCTCCATGGCAGACGGCAAAGGGCTTTGCCAACCGCCAGCAGTTGGCAAAGGGTCGGCTGAATAAGCTACGATAAAGGCTTCTTTGTCATCTGCTGGTAGTTGGCAAAGAACTTTGCGTCTTTGCCGTCAGCTGGCGGATGGCAAAGACACTATACGGCAGAGGGACGGGGTTAGCCCCATTAGGAGGCTAACGGCGTGCTTTGCCATCCGCCGGTTGATGGCAAAGGCTGCATGCTCTTTGTCGTCCGCCAGCTGATGGCAAAGGCTGCAGGCAGGCTCTTTGCCATCTGCTGGCAGACGGCAAAGAGACCAAATAGGCCAGCCGAGTGCTTCCCAGGTTGATCAGGTAGCTGCCACGTGGCCTCTTTGCCATCAGCCAGCGGATGGCAAAGCGCTTTGCCATCTGTCGGCGGATGGCAAAGTGCCTATGTTGCCCCATTTAATTTTGTTTTTTCTTATATCAATTCATTTTCAGAGAAAATCAAATACAGATATATATATATATGACCAATATAGCATATTCAACACATATTACCAATAGTCATGAACACATATATATCCAACACATGTTACCAATAGTAGCAAGTTTCATCCATACATATTCATAGTTTCATCATATTACACAGTTTCATCCATAGGTAGAAAGTTTCACAAAGTCAAAACAAAAACTAAAGACAAGCACTCCATCAACCCAAGCTTCCGTGATCTGAAGCAAATCTGCAAAATGAGAAAAAAGAAAGTTAGAAGAAAAAGACTAGAAGAAGAAGATTATTATGATGCAACTAAAATGTTTGAGCTAGCTAAGCATACTAAGTCATTTTGGTGTAAAAATGCAAACCATATAACAGAAGCACTATTTATAAGGCAGTAACTGTTGTGAAAGTAGGTCATTCTTTACTAGTAGTTTGTATCAGTTTTTCCGTTATTTTTCTCTTATATTCTTGTATGGCCTATTGGTTGATTATTTTTCTAGGAGCATCTGATGTCAAAACAGAATACTTCAGTAGTTGGCCAGTAGCATTTTGTTGACAGCCTACCGATGTAGCACTACGTAACGGATATTTGAAAGACCCTTGTATTTGTACCGAAGAAATTTCCGTCAACGACGAGGCGCCTACGGTAACTTCGTAAATCTCAAGACGATAAGCTGGCTCAATCTTTCGGAGGTGCTCATAGGGGTAGGGGGTGTGCGTTCATGGAGATGGGTGTATGCGCGTGTATATAAGCGCTTGCGTCTATACTGTGTATCCCTTTCAAACAGTATTAAGTTATTGTCTATGTGTATCCCTTTCTTACAGGACGAGACGATTCCATTAGATACTTTTTAAAAACGCCCGTTAGTTATCTGTTAGGTAGGAACTATGAAAACGAGCTCATGCTCATCTCTATGGGATTATAGAAGTACTTGGCCAAGTCAAATAATTTGACCAAAGGAAAATTGTGAAGATGAAAACAAAATTGTTTGGTGAAAACAAGAAATGAGCTGTACATATATCCATGCATTCAAACATGCCAATGGAGACAAATGACGAGCGCTCTCATCTACTGTAATTACATAAACATGGACCTAACGAGTAGTATAATATATATGCCATTGCGTGTGTCCTTTGTTTGTTTACCATAAACAAGTTTATAAAAGATATCCGTTAGAAAGGGGTCATCATCGTCATGATTCTCTTGTAGGGACTACAAAATGCGGACATAGCATATAATTCAGTCTTGCTGGTCCAGTGAAATTTAGTCAAAGTTTGTGTACTATATATATATACTATGAACAACATTACAAACAAGTCCAACTAAAGAGTTTATTTTATATAAAGAAGATACATCTAACACACACCATTAATCTATGCTTGATACGTCATGATTTCATATTTCCTTCAATGGACCTCCACAAAAAAACGGAGGTGTGAAATACTACTACCCTCTTCGATCCATATTAATTGCCGTTCATTCAACACGAGCATAGCACATTAATGCCTCAAATTGTTCATTGCGCATTTTATATTTGCACACCTTAATGGTTATTATTTCAGAACAGGAAGTGAAAAAGAGAGAGTTAATTTGCAGTTGGGTTTTGAGTTTCACCTGTTGGCTACCAGAATCACGTTCCTCAGCTTCTTTTTGTTGGCGCTCTCCGCGCTCAAGGCCTGCACATTATACATGCGTACATGATTGATGGCGAGGTCACGGCAATCGCTCGGCAACGGCGTATACAATGCATCACTACATAATGCGCAGCGCATGTGCATCGCTCGTATTCGTCCACCAGTATAGTAGATGTCCACTTTGCTTCCAGATCCGCCAAAGGCGACCGACGAGCAGGGTTTCGTCTCCTCAAACCAAGTTGGGAAGCCAAAGTTTACGTCGTATATACAGTACGTACCTGGGTGACGAGGATGGTGGAATGGTCCCAGTGGAAGGCGAAGTAGGCGAGGATGCACCTCTCCAGCTCGTCCACCAGCTTCACGTAGAGCGCGTCGGCGTCCGGGCCGACGCCGTCCAGCAGGCCGTACACGTCCGCCATGCAGTTGCTGCTCTGCCGGAGGTAGTTGTTGGCCGCCTTGCACAGCTGCGGGCACTCGCTCGCCTCCTCGAACCCAATCTGCCTTGCTGCATCCACACACAATCAATTCAGATTTAATCGACTGGGAAACAGCGATTTACAGCAGGAGCTAGACCGATCGACTCTGATCTCGATCATGCTTCTCGATCACTCCTTAATTATATTTTCGGTGGAGGAGTAGAGAGGAAGTTTTGAGCCACATGAAAAGCTGTGGCCATGGACGGCATCTCGACAATGGCATCGCCGCCGTGCGGTACCGGTTGCCAGGAGAAGATACTTCGGTTGATCAGTGCCTAGATAGGTGCTACTTTTGCATCAAGGCAGCAGTGGCCATGCATGTCAATCAGAAGGGTTTAATTTTATTTGTTTTTCTGGGGTGGAGGCCCTGTTTGGAACCACATTAGATTATGATAATCTGGATTATGAAGATAAAATGTATAATTCGGCTTATAAAAATAATCTAGGTGGACATGTTTGGAGGCCAGATTATATAAACTGTAATCCGGTTTTTACATTGCATAATGACCTATGTGTCCTTTGCTTGAGGAGAAAAAAAGGAGGAGGTGGTGATGACATACATTTGTAATTACATCCAACTGTACAAGGATAATGGATCATTAGGATTCCATAATCTGGTTTTAGCTGGTGTAGAGTAGATTATGAGATTTTAATAATCTGTCCATTTGATTTTTATAATCTACAATATAATCTGTCCTGTTTGGAGATAATATAGATTATATAATCTGGATTATTATAATCTAAGTGGTTCCAAACAGGGCCTAAATATACCACTTTCGATCCTGTTTCCCACTGTATACTCTGCGGAATCATCTTCGAGCATGCGAGATTTCAAGCACGTTTTGGTTGGGAAGCGGCAAGAGTTCGTTAGAGCTTTTGGTGTGAGGACAATTGCTTGCTCGCTGCTTTTATAGCGAAGACGATCACAGGACGCAACATCCACGCAAATATTCAAGAACAGCAGTTAACAGGGCTCGTTGGTCGGATTGAAATGAACGGGGATTTGAAAAGAAATCTCTCTGTAAACGTTGATCGGATTCGGAACAGAAATGACTGACTGACCGACGTAATGGGAGAACTTCTCGAGCCGCTCGACGCGGCCGTCGCCGGCCATCTCCACCCTCGGCATTTCCGTCATGGCCGGCGGCGCCGGCGCCGGCACCTTACTACTCCCGTGGCACAGCACGGCGACGCGGAGCAGCAGCCGATTGCCGAACCCATCTGCAAACACACAGAGCAAGAAGAGGATGAGATGACCATACGTCCAGACGAAGCACAGAAATCCGACGAGCGGATCGCTCCCATTTTCTGGTTCTTGCCTTGCTGCTGCTGCTGCATGGCTGACGGCTAGTGAAGAAGAGGATCGAATGGCGCGCGGGGTCGGGTGAGAAGAGAACGGAACGGAACGGAGATAGGTGAGGCCAGAGGTCCTCACCGAGTAAGCAACGCGGGGGCGCCGGAGCGCGGGAGGAGGAGCGGAAGGCGCCCACCGCACCGCCGCGCCGTCAAGCTAGGGTTTGCATGGGTGGCGCGCGCGGGGTCGGGAGGCCGGGCGGAGGTGACGAATCGGTAGAGGGGGGCAAGGGGGAGCCGGGCCGGTGAGCTGCGGCGCGGGGAGGCGTCGGAGCTGGCCGGAATCGGCCGGCGACGGCGGCGACAGAGGGAGGATCGAGAGGAACATACGCCGCATGCGGGGGAAGGGAGCGAGAACGAGAGGTTTTTTTTTAGGGTAGCGAGAGCGAGAGGCGTGGGCGTGTTGGGCTAAGCCCCACCTCTTTACCATCAACCAGTGGATGACAAAGAGTCTTTACCGTCCGCTCGCAGATGGCAAAGAAGTGGTATTAGTGGTTTGTTAAGCGTCGTCGTCCACTGGACCCCACCCACCTCTTTGTCATCTGCCAGCGGACGGCAAAGATTCTTTGTCATCCGCTGGCAGACGGCAAAGAGGTGGGTTGATAGGCCGTTTACAGCAACGGCATTCACTGGACCCCACCAACCTCTTCGTCGTCTGCCAGCGGACGGCAAAGATTCTTTGCCATCTGCTGGCGGATGGCAAAGAATTGGCTAATGGCCATCAGGTTCGTTGCCGTTCGTCGGTTCTTTGTCGTCTGTTTTCCTTTGGCAGACGGTAAAGACGTTCTTTGCCATCCGTTGGCAGACGGCAAAGAAATGACTGATAACAAATCCCCTGTTTTCAGTAGTGAATGTGCCCTCCTCCATGCCAAATGTGCGCACGACTTTTGTCCAACCCCTTGTGATGATCGCACGTCCATCCTTCACCGCCTTCAGGAAGACTTTTAGACTGTTATCATGGTAGCATGAATTATATACTATAACCTTCGTTGCCTCCACATCAGTCAGGTAGTTTGCTAGGTAATCTTGAGTAAAAATCACTAAGAAGATAAAACTTTCAGGTATTCATGTTTGTCTAATAGAGTAACTTGTTCTGGGCTGGAAAGGAAGGCAACATATTACTTACCATCCTAAAGCTCATTGATGCCTTGGATAAACTATAAATAAAGAGTTTGATTCCAATCAGATGTCTCTTTTACCTCACATTTTTTTTCCTAGTTTCCTCACTTGATGCTTGTTCATGTTTATCTCATTGCCTCATATGCAAAGGGATTGAAGTGTGAATCAGTATCGCTGATATATTTACCTACAAGCAACAAATCAATGTTAGAACATAAGCTGCAATTGCACAGATTGTGTGAAATATTAAAAGAAAATAGGAGGTGACTAACCTCGATGGTAAACAACAGCATCGCACATCGTAGCCCTACATAAGCACATAGAAATGCGTGTTAAATACAACAGGATTAACATCCACCAAAAATAACAAATGTTGACTAAACGAAAATATCTCCGGTGATATTTTCATTGCGAGGAGTAGCGCAGTAACAAAGGGACGGGTATTGGTGAAATTAAACTGGATGTGTTAACTTTAGAGTTTAGGAAAACTTACATGGTCATTAAAACTTGTACTAGCGAAACAGAAATTGACACATTTAAACATCACGAGCGAGTTCATACTTGGTAAATCTCGAGGAGTAGTTGTTGGGGTACTTCAACTCGGCTAGAGCCCGCACAAAGTCAGTGGCTAGGTATTCCTGCTGGTCGTAGCATGGATCAATACATCTAACATATGTACCTACAAGCAACTAGTAAATGTTAGAAGCTAAACTGCAACTGAACAAATGATGTAAAGTACTATAAGATATTGGGATGTGACTAACCTCGACGGTAAACAACATCGTTGTGCATTATGGAACTGTGTAGGTAAGAGGAAAGGCATGTAAACTACAACAGGGTTAACATGCACCAAAAATATATAATGGTAACTGAAGGACATCATCTCCAGTGATATTTTTTTTGTGAAGAGTAGCACGGTACCGAATAGACAGCGTAAATAATGGATATAACTGTTCACTATAGCAGGCTTAACGACAACCTAGCATAGGCATTGTAAGTTTGTAACTAGTATTGATAAAATTGAACTGGACAGTTCATACTTGAACACACTGCGCATAACTGAAATGAACAACGGAAACCTAACATGGCAATCTAAATGTGTACCATTGAAACTGAAATTGACACGGTTAAACATTGCTATACTGGTAATCGTAAAAATGAACTGGACAGTTCATACTTGGTAGGTCCGGGGGGTAGTTTCTTGGGGATTTCATCAAGGCCAGAGCCCGCGCCACGTTGGCAGCGTCGGCAGCGAGGTGTTCCTCCGGGTCGGCACGCATAGCGTTTAGCGCGTCATCGACCGCCATGACAAGCTCCTCGACCTCCGTGTGATATGCGTTTGGGATTACGCGGGGATTCTCGGCGATAAGGGGTGGGGATGAGGAGGCATGAGGATGGTTCTCATGCTCCATCTCAGCCATCGGGCCGGGCAGAGATGGAGATCGGAGGTTACCTCACTAGATCGACGAGGCAGACTGGTGCAGAACATAGATTTGGTTGCAGCGGCGGTGACGGTTTGGGCTGCAGTTAGAGCGGGGGGAGAGGGGGGGGTGGGGATAGGGGGAAATGTGATGGATTGATATGCGGTGGGAGGAATAACTACTGAAATCGCGCGCCTATTGAAAATTTGGCGGCAAAACTCAAACCTTACGGGGGGAACATGCAACACATGCAAAGCGCATCAAATACCCGTGTGCGATAAAAGAGAAAATTGGTGATCCCGCGTCGAAAAAAAATCAAGTCTTCTCTCTCTCTCTCTCTCGTGCCATCAGACGCTTTGCAAACGGTTTGTTGTAAGAAAATGTTTGCCATTAAAGATGTATTAATAAACATAAAAGGCCTAGAAAATACACAAAAAGGACTAAATACGATAAACGAGCCTGAAATTGTGAAATTCGGACATGGTGCATTCTAGTGTGTAAGTTGATCGTAGAAAATAAATCAAGTTGAAAGGACCAAGAAAATATGGGTTCCCCTTGAAAACATGCAGATTTTCGCTTTCGGAACCCTGAAACTCCATAGGTGACGGTCCGGTTTATGAAGAGTGTCTATCACCACATTATCCATACCTCCTCAATTTTTTATCGAATCATATTGAGGTCATGCCCGGGCACCACACGAGATAACATGTTCTTCAAGCATGTTTTCCATTTTTCTAGAGTTACAAAATAAATAAATGACACATCTCTAGTTGTCTCTTCCCAGGCATATCCTTTAAAATTGTATTAGTTTCCTATAAAATACATGAAAACACGACACAATTACGGATTTTCGAGTCCTTTTCGAACGCATTTTCATGTATACAATGTTCTAACCTGAATTATAAGCACAAAGTACCTAGAAAGTACACAAAAGGGACCAAATACGATGAACGATCATGAATATTGTGAAATTTGGACACGGTGCATTCTAGTTGGCATGTTGATCGTATAAAATAAATCTAGTTGAAAGGACCAAGGAAAAGTATGGGTTCCCCTTGAAAACATGGTGATTTTCGCTCCCGAACCATGAAACTCCATAGGTGATGCTCCGGTTTATGAAGAGTGTCTATCACGACATTATCCATACCTCCTCAAAATTTTACCGAATCATATTGAGGTCATGCCCGGGCACCACACGTGATAACATGTTCTTCAAGCATGTTTTCCATTTTTCTAGAGTTACAAAATAAATAAATGACACCTCTATGGTTGCCTCTTCCCACACAAATATATCCTTTAAAACTGTATTAGTTTCCTATTAAATACATGAAAACTTATTCAGCGACACAATTACGAATTTTCTAGTCCTTTTTGAACGCCTTTTCATGTGCAAAACGTTCTAACATGAATTATAAGCACAAAGGACCTAGAAAGTACACAAAAGGGACCAAATACGATAAATGAGCATGAATATTATGAAATTCGGACATGGTGCATTCTAGCAGGCATGTTGCTCGTATAAAATAAATCTCGTTGAAAATACCAAGGAAAAATATGGGTTCCCCTTGAAAACATGGTGATTTTCGCTCCTGAACCATGAAACTCCATAGGTGATGGTCCGGTTTATGAAGAGTGTCATGCCCGGGCACCACACGAGATAACATGTTCTTCACGCATGTTTTCCATTTTTATAGAGTTACAAAATAAATAAATGACACATCTCTGGTTGCCTCTTCCCACACATATCTTTTAAAATTATATTAGTTTCCTATGAAATATATGAAAACTTATTCAACGACACAATTACGAATTTTTTAGTCCTTTTTGAATGCCTTTTTATGTACACAACGCTCTAAGCTGAATTATAAGCACACATGACCTACAAAGTACATAAAATGGGACCAAATACGATAAACGGGCCTGAAAATTGTCAAATTTAGACATGGTGCATTCTAGTGCATGTGTTGATCGTATAAATAAATCTAGTTGAAAGGACCAAGGAAAAAGTATGGATTCCCCTTGAAAACATGGCGATTTTCTCTCCCCGAACCATGAAACTCCATAGGTGATGGTCCAGTTTATGAATAGTGTCTTGTAGGGGGTATGCAACGGAAAACAAAAAAAAGGTACAGCGAGCACGCCCAGGACCACTATGGAGACTGCATACAAGGTTTGATCTGATCCGTACCGACTCGAAGCGCAGCGGAAGAAGAGTCGGTGGAGATCGTTGGTGTAGATCCCCGCATCTAGGATTTACAACCTCCGAACCGCGAGGATGTACTCCCTCGTCGGACAGCCCTTCGGGAGGCGGTTGGACAGTCCCTCGGACGTTGTCATGGACAGCCCTTCGGGTGGACCCTCGAAACTCGAACGGAAACTCGGACAGCCCTTTGGGAGGACACTCGAACATCCCCTCAAGCAAAAGATCGAAACTACGACCTCTCTACGGGGTTGCACAGATACGATGTCAACTATCCGGTAGGGCTTCACCGTCCAGAACTAGTTCCTGCCGGAACCCAGACAGCCTTTCGGCTCTACGAAACTATTTCGCTGGGAGGGAGGGAGAAGCCAGAAAAGTATATGGCATGTGTATGAGATCAAGGATGATAGTGGAGAGTGCCTCTCCACCTCTATTTATAGGAAAACCCAAGGGGTAAGGGGGTACATGAAAAAACCAAAATGGCCACACTTTATGTCACACATAAAGGTCATAAAGGGCATAAAGGGATGACAAGTGGAGCTCCATGGAGGAGCTGCACCCTTGAACATCCCACCTTCATGGGGGGGGCAAAGGGGGTTCCTTTATTCCCAAGTCCTTCTGGAAGCCTTTGGGGGAAAGCACTAAAAGGTGTTTTCCATAAAGTAACCCAAAAAGCACTTTCACTATTCATGAAGACATTTTTCTGTGTCTGATAAATCCCAAATTATTTCTATGTTCCTAGAACAATTCCAATACCCACTAAAACAATTTTGAATGAATTCCAAAACAATTGCGGAACAATGTTTTTCTTCAGCGAAAAGCTACTACAGCGGTTCCGGATGCTACGGAACATTTACGATTTTTATCCTAGAAAATTCCCAGGTCAATAGTTCTTGTGCGACGTTTTTCCTGCGAATTGGCTGCAAAGCAACATCGTTCACAAGAACAGCTCTGTTGTGACATCTCTCTATGCACAAATAGCCCAGGCACGACATGGCCCTTAAGCACAATCTTTGTCAGGATTAGGTGGAGCCGGGTAGGACCCACAGCTTATCCACGTCAGTGTGGGACCCAGATGGTGGCGACTACGGTTAAACCATTTTCCCCTGCATGTGCATCCTCCCACGTCTTCTTCTCCGGCCACGAAGCATGGCAACACCGGCGAGGTCCGATTCAGACAAGCATATTTACAAGCATTCAACCGAAATCGGTCGAATTCAAAGAACATAGATAGATTTTAGCAAACATAGCAGATAATTTGGTTTGTTTACACACGGAGTAGTACCCGTAGTTCTAATGGAGGGATCATCGGAGAAAACGCCAGACGGAGTACTTCGATTAAATAAATCTACGCGAGTATCCCGCAGCTCCTACCCCTAGTTAGATCTCCAAAATTGGGCTCACCTAAGCCCTAGGGGTGCAGCCCCGATGAGGCGGCGGCGCCGCTCAGTCGGAGTCGGAGTCGGAGGTGCCCCACCCCCTGTCGGTGTGGGATTTCTCGATGGCTTGGTGGAAGCGGAACTCGTCGAGATCCTCTTCCATCTGCCGCCGTGCGACGAGCTGTTGCGGCTCGTCCTTGGTCCGCTCCATAATCTCGGCGATGACACCGTCGAGGTCGCCGTCGTCGATGTAGTCTCCCGGCAGAAAGCCAAGGTGCCGAGGCGCGGTGCCGTCGAGGGCGCCCTGCTCCTCCCCCTCCCTCTTCGTAGGCGGCAGTGGTGCACGTGCAATGGTGGAGCTCCCCGCGCCACCCCCGCCAGAGGAGCTACTAGGCGGTCGCCTCACGCCACCGCCACCATCTGGCGGTCGTACTCCTCCACCTCGCGCCGAGTGAACGCACGCGGCGGCACGAGCCCCCAGTTCGTGTACTTGTGCACGCCATGCTTCCGAGCAGCATCGGAAGCAACCCGCTTATCTACATTCATGCCACGAGTTAAGTCTAAGCAAGCTAGTAACAAAGGAAAGAAAGGTTCTTCAACTAGTAGCAATAAAAATGATAAATCGAATGATATTGCTTCTAATAGTTCTCTTGATCCCACTAACTCTTCTCTTAGCCAAGTTACACTTGAGCAAGAAAATGAACTCACCCAAAACTTGAATACTTCAATCACACAAAACTTAACGGAACTTCGTGAGATGGGTTAGTATGATAAATAAAGATCATTCACTTAGTTAATATCAAGACAAGATTCATAATTTTTCTGACATAATGTCTACTGTATTCTATAATTACCTTAATTTATATCACTGAATATAAGGTATGGGAACTCTAAAACAAGCAAACTATGCATGCAAAACAGAATCTGTCAAAAACAGATCAGTCTTTGAAGATCTGTAGTATAACCATACTTCCCTGTCTCTAAAAAACTGAAAATTTTAGTACAGACTATAGAATTTTTATATAAACACTGTGAAAAAATTCAGATCACTATCACATTCCGGTAAAAAATGAAAATTCATGTAGTGGAGTCAAAAGTTTCTGTTTTGGTTCAGCATCAATTCTACTCATCTTGTGAGTCATCCCAAAGGCTTTACTTGGCACTTTATTGAAATAAACACACAAAAGATGATTAATACAGTAGCTTAATCATGTGAACACTAAAAACATAAAGTAAAGTGTTGGGTTGTCTCCCAACAAGCACTTTTCTTTAAAGCCCTTTAGCTAGGCATGATGATTTCAATGATGCTCACATAAAAAGTAGTAATTGAAACATGCAAGAGAGCATCATGAATCTCATGACAAGCACATTTAAGTCTAAGACACTTCCTATGCACATGGATTTTGTGAGAAAGCAATTTATGGGAGAATGAATCAACTAGCATAGGAAGGCAAAACAAGCATAACTTCGAAACTTTGAACACATGGAGAGGAAACTTGATATTATTGTAATTCCTACAAGCATATGTTCCTCCCTCATAATAATTTTCAGTAGCATCTAATAATCCCCAAGTGCAAGGAATCATCATAGCAATTTCCAAAGGTGGAAGTGATAAGTATGGAGTGTCGCACCCACAAGGAGCTAAAGGTAAGATCAATATTCTCTCAAGTCCTAACTACCACTGAGACGACTCTACGTACACCGAATGTTTGCTTCCATCTAGAAGCGAGAAATAAAACTACATTGTGGGAATGAAGAGGATAGCTTTGCATGATAATGGAGAACTAAAATATAAAAATAGATATTGTTATCATAATATTACAATATATTACAAATAGCGAGTGTGGAATAATGATGGGTTAGTGTGCGGAATTATCCTAGGCAATTGTTAACAAGATCGGAAATCATTATTGCAATTTTATATGAGGGAGAGGCATAAGCTAACATACTTTCTCTACTTGGATCGTATGCACTTATGATTAGAATTCTAGCAAGCATCCACAACTACTAAAGATCATTAAGGTAAAACCCAACCATAGCATTAAAGCATCAAGTCCCCTTTATCCCATACGCAACAACCCCCTTACTCGGGTTTATGCTTCTGTCACTCAAGAAACCCACTATAAGAGAATCATGAACATGTTGTAACACCCTACAGCGGGAATCCTTCATGTGTGCGCGGCACGGAAGGCACCATAGGACAGCACCAAAATAAACATACAACTCAAACCAATCTAGATCATCAGTCAACCCAAAGGACAAAAGAAATCTGCTCAAAACATCATAGGATGGCAACACGTCATTGGATCATAATATGTGGCATAAAGCACCATGTTCAAGTAGGGGATTACAGCAGGGTGCGGGAGAGTGGACCGCTAAAAGGATATGAGGATGGTGATGAAGAAGGTGATGTTGATGAAGACGATCACTGTGGAGATGGTTCTGTTGGGGAACGTCGCATGGGAAACAAAAAATTTCCTACGCACACGCAAACCTATCCATGGTGATGAGCATCTACGAGAGGGAGAGTGGATCTACGTACCCTTGTAGATCGCTAAGCGGGAAGCGTTAAGAAACGCGGTTGGTGTAGTCGAACATCTTCGCGATCCAAATCACCGAGCGTCCCGCGATCCAATCACGAACCGTCCCGCGAACACATCATGGTCCGTCCCGCGAACTCATCACGATCCATCTCACGATCTTGATCACGATCTGTCTCGTGAACTCATCACGATCCATTCCGTGATCACATCACGAACCGTCTTGCGATCTCGATCACGGTCCTTCCGATCTAGCGCCGAACGGACGGCACCTCCGCGTTCAGCACACGTGCACCTTGATGACGATCTCCACCATCTTGATCCAGCAAGAGGAGGTGGAGAGGAGAGAGAGTTCACCGGCAGCGTGACGGTGCTCCGGTGATGGTGGTGGAGCAATTCCTGCAGGGCTTCGCCTAAGCGCTGCAGAAAACCGATCTAGAGGAGAAACTATGCACCGGTGGAACGAGTAGCACGTGGCCGGAAATTCTGTCCAAAAACCACCCAATCCACTAGTATATATAGGAGGTGTCCAAGGCCTATGGGTTGGCCGAAATAGGAGGTGGGAAGCAATCCTACTTCACCTCCAATCCTAGTTGGAGTAGGATTGCCTCCTATTGGCTGATTTTCCACTTTTTGCTTTAGGACTTTCTCTCCTGCGCCATGGGCCTTTTTGGCTGTTTTACCATCCCAATAAGGGCTGGTTATTATTCTCCCACAGCCCATGGACCTCTTGGGGTCGAAATACCCCTCCCGGAGGCCTCCCGGTACACTACCGGCACTCCCGGTACACTACCGATGAGCCCGAAACTTTTCCGGAAACC
Source organism: Hordeum marinum (assembly GCA_022496015.1). Classification (NCBI taxonomy): domain Eukaryota; kingdom Viridiplantae; phylum Streptophyta; class Magnoliopsida; order Poales; family Poaceae; genus Hordeum; species Hordeum marinum. The sequence continues at coordinate 37,729,724 of CM039672.1, read as the reverse complement.
AAACTGGGACTTCCTATATATGAATCTTTACCTACGGACCATTCCGGAGATCCTCGTGATGTCTGGGATCTCATCTGGGACTCTGAACAAACTTCGGTCACCACCATACATAACTCTACACTACCGAAACGTCACCGAACCTTAAGTGTGCAGACCCTGCGGGTTCGAGAACTATGTAGACATGACCGAGACACCTCTACGGTCAATAACCAATGGCGGGACCTGGACGTCCACATTTGTTCCTACATATTTTACGAAGATCTTTATCGGTCGAACCTCTATGTCAAGGATTCAGTTAATCCCGTATAACGTTCCCTTTGTTCTTCGGTATGTTACTTGCCCGAGATTCGATCGTCGGTATCTCCATACCTAGTTCAACCTCGTTACTGGCAAGTCTCTTTACTCGTTCCGTAATACAAGATCCCGCAACTAACAATTAGTCACATTGCTTGCAAGGCTTATTGTGATGTTGCATTACCGAGTGGGCCCCGAGATACCTCTCCGTCACACGGAGTAACAAATCCCAGTCTCGATCCATGCCAACTCAACAAACACCATCGGAGATACCTGTAGAGCACCTTTATAGTCACCTAGTTACGTTGCGACGTTTGATACACACAAGGCACTCCTCCGATATCTGTGAGTTGCATGATCTCATGGTCATAGGAACACATACTTGACATGCCGAAAACAGTAGCAATAAACTAACACGATCATATGCTACGTTTGCAGTTTGGGTCTTGTCCATCAGATGATTCTCCTAATGATGTGACCCCGTTATCAAATGACATCTCATGTCCATGGCTAGGAAACCTTAACCATCTTTTGATCAGTGAGCTAGTCTATTAGAGGCATACTAGGGACATGGTTTTGTCTATGTATCCACACATGCATCTAAGTCTCCGATCAATACAATTATAGCATGGATATTAAACGATTATCATGAACAAGGAAATATGATAATAACTAATTTATTATTGCCTCTAGGGCATATTTCCAACAGTCTCCCACTTGCACTAGAGTCAATAATCTAGTTCACATCACCATGTGATTCGCATTGTTATGAATCTAACACCCAATGAGTTCTGGGGCTCGATCATGCTTTGCATGTGAGAGAGGTCTTATAGTCAACGGGTCTGCGATATTGAGATCTGTGTGTACTTTGCAAATCTCTATGTCAAACCGTAAACACTATTACCACACTCCACTTGGTACTATTTCCAAATGGCTGCTCCACTATACGTATCCAGATTGCTACTACTAGTCATCCAGATAGGTGTTAAAGCTTGCATCGACGTAACTCTTTACGACGAACTCTTTATCACCTCCATAATCAAGAAACATTTCCTTAGTCCTCTGGTTACTAAGGATAATTCCGACCGTTGTCCAGTGATCCACTCCTGGACCACTCTTGTACCCCTTGACAGATGCATGGCAAGGCACACACAGGTGCGGTACACAGCATGGCATAATATAGAGCCTATGGCTAAGGCATAGGGGACGATGTTCGTCCTTTCTCTTTCTTCTACCGTTGTCGAGCTTTGAGTCTCACTCAACTTCACACCTTACAAATCAGACGAGAACTATTTCTCTGGCTGATCCATTTTGAACTCTTTCAAAATCTTGTCAAGGTATGCACTCATTGAAAGTCTCATCAAGCATCTTGATCTATCTCTATAGATTTTGATGCTCAACAATTAGGTAGCTTTATCCAGGTCTTCCTTTGAAAAACACTTTTCAAACAACTGTTTCATGCTTTCCAGAAACTCTACATTATTTCAGATCAACAATATGTCATCCACATATACTTATCAGAAATTCTATAGTGCTCCCACTCACTTTATTGCAAATACAAGTTTCTCGTAAACTTTGTATAAACATCAAAACTTTGATGACCTCATCAAAGCGTATATTCCAACTCCGAGATGCTTGCTTCAGTCCATGGAAGGATCACCGAAGCTTGCACACCTTTTAGCATCCTTAGGCCTGACAAAACCTTCTGGTTGTATCACATACAACCTTTTCTCAAGTAAACCGTTAAGGAAACGATGTTTTAACATCCATCTGCCAGATTTCATTATTGAAAACACAACAACTGCTAACATAATTCCAACAGACTTTAGCACCACTACGAGTGAGAAAGTCTCATCGTAGTCAACTCCTTGAACTTGTCACAAACATCTTTGCAACAAGTCGAGCTTTACAAATAGTGACATTCACCATCAGTGTCTGTCTTCATTTTAAAGATCCATTTGTACTCAACGACCTGCCGTCCAACGAGCAAGTCTACCAAAGTCTACACTTGGTTTTCATACATGGATCCTATCTCAGATTTCATGGCCTCCAACCATTTGTCGGAATTCGGGCCCATCATCGCTTCTCCATAGCTCGTAGGTTCATCGTTGTCCAACAACATGATCTCCAAGACAGAGTTGCCGTACCACTTAGGAGCAGTACACATCCTTGTCGACCTACGAAGTTCGATAGTAACTTGATCCTGAAGCTTCATGATCATCATCATTAACTTCCTCTTCAACTAACGTAGGCTTCACAGAAACATCTTTCTGCGCTGCGCTACTCTCTGGTTGAACAAAGGTTTAACAACCTCATCAAGTTCTATCTTCCTCCCACTCAATTCTTTCGCGAGAAACATTTCCTCAAGAAAGGATCCGTTTAAGCAACAAACACTTTGCACTAGTATCTGAGATTGAAGGTTCACCCAACTGATCTTAGGGTATTCTATGAAGATGCATTTGTCCGCCTTGGGTTCGACCTCATTAGGTGAAAACATTTTCCACACAAGTGTCACAGCCCCAAATATTAATAAATGACAGCTTAGGTTTCTATCAAACCATAATTCAAAGGTGTCATCTCAACGGATTTAGATGATGCCCTATTTAAAGTGAATGTAGTTGTCTCTAATGCATAACACCAAAAATTATAGTAGTAAAACGATAAAAGACATCACAGTATGCACTATATCAATAGAGCATGACTATGATGTTCGGACACACCATCACACTATGGTGTTCCAGGTGGCGTTAGTTGTGAAACAAATTTCACATTGTCTTAAGTTGTATGCCAAACTCGTAACTCAGATATTCACCTCCACAATCATATCGCGGTCACTTTTATCTTCTTGTCACGATGATCTTTAAACTTCACTCTGAATTTGCTTGAACCTTTCAAACGATTCAGACTTGTGTTTCATTAAGTAAATATACACTATATCTACTCAAATCATCAGTGAAGGTAAGAAAATAACGATATCCACTGCACGCTACAAGACTCACTAGATTGCATACATCAACATGTATCATTTCCAATGAATCACTTGCCCGCTCCATCCAACGGGGTCCTTTAGTCATCTTGCCCAAGAGGCATGGTTCGCACGTCTCAACCGATTCGAAATCGAATGAGTCCAAATATCCATCAGCATGGAGTTTCTTCATGCGCTTTATACCAATATGACATTTAGCGGCAGTGCCACAAGTATGTGGTACTATCATTATTAACTTTGTATGTTTTGACATCAATGTTATGAACATGTGTATTACTACGATCAAGATTTCAACAAACCATTCACTGGGTGCATGACCATTGAAGGTATTATTCATGTAAACAGAATAACTATTATTCTCTGACTTAAATGAATAACCGTATTGCAACAAACATGATCTAATCATGTTCATGCTCAACGCAAAACACCAAATAACATTTATTTAGGTTCGTCACTAATTCTGAAGGTAGAGAGAGCGTGCGATGTTGATCACATCAACCTTGGAAACATTTCCAACACACATCGTCACCTCACCCTTAGCTAGTTCTCCGTTTATTCCGTAGCTTTTATTTCGAGTTACTAACATTTAGCAACCGAACCGGTATCCAATACCCAGGTGCTACTAGGAGTACTAGCAAGGTACACATCAATAACTCGTATATCAAATATACTTCTGTCGATGTTGCCAGCCTTCTTATCTACCAAGTATCTAGGGTTGTTCCGCTTCAGCGACCTCTCACCTCATAATAGAAGCACTTAGTCTCGGGTTTGAGTTCAACTTTGGGTTGCTTCACTGGAGCAGCAACTGACTTGCTATCCATGAAGTTTCCCTCCTTGCTCTTGCCCTTTTCGAAACTAGTGGTTTGATTAACCATCAACACTTGACGCTCCTTCTTGATTTCTACCTTCGCGGTGTCAAACATCGCGAACAGCTCAGGGATCAATACTTTTATCCCTGGTGTATTATAGTTCATCACTAAGTTCTAGTAGCTTTAGTGACAGTGACTTGGAGAACTATATCAATCACTATCTTATCTGGAAGATCAACTCCCACTTGATTCAAGCGATTGTAGTACCCAGACAATCTGAGTACATGCTCAACGATTGAGCTATTCTCCTTCATCTTACAGGCAAAGAATCTTGTTGGAGATCTCATATCTCGCAACACAGGCACGAGCCTGAGATCACAATCTCTGCTCCTAGAACATCTCATATGTTCCGTGACGTTCAAAACGTTTCGGAGCCTCAATTCTAAGCCGTAATGCATGACGCACTAAACTATCAAGTACTCATCGAAACGTGCCTATTAGATGTTCACAACATCTATAGACGATGCTAGAGGGGGTGGTGCACCGAGCGGTGCATTAAGGACATAAGCCTTCTGTGCAGCAATGAGGACAATCCTCAGATCACGGACCTAGTCCGCAATATTGCTACCAACATCTTTCAACTCTATTTCTCTAGGAACATATAAAAATTTAAGGGAGCTACAGCGCGAGCTAGTAATCTACAACATAATTTGCAAAGACACTTTGACTATGTTCATGATAATGAGTTCAATTAATCATATTACTTAAGAACTCCCACTCAAATTGACATCCCTCCGATCATTCGAGTGATACATGATCCAAATTCACCAACTCAAGTCCGATCATCACGTGAGTTGAGGTGGCTGCAATGGTGAACATCATTATGTTGATCATATCTACTATATGACTCATGTTCGACCTTTTGGTCTCTCGTGTTCCGAGGCCATGTCTGTACATGCTAGGCTCGTCAAGTTTAACCCGAGTGTTCTGCGCGTGCAAATCTGGCTTGCACCCGTTGTATGTGAACGTAGAGTCTATCACACCCGATCATCACGTGGTGTCTCAACACGACGAACTTTCGCAACGGTGCACACTCGGGGAGAACACAGTTCATCTTGAAATTCAAGTGAGGGATCACCTTATAATGCTACCGCCTTACTAAGCAAAACAAGGTGCATAAAAGGATTAACATCTCATGCAATTCATAAGTGACATGATATGGCCATGAACTTGTGTTTAAGATCTCCATCTTCGAAACACCGGCATGATCTCCATCGTCACCGGCACAACACCATGATCTCCATCATCTTGATCTCCATCAATGTGTTGCCATTGGGGTTGTGGCGCCAGCCCTGCTTCTACTTCTATTGCTACCGCTTAGCGATAAAGTAAAGCATTACATAGCGCTTAATGATTGACACGCAGGTCATACAATAATTAAAGACAACCCTATGGCTCCTGCCGGTTGCCGTACTCAATGACATGCAAGTCGTGAAGTTCTATACATCACATGATCATCTCATACATCACATATATCTCATCATGTAATTGGCCATATCACATCACAACATACCCTGCAAAAACAAGTTAGACGTCCTCTAATTGTTGTTGCATGTTTTACGTGGCTGCTACGGGTATCTAGCAAGAACGATTCTCACCTACGCATAAACCACAACGGTGATACATAGATTGCTTTTCAACCTTCTCAAGTACCGCCTTTGTCAGATCCGATCCAACTAAAGTGAGAGAAGCTGTCACCCGCAAGCCATCTAAGCAACAAGTTGCGTCGAGGGAACCGGTCTCTCGTAAGCGTACGAGTAATGTTGGTCCGGGCCGCTTCATCTCACAATCCCGCTGAACCAAAATCCGACCAAGGGAGGAAGCAATCTAAGCATCAACGCCCACAAACCTTTTGTGTTCTACTCGAGATCTCATCGAACCATCAACCTAGCTCTAATACCACTGTTGGGGAACGTCGCATGGGAAACAAAAAATTTCCTACGCACACGCAAACCTATCCATGGTGATGAGCACCTACGAGAGGGAGAGTGGATCTACGTACCCTTGTAGATCGCTAAGCGGGAAGCGTTAAGAAACGCGGTTGGTGTAGTCGAACATCTTCGCGATCCAAATCGCCGAACGTCCCGCGATCCAATCACGAACCGTCCCGCGAACACATCATGATCCGTCCTGCGAACTCATCACGATCCGTCTCACGATCTTGATCACGATCTGTCCCGCGAACTCATCACGATCCGTTCCGTGATCACATCACGAACCGTCTCGCGATCTCGATCACGGTCCTTCCGATCTAGCGCCGAACGGACGGCACCTCCGCATTCAGCACACGTGCAGCTTGATGACGATCTCCACCATCTTGATCCAGCAAGAGGAGGTGGAGAGGAGAGAGAGTTCACCGGCAGCGTGACGGCGCTCCGGTGATGGTGGTGGAGCAATTCCGGCAGGGCTTCGCCTAAGCGCTGCAGAAAACCGATCTAGAGGAGAAACTATGCACCGGTGGAACGGGTAGCACGTGACCGGCAATTCTGTCCAAAAACCACCCAATTCACTAGTATATATAGGAGGAGAGGAGAGGAGAGGCATCCAAGGCCTTTGGGTCGGCCGAAATAGGAGGTGGGAAGCAATCCTACTTCACCCCCAATCCTAGTTGGAGTAGGATTGCCTCCTATTGGCTGATTTTCCACTTTTTGCTTTAGGACTTTCTCTCCTGCGCCATGGGCCTTTTTGGCTGTTTTACCATCCCAATAAGGGCTGGTTATTATTCTCCCACAGCCCATGGACCTCTTGGGGTCGAAATACCCCTCCCGGAGGCCTCCCGGTACACTACCGGCACTCCCGGTACACTACCGATGAGCCCGAAACTTTTCCGGAAACCAAACTGGGACTTCCTATATATGAATCTTTACCTACGGACCATTCCGGAGATCCCCGTGATGTCTGGGATCTCATCCGGGACTCTGAACAAACTTCGGTCACCACCATACATAACTCTACACTACCGAAACGTCACCGAACCTTAAGTGTGCAGACCCTGCGGGTTCGAGAACTATGTAGACATGACCGAGACACCTCTACGGTCAATAACCAATGGCGGGACCTGGACGTCCACATTGGTTCCTACATATTCTACGAAGATCTTTATCGGTCGAACCTCTATGTCAAGGATTCAGTTAATCCCGTATAACGTTCCCTTTGTTCTTCGGTATGTTACTTGCCCGAGATTCGATCGTCGGTATCTCCATACCTAGTTCAACCTCGTTACTGGCAAGTCTCTTTACTCGTTCCGTAATACAAGATCCCGCAACTAACAATTAGTCACATTGCTTGCAAGGCTTATTGTGATGTTGCATTACCGAGTGGGCCCCGAGATACCTCTCCGTCACACGGAGTAACAAATCCCAGTCTCGATCCATGCCAACTCAACAGACACCATCGGAGATACCTGTAGAGCACCTTTATAGTCACCCAGTTACGTTGCGACGTTTGATACACACAAGGCACTCCTCCGATATCTGTGAGTTGCATGATCTCATGGTCATAGGAACACATACTTGACATGCGGAAAACAGTAGCAATAAACTGACACGATCATATGCTACATTTGCAGTTTGGGTCTTGTCCATCACATCATTCTCCTAATGATGTGACCCCGTTATCAAATGACATCTCATGTCCATGGCTAGGAAACCTTAACCATCTTTTGATCAGCGAGCTAGTCTATTAGAGGCATACTAGGGACATGGTTTTGTCTATGTATCCACACATGCATCTAAGTCTCCGATCAATACAATTATAGCATGGATAATAAACGATTATCATGAACAAGGAAATATGATAATAACTAATTTATTATTGCCTCTAGGGCATATTTCCAACAGGTTCCCCCGATGGCACTTCGGCACCACCAGGAGAGAGGGGGAGAGAGTCTCCCCCTTGTGCTTCCTCCTCCATGGCCTCCCCCCTCTATGGGGAGAGGTTCTTCCTCTGGTCATTGGCCTCCATGGTGTTGATGGCCCCTTCGGGACGATGAAGATGGCCTCTGGTGATGGTGACCCCCTCCGGCAGGGTGCCAGAGAGGGACAAGATTGTTTTTTGTGGCTCTGGAGGTGTGCGGCGGCGGAACTCCCAATCAAGGTTTCTTTTCGGAGGTTTCTATATTTATAGGAATTTTTGACATTGATCTCACGTCAAGGGGTGCCACGAGGCGGTGGCAAGCCTTCTAAGCGCGGCCACCCCTTGGCCGCGCCTGGCAGGCTTGCCGCCTCCTCGTGTGCGGCGGTGGTGGAACTCCAATCTAGGTTTATTTTTGGAGGTTTCTATATATATATATATATATAGGAATTTTTGGCGTTGATCTCATGCCAAGGGGTGCCACGAGGCGGTGGCAAGCCTGCTAGGCGCGGCCACCCCCCTGGCCGCGCCTGGCAGGCTTGCCACCTCCTTGTGGCTCTTCTGGCCCGGCTCCAATGCTTCGGGGGTCTCTTTTGGTCCACAAAAATCATACTAAATTTTGAAACCATTCCAAGAACTTTTATTTCTGCACACAAAACGACACCATGGTAGTTCTGCTGAAAACAGCGGCAGTCCGGGTTAGTTCTAATAAAACCATACCAAAAACATACAGAATTATTGTAAACATGGCATGAATACTTCATAAATTATAGATATGTTGGATGTGTATCAGCATCATGAAGGAATTTCACAATATAACTATCACATAAATCATTATTTTCATGATTCACAAGCATATAATATTTCTTACTCTCCACATAAGCATATTTCTTCTCATTCATGGTAGTGGGAGCAAACTCAACAAAATAACTATCATGAGATACATGATTGACATAACCACATTCAATAATTAAATCATGATAAAAAAATCATGGTTACTATCACTCTTTATAGCATACATCTAATCATCATAATCATCATATATAGGAGGCATGCCATCATCATAATAAGTTTTCTCATCAAAACTTGGGGGACTAAAAAATATCATCTTCATCAAACATAGCATCCCCAAGCTTGTGTCTTTGTATATCATTAGCATCATGGATATTCAGAGAATTCATACTAGCAACATTACAATCATGCTCATCATTCAAGGAATTTTCATTAAGTATTTTCATAATTTCTTCCTCTACCAATTGAGCACAATTTTCTGAATCCTTATTTTCACGAAATACATTATAAACACGATACAAATGCTGCAACCTAAACTCCATTTTTTTGTAGTTTTCTTTTATAAAACCAAACTAGTGAAAAACAAGAAACTAAAAGATTTAATTGCAAGATCTAAAGATATACCTTCAAGAACTCACCTCCCCGGCAACGGCATCAGAAAAGAACTTGTTGTCTACTATGCAACTTTATTCTTGTAGACTATGTTGGGCCTCCAAGAGCAGAGTTTTGTAGGACAATAGCAATTTTCCCTCAAGTGGATGACCTAAGGTTTATCAATCAGGGGGAGGTGTAGGATAAAGAAGGTCTCTCTCAAACAACCCTGCAATCAAATAAAATAAATCTCTTGTGTCCCCAACACACCCAATACAATGGCAAATTTTATAGGCACACTAGTTCGGCGAAGAGATGGTGATACAAGTGTAGTAATGATAGTAGATATTGATTTTTGTAATAGTAGCAATAAAAAACAGCAAGGTAGAAAGTGACAAAAGTGAGCACAAACGATATTGCAATGCCTGAAAACAAGACCTAGGGTTCGTACTTTTGCTAGTGCAATCTCTCAACAATGCTAATATAATTGGATCACATAACCATCCCTCAACGTGCAACGAAGAATCACTCCAAAGTTCTTATCTAGTGGAGAACATAAGAAGAAATTGTTTGTAGGGTATGAAACCACCTTAAAGTTATCCTTTCTGATCGATCTATCCAAGAGTTCATACTAAAATAACACAAAGTTATCCTTTCTGATCGATCTATCTAAGATTTTGTACTATAATAACACCATATGATACGCATCAACCAACTCTAATGTCACCTAGATACTCCAATGTCACCACAAGTATCCATGAGTTAATTATACAATATGCATCAAACAATTTCAGATTCATAATGCTCAATCCAACACAAAGAACCTCAAAGAGTTCCCCAAGATTTCTACCGAAGAAAGTAGGATGAAAACATGCATCAACCCCTATGCATAGATTCCCAAGGTCACCGGAATCCGCAAGTTGATGCCACAACATATATCAAGTGAATCACTTGAATACCGCAATGTCACCATGGGTATCCGCATGCAAGACATATATCAAGTGCTCTCAAATCTATAAAGGTTTTCAATCCTGTAATAACAAAATCTCAAAGGGAAAACTCAATTCATCACAACACGATAGAGAGGGGAAAACACCATGTGATCCAACTATATTAACAAAGCCCGTGAAACATAAAGATCGTGCCATCTCAAGAACACGAGGGAGAAAAATTGAACACATAGCTACTGGTACAAACCGTCAGCCCCGAGGGTGGACTACTCCCTCCTCATCATGGCCTTCGTCGGGATGATGAAGATGGCCACCGGAGATGATCTACCCTCTCCGACAGGGTACTGGAATGCCTCCAGATTAGTTTTTCGTCGATACTGAGAGTTTTGGCAGTGGAACAAGGAATCTAGGGTTATGATGGTTTCTACATTTATAGGATTTTTGAGCGTCGATTTCACGTGAAGATGGGCCACGAGGATAGCACAAGACACCAGGGCGCGTCGGAGGGTCCTGGAGTGCCCTGGTGGGTTGTGCCCACCTTGTGTCTCTTCTGGCCCTCCAACAAAGCTTATAGTGCCTCTTTTGTTCCAAAAAAATCGTCAAAAAGTTTCGTTGCATTTGGAGAACTTTGATTTCTGCACAAAAAACAACACCATGGTAGTCCTATTGAAAACCGCGTGAGTCTGGGTTAGGTCTAAATAAATCATGCAAAGTGCATAAAAACCATATAAAAGTATTGTAAATATAGGTGAATATGGCATGATTACTTCATAAATTATCGATACGTTGGAGACGTATCAGCATCCCCAAGCTTATTTCCTACTCGTCCTTGAGTAGTTAAATGATAAAAGAAATACTTTATGAAGTGTGAATGCTAGCATTGTGCATAAGTTTGATCAATGATAATTTCAACCACTTTTCCTATCATCATAACATCAACTCTTTCTCATGAAACTCATCATGATAAAGTAGCAACGAATTCACATGTTATGGTTCGAACAATGAATTCTCTTGAAACTTAACAACATATGTTCTTAGTCACCAAACAATTGGAATTCAATTTACTCTCAACAAAGTTTATATAAGAGCTCCACATACTCAATCATCATATAGTCTTATATGATTTCTAGTACTCAAAGTATATTTTTAGAAAAAATGGCATCCATCGAACACAGGGAAACATAGGGGCTTCATGTTTCGCCTCCCAACTCATTTATCATAGAGATAATTGTCAACAATAATAAGTCATGATCAAATATATTCGACTGGCCATATGTTCCTAGATCTTTCCCCACCACATGATGCTTGCCAACTAGAAAATAATTGAGGTTGAAATGAGAATGCATACTATTGACTCTTGCAATAAAGTAAATACAGAAAGGTAAAAGATAGGCCCTTCGCAAAGAGAAACAGAGGTTGTCGTGCGCTTTTTGGTTTTGTATGCACAATCCCTTAATGCAAAAGAACGTCACGTTATATTGTCCCTTATGATAGCAACCTTTATTATGCAGTCCATCGCTTTTATTAATTCGCCATCATAAGTTCATACAAGACTCAATTTTCTCTTACACTAAATGATCAAACAAATTTAGAATCGAATTTTATTGCCTTTTTGCACCGATGAAAAAATACTTGAAGGATCTTATTCAATCCATAGGTAGGTATGGTGGACACTCATGGCAAGAAACTGGGTTAAAGGGTTTTTGGATGCACAAGTAGTATCACTATTTAGTATGAACTTTTTGGCTAGCAAAAGATCCCAAGCAAACACCACATGTTGGAGGATCTATAACAATATAACTTCTATGCAAATATACGCAACCATAACTCATTACGTTGTCTTGCTTGTCCAACTTCAACTAATTTTCTCAAGTTTGAAAATAATTAATGGGTGTTCACAATCATAGAAGATGTCCAAGATAATATATTTGTATGTGAAAGTTCTCTTCCTTATACTAATCATTCATGAATTGCTTGTATGACCAATATTGTGATTGTCAAGCTTCAAAAGATTTCACTTTCTAAACCCAATGTGAAGCTACTACTAGGCATGAAGCACATTCATAATTTCATATTTATTATATTTCATTGATTCACAATTTACTCATACGATATAAGTGAAGCTCGAGACACTGGTACCGTTACGTGCTATACAAATGGTTTTTAACCCCTTTCCGTGACGTAGTTCCAAACCATCGCCTTGCATGTGTGGGAGATAGGGGTGGGTTCATCCCATGCGACACCCAAACATCGTCTGCGATGGTGCGAGAGCCTACTGACGATTCGCCTAACGTAAACATATGCGAAGTCGTAGCCTATCCCACACGCCACACTTTGATGCTACGTTTGTGGTCAAGCACACATCCAAGACGATGGCACAGATATATTCGTGTGCGATACTTTTTCGGATCGCACACGCAAAACGTATGTCAACCGTCTCTTGATCGTCCTACATTACACACGCACGCAGGTTCGTAACCGTTTGCGCTATTAATAGCAAGCGCACATAGTTACGACGGGCAAACGCGTGTGTGACAGTGCATGCATCCCACATGCGCAAAATATGCGACCATATGTTGTAAAGCTGATAATCACACACACTATTATTCAAACAATCGTAAGTGACATATGACACCATCGCACACGGTTTAATCGTTCTAGCTGTGTGCGCTGTAATTTACATTATAGCTTATTTTTGTTAATTTATTATTAGAATTGGAAATTTCAAATTTTTAATTATGAAATGTGGATTTCACATCCATCAATACATACCCAAATTACAATGGTTGAACAGCCAATGCATAAATCAAAAGCTCAGTACATGTTCGATGGTTACGTAGTTCGATAGAAGATTAAATATGATGAACCACAATATATAGTACTAGAGGCGGTAAAGGTGAAGAGAGAATTGTAAATGCTTTGGGTTGTCGATGGTATTGAAGAAGCGGACTACCCATAATGTGCCCTCCTCCATGCCAAAGGTGCGCACGACTTTTGTCCAACCCCTTGTTATGATCGCACGTCCATCCTTCACCGCCTTCAGGAAGGCTTCTAGACCGTTGTCATCGCATGAATTATATACTATAACCTTCGTTGCCTCCACATCGGTAAGGTAGTTTGCTAGGTAATCTTGAGTAAATTCCTTTGGAAACCACTAAATAGAGACAACTTTTAGGTATTCATGTCTAATAGAGTAACTTGTTCTGGGTTGGAAAAGAAGGCAACATATTACTTACCATCCTAAAGCTCATTGATGCCTTGGATAAACTATAAATAAAGATTTTGATTCCAATCAAATGTCTCTTTTACCTAACATTTTTTCTTAGTTTCCTCACTTGATGCTTGTTCATGTTTATATCATTGCCCCATATGCAAAGGGGGTCGAAGCATGAATCAGTACCGCTGATATATTTACCTACAAGCAACAAATCAATGTTAGAACATAAGATGCAATAGCACAGATTATGTAAAACATTATAAGAAAATGGGAGGTGGCTAACCTCGATGGTAAAGAACAGCATCGTGCATCGTAACCCTACATAAGCACATAGAAATGCGTGTTAAATAAAATAGGGTTAACATCCACCAAAAATAACAAATGTTAACTAAACGACAATATCTCCGGTGATATTTTCATTGCGAGGAGTAGTGCGGTAACAAAGGGACAGGTATTGGTGAAATTAAACTGGATGTGTTAACTTCAAAGTTCAGATAAACTTACATAGTCATTAAAACTTGTACTAGTGAAACAGAAATTGACACATTTAAACATCACAAGCCAGTTCATACTTGGTAAATCCCGAGGGGTAGTTGCTGGGGTACTTCAACTCGTCTCGAGCCCGCACAAAGTCGATGGCTAGGTGTTCCTATTGGTCGTAGCGTGAATCAGTACCGCTAACATATGTACCTACAAGCAACAAGTAAATGTTATAAGGTAAACTACAACTAAACAAATGATGTTAAGTACTATAACATATTGGGATGTGACTAACCTCGACGGTAAACAACATCGTTGTGCATTATGGAACAGTGTAGGTACAAGGAAAGGCATGTAAACTACAACAGGGTTAACATGCACAAAAAATATAATGGTAATTGAAGGACATCATCTCCAGCGATATCTTCTTTGTGAAGAGTAGCACGGTACCGAATGGACAGCGTAAATAATGGATATAATTGTTCACTACAGTAGGCTTAACAGCAACCTAGCATAGGCATTGTAATTTTCTAACTGGTATTGGTAAAATTGAACTGGACAGTTCATACTTGAACACACTACACATAACTGAAATGAACAATGAAAACCTAACATGGCAATCTAAACGTGTACCTTGAAACTAAAATTGACATGGTTAAACATTGCTATACTAGTATTCGTAAAAATGAACTGGACAGTTCATACTTGGTAGGTCCCGGGGGTAGTTGCTTGGGGATTTCATCAAGGCCAGAGCCCACGTAACATTGGCGGCCTTGGCGACAAGATGTTCCTCCGGGTCGGCGCGCATAGCGTTCACCGCGTCATCAACCTCCATGACCAGCTCCTCGACCTCCGTGTGATATGTGGTTGGGCTTACACGGGGATTCTTGACGATAGGGGTGGGGATGTGGAGGCATGAGGGTGGTTCGCATGCTCCATCTGAGCTATCGGGTCGGGGCGGAGATGGAGATCAGAGGTTACCTCACTAGATTGACAAGCGAGATTGGTGCAGAGCGTAGATTTGGTTGCGGTGACGGTGGTGGTTTGGGTTGCAGTTAGAGCGGGGAGAGAGGGGGCAGTGGGGATAGGGGAAATGTGATGGGTTGATATGGGGTGGGAGGAATAACTACTGAAATCGCGTGCCTATTGAAAATTTGGTGGCGGAACTCGAACCTTATGGGGGGAACACACAACGCAGACGAAGCGCATCAAATACCCGTGTGAGATAAAAGAGAAAAATGGTGATCCATTGTTGGAAAAAAATCAAGTCTTCTCTCTATCATGCCATCGGACACTTTGCAAATGGTTTGTTGTAAGAAAACGTTTGCCATTAAAGATGTATTAAAAACATAAAAGGCCTAGAAAATACACAAAAAGGACTAAATACAATAAACGAGCCTGAAAATTGTGAAATTTGGACATGGTGCATTCTAGTGTGTTTGTTGATCCTAGAAAATAAATCAAGTTGAAAGGACCAAGAAAATATGGGTTCCCCTTGAAAAATGGCGATTTTCGCTCCCGGAACCATGAAACTCCATAAGTGATGGTCCGGTTTATGAAGAGTGTCTATCGCGACATTATCCATACCTCCTCAATTTTTTACCGAATCATATTGTGGTCATGCCCGGGCACCACATGAGATAACATGTTCTTCAAGCATGTTTTCCATTTTTCTAGAGATACAAAATAAATAAACGACACATCTCTGGTTGCCTCTTCCCGCACATATCCTTTAAAATTGTATTAGTTTCCTGTAAAATATATGAAAACTTATCCAACAACACAATTATGGATTTTCGAGTCCTTTTTGAACGCATTTTCATGTATAGAATGTTCTAACCTGAATTATAAGCACAAAGGACCTAGAAAGTACACAAAAGGGACCAAATACGATGAACGAGCATGAATATTGTGAAATTTGGACATGGTGCATTCTAGTGGGCATGTTGATCATATAAAATAAATCTAGTTGAAAGGACCAAGGAAAAGTATGGGTTCCCCTTGAAAACATGGTGATTTTCGCTCCTGAACCATGAAACTCCATACGTGATGGTCCGGTTTATGAAGAGTGTCTATCACGACATTATCCATACCTCCTCAAAATTTTACTAAATCATATTGAGGTCATGCCCAGGCACCACACAAGATAACATGTTCTTCAAGCATGTTTTCCATATTTCTAGAGTTACAAAATAAATAAACGGCACAACTATGGTTGCCACTTCCCACACATATATATCCTTTAAACGGTATTAGTTTCCTATTAAATACATGAAAACTTATTCAACGACACAATTACAAATTTTCTAGTCCTTTTGGACGCCTTTTCATCTGCAAACGTTCTAACCTAAATTATAAGCACAAAGGACCTACAAAGTACACAAAAGGGACCAAATATGATAAACGAGCATGAATATTATGAAATTTGGACATGGTGCATTCTAGTGGGCATGTTGATCGTATAAAATAAATCTCGTTGAAAGGACCAAGGAAAAATATTGCTTCCCCTTGAAAACATGGCTAATTTCGCTCCCGAACCATGAAACTCCATAGGTGATGGTTGAAGTCTACTACACAACCTTCTTCTTGTAGACTCGTGTTGGGTCTCCAAGCGCGGAGTTTTGAAGGGCAGTAGCAATTTTCCCTCAAGTGGATGACCTAAGTTTTATCAATATGTGGGAGGTATAGGATGAAGAGGGTCTCTCTCAAACAACCCTGCAACCAAATAATAAAGAGTCTCTTGTGTCCCCAACACACACAATACAATGGCAAATTGTATAGGTGCACTAATTCGGCGAAGAGATGGTGATACAAGTGCAATATGGATGGTAGATATAGGTTTTTGTAATCTGAAAGTATAAAAACAGCAAGGTAAAAAATAGTAAACAGCAAGCAAAATGTGGTATAAATGCTTGGAAACAAGGCCTAGGGTTCATACTTTCACTACTGCAAGTTCTCTCAACAATATTAACATAGTTGAATCATATATAAGTCCCTCTCGTGCGACAAAGAGTTCACTCCAAATTCACAAATAGCGGAGAACAAACTAAGAAATTATTGTAGGGTACGAAACCACCTCAAAGTTATCTTTTCTGATCAATCTTATGAGCTATCCCTATAAGTGTCACGGACAGCCCTGGAGTTTGGTACTAAAATAACACCTTAAGATACACATCAACCAAAACCCTAATGTCACCGAGATACTCCAATGTCACCACAAGTACCCATGGGCTTGATTATATGATATACATCACATAATTTCAGATTCATCATATTCAATCCAACACAAAGAACTTCAAAGAGTGCCCCAAAGTTTCTACCAGAAAGTCAAGACAAAAATGTGTGTCAAACCCTATGCATAGATTCCCAAGGACACGGAACCCGCAAGTTCATCACCAAAACATACATCAAGTGGATCAATAGAACATCCCATTGTCACCACGGATACCCCATCACAAGACATACATCAAGCGTTCTCAAGTCCTTAAATACTCAAGCCGATAAGAAAACTTCAAAGGGAAAACTCAGTTCATCACGAGAACATAGAGAGGGAAAAACTCCATATGATTCATCTATATCAATAATGCTCGCGGTACATCAAGATCGTGCCATCTCAAGAACGAGAGAGAGAGAGAGAGAGAGAGATCAAACACATAGCTACTGGTACATACCCTCAGCCCCAAGGGTGAACTACTCCCTCCTTGTCATGTAGACCGTCGAGTGTCGGTGCACGAGAGTTTTGGGTTTACTAGTGCCCCTTACTTGTGCATGGGCAGTCGAAGCCATACCCACAGCGAGGCCTGCCGGGGGGCTGTCGGGCGTGAGCTCAAGGAGATCGAGAAGAACATCCAAACAAGCAACCAAGACCAAGATCGAAGGCCGGGCCCCTGTCAAGATCATACCGAGGTGGCCTCCAGACCCCTGCATGGCAAGCCCCGACAAGACCCCACCAGCGCACATGCCAGGTGTCACCTCACCTGGATATGTGTCGCGGCGCCGGTGTTGGAGGAGTCTAAGAGGTGCCATGGGACGGGGTCTTGTCCCGTCCTGCGGACGGTCAGGGGCGCCTGACGGAGCATTAAATGCGCTTGTCTTACACCATCGATGTTAGATATGATAACACTGTAGCACTGTACACCTCGTGTACATACTATACACCACTGTTGGGATCCCCTTAGTCATATAAAAGGAGGCCCAAGGCGTTACAGTAGGGATCTTTTCACCAATCCTCCAAATCACTGGCGTAGCAGCTGTGCCGATCTACACACAGTGCTCCTGTAGATGGAACCCAAGAACGCCCATAATACACAAAGCAGGAGTAGGGTTTTACGCTTCTCAGCAGCCCGAACCTGGGTAAAATCCCCCCAGCGTTGCTCGTTCGACCTGCTCTTCGCGCATATCCATCCCCCTACCGAACCTAAAGGGGTCCTCTCGATCCCATAGGTGTTCATCGCCCACGACATCTTTGACACGCCAGGTAGGGGGTTTGGTTGCGTGAACCTGGTCCGGCGATCAGCGTGTCAGTTCATTCAATGTCTCCTTGCCATGGCCCCCAAGAAGAAGGGTTTCATGATGGTGGAACCTTCCACGTCCGCTGCACCCATTGCCACCCAGGTGGGCGACAGAGTGGACGCGGGTGGAGGAAGCGGAGACCATGCGCCTCTGTGGCGCTTTGATGTCAAGGCCAAGGAAGCAGCGATCTCCACAGCGGGGACGCCCACGGCAGCGGCGGTAATTCGCATGCCGCTAGGTCTCAGGACGGAGCTATACTTCCTGCATGCGGTACGATGAACTCCGGGGACGGAGGGGTACCATCTAAGACACCCACACCGGCACGTGTGCCGCGACCTTTTCAGGACGCGCGAAAAGAGCAGCGCCATGGCGTCGGTGGTTCCCAACGTCCCCGTGGAAAGACTCCTGTGCATCGCTCCCAAGATGTGCAGGGCCAACATGCATGCCAAAATGCTAGTGGGAGTGGCGTGCGGTCACCGAACTGTGACAGAGCTCCTTCTAACACGGTTAGGAGCCACAGCACCTCGCATTCTTCATGTCGTTCGCTGCCAACCATGTCGGAAGAAGCAATGGCGCAAGCACAATTGATCCTGAACTTCCCGCCTGCTGCGGAGAAGCTTGACGAGTGGATAGCCACCATTCAGAGCCTCCTCGGCCTTGCCGACAAGTTTCTGTCCACCGAGCCGTCTCGCACCAATGGCGAGAAGGTCGGAGGCGGTGCAACCACGATGCACTCTCCTCCATAGCAATAATGTCAGTCGCCGAACCGTCAAACCGACGCATGTGACGGCTACTCGACGGCATCGTCTGTTCCACGGACTCACCGCAATCAGCGTCAAGTTCTTCAGGAGCGAAGCAAAGAGGATTCTCGGACTACAATCGAGCGGTGGCGGGAGGCGCGCCATCAATCTGATAAGCGCGTGGGGGCCACTGTAGACAAGTCTGTGCCATGGTATCCTGTCGGCCTACCTTATGAGGTGGGTTGTCCAGCGTTTACCCGTGAGCTGCAGCAAGTCCAGTGGCCCAACTCCCGAACGTTCAAGCCAGAGGTCCTGGAGAAATATGATGGCAAGACTCACCCGTCGGAGTTCTTGAGCATCTACACCACTGCGGTACAGGCTGTCGGGGCTCGCGATGACAAGATACTCGCCAACTACTTCCCATTGGTACTCAAACCAAACGCCAGGTCATGCTTGATGCACCTGCCGAAGAATTCCATTACTTCCTGGGCAGACATGTGCCATGAGTTTGTTGGCGCCTTTATGGAGGCCACCAAGCTCCTGGTCAAGAAAGTGACTTGCACATCATTCCCTAGAAAGAAGGTGAGACCTTGCGCAAGTACATTCAAAGGTTTAGCCGTGTCCATCACAACATCCCGGACGTTCATCATGTTGTTGTTATTAGCGTCTTCCACCAGAATGTGTGCAACCGTAGGATGCGCAAAGAGCTAGCAATGAACAAGGTTAGAGATGTTGCCGAGCTCTATGCTCTGGCTAACAGATGCACTCGGGCCAGAGAAGGGAGGAGACTCCCTGGCAAGGGAGCTGGCACTGGGGTCGACTCTGATGATGAAGACGACACCGCCCCGGTAAAGAAAGGCCGGCAGCGGAACAAGAAGCGCAAGGGAAAGGTCATGCTTGCCGTCGAGGGATCCGGCAATGTCGACACCGCCAAGAAAACTAAGGTTGACGGTCCCGAAAAGGAGGTTTCCAGGTGCACCTCCTGTCAAGCCTTAGCGGCTGCTGACAAGACGAAAGGCTCCGACAAGTAGTATTGCAAGATCCATCGCACCAAGGGCCACGACCTCCAAAACTGCCGACAAGTCGAGCAACTTGTCGAGAAGCAGAAGGCTGAATACATGAGACGGGATAAGGAGAAAGCCCAAGACGGTGCGGAAGGGTCCGGCAAGAAATGCGGTGACCGAGGAGGTCTCCACGGCAAGGCCAAGCAACATAAAGAGAAGCCCACTAGGGGATGCGATAAGGAAGAAGGGGATGACGATTGCAACGAAGAGGACGACGAGTCCAGCGATCATGAGTTCCAGAAGGCTATAGAGATGATGTGCATCGACGGAGGTGCTTGTCGCATTCCTCTCACCGCCAACTTAAACAGTGGGCGCGCGAGGTTAACGCGGCGGAGCCGTCTATCGGTGCCCAGAGACCTCTGAAGTGGTCCAACACTCCTATCATTTTCGACGTCGAGGATCACCCTAGCCGCACAACTGTGGTCGGATGCCTGCCATTGTTGGTTTTGCCAACAATTTGCAACCTTAGGGTGACAAAAATGCTAGTCGACAGTGGGGCAGCCTGAACCTAATCTCGCCTGATGTCATCTAGAGGCTGCAAATTCCTGACGAAGATCTTGAGCCAACATGCACATTCCAAGGGATCAATTCAGGGAGGACTTAGCCGAAGGGCAAGATCACACTGCCGGTGACACTTAGTAGTGACATAAATTTCAGAATAGAGAAGATCGTTTTTGTCGTCGCCAAGATCTCATTGCCATACAATGGTATCCTTGGCCACCCAGCGCTGGCCAAGTTCATGGCGGCCACCCACTTCGCTTACAATGTGTTGAAGATGCCCGGGCCAATGAGCGTCATCACGATCAACTCTGACAAGAAAGGTGCACTTATCTGCACCGACCAACTCTACCGGGAGGCAGTTGCAGCACATATCGCCAAGGCACTTGCTCCTGCTGTTGAAGCTCTCGGGGGGGAGAAGACCGACAAGGCCTCTAGCGCACATTCCGGCAAGCGCGCCTCCTCGGAGTGCTGCGCTCCCATTGACGATGTGCCAGAGAGCTCCAGCGGCAAGAACAAGAAGTCCAAGGTAGCTCCACCAGAAACCAAAAAGGTGCCCGTCAAGGAGGATGGCACGAGGGGAACTTTTACCATAAGTTCCACCCTCGATAACAAATAGGAAAGCGCGCTCATTGCCTTCCTGCGGGCGAATGTCGATGTGTTTGCATGGCAACCGTCTGACATCCCCTGTGTTCCCAGGGAGGTAATTGAGCACCATCTTGTCGTCTGTCCTCATGC
This sequence comes from Hordeum marinum, assembly GCA_022496015.1. Classification (NCBI taxonomy): domain Eukaryota; kingdom Viridiplantae; phylum Streptophyta; class Magnoliopsida; order Poales; family Poaceae; genus Hordeum; species Hordeum marinum. Next base: position 37,708,141 of record CM039672.1, on the reverse strand, counting down.
GCGGCCCGTCAAGCAGAAAGTGAGGAAACAGGCCTTGGAGAGACAAGAATCCATTGCCGAAGAGATCAGAAAACTGGAAGCGGTAGGTGTGGTAAGAGGGGTGCTCCATCCAACATGGCATTGGAGGTTGTGTATTGACTATACAGATCTCAATAAGGCCTGTCCAAAAGATCCTTTTCCCATTCCATGCATCGACCAGATTGTGGACTCCACTGCCGACTATGACTTGTTGTCATTCCTCAATGCGTACTCAGGGTACCATCAGATCTTCATGTCAAAGGAAGACGAAGAGAAGACCGCATTTATCACCCCATGTGGTACATACTGCTTCGTGCGAATGCGCTTCAGGTTGTAAAGTGCTGGTTCAACATTTACAAGAGCAGTCCCGATTGGTTTTCAACCCCAGCTGCATAGGAATATGGAAGCTTATATGGATGACATAGTGGTTAAAACCAAGGACAAGGTGATACTCGTACAAGACCTACAAGAGATGTTTGCAAATCTACACAAGATCAACTTGAAGCTCAATCCCGAGAAGTGTGTGTTTGGCGTTTCGTCCCGCAAGCTTCTCGGGTTCTTTGTGTCTCAACGTGGGATTGAAGAAAAGCACGACAAGATCAAGGCAATTGAGCAGATTGAAGCACCGAAGCGCGTCAAGGATGTGCATCATCTTGTCGGCTGTGTTGCGGCTCTGAGCAGGTTCATCTCCAAATCTGCTGAGCGTGCCTTGTCCTTTTTCAAAATCTTGAAGAAGGAAGGTCCAGTGAAGTGGACTCCGAAAGCGGGGGCAGCGCTGCAGGATTTGAAGAAGTACCTCTCCTCTCTGCCAACACTGGTTGCGCCTAGGCTGCAAGAACCGTTGCTGCTATACCTAGCGGCGACGAATCAAGTGGTTAACGTAGCTCTAGTGGCGTAGAGAGAAGCCGACGAAGAAATAGTGGGAGAGGCAAAACCGCCAAGCGACGAGCCGGGACCGTTCCCGTAGAGCCTGGTGCCGACAAAGCAAGATCTATGCAGATGAGTGCAGCAATACAGAAGAAGAAGATGGTGCAGCGCCCAGTGTATTTTGTCAGCACCCTTTTACAGGGAGCTAGTTCAAGATACTCTGGTGTGCAAAAACTGCTTTCGGTCTCCTTATGGCCTCGAGGAAGCTGCGCCACTACTTCCAAGCACATGAGATCACCGTCGTCACCCGCTTTCTGCTACAACAGATTTTGTGGAATCCAGATGCTACCGACAGGATTGTGGAGTGGGCTTTGGAGTTGTCGAGCTTCGATCTCAAGTTTGAAAGTACGTCAACTATCCAGAGCAGAGCCCTGGCAGAATTCATTGCGGAATGGACTCCAATGCCAGACGAAGAGATCCAAGAAACAGCTCTTCCCAGCAAGGAAACTGAGCAAGAATGGGTCATGTATTTTGATGGAGCTTTCTCCCTGTAAGGGGTCGGTGCCGGCGTGCTGCTTGTCGCACCCACTGGAGAGCACCTCAAGTACGTAATTCAGATGGACTTTCCCCAGGAGAGGTCGACGAACAATATGGTGGAGTACGAAGGACTGCTTGCCGGTCTCAGGATCGCAGCAAACCTTGGAATCAAGAAGCTCATTGTAAGAGGTGATTCACAGCTTGTCATCAAGCAAGTCAACAAGGATTACCAAAGCCCATTGATGGAAGCCTGCATGGATGAAGTGAGAAAGCTGGAGGAGCGCTTCGACGGCCTGCAAACAGAGCACGTTCCTCGTGCGGAGAACAACATTGCCGACGAGCTATTGAAGCGCGCTGCCCTCAAGTTACCTATGGAACCAGGGAATTTTGTCCTTAAGCTGACTCAACCGTCTATGGCACCATCGGCAAGGCAAGATAAGAGAAGGAAGCTGAATTCCGGCTAGTACTCTCCCATAGAGCTCCTGGAAGCCGTCGGCGAGGAAGTTTTCAGGAACGACGCCAAGCTTGCCGGGGAGCAACAGGCTTCGGCGGGGCCTTAGGTCCATGCCGTAGAGACAAACGATCCCACGACGGAAGACATGCCTTTAGTCCTTGCCATCGATCCCCAGGCTCCGGCATGGGCGTAGCACATTGTTCAGTTCCTCCAAACAGGAGAATTCCCTGAGGAACAGGAAGAAGCGGAGAAAGTAGCCCGTCAGTCCAGTATGTACCAGTTTGTTGATGATGTCCTATATATAAAGAGACCAAACGGTGTGAAATTGGAGTGCATCCCTCGGGAGTATGGACTGGAGCTATTGGCATAGATACATGGAGGCATATGTGGCTCTCACATAGGGTCAAGAGCACTGGTCAGCAAAGCATTCCAGCAGGGTTTCTTTTGGACCACTGCCCTCCAGGATGCAACTGCGCTAGTAACCAAGTGTGAAGCATGCCAATTCCATTCAAATAAACTACATCAACCATCTCAAGCTTTCCAAACAATCCCTCTCTCCTGGCCATTTTCGGTCTAGGGGCTCGACATCTTGGGCCCCTTTCCCCATGCTACCAGGGGCTTTGAGTACTTGTACGTTGCAATCGACAAGTTCACAAAGTGGACGGAAGAGGAGGCAGTGAGAAAGGTGACAGCACAGTCAGCCGTCAAGTTCTTCAACGGACTAGTCTGCTGCTTTGGTGTTCCGAACAGGATCATCACTGACAACGACACGCAGTTCACAAGCCGCACCTTCATGCAGTATGTCCAGGACCTTGGCAGCAAAATCGGTTTTGCTTCTATCGCTCACCCAAGGAGCAACGGCCAAGCAAAAAGGGCGAATGCTGAAGTGCTGCGAGGGCTTAAGACGAGGACTTTCGACAAGCTACACAAGTGCGGAAGGCGCTGGATTGATGAGTTGTCGATGGTTCTTTGGTCGACCAGAACGATGCCAAATCGAGCCACCGGCCAGACACCCTTCTCCCTGGTGTACGGGGCAGAAGCAGTTCTCCCTAGGAACTCATATATGGGTCACCTCGAGTCCTCGCTTATGATGAGCTTGAGCAAAAGCAGCTACGACAAGATGACGCAATGCTCCTTGAGGAAGACTGTCTTCGGGATGCTGTGAGAGCTACACGCTACCATCAAGCTTTGCGCCGCTATCATAGCCACAAAGTTCGTGCCCGAAGCCTTGAGGAAGGTGACCTTGTTCTTCGGCGCGTTCAGTCGGCCAAGAATCCCAACAAGTTGACGCCAAAGTGGGAAGGCCCTTATCGGGTAGTACGATTCACCAGGCCTGGCGCAGTCCACCTGGAGACCGAAGATGGCGTTCCGGTGAGCAACTCCTGGAATATCAAACATCTTCGTAAGTTCTACCCATAAGGCGTGGTTGTCGAGCCCCCAAGCAACCACCTTTTGTACAAGTCTTGCCAGCAAGGCATGTGCTCCTTTGTACAAAGCCAGGCATAGACCATATGCATAGTTGGATAAGATCGAGCGTTCTGCAACCCTCATCGATTTTCATGTTTACTTGTTCTGCATGTTTATCAGATATGCCACATTACGCTTATTCCCAGCAAGTACTAACGGACCGCCAAGGTTCCACGTCTCTATTTTCTCTTCTTTCTTAAAGGACAGAAGGTTCTCTCATGTGCAAGTTTGTCGGGGGATGAGACAGTATGGACACCAAACGGGCGACGTTCGAAATTGGCATCTTGCGGGAAGGAGCACCTCAACGGAAGGATAAGTTGCAAAACCCTAAGCAAGTTTTTTCTATAAAGTTGTTTTCCTTGGACGATTTCGACTTTTGTATGGGAAATCTACACGCTAAGGAACCTTGCCATGGTCGGCTGCGCCCTTGTTCTGTTTCGAGCCCACTCAACGGTTTAAGTGGCTGAGCTCGCGCCCTTGCTCTGTTTCGAGTCCGCTCGACGACTTAAGTGGATGCGCTCGCGTCCTTACTCTGTTTCAAGTCCGCTCAACAGCTTAAGTGGCTGCACCAAGGACGTCAAGGTATCTTGCCGGCAGTAACACCACCAGCAAGTTGCTAAGGACCCGCTCCTCAAAACGCTCGCAGTTGGGATACACATGCCGGCAAGTTTTTCCCGAAAAAGCATAGGGAAAACACCATGTAAAGACGAATCTAACATGGAGAATAATGTGCAGTCATTCAGAGCATAAATAGTCATATTACATCAAAGATTGCCATGGCACTAGCTTGAGATAAAATTGTCTTGAACATGAAACGATGGCGACAAAAAAGGGGAGAGATGGTGTGGCTAGTCCCAGCATTGGCCCTGAACCCGCTTGACCTGGTCCACCTTGTTGATGATGGGCGTGACGAGTTCCTCGAGCGCCTTGATGTCCACGTTCTTCGGTAGGCGATCGAGGACGTTGGTGAAGTTGATGTCGGGGTTCTTGTACGCCACTTTGACGAGCACCTTGAGGAGGACGACCTAGAAGAGCTTGCAGAATTTGTTGGCCAGTTGAGCTTCCCAGTTGGAGTGAAGCTCCTTCAAGGCCTCAATGGCGCCGCCGAAGAACATGGTCAGTCGAGCGCTCGTAGACATCGCACCGTCAGAAGAAAAACTGAAGTTCTGCAAGCCCAAGGTGGACATCTGTGCATCAAGCCTCTCTGCCACATCAAAGAGGCGCTCGGTCCAGGTCTCCATGCCCCTTACAAAGTCATTATGGGCACCGGCGGCGCTCTTTAGCAGTTCCTTCTCTTCCTGAAGTTCTTTGATCGGGGCCTTCTTGCGGGCCACGTTGTCCTTGAGAGACTCGTTCAGCGTGGCTAGCTTCAGCTCCCGATCAGCGATGGAGTCCTTGGCGGAGGCGATTTGCTTGATCTTCTCGGACATATCGACATGTATCTCCGCCAGGCTGACGAAGGCTTTCTGCCTGTCGGCCTTGAGCGTCGAGATCTCCTTGTCGAGGTTCTTGAGGTCCGCCTCCAGCCCCTTCACCCTGTCGGCTAGCTCGTTCCTAGCGGCTTTTGCGGCTTCGGCAGCATCGGCGGCTTCCTTCAGTTTGTCGGCATGATTGACAACCAAGGCATCTAGGGCTGCCTTATGTGCCTCCTCTAGCTTCTGAGTCCACTGTGTGACAAACTTTTCGATTTATTAATCTTTGAGGCAGAGCTTATCAGCAAGCGCCTTCTCGCGGGCGGTGAGGTCTTCCACATAGGCTTCGAGCCCGACACGGTGTTCCGTCAGGAGGGCGTTCTCGGCCTGTTTTGAGGCCTCTTCTTGCGCTCTCTCGGCATTGGACTGCTTCAGGAGGAGCGCATTCTAGCATTCGCTTAGCTACTCCTGGCTGGTTTTCAGCTCCTGGTAGGCTTCAGCGAACCAGGCTTGCGTCTCCTCAAACGGCCCCTAGAAATCAGCTTCCGTCGCCTACACGACTGCCTCCCTGGCTTCCAACTTCTCTTTTCGGGCGCAGTGGAGCGCTTGGGCCTTTGGAAGTTATTGTTCATGGCTGGAGAAGCAGTTCTTCCTTGGATCCGTAGTCGATGCTTAGTTCACCGACAACTTCAGGACCGAAGGCAGTGGTGACTTCCCCATCAAGGATCTCTCCTTCAGTTGGGGCCCGGGTACCGGTCGTCCCCTGCATGCTGACAAACAGGTCCTCGCCGTCTTTGAGGTATTTGCTCACGGAGGGGGCTTCAGATGTGGACAACTGGTCCTCAACAGCCGCCTCACTGGCAAGCAGGGGCTTTGTTTCAATGTAGTGCCTGGCGCTCCTACGGCAAGGGCGCCGTCAGGGTGGCCACTGGACTCCTCGCCGGCCTCCCGGGAAGGTTCCTCGGTGGTGTTTCCCTACGCACTCCTAGTAGCCTCGTCAGCAGCTACCCTGGCGGCCTCAGCGGCAACGTCTCTGGCGGTCTCCTCAATGATGACATCCACATCCATCTATTCCATGGAAGGGGGATCTGGGAGCCAGGGATGATGAAATGATATGAGAACCAAGTTGAAGCTCAACTAGACAAAAAAAGAAGAGAGAGAATGCAGATACGTGAAGACATATTATCAAATACTCTTCGACAAGGGTTTACCTGTGCTGGCCTGATGAGAGGAGGTTTCTTCTCCCCAGCAGCATCGGTCGCCGGCGTAGAGATGTCGGCGCCTGTTTCCACAAACCTTTCCCTAGCAAGGGCATGCTCGTCCGCAAGAGCCCTCGATGGGGACCCGTCTCCGAGCGGCATAACCAACGGGGGCGATGCATCCGGAGTGGCCTCCGATGGCGTTCCTTGCCGTCACCTTCCTTCTACAACCCCGGCGATGTCGGCAATGAAGATAATCGTTCTGACGCTCGCCAGTGGGAAATGAATAACGGGCTCACGTTGGGGGCTGCTTGGAAGACTGCGTTGGGGACTAGGCTCAGGGCTAATGTCAACCAACTCCGGTGCATCTACGTTGCTCAGTGGTGGCGCATCGCCCGTAGAAGTCTTTGCTCTCTTCACCATCCTTCACGTTAGCATTTTCGTGTCCCTGCGGAAACAAGCCAAAGTGGGACAAGCAATCCAAGTGAACCCGGAAGATAAAAGATGCAAAGGGACCCATACTCTTCTTCCTCCGAGCTGAAGGTGGAGAGGTCGAAATCAACCCCCGTCGTGATGTCCGTGCAAGGAGGGGAAGGGGTGATCCTGGGTCACTTGGCGGCGAAAGAAGTGGAGGGATGCTATTGGGATTCTTGCCACCGTGCGGCCCCGCCGGCCACCGCCTCGCCAGGGGATGTGTCGCTCGAGGAAGCCTGGGTAACTGAGACACCGAAAAAGGCTTTCCGAAGGACGCGCCTCGACCTCCTCACGAGAGTTGGGGGCTCCTCGTACAGCTCCTCTTCCGTTGTTTCTTCAGCAGAAGGGCCCCCGGCGGCGGAGCTACTCTGCCCCTTGGCAGCTTCACCCTACCCGGCAAGTTGTTCCTCCGTCACTAGCTTCCTCCTCCATGAAGCCAACGCTGCCGGCCTCTTCGGCAAGGTGCGCCTCCTCCAACCTGGTGGTGATGTATGTTGTCTCCTCCTCGGTGGCGGGGCAGATAAGCTGTGTCTCCTCCCGGATAGCTTTCTCCGACAAGCCATCGAAGAACTCATGTGCCCATTCCGCAGATGGCACTTCCCAATTCCCGCCAAGGCCGTGAGCATTGCACACCGGCATCATGGCGAGGATTGAGGTCAAGGCGGAGTTGTTGCATAGAGGAATCACGCCGGTCGGCAACCTGTGGTTCACGTCAGACCTAAACAGTTTTTGGCAAAAGGCCCCATGCTGCATCAAAGTCAAGTTGATGTTCAGACCGGGTGCAGCCTCATAATGTTTGCCGCATTCTGGAACTCCTAGGCCGGACTCCCTTTGTTCTGCAAGGGGGCGATGCGCCGACGAAAAAAGTCGTCCCCGATCATCTCTATGGTGAGCCCGGCAGTCTTGAGGCGGAGGATTCTGGTGATCGTGACCGAGAGCTTCTCGTCTTTAGGATCAAGGTCACTCCAGTCGGCATCGCGCGCCATCTTCACCTCCCTGGGAAAACAGAAGGATTGGGGGTCGTCCTCCCGAATCCAGCACCATCTGGCCCGCCATTCGTCCCACTTGTTATGGAGAGCCCCGCCAAGGTATACTTCCTTGGTCCCTACCCTCGGGATCCAAGTGATGGAACCGGAAAGGGCGTCTCCCTCCTGGATACGGGGGACAAAGAAGTGGCGGAAGAGGGCCATGTTGGGGACTACTCCGACAAAGTTCTCGCAGAGATGGGCAAAGACTAACATACACATTGCAGCGTTCGACGTAAAATCCAGAAGATGGAAGCCATACGTGTACATGATGTCATTGATGAAATCGGAAAATGGGGGGCAGAGCCCACAGTAAAAATAATCGACGAAGAAAGGGTATTTGTATGGACTGCCCTCGAAAGAACCTAGGCTCACGCGAGTGGCGGGATGAGCTTTCGTGCCCTTCGCCCACATGATCTGGTACCGCCTCTTCACAGCCTTCGCATCGAGCGCTGGGACGAAGACGACGCGCTCCTTACGCATCCTTGCCAGATCCTTCTCCATGGCGGTGGTCTTCGCTCCCTTGCCCTTGCTCAACTTGGGCGGCATTTTGGCTATGGGAGCAGAGGCTGAGGACGGGGAGGGTGTGGGCTAGCGGATGAGCAGAGGTGACTCGGGTTTGAGCTCGAGGGAGAAGACGACGGAGGTTCCGGATTGGAAAGAGCAGGGGTAAATGGGCAACTGCCTCTGAGGATTCCCTCTTATGGGGAAGACGTGAGGCTGCCTCTTTACTAGCCGGTGCGAATCACCGTTACGAACGCACCCCAATTTGCTACCGCTCCACGCACGAGTCCCATGACGCACACCTTGCGCACGTCGTGGGGAGGTGTAGTAAGAGGAATAATTGCAACCGCAGACTCCGGCCACGCGTGCCCGTGCACCGTTTGGGCCTAGCCCAACAACGCCTCGCGTCGTGTGTGGCCTAGGCCCAGGGGCTCCTGTCGGTGCACTGGAGTTTTGGATTTACTAGTGCCCCTTACTTGTGCACAGGCAGTCGAAGCCATACCTGCAGCAAGGCCTGCCAGGGGGCTGCCGGGCGCGAGATCAAGGAGATCGAGAAGAGCATCCAAACAAGCAACCAAGACCAAGATCGAAGGCTGGGCCCCTGACAAGATCATGCCGGGGTGGCCTCCAGACCCCCGGCAAGGCAAGCCCTGGCAATACCCCGCCAGCGCAGAGGCCAGGTGTTGCCTCACATGGGTACGTTTCGCGGTGCCGGCGATGGAGGGGGCTAAGCGGGGCCGATGGGACGGGGTCATGTCCCGTCCCACGGACGGTTCGGGGTGCCTGATGGAGCATTAAATGTGCTTGTCTTACACCGTCGATATTAGGTATGATAAAACGGTAGCACTTTACACCTCATGTACATACGGTAGGCCACTGTTGGGATCCCCTTAGTCATATAAAAGGAGGCCCAAGGCATTACAGTAGGGATCTTTTGACCAATCCTCCGGCTCACTGGCATAGTAGTTGTGTCGATCTCCACACAGCGCTCCTGTAGCTGGAACCCAAGAACGCCCATAATACACAAAGCAGGAGTAGAGTTTTACGCTTCTCAGCGGCCCGAACCTGGGTAAAATCCCCCCGGTGTTGCTCGTTCGACCTGCTCTTCACGCATATCCATCCCCCTGCCGAACCGAAAGGGGTCCTTTCGATCCCATAGGTGTTCGTCCCCCACGACACCGGGATGATGAAGATGGCCTCCTGTGATGGTTTCCCCCTCCGGCAGGGTACCGAAACGCCCTCCTGATTGGTTTTTCGTGGCTCCGAAGGCTTGCGGCGGCCGAACTCCCGATCTAGGTTTCTTTTCGAAGGTTTCTATATTTATAGGAATTTTTAGTGTCGATCTCACATCAAGGGGTGGCACGAGGCGGTGGCAAGCCTGCTAGGCATGGCCAGGGGGTGGACGCGCCTGGCAGACTCATCCCAACTTGTGAGGGAATCATAGCTTCCATCATCCTTTCCTCACATGGGACAATGCTCTAATAATGATGATCATCACACTTTTATTTACTTACAACTCAAGAATTACAACTCGATACTTAGAACAAAATATGACTCTATATGAATGCCTCCGGCGATGTACCGGGATGTGCAATGATCTAGCATAGCAAATGACATCAAAAAAGGACAAGCTATGAAAACATCATGCTAGCCATCTTACGATCATGCAAAACAATATGACAATGATGATGCGTGTCATAAACAGAACGATGGAATTTACATGGCAATATATCTCGGAATGGCTATGCAAATGCCATAATAGGTAGGTATGGTGCCTTTTTTGAGGAAGAATATATGGTGGGCTATCGCACCGGTGAAAGTTACGCGGTACTAGAGAGGCTAGCAAAGGTGGAAGGGTGAAAGTGCGTATAATCCATGGACTCACATTAGTCATAAAGAACTCACATACTTATTGCAAAAGTCTATTAGTTATCGAAGCAAAGTATTAGATGCATGCTCCTAGGGGAGAGGTTGGTAGGAGTTAACCATCGCGCACTCCCGCCCCTCACACAAAGGATGACAATCAATAAACAAACCATGCTCCGACTTCGTTACATAATGGTTCACCATACGTGCATGCTACGGTAATCACAAACCTTTAACACAAGTATTTCTACCAATTCACAATTACTCACTAGCATGACTCTAATATCACCATCTTTATATCTCAAAACTTTATGCAAGGAATCAACTTCTCATAGTATTCAATGCACTTCATATGAAAGTTTTTATTATATCCCTCTAGGATGCCCATTATATTAGGACTATTCATAACCTAAGAAAATTACCACGCTGTTTAGAGACTCTCAAAATAATATAAGTGAAGCATGAGAGTTCAACAAAACTACTCCAAAACATATAAGTGAAGATCAATGAGTAGTGAAACAATTAAGTAGCTATGTGAGGACTTTCTCTCTCTCTCTCTTAATAAAGATTTTCATATCTGAGTATTTTATTTAAACAGTAAGCAAAACAAAAATAGCACTCCAATAATAGCACATATCATGTGAACGAATAAAAAATTAGGTTCAACATAGGCTAACCGATAATTGTTGATGAACAAAGCTGGGATGCATAGCATCCCCAAGCTTAGATGCTTGAGAGTTCTTGAAATATTTACTTGGGATGCCTTGGGCATCCCCAAACTTGAGCTTTTGTATCTTTTTCAATCCTCTCATATCCTTGGAACTCGCGAGATAGGTTAGTACACATAAGAATAAATGAACACTTCATGTACTGCCAAGACAAGTTGCACAATAATTTTCAAATATTAGGTATTGTATACTATCATTTACACAATTTATATCTACCAATATAGGCTATGGAAACTATAGGACAAGTAGATAACAAAACTATGACAGCAATCTGTAAAAACAGAACAGTCTGTAGCAATTTATCAAAACAGTGTACTTATGCAACACAAAAAATATGAAAATTCAGTACATGCTATAAAATTTATATGAGACTATTTTGTAACAATTTCATAAACTTTACACATTCCAGTAAAACATTAAAATTCAAACACTACAGCAGTAGTTTCTGTTTTTACACAGCACACATCAAACATGCAATTTAAGCATCCTAAAGGCAATTCTTGGAACTTTTTATTGAAAAACAAGATTATAAATAACACCTAAGACTACTCACAATGTGAGTAACATAGGTAGTAACATAGATACCACCTAAGCAAAAAATATGATGTGGCACCTAATTAATGAGAAGAGAGAGAAATTGAGTAACATGCTATGTTACGATAACATAACACATTCCAAGGCAAGATGAGTCTATAAGCTAATAAATGAAAAGCTCAATGTTATTATCTCTATGTTACTATCCGCTATGGAGGTAGTAACTTAGACTAGTAATATATATATGTTACTACTCTATGTTACTTCCCATTGTGACTAGTCTAAAAGAGAACAACAAAATAAAATGACGCTCCAAGCGAAACTCGTATTATGTGACAATAAAAATATAGCTCCAAGTAAGATATACCAATAGTGTTGAAGACGAAAGAGGGGATGCCTTCCAGGGCATTCCCAAGCTTAGAAGCTTGAGTCTTCCTTGAATATTACCTTGGGGGTGCCTTGGGCATCCCCAATCTTAGGTTCTTATCACTCCTTGTTCCCCTCATATCGGTGTCTCACCCAAAACTTGAAAACTTCAATCACACAAAACTTAAAGGAACTTCATGAGATGGGTTAGTATAGTAAATATAGATCATTCACTTAGGTACTCTCAAGACAAGATTCATAATTTTTCCCACATCATATCTACTGTATTCTATCATTCCCATAATTTATATCACTTAATATAAGCTATAGGAACACTTGAAACAAGCAAACTATGCATGCAAAACAAAATCTGTCAAAAACAGAACAGTCTGTAAAGATATGAATGATCGCCATACTTTCATGAATCTAAAAATTCTTAAAAATTAGGAAAACTCAAGGACTTTTCATATAAATGTTGTGTATAAATTTCAGAATTTTTAACGCTCCAGTAAAATCTAATAATTCATATACTGGACGCAAAACTTTCCGTTTTTGCACAGAATCAAACAAGCAAGCATCCACACTATCTCAAAGGCTTTACTTGGCACTTTATTGAAATAAAAGACATAAAACATGATTACTACAGTAGCTTAATCATGTGAACACACAAAAACAGAAAGTAAAAGTGTTGGGTTGTCTCCCAACAAGTGCTTTTCTTTAATGCCTTTTAGCTAGGCATGATGATTTCAATGATGCTCGTACAGGGGTGATAATTGAAACATGCAAAAGAGCATCATGAATCTCATGACAAGCACATTTAAGTATAACCCACTTCCTATGCATAGGGATTTTGTGAGCAAACAATTTATGGGAGCAAGAATCAACTAGCATAGGAAGGCAAAACAAGCATAACTTCAAAACCTTGAACACATAGAGAGGAAACTTGATATTATTGCAATTCCTACAAGCATATGTTCCTCCCTCATAATAATTTTCAGTAGCATCATAAAGGAATTTCACAATATAACCAGCACATAAAGCATTCTTTTCATGATTTACAAGCATAGAATTTTTATCACTCTCCACATAAGAAAATTTCTTATCATTCATAGTAGTGGGAGCAAACTCAACAAAATAACTATCATGTGACACTTGATTGACATAACCACATTGAATATTCAAATCATGATAATAGGTTTCATGGTTGTAATTACTCTTTATAGCATATGTGTCATCATAATAATCATCATAGATAGGAGGCATGCCATAATCATAATAGTTTTGCTCACCAAACCTTGGGGAACTACAAATATCATCTTCATCAAACATAGCATCCCCAAGCTTGTGGCTTTGCATATCATTAGCATCATGAATATTCAGAGAATTCATACTAACAATATTAAAATCATGCTCATCATTCAAGGATTTAGGGCCAAACATTTTAATCACTTCTTCTTCTAACACTTGAGCAAAATTTTCCTTTCCATCATTTTCACGAAAGACATTAAAAAGATGAAGCATATGAGGCAACCTCAATTCCATTTTTTTGTAGTTTTCTTTTATAAGACCAAACTAGTGAAAAACAAGAAACTAAAAGATTTGATTGCATGATCTAAATATATACCTTCAAGCACTCACCTCCTCGGCAATGGCGCCAGAAAAGAGCTTAATGTCTACTACACAACCTTCTTCTTGTAGACTCATGTTGGGCCTCCAAGCGCAGAGTTTTGTAGGACAGTAGCAATTTTCCCTCAAGTGGATGACCTACAGTTTATCAATCCGTGGGAGGTGTAGGATGAAGATGGTCTCTCTCAAACAACCCTGCAACCAAATAACAAAGAGTCTCTTCTGTCCCCAACACACCCAATACAATGGCAAATTGTATAGGTGCACTAGTTCAGCGAAGAGATGGTGATACAAGTGCAATATGGATGGTAGATATAGGTTTTTGTAATATGAAAATATAAAAACAGCAAGGTAACAAATAGTAAACAGCAAGCAAAATGTGTTATAAATGCTTGGAAACAAGGCCTAGGGTTCATACTTTCACTAGTGCAAGTTCTCTCAACAATATTAACATAGTTGAATCATATATAAGTCCCTTTCGTGCGACAAAGAGTTCACGCCAAAGTCACAAATAGCGGAGAACAAACGAAGAAATTATTGTAGGGTACGAAACCACCTCAAAGTTATCTTTTCTGATCAATCTTATGAGCTATCCCTATAAGTGTCACGAACAGCCCTAGAGTTCGTACTAAAATAACACCTTAAGATACACATCAACCAAAACCCTAATGTCACCTAGAAACTCCAATGTCACCACAAGTATCCATGGGCTTGATTATACGATATGCATTACATAATTTCAGATGCATCATATTCAATCCAACACAAGGAACTTCAAAGAGTGCCCCAAAGTTTCTACCGAAAAGTTAAGACAAAAAAGTGTGCCAACCCCTATGCATAGATTCCCAAAACATACATCAAGTGGATCGATAGAACATCCCATCATCACCACGGATATCCCATCGCAATACATACATCAAGTGTTCTCAAATCCATAAAGACTCAATCCTATAAGAAAACTTCAAAGGGAAAACTCAATTCATCACAAGAACATAGAGAGGGGAAAACTCCATATGATTCATCTATATCAATAATGCTCGTGGTACATCAAGATCGTGCCATCTCAAGAACACAGGAGAGAGAAAGAGAGAGATCAAACACATAGTTGTTGGTACATACCCTTAGCGTCGAGGGTGAACTACTCCATCCTCGTCATGGAGACCGCCGAGATGATGAAGATGGCCTCCGGTGATGGTTTCCTGTTGGAAATATGCCCTAGAGGCAATAATAAAATGGTTATTATTGTATTTCCTTGATCATGATAATTGTCTATTGTTCATGCTATAATTGTGTTAACCGGAAACCATAATACATGTGTGAATACATAGACCACAACATGTCCCTAGTGAGCCTCTAGTTGACTAGCTCGTTGATCAATAGATGGTCACGGTTTCATGACCATGGACATTGGATGTCGTTGATAACGGGATCACATCATTAGGAGAATGATGTGATGGACAAGACCCAATCCTAAGCATAGCACAAAGATCGTGTAGTTCGTTTGCTAAAGCTTTTCAATGTCAAGTGTCATTTCCTTAGACCATGAGATTGTGTAACTCCCGGATACCATAGGAATGCTTTGGGTGTGCCAAACGTCACAACGTAACTGGGTGGCTATAAAGGTATGCTACGGGTATCTCCGAAAGTATCTGTTGGGTTGGCACGAATCGAGACTGGGATTTGTCACTCCGTGTGACGGAGAGGTATCTCTGGGCCCACTCGGTAAGACATCATCATAATGAGCTCAATGTGACTAAGGAGTTAGCCACGGGATGATGTATTACGGAACGAGTAAAGAGACTTGCCAGTAACGAGATTGAACAAGGTATGGCGATACCGACGATCGAATCTCGGGCAAGTACCATACCGATAGACAAAGGGAATTGTATACGGGATTGATTGAATCCCTGACATCGTGGTTCATCCGATGAGATCATCGTGGAGTACGTGGGAGCCAACATGGGTATCCAGATCCCGCTGTTGGTTATTGGCCGGAGAGGTGTCTCGGTCATGTCTACGTGTCTCCCGAACCCGTAGGGTCTACACACTTAAGGTTCGATGACGCTAGGGTTATAGGGAAAAGGTATACGTGATTACCGAAGGTTGTTCGGAGTCCCGGATGAGATCCCGGACGTCACGAGGAGCTCCGGAATGGTCCGGAGGTAAAGATTGATATATAGGAAGTCCAGTTTTGGTCACCGGAAAGTTTTCGGGCTCATCGGTAGTGTACCGGGAGTGCCGGGAGGGTGCCGGAGGACCCCCGGGAGGGGTGTGACGACCAGAGGACTTCATGGGCTGTTAGATAAAGTGTGTCAGCCCTTATTGGGCTGGTAAATACTTTTGCTAAAGGCCCATGTGGCTGGAGATAAGGAGATAAGGCAAAAAGGATTTAAAAGGAGGAGATCCACCTCCCTTGTGGGAGGTGGACTCTCCCTTTAATTCGGCCGGCCATCTCCTCTTTGGAGTAGAGGCCAAGCCAGCCCTCCACGTCCCTCCTCCTATATATACTTGAGGTTTTGGATGTTTTGAGATAGGATTTGATCTCTCTCTCTCACGGCGAAGCCCTACCTCTCTTCTTCCTCCTCCGCAGCGCTTAGGCGAAGCCCTGTCGGAATACCTTGCTACTCCACCACCACCACGCCGTCGTGCTGCTGTTGGAGCCCTTCCCCAACCTCTCCTTCCTCCTTGCTGGATCAAGGTGTTGGAGACGTCACCGGGCTGCACGTGTGTTGAACGCGGAGGTGCCGTCCGTTCGGCACTTGATCGGATCTACCGCGATCTGAATCGCTGCGAGTACGACTCCATCAACCGCGTTCTTGTAACGCTTCCGCTTAGCGATCTTCAAAGGTATGAAGATCCACTCTCCCCTTGCTCGTTGCTGGTTTCTCCATAGATGGATCTTGGTGAACGCGTAGGAAAATTTTGATTTACTACTACGTCTCCCAACAGTGGCATCATGAGCTAGGTCTATGCGTAGAATCTATGCACGAGTAGAACACAAAGCAGTTGTGGGCGTCGATTTTGTTAATATGCTTGCCGTTACTAGTCTTATCTTGATTCGACGGTATTGTGGGATGAAGCGGCCCGGACCAACCTTACACGTACGCTTACGTGAGACCGGTTCCACCGCCTGACATGCACTAGTTGCATAAGGTGGCTAGCGGGTGTCTGTCTCTCCCACCTTAGTTGGATTGGATTCGATGAAAAGGGTCCTTATGAAGGGTAAATAGCAATTGGCATATCACGTTGTGGTTTTGACGTAGGTAAGAAACGTTCTTGCTAGAAACCTATAGCAACCACGTAAAAACTTGCAACTACAAATTAGAGGACGTCTAACTTGTTTTTGCAGCATATGCCGTGTGATGTGATATGGCCAAAAGGATGTGATGTGATGCATTGTGATGTATGAGATTGATCATGTTCTTGTAATAGGGTTCACGACTTGCACGTCGATGACTATGACAACCGGCAGGAGCCATAGGAGTTGTCTTATATTATTGTATGACCTGCGTGTCAATCATAAACGCCATGTAATTACTTTACTTTATTGCTAAACGTTAGCTGTAGTAGTAGAAGTAATAGTTGGCGAGACAACTTCATGAAGACACAATGATGGAGATCATGATGATGGAGATCATGGTGTCGTGCCGGTGACAGTGATGATCATGGTGCCCCGAAGATGGAGATCAAAGGAGCAAGATGATATTGGCCATATCATGTCACTATATTGATTGCATGTGATGTTTATCATGTTTACATCTTATTTGCATAGAACGACGGTAGTAAATAAGATGATCTCTCAATAAAATTTCAAGAAAGGTGTTCACCCTAACTGTGCACCGTTGCTAAGGATCGTCGTTCCGAAGCACCACGTGATGATCGGGTGTGATAGGTTCTAACGTTCGCATACAACGGGTGTAAGCCAGATTTACACATGCGAAACACTTAGGTTGACTTGACGAGCCTAGCATGTACAGACATGGCCTCGGAACACGGAAGACCGAAAGGTCGAACATGAGTCGTATAGAAGATACGATCAACATAGAGATGTTCACCATGGATGACTAGTCCGTCTCACGTGATGATCGGACACGGGCTAGTTGACATGGATCATGTATCACTTGGAAGACTAGAGAGATGTCTATCTAAGTGGGAGTTCATTAATAATTTGATTAAATGAACTTAATTATCATGAACTTAGTCTAAAAATGTCCTTGCAAATTATGTCGTAGATAGCTCGCGCTGTAGCTCCACAGTTTTATTGATACAATCCTAGAGAAAAGCAAGTTGAAAGTTGATGGTAGCAATAATACGGACTGGGTCCGTGATCTGAGGATTGTCCTCATTGATGCACGGAAAGCTTATGTTTTTGATGTACCGCTAACTGCACCACTCCCTCAAGCGTTGTCTGCAGATGTTGTGAACATATGACAGGCACTTTTTGGTGACTACGTGATAGTTCAATGCATCATGCATTACGGCTTAGAATTGAGGCTCCAAAACGTTTTGAACGTCACGGAACATATGAGATGTTCTAGGAGCTGAGATTGTGATCTCAGGCTCATGCCTATGTTGAGAGGTATGAGACCTCCAACAAGATTCTTTGTCTGCAAGATAAAGGAGAATAGCTCAATCGCTGAGCGTGTGCTCAGATTGTCTGGGTGCTACAATCGCTTGAATCAAGTGGGAGTTAATCTTCCAGATGAGATAGTGATTAATGCAGTTCTCCAAGTCACTGCCACCAAGCTACTAGAGCTTCGTGATGGACTATAACATGCCAGGGATGGATAAGATGATCCCTGAGTTGTTCGTGATGTTTGACACCACGAAGGTAGAAATCAAGAAGGAGCATCAAGTGTTGATGGTTAAGTGAAACCACTAGTTTCAAAAGGGGCAAGGGCAAGAACGGAAAACTTCAGGAATGACAAGCCAGTTGTTTCTCTAGTGAAGAAACCCAAGGTTGAGCCCGAACCCGAGACTAAGTGCTTCTGTTATGAGGAGAATGTTCGCTGAAGCGGAAAACCCCTAGATGCTTGGTAGATAAGAAGGCTGGTAATGTCAATGGAAGTATATTTGATATACGTGTTAGTGATATGTACCTTGCTGGTATTCCTAGTAGCACCTGGGTATTGGATACCGGTTCGGTTGCTAAGTGTTAGCAACTCGAAATAAAAGCTACGGAGTAAATGGAGACTAGCTAGGTGAAAGGTGACGATGTGTGTTGGAAGTATTTCCAAGATTGATGTGATCACCATCGCACGCTCTCTCTACCTTCAGGATTTGTGATAAACCTAAATAAATGTTATTTGGTGTTTGCGTTGAGCATGAACGTGATTAGATCATGATTAGTGCGATACGGTTATTCATATAAGTTAGAGAATAATGGTTATTCTGTTTACATGGATAATGCCTTCAATGGTCATGCACCCACTCGAAATGGTTTATCGAATCATGATCGTAGTAGTACACATATTCATAACATTGGTACCAAAAGATACAAAGTTAATAATGATAGTACCACATGCTTGTGGCACTGCCACGTAATGTCATATTGGTATAAATCGCATGAAAGAAACTCCATGCTGATGGATTTTTGACTCACTCGATTTCGAATTGGTTGAGACATGCGAGCCATGCCTCTTGGGCAAGATGACTGAGACCCCGTCATCCAATATGATGGAGCGGGCAAGTGGCTTATTGGAATTAATACATGTTGATGTATGTGGTCCAATGAGTGTTGAAACACACAGTGGATATCGTTGTTTAACCTTCACTGATGATTTGAGTAAATATGGGGATATTTACTTAATGAAACACGAATCTGAAATGTTTGAAAGGTTCAAGGAGTTTCAGAGTGAAGTTAAAGATCATCGTGACAAGAAGATAAATGTCTATGATATGATCATGGAGGTGATATCTAAGTTACGAGTTTGGTATGCAATTTTAGACAATGTGGAAATTGTTTCACAGCTCACGCCTCCTGGAACACCATAGTGTGACGGTGTGTTCGAACGTCATAGTCGTGCTCTATTGGATATAGTGAGTACTATGATGTCTCTTATCGTTTTACCACTATCATTATGGGGTTATGCATTAAAGACAAATCCATTCACTTTAATAGGGCACCATCTAAGTCTGTTGAGATGACACCGTGAGAATTATGGTTTGACAGAAGCCTAAGCTGTCATTTCTTAAATGTTTGGGGCTGCGACGCTTATGAGAAAATGGGTTTTTCACCTAGCGAGCTCGAACTCAAAGTAGACAAATGCATCTTCATAGAATACCCTAATGAGACATTGGGTATACCTTCTATCTCAGATCCAAGCGCAAAAGGTGTTTGTTGCTAAGAACGGGTCCTTTCTTGAGAAAGAGTTTCTCTCGAAAGAATTGAGTGGGAGGAAGATAGAACTTGATAAGGTTGTTGAACCTTTGTTTCAACCAGAGAATAGCGCAACACAGAAAGATGTTTCTGTAGAGCCTACTCAGTTGAAAAGGAAGTTAATGATGATGATCATGAAGCTTCGGATCAAGTCACTATCGAACCTCGTAGGTCGACAAGGACGCGTACTGCTCCTGAGTAGTACGACAACCCTGTCTTGGAAATCATGTTGTTGGACAACGATGAACCTACGAACTATGGAGAAGCGATGGTGGGCCCGGATTCCAACAAATGGCTAGGAGCCATGAAATCCGAGAAAGGATCCATGTATGAAAACCAAGTATGGACTTTGGTAGCCTTTCCTGTTGAATGGCGGGTCATTGAGTACAAATGGACCTTTGAGATAAACATAGACGCTAATGGTGAAATGTCACCGTTTATAAAGCTCGACTTGTCGCAAAGAAGTTTTCGCCAAGTTCAAGGAGTTGACTGCGATGAGATTGTCTCATCTGTAGCGATGCTAAAAGTCTATTAAAATTTTGTTAGCAGTTGCTGCATTTTTCGATTATGAAATCTGGCAGATGGATGACAAAACAAGGTTTCCGTAATGGTTTCTGTGAGGAAGAGTTGTATGTGATACAACCTGAAGGTTTTGTCAATCCTAAGGATGCTAATAATATGCAAACTCCAGCGATCCTTCTATGGACTGGAGCAAGAATCTCGGAGTTGGAATATATGCTTTGATGAGGTGATCAAAGTGTTTAAGTTTATACAAAGTTTATGAGAAACTTGTATTTGCAAGAAAGTGAGTGGGAGCACTATAGAATTTCTTATAAGAATATGTAGTTGACATATTATTGATCGGAAATGATGTAGAATTTCTGGAAGAGCATGAAGGGTTGTTTGAAAAGAGTTTTTTCAAAGGAAGACCCAGATAAAGCTACTATTTTATTGAGCATCAAGATCTATAGGGATAGATCAATTCGCTTGATAAGTTTTTTCGACGAAGACATACCTTGACAAGTTTTTGAAGGAGTTCAAAATAGATGGGTCAAAGAAGGAGTTCTTGACTGTATTGTAAGGTGTGAAATTGAGTAAGACTCAATACCCGACCACGGCAGAAGATAAAGAAGAGATGAGTGTCATCTCCTATGCTTTAGCCATAGGCTCTATATAGTATGCCGTGCTGTGTACCGCACCTGTGTGTGCCTTGCCATGAGTCTGTCAAGGGGTACAAGAGTAATCCAAGAGTGGATCACTAGACAGCGGTCAAAGTTAGCCTTAGTAACTTGAGAACTAAGGAAATATTTCTCGATTATGGAGGTGATAAAGAGTTCATCGTAAAGTGTTACGATGATGCAAGCTTTAAAGCCAATCCGGATGACTCTTAGTAGAAATCCAGCTACGTATAGTGGAGCAGCCATTTGGAATAGCTCCAAGTGGAGCATGGGAGTAGTATCTACAAATATGACATGGAAATTTTGTAAGGTACACACGGATCTGAATGTCGCAGACCCGTTGACTAAAACCTCTTTCACGAGCAGGACATGAACAAACCCCAGAACTTATTGGGTGTTAATCACATGATGATATGATCACATGGTGATGTAAGTGTTAATCACATGGTGATGTGAACTAGATTATTGACTCTAGTGCAAGTGGGAGACTGTTGGAAATATGCCCTAGAGGCAATAATAAAATGGTTATTATTGTATTTCCTTGTTCATGATAATTGTCTATTGTTCATGCTATAATTGTGTTAACCGGAAACCATAATACATGTGTGAATACATAGACCACAACATGTCCCTAGTGAGCCTCTAGTTGACTAGCTCGTTGATCAATAGATGGTCACGGTTTCATGACCATGGACATTGGATGTCGTTGATAACGGGATCACATCATTAGGAGAATGATGTGATGGACAAGACCCAATCCTAAGCATAGCACAAAGATCGTGTAGTTCGTTTGCTAAAGCTTTTCAATGTCAAGTGTCATTTCCTTAGACCATGAGATTGTGTAACTCCCGGATACCGTAGGAATGCTTTGGGTGTGCCAAACGTCACAACGTAACTGGGTGGCTATAAAGGTACGCTACGGGTATCTCCGAAAGTATCTGTTGGGTTGGCACGAATCGAGACTGGGATTTGTCACTCCGTGTGACGGAGAGGTATCTCTGGGCCCACTCGGTAAGACATCATCATAATGAGCTCAATGTGACTAAGGAGTTAGCCACGGGATGATGTATTACGGAACGAGTAAAGAGACTTGCCAGTAACGAGATTGAACAAGGTATGGCGATACCGACGATCGAATCTCGGGCAAGTACCATACCGATAGACAAAGGGAATTGTATACGGGATTGATTGAATCCCTGACATCGTGGTTCATCCGATGAGATCATCGTGGAGTACGTGGGAGCCAACATGGGTATCCAGATCCCGCTGTTGGTTATTGGCCGGAGAGGTGTCTCGGTCATGTCTACGTGTCTCCCGAACCCGTAGGGTCTACACACTTAAGGTTCGATGACGCTAGGGTTATAGGGAAAAGGTATACGTGATTACCGAAGGTTGTTCGGAGTCCCGGATGAGATCCCGGACGTCACGAGGAGCTCCGGAATGGTCCGGAGGTAAAGATTGATATATAGGAAGTCCAGTTTTGGTCACCGGAAAGTTTTCGGGCTCATCGGTAGTGTACCGGGAGTGCCGGGAGGGTGCCGGAGGACCCCCGGGAGGGGTGTGACGACCAGAGGACTTCATGGGCTGTTAGATAAAGTGTGTCAGGCCTTATTGGGCTGGGAAATACTTTTTCTAAAGGCCCATGTGGCTGGAGATAAGGAGATAAGGCAAAAAGGATTTAAAAGGAGGAGATCCACCTCCCTTGTGGGAGGTGGACTCTCCCTTTAATTCGGCCGGCCATCTCCTCTTTGGAGTAGAGGCCAAGCCAGCCCTCCACGTCCCTCCTCCTATATATACTTGAGGTTTTGGATGTTTTGAGATAGGATTTGATCTCTCTCTCTCACGGCGAAGCCCTACCTCTCTTCTTCCTCCTCCGCAGCGCTTAGGCGAAGCCCTGTCGGAATACCTTGCTACTCCACCACCACCACGCCGTCGTGCTGCTGTTGGAGCCCTTCCCCAACCTCTCCTTCCTCCTTGCTGGATCAAGGTGTTGGAGACGTCACCGGGCTGCACGTGTGTTGAATGCGGAGGTGCCGTCCGTTCGGCACTTGATCGGATCTACCGCGATCTGAATCGCTGCGAGTACGACTCCATCAACCGCGTTCTTGTAACGCTTCCGCTTAGCGATCTTCAAAGGTATGAAGATCCACTCTCCCCTTGCTCGTTGCTGGTTTCTCCATAGATGGATCTTGGTGAACGCGTAGGAAAATTTTGATTTACTACTACGTCTCCCAACATTTCCCTCTCCGGCAGGGTGCCGGAACGGTCTCCTGGTTGGTTTTTCGTGGCTCTGGAGGCTTGCGGCGGTGGAACTCCCGATCTAGGTTTCTTTTCAGAGGTTTCTATATTTACAGGAATTTTTTGCGTCGATCTCACGTCAAGGGGGGCACAAGGCGGTGGTAAGCCTGCTAGGCGCAGTCAGGGAGTGGTCACGGCCAGGGGGTGGCCGTGCCTGGTAGGCTTGCCGCCTCCTCGTGGCTCTTCTGGCCCAGCTCCAATGCTTCTGGGGTCTCTTTTGGTCCACAAAAAAGCATACTCAATTTTCATCCCATTCCGAGAACTTTTATTTCTGCACAAAAAACGACATCACGGTAGTTCTGCTAAAAACAGCGTCAGTTCGGGTTAGTTCTAATAAAATCATACCAAAATCATATAGAATTATTGTAAACATGGCATGAATACTTCATAAATTATAGATACGTTGGAGACGTATCAATGGTCCGGTTTATGAAGAGTGTCTATCACGACATTATCCATACCTCCTCAATTTTTTACTGAATCGTATTGAGGACATGTTCGGGCACCACACGAGATAACATGTTCCTCAGACATGTTTTCCATTTTTTAGAGTTAAAAAATAAATAAACGACACATCTTTGGTTGCCTCTTCCCACACATATCCTTTAAAATTATACAAACCATCAACCCTAAGGGTGGACTACTCCCTCCTCATCATGGCCTCCACCGGGATGATGAAGATGGCCACCGGAGATGATCTACCCTCTCTGGCAGGGTACTAGAACGCCTCTAGATTGGTTTTTCATCAATACAGAGAGTTGCGGCGGCGGAACAGGGAGTCTAGGATTATTTCTGATGGTTTCTATATTTATAGGATTTTTGGGTGTTGGTTTCACACGAAGATGGGCCACGAGGAGAGCACAAGACACCATGGCACGCCCTGGTGGGTTGTGCCCACCTCATGGCTCTTCTGGTCCTCCAACGAAGCTTCTAGTGCCTCTTTTGTTCCAAAAATATTGTCCAAAAGTTTCTTGCATTTGGAGAAATTTGATTTCTGCACAGAAAACAACACCACAGTAGTTCTGCTGAAAACAATGTTAGTCCGGGTTAGTTCTAAATAAATCATGCAAAGTGCATCAAAACCATATAAAAATATTGTAAACATAGGTGAATATGGCATGAATACTTCATAAATTATCGATACGTTGGAGACGTATCAGGCACCTCAACGTACAGCACACGTATAGCTCGATGATGTCTCCGCCTCCTTGATCCATCAAGCGAGGGCGGAGAGGTAAATGAGTTCTCCAACAGTATGACAGCGTGGCGGCAGTGGTGGTGGAGCTATCCCGGTAGGGCTTCGTCAAGCGCTACCGTGACGATCTAGAGGAGAAACTAATCTGGAAGGAGAGGGAGAGGCTGCGGCGTGGCTTAGGGTGCAGCTGCCCTCCCTATCCTCTCATATATATATAGGGGGAAGGGAGGAGGGCCGGCGCCCTAGGGTTTCCCCTAGGGGTGGGGTGGCGGCCAAGGGGTGCCTTGTCACCCAAGGCAAGGGGTGACGCCCCCTATGGTCTTGGCCCTCCACTATCCAGTCGCATGGGCCTAGGTGGGAGGGGCGGCCAACCCACCAGGGGCTAGTGCGCCTCCTCTCACAGCTCATGGGGCCCTCCGGGGCAGGTGGACCCTCCCGGTGGACCCTCAGAACACTTCCGGCATATCCATCACAAAACCGGTAAGTCCTGAAACCTTTCCGGAACTCAAATACCAACTTCCCATATATCAATATTTACCTCTGGAACTCCTCGTGATGTCCGGGATCTCATCAAAGACTCCGAACAACCTTCGGTCACCAACACATATAACTCAACAATACTGAATCATCACCGAACCCTGCAGGTTCGAGAACTATGCAGACATGACTAAGACACCACTATGGCCAATAACCAATAGCGGGACCTGGAAACCCATATTGGTTCCTACATATTCTGTGAAGATCTTTATCGGTCGAACCACAATGTCAAGGATTCAATCAATCCCGTATGAAGTTCCATTTGTCCAGTGGTATGTTACTTGCTCGAGATTCGGTCGTCGATATCTCCATACCTAGTTCAATCTCATGACCGGCAAGTCTCTTTACTCGTTCCGTAATATAAGATCTCATGACTAAATCCTTAGTCATATTGCTTGCAAGCTTCTTGTGATGTTGTATTACCGAGTGGGCCCAAAGATACCTCTCCGTCATACGGAGTGACAAATCTCAGTCTTGATCCACGCTAACCCAACAGACACCCTCAGAGATACCTATAGAGCACCTTTATAGTCACCCGGTTACATTGTGATGTTTGATACACACAACGCATTCCTACAGTGTCACGGAGTTGCGTGATCCGTAGGAACAGATACTTGACATGGATAAAGCGGTAGCAATAAACTAACACGATCATATGCTATGCTTATGATTGGGTCTTGTCCAACACATCATTTTTCTAATGATGTGATCCTGTTATCAAATGACAACTCATGTCTATGGTCAGGAAACCTTGACCATCTTTGATCAACAAGCTAGTCTAGTAGAGGCTCATTAGGGACACAGTGTTTATCTATATATCCACACATGCATTTGAGTTTTCGCTCAATACAATTCTAGCATGGATAATAAACGATTATCTTGAACAATGAAATATAACAATAACCACTTTATTATTGCCTCTAGGGCATATTTCCAAAAGTTTTTACTGTTCTCCTTGGGCTCCCAGCGAAGTCACTTTGGTTTTTTTTTCGCCTGTGCGTGATGCAGACCAGTAGGTTGGCCCAATGCGATGCAGCACCCGCAGCCCACCCCGTAGATCTCTATCTATCTATCTCAGTCGTTGACTGCCCTAGCCCACTCCTCATCGTCCTCCTCCTGGTGTGTTCATCATGGAGACCGTCCCCGAACCTAATTTGATCGGTTGGATCGATCTATCCCCGCCCCATAGACCAGGAAATCAATATATAAATACTCCCCGTCACCCCTCCACCGATTTTTGGCAAAACCGTGGACACACGTGCCTTGGATTGGTTTCGCAATCTTGTCGGAGTTCTCCGCCTGAAGCTTCTGACGCTGGTTGATTCGTCGCTACCCAAGGGTCTCTGCATCTCCACTTGTCGCTATTTTGTTTGCCAAGGCCTTCCCTTTCTCCTCACCTGTTATCTCGCACAGGGAAGCATCCAACTGAGCGCCTCAACCTTCACCCGTAGCAGAGCACTATCGATGTTGATCAGGTCGCCCACCGACGCCACTAGTCACTGTCATCGCACTTTGCACCATATGGACCTCTCTGACATCTAGAACGACCACCAAACGCAACGTATGCTTTGGGTCAGAGTAGCCCGCACATGTTCTTCTCCAAGTCCAGCGATGGCTAGCCCCCTGTCTTCGGTGAGCATCTCCCCTCCGTTCGATATGAACTTCACGGCCGAGATTAGATCGCCAATATATTTTTTAGTGTAGAACCGTTATCTTCTAAATTGCGGCCATCATCCCTTTAGAGCAACCAGTGGCTAACTTCCATCCCATAGTTACTCGCCACGTGGATAGCTACAGTGCCTGCAGCAGCAGCTCAATATTTTTGATAGATTTTCGTTCATATTTTTGTTTCGTTATATCTTGAGATATGCATATCCAAATTCATCGATTTTTTTCCTATATACTCATATTAATCACTAGAATATTGTAGAACCAAAGTTTCACACTTTGGCACTATTCAAATTTTATTCAAACCATCATATGGCCATATCTTGCAAACAGTAGCAGTTTTTCGAATGATTCTTTTGGCATATTGAATTTATTATCAATACTTTCAATGGTACCAGTATGTCTTCCATCTTTCAATAATCTCACATGTTGTTCAAATTTCTTTTGAATTTGAATTCATTCTTTCAGAGGTCATATCTTTCAAAATGTTTATCAAATTTAATTGCTTCCTTTTGCATTGCGATTCAATTAGCTTGTAGGTTATATTTACTCACATCTATGTTAGTGTTATTTGCGTTTTATTTGAATTAATTTATGTTGACTTTATTTTAGTGTTATGTGAGTACAATTTATTTACCGATGCCTTCGTTGAGCGTATAGGTTGTCCGGAGTGTGAGGATGGTCAGATTAAACATTAGACCACTTTAGCACCATATTGGACCAGTTACTATAGCTCGTGCATGCCAATTGAATTACCATGTATTTCTATTTCTTAAAAATCCTTCTAATGTTCATGAACATATGATGCTACCTAAGTTAGATACTTTTGTTTTACTTATGAATGAAGCACCTAGCATGAATAAGAAGGATGGCCATTGGAGCGGGAACAAGCATGGTGAAGAAGGTGCGCGCGCGGGAAAGAACAATAGAGCTTTCGTTGGTGATTTTCGCACTTTGAAGCCGCCATAATGAGAGCATGAAGGCTTGGACGAAATATTCAAGACGCCACTTTATAAATTTCACCCACAGGCTATTATAGGTGTTGCCCCACCTTATTTTTTGGGCCAGGCCCATGTAATTTTGAACTACCATATTATAGGTTGTTTTTAGAGTCCGTATGTGTGGGGAAACTTAGTTGGGGTTGGTTTCGGACCCCTCCTCCAAGTGGTCATGAAATCCCCCTTTATTCCTCCATATATACAGCCCTTAGGGCACCGTTTAGACTTGGGTTTTGGTTAGATTAAAAGTTTGCCATAGCTTCAACTTCACGTTCTTTGTTTGTGTTCTACGATCAGATCAAGACGTCATAGAACCCCACTTTCATTAATAAAGCTTTCATACCCACCATCACCATCAACGCGTTCATATATCACCATCATATATCTACCATCAATCTGTGTCCATATATACCACCACATATCCGCCATCAATCCGAGTCCATCACATATTAGGTTTGTTTTCGAGATCCCTTTCTTTTCAGTTTCGTGTTTCCTTGGCTGAGTAGGTTTCAGAAAAAAAAATGGACACCCGGACAGTTTTTAGGTCAAAATTTCTGTGGGTGGATTTTTTTTTCCTATCATGTTTTTAGGCTTTGCAGAGCGTTTTGAGACACTCGCCATCATAGTGATTTTTTGTCGCGTTTTTTGGTCGTCGCAGCCCCGAAACGTTCCAGAAAAATAAATTAGTAAAAATATCGTGCCTATCCTGTCTATATGCCTTGGGAAGAGTTTTGATACACTCACCATTATAGTGATTTTCTGGAGAGAGAAAACACAAAAAAGGGAAAAATCAGAGTGGCTCTTCCCTTGATTTTGTGTCGCGCAATGTTTTAAATAGCAGGCTATGACAAATAGCGGCAGACCTCCAAAAAGGCTATAACGGAGCTATAGCGGGTTATAGCGGGCATTTTGTACATTAGGCCATTTAGCGGCACCCTGCTAAAAAGGCTATAGTAAGGCTATAGCGGAGCTATAACAGGCTATTTAAAACTATGGTGTCGCGTCATGATTTTGCTGATGTTCTAGGTTCGCGTCTCTAGTATGGTCTAGCCTAGGACCAACACAGTACTGTTGTTGAGCGTGTTTTCAACTGTGCTTCTATGAACTGATTATTGCCGACCCTTTTTGCTATCATATTATAAACCTTCCCACCTTCACATACATCTACTTCATGCCTTTGACAAACACTTGGCAATCGCTCTATCCAAGCTTTGAGGGTTTTTGACTATAATGGTTGCCGATCACCATCTGCTGCTGGGCAAGAACTATTAAGAATTTAAGATTTGCTTAACGAATTTGACACACCATGACCACTACCACTTCCTAGTAGTCTGTAGATTTGTATTCTTGTGTGTTCCTATTGCTGCTAACCATGACAGGATTACAAGCCGACGAAATGCAAAAATATTACACATAAATTAATGTAAAAAAAGAAAAGTTCTCTCAAAAGGAATGAATAATGGCACTGATATCGCCCTTTAAAAAGAAATGTAATAAAATAAGTAATAACACAATATCAAAAAAATAAGAAAAAGTGAATTGGTGCCATTGTTACTACCTTTTAAGAAGAAGAATATTTTTTTTGAAAAAATAATCTCGCACACAACTTTGCACTTAAATTACGCTTTTTTTTAATATGCAAAGAATAAGCACGACAAATTTTACATAATTGGAAGAGTACACACACGAGGATAAAAGAAGTTTTCACAGACACATAAGGATAAAAGAAGTCTGCACACACAAGCCCACGCATGATGACACATAGAAATTGGCAATCGTTTCATTCATGCGAATATATAGAACGACGCGAACACAAGACATGCATGTATGCACTCAGGCAGGAAATGAGGAGAATCAATTGAATCAATAACAGCGTCAGGCCAAAAACATGATAACCTCCTACACACATATCACAAAGCACCTCGAATCAACAGGAACATACTTGACTGGCCAGCAATAAACAATCAGTTGCCTGATGTATAGCAGAAATGCTAAAAAAAGGCAGAAGTGATAAAAAGGAAAAAAGGAAAAATGTTGACTGAAACGATTGAACTACAAAAAACATAAGCAGTCACACATGAAAAACAAAAAAAATGACTGAACTAAAAAAATATCAGGTGTTTATCCAGTAGCAAAAGCGAACAGTTTATCTAGGGTTTTTTTTTTTGAGAAAACGGTTTATCTTTTTTTTATTGGTAGAAAAAACTTTATCTAGCTAGACACGAGTACTTAAATTTATTTATTTATTGAGAAGAAGACACGAGTAATTAAATAAAGAGTAATGAAGCAATGGCGTGAGGCTGGACCTGGTTCATCATAGATTCGGGGCCTTAATCGTGTCAAAGTTAACCTGCACAACACAAAAGGTCCCGTGTCCACTCCAAAAAAAGGTCCCGTGTGCGTCCAGGAGCTCTGGCTTCGTGCACAGGGTGATCCGACTGGGTCGGCCCATTTGCAGTTTACCTAGAAAAACGCAATGCTCGGGCACTATAGCATTTCGGTACTGTGAGAAAATGATACTGTACCTTCTGATTCACTGTAGCGTCCCTTTTTTACTTGGTTTTTCTTCAAACATTTTATGAAGCTATACACACACACACACACATTGAACATTTTTTAAAACAGTAAAATTTTGTATAAAAACCCTCAACGAATGTCAAATGCACAGTGAAAATTTTGTAGTATACATTGAGCAAATTTCAAACACACGATGAATGTTTTGTAAAATATATGTCAAAAAAATTAATATACGATACATATTTTTCTCATACATGATGAACATTTTTAAAACGCATGAAGAACATTCCATCAATACGAAATGAACATTTTATTAATATACAATGAACATTTTGTAATACACGATGAACTTTTTATATAATATGAACAACAGGAAAAAGAAACAGAAACAGCAAAAATAATAAACTTAAAGTAAAAAAACGTAATGAGAAAAGGAACCAAAATAGAAAAAAATAAACCGACAAAAGATTCAAAAAAAACGAAAGCAAAAAACATCAGAAGAAAAACCAAAAAAAACGCCGCCGAAAACAGCGTGGAAAACAGCAGCCAACCAAAAAAGCAGGACACGTGATCCGTACGTGGGCCGGCCCATGTGGAGGCTGCCTTCAGCGAAGCCTTGACCATTTCGCTTGCTGCTATTTGCTTGGCTGGGCCGGAGCAGGGCAAACAAAACTGGCCCAACAAAAATGAAAAAATAATACGTGAAGAAGAATAAGACATGATTGAAGAAACCTAAAATCTAAAAAACAGACACCCGTTGGTTCTCCAAACCGAGCAGACGCGCACGCGTCGTCCGATCTTTTTGCATTGACGGCTGAAACGCGTCAGGTGCTACCTGGTCGGGAACAAGCAGCCTGACATTAACGACAAAACTGCATGTGAAACACACGTTAAGACTGCATGAGAGATACGGGATAGTGCATGTTCATTTATTTAAGTTTTCAAAATTTTAAAAAGTTGTAACTTTCAAACCGTGCGTCGAAATTCAGATCCGTTTTCACCATTAGAATCCTCGCGACGAGATCTTTAAAACTAGATCCCGCACGAGTATGTTTTGATGAAATTTTTTTCATGTCAACTTTGGTACTATATTATGCAACTCTATTACTACGGGGTGCAACTTTGATACTAGATGGTGCAACTTTTTTGGAAACCAATTTCGGAGCTGCATGATCCAATTTCTTATGATGTTGCAACATCGTACCCATAATAATCAACTTTTTATGATGTGCAACTAGTATGCTTCCATGGTCGCACACACGCGGCTACGGAGTTACACTCTCGTTGGTATAACCATACACGCGCGATCCCAAAGGTGCACACTCTTATCGGTATAGAGCTCACACATGATTGAGAGAGTTGCAAACGCATTGTGGCATAGTCGCACATGGGCGATCATAGAGCTGCACAATATGCACCTTGGCATAATTGCACGCTGTCGAGTTGCACACTCTTGTCGCATTATCGCACATGACATTCACGTAGTTGCACACTCTCATCCGCATAATCGCACATGCACGGTCGCGAAGGTGCACACTGTCGTTCGCATCATAGCTCACACATGACTAATTGGATTGCACACACATGGTGGCATAGTCGCACATGTAAGACCATCGAGCTACACACAATCGTCAGCGTAGTAGCTACCCACGGCCGTGGTGTTGCACATTTTTGTTGGCATAGTTGCACACGTGTGGTCATCGAATAGCACACTCTTGACGCAATAGTCGCACATGACATCCACGGAGTTGCACACTCTCGTCGACATAGTCGCACATACGCGGCCGCGAAGTTGCACACTCACGTCTGCATAGTATATCACGCACATCTACAGCTGGTTGCACATGCGTGGCGTTATAGTCGCACACGCACAACCGCGGAATGCACACTCTAGTTGGCGTAGTTGGCCACGGCAACAAACGAAATTGCACATTCATTGATAGGCAGTTGGAAGCGAACAATGAAATATGCACATCCAGGAGTAAAGGAAAAGTCACATATCAACTACTAGGCAGTTGGTCGGGACAAGAGACGAAGTTGCATATCTCATTAGTAGGGGCTAATTTGTGGTGGAGGTGTCATCTATGAAAATTGCATATACATGGGGTATGGGGTATGAGGAAAACTTGCACATCAATATTAGGTAGTTGCACATCGACTGCTAGACAGTTGCACCAAACGGGGACTATATTACGTAGAAAAAAGTTCGTCGAAACATAGTCATGCAGGATCTAGTTTCGAAGAACACGTTGCAAGGGTTTCAACCGTAAAAACGAATCTTAATTCCAACGTTTGGTTCAAAAGTTATAGCTTTTAGAAGAAACTAAACTCCAAATTAAATGTATTCACATCTAGATGTTTTTTAATCTTTATTTTAAAATCTGTTGCATGCTTTTTTGTCTTTACTTTACAAACTCTTCGTTTTTGTTTAATGGGACAAAAACTTACTAAAAATGACAAATATTACGTAACGCTAGCAAACATCCAGCTGCTCGTTAGACGCGTGCTCGAAGAAAACTCGCTCTGATCCACGACACTATTTTGAGTGTAAAAAGATGCAGAAGAAGGAGACATGTACTGCTTATGTGCGTGGACCGACGTGTGCAACGTGCGAACTGCTTAGCATGATGACATTTTTCATCGCTGTCATGCTCCCCCCACCCCAAATCGCCGTATATATGGGTCAGTTTCTCTCTCTCTCTCCACGCGTCGTCGCTGCATGTACCAAATAATTATGTATAGTTCTCGATCGGTAGCTTGCACGGTATGGAGTTGCACTCACTCACTCCCTCATGCATGATTGCACGATCCGGCACGGCACGTTCGGCTTCGGCATACATATCGATCGGTCGGTTCGCCCGTCGTGGTCCGACCGACGTGATGGATCATATGGGCCGTCACAAGTCGCTGCAGATTGACGAAGTTAATGTGCGACCATCGTCCC
Organism: Hordeum marinum; assembly: GCA_022496015.1. Lineage (NCBI taxonomy): Eukaryota > Viridiplantae > Streptophyta > Magnoliopsida > Poales > Poaceae > Hordeum > Hordeum marinum. Next base: position 37,675,350 of record CM039672.1, on the reverse strand, counting down.
GGCGACTAGTCCTGCGTGGCCTGCTGCCACCTTACTTAAAACCTAATAAAAAGGTTCCATGTTTCCATCTCCATCGTCCAAGTACCACAGAATCACAAGAAACTAAAACATGGTAGTACAGTACGTGTTTTGTGTTTTCCCGGCTTGACACCCAAGACGACAAGCAGGGCTCACATTGCTACGGTCACGTGCAGCCCAAACCAAACCAGACGAACTTTTTTGCAAACCCATCTCGATCTGCGATCAAAAGAACTCTTCTCGAGCCGGGAAGCAACAAATCAGGGGTTAATTAATGGGCACGCACTACTCCTCATCAGTTCAATATATATAGGGTGGTACGGCGTGGACGTTGGAAAATATAGATGTTTAAGCTGGCGGGAGCGGCCAGATTGTCCTTAGTTGAACGCAGCATCTCCCCACTAATCCCCAGCCCCGACCGGCAGCGCCGTCCGTCGTCTCTCCCACGGCGCCACCGTACCACGACCACGTCCATATAAACTCGTGCCACGCACGGGAAAAAACAAATCAACCAACGCGCCAGCGCCCACCAACCAGAGTACCAGACCAGACCAAACTAGCCAGCGCCGGCCGGCAAGCAAGAAGACCGACGACGATGCGGCAGCAGGAGGACCGGGCGCTGCTCCCGACGACGACCCCGGACGCCGCGGGGGCGTCCGGGCCGTCGGGGCGGCTGCGGACGGCGGGGCTGGTGGCGGCGTGGTACGCGTCCAACATCGGCGTGCTGCTGCTCAACAAGTACCTCCTCTCCGTCTACGGCTTCCGGTACCCAGTCTTCCTCACGGCCTGCCACATGTCGGCCTCGGCGCTGCTCTCCTCCGCCTTCGCCGCCGCCACCAGCTCGTCGTCCTCCCGCCGGCCGCTCTCGCGCGGGCAGGCGGCCAGGGTGGCCGTGCTGGGCGCGGTCTTCTGCGGCTCCGTGGTCGCCGGCAACGTATCGCTGCGCTACCTCCCCGTGTCCTTCAACCAGGCCGTCGGCGCCACCACGCCCTTCTTCACGGCGCTCATCGCCTACGCCGTCGCCGGCCGCCGCGAGGCCCGCGCCACCTACGCCGCCCTCCTCCCCGTCGTCGCCGGCGTCGTCATCGCCACCGGGGTAACCAAACAAAACTAAACCAGACCACCAAAATCTAGCCCAAATGCCAGATCTCGATGACGTGCTCGCGCGCTGACATTGTTGCTTGCTTTCCATCCAGGGGGAGCCGAGCTTCCACCTGTTCGGGTTCATCATGTGCGTGGGCGCGACGGCGGGGAGGGCGCTCAAGACCGTGCTGCAGGGCATCCTGCTCTCCTCAGAAGAGTAATAATCATAACATGTCATTCATCACTGAAATTATTCTCCATGATGATGCATTTACTAAAACTCGGGCATCGGATTTGACGGCGTGCGCGCAGGGAGAAGCTCAACTCCATGGACCTGCTGCGGTACATGGCGCCGGTGGCAGTGGTGCTGCTGGTGCCGGCGACGCTGCTGATGGAGCCGGACGCGCTGGGCGCGGCGGCGGCGCTCGCCCGGGAGGACCCCAGCTTCGTGTGGATGCTGGTCGGCAACTCCTCGCTGGCCTACCTGGTGAACCTGACCAACTTCCTGGTCACCAAGCACACCAGCCCGCTCACCCTCCAGGTTCGTCCTGCCAAGTGCCAACAACCATGGTGCTCTGTCTGCTCATTGATGAACTTCTCATATGAACACAGGGTAACCAATGATGCTCATATGTCATATGCAGGTGCTCGGGAACGCGAAAGGGGCGGTCGCCGTCGTGGTCTCCATCCTGATATTCAAGAACCCGGTGACCGTCATGGGGATGCTGGGCTACGGGGTGACCATAGCCGGCGTGGTCCTGTACGGCGAGGCCAAGAAGAGGAGCAAGTGAACTGCGCCGGCGTGGGGGGCAAGCCCCCAGAAGATATGCTGACTGTCACATTGATCTTTCGCCGGAGCTCCGATGTGTTGATCCAAGTTCCGGCAGAGTCCTGATGGTGGGACGATGAAGACGACCAACCCGTTTGTATATTTATTATTCAATTCATGCTCCAGGTGCAATCCGGGTTCCTGGGATCTGGGACTTGGTGATGTTAAAGCTATCACAAGCTGTTAGATCAGATGTGTTCATGCTTGTACATTGTTGTGTAGGCTGCAGTACTACATTGCAAGTGGCAATTGATCAATACTATTGCTAGTCAGAGATATACAGGCGCCCTGATGAACATGCTATGCCTGTTAATTACTCGGAAGGAATACTACAAACAGCAACTCAGATGGGGAAAAAAACTGGAAAGCATATACGCAAATGTGCAATTGACATAACAGGATCAAGTGCTTTGGACTCAACAGAATATCACGGTTTTCTACAATGTCCTGCGTTTTTACTACACTCGTAGCACTCTCACTCTTTGAACAACTAAAAGAAACAAGAGAAAATGTAGGACAGCCTTTTGTACTAACTTGAGCTGTGGTCGCCTTCTGAATAACAAGGATGTACCTCATAAAACAACCAGCAGCATACGATTCCGAAACTCAGCTCCTCCGGCGGAATAAGACACCTAGTGGGTGGCATCCCCAAGAGAAATGGAGGACAGCTTCTGCGCCAACAGGGTCAATGGAGTCGCCTCCCCATTAGATTGTCCTTGAGAAATGGAGGACACCTTATTGGCCAATGGAGTCGCCTCCCCAGTAGCTTGTACTTGAGAAATGGAGGACACCTTATGGGTCAATGGAGTCGCCTCCCCAGTAGCTTGTCCTAGAGAGATGGAGGACAGCTTCTGGCTCAAGAGAGTCATCGGAGTCATCTCCCCTGCAGCCTGCGCATTTGTATGTGAGGCCAGAATGTTTCCCTTTACAGGAGTCATATGCTCTTTAGGCTGGATATTTTGATGTGAAGCCAGAATGTTCTCCTTCAATGGACTCGAATAACCACCAGGCTGGACGTTCTCTTTTGCGGTATCCACCGCTGGAATGTTCTCCTTTGCAATATCCATGGCTGCCAACAGTGGGCAGGCCTGGGGCATGCAAGCTTCATTCTCAATCACCTCCACTGGTTCTACTTCCATTTTGGCAACTCCAAGAGGCAGTGAAGGTGATACAGTTGGAGAAGAAATGCTTTCCTCGCAAGGTGCTGCTGTAGTTTCTGATTGTTGCTGACCAGAGGTATATGATGGCAGATCAACAGTTGATGAACTGATATCGCCATTGGCCTGGACATTCTGATTTAATGCCAGAATGCCCTCCTCTGCAATGTCCATGGCGACCAATGGGCCAGTCTCCAGCATGTGCACTCCATGCTCCGACACCCTTGGTGTTTCTACTACATGGTCAATCAACTCCAATGGTTCTACTTCCATTGTTGCAACTCCAAGTGGCAGAGCAGGTGATACCTTGATTTGTGAAGGACTGCTCTCCTCGCAAGGTGATGGCAGCTCAACTGTTGACGATTCTACTTCCCCATTAGCCTGGACATTCTCATGCAAAGCTGGAATGCACTCTTCCTCTGCAATGTCCATAGCGACCAAGAAACCACTGTCCTGCATGTGTGTGTCATGCTCCGACACCTTTAATGATTCTAATTCTCCATTAACCTGGACATTCGGATGCAGCAAAGCTGGAATGCCCTCCTCTGCAATGTCCATGGCGACCACCAATGGACCAGTCTCCTGCACGTATGTTTCATGCTCTGACACCTTTGGTGTTTCTATTTCAGATCGCACCGCTCTAATTAAAGGCACTGAAGGCGATGCCTTTGTTCCAGAAATGTGATGCTCCACCACCTTCGCTAGTTCTGCTTCAGTCTGTGCAACTCTAGGAGACAGTAAAGGCAATGCCTCAGTTTGAGAAGCTTCATGCTCTGCCACCTTCGATGGGTCTACTTCAGCTTCTGCAACTCTGACGGGCAGTGAAGCCGATGCCTTAGTTTGAGAAGTGTCATTCTCTGTTACCTTTGATGGTTTAACTTCAGTTTGTGCAACTGTGAGAGGCAGTGGAGTTGATGCCTTAGCTTGAGAAGCTTCAGGCTCTGTCACCTTTGATGGTTTTAATTCAGTTTGTGCAACTTTGAGAGGCAGTGAAGGTGACGCCTTGGTTTGAGAAGGTGCTGCTGCCCTAGATTTTGGTTCTTCTTGCTCAAAAATAAGAGATGCAGGAATTGTCTTCGGAGTAGAAGGAATCCAAGAGTTCTGTGTGGCCAACGGTGAAAACAGAACCTTCGTGGATTGCAGTTGTGCCCGTGCACCAGCTTTTTGTTCGACAGATTTCTCCTGAAGACATAATAGAACCAAGAGCATTAGAACAAATAAAGAGCATTGGCATCATTACAAGGAAGAAAACATACGATGCACTTACAGCATCAAAATATCCAATCTTGGGTGTAGGCCTTCGTAGACCAGATGGCTTAAAACCATTTCCTTGGGATGATGTGTCGACGTTAGATTTCACATTATCAGAAAATGTTCCTGAAGCCTGTCCTTCTGTAACAATAACAGGCCTCCGTAGTGTGGTTGGAGGGTGGTCATTGCTCTTTCTGGTGGAAGGAGACAATGAAGATGACCTTGTACTAAAGGTCTCAGATGTATGACTCGCTCTCCCTACAGTGGATGCTGTTGAAATCCCAGATATCACAGAACTCATGCTGTCAACAGAGCTGCTAGGTGAAATGATCGGTGATGCACCCTCAGCGTGACTCTTATTTCTTGATGCCCTTGCTGGGTCAACCTTGCTGATATCAGATCTTGATGCTGAACGAATAGGGATCCTCTGAGCGGTCCTGTTCTTGCTGATTAGGGTCGGTGACTTTGTTTTCCCACCTGCCATGGGAGCGCTACGCAAGGAAGGACTTGCTGTCAACGACAAAGCACCAGATTTTGAGGTTGAGTTGTTCTTTGTCCCACCACCAGGCCGAGATGGCACGCTGGCTGAACTGTTAGCAGATTTGGCAACTACCTGCCTGTTGACTACACCTCCTGCAAGAGGGGAAAAGGTGTATTAGGCTTGCTATCTATTAACATTTATGGCAGAACAAATTTAAGTATGTTGATTCACACACCAGTGCTGCTTCTTTTGTCTGAAATCCCAGAGGTGACAGCTGTGTTAGTCGGTGCTCTCATTGTAGCAACTCTTGGCAGAGCTCTGGGAGGTTTTGAGGATGGTTTTGCTTCTGCAGCTTTTGATACAGCCTTCGCAAGCAGAAAGAGTAAACATGATATTAAGTTCAAATTAGTACTCAATAGGAACTTCAATTACAACAAGCAATTGGCCAGCTTTGTTCTCCCTTAAAGATAACAAAGTTATCTAACTGGAGTTTTTTTTACTAGTTCTATGCAGTTCCGCTATAAGGTATCACTGGGCAAGTAAGCTACTTATTGGTAGATGCAAGAAATGGTTGGCTCTTAAAAAACAGATTCACATGGAAAATTACATATTACTAATAACTACAATTATAGCATGCTGGTGCATGTAGCAAGCATCCCGAAAATCCTAAACCTCTAGTTAGGGGTAAATAGCTAAACTACAGAAAAGACCATGGTTATGCTAGCATGTAACATCTAACATACCACTCTTGCAGCTGCAGGCTCTTTCATGGTGACTTGCAGCCTTTGCTTGCTACCACCAACAGAACCATTGCTTGTTGAAGCAGGAGGCCTTATCTGAGGCAGCATTAACAAGTACTGATTAGTAATGACTACAGACTGCAGGAAACTGAGTTCGAATCACTGAAGAAGAATTGTGTCAACATACCTTGCTCTGAGTCTGAGGTATCCGATCAACCCCCTTTCTCGCTGGAAAGTAGCAACACGGTAATCACATTAGTTAAAAAAAAATACAGCGGACGATGCTCACTGAAATTACAGCATAAGAAATTAGCGTGTTGCATCAGCTTCTGAGTTTGAGGCATCATCTTACCTGTGACAGGAGGTGCCTTTGCTGTGGCCCTAGGGGTTTTTGAGCCTCCAGAAGCCATGGCTGGAGCTTTATCAGGTTTCCCAAGCGTTCTCTGAATCGAAGCACGGACGTTGTCAAACAGCTCAGTCTCAAGACTTTCCAGCACAAAGCTTTCGCTGTCCAGCGTTGAGGTAGTGGACTCAGTTGACCTCCTCAACTCCTCTGCTATTCCTGGTAGCAGCCTAGAACCCTGCGACTTGCGGAAAGTGCTGTTTACAATTCCCAATTCCTCAGTATCCAGAACACCTGCTCAGACCAGGAGGAAACGTTAGCTGCTATCAGTCAACGCATCAGGATGACAGGTCTGCTATAACAAAAGACAAGTACAGAGCTGGAAAGGGAAATGGGTAAGAACTGCTATCTATCTACATCAAAATGCACAGGTCTAATAACATAACAAAAGACAAATAGAGAGCTGGAAAGGGAAATGGTAAGAACTGCTATCTATCTACATGAAAATGCACAGGTACAGGCGACAGATTATTCTCTCAAAAAACGAAGGGAAATGTTAGGAGCTGGCAGGATTGGAGGCAATCCAGATCAGGATCCATGAGCCTACGATGTGTATCATACTAACACGCAGCAGTCAGGAAGCAATAGAGATTTTTGGGCTAGTTTATTTATGGAGGCGATGCGCAGACCTTCGCCGGTGAAGAAGGCTTTGTCCCAGGCGAGGCTCTTGCGGAGGTTGACGCCGCCCTTGGGCTTGGGCTTCTTCGGCGACTGCGTCGGCTCCGGGGCCTGCTCCGAGGGGTCCACGGCCTCCCCGCCCGCCGCCGCCGCCGCGGGAGGAGGAGATCCGACGGCGTGCCGCTCCGGAACGGCCGGCAACGCCGAAGCCCCTGGAAGAGGAAAGAAAAAACGCCGCGCGGCGCGTCAGATCGGTGGCAACAACCAACCTACGCGCGGATCCCCGCCGAAATGGAAGGAACGGGAACGGGAGACGGCGAGCCGATTGACTCACCTGGAGCGGGGCGGGGCGGCGGGTCGGGGTGCTGCGGCGGCGAGGCGAGGTCGAGGAGGAAGTCGTCCTCCTCGCCGGAGACGTCGATGAGGGAGAGCGCGTCCATCGCGGCGGTCCCGCTGCGTCGGCGTCGGCGTCGCCGGAGGGGACGGGGGCGTCGGCGGAGGCGGAGGCGGGGGGCAAAACCCTAGATCGCCGCGGATGGGGATGGGGGTGCGGGATGGAGGCGAGCTGCAAGAGAGACGTTGGGGGCTGAGATTTGGGGTGGATTGGAATGGAACGGATGGCGTGCGTATAAAAAAAAGTTGGGAGGGCGGGGTCGCGTGGTCGCGACGGGTGTGGAAGGGTGACGCGTTCGGGTGTGGCTGGCGGGTGGGGTCGAGGCGCGGGTTTGGCTTTGGCACCGGGTTGAGGAGCACATGGGCGGGATGGTTTGAAATTTCGGGATGAACGGAACGGTCTGCCGAGGGCTAGGATGGTCTTTTGCCTGATGATCGGAGACGTTTTGGGACGGGAAATGATAGCCGGCGAACGTCCGCTGTTCCGCTGGAGAGCGCACATCCGTGATTTTGGAGTAAAATGAATGACGTTTCTAGAAGGAAAAATACACTCCGTCCACTGCCTTTTTTTTTCCTGCGGATCGGGGGGTTTCCCTTCCGTGCCGTATGTGGCAAGTTCCACACAAAACCCATGGCATTTTCATTTGTTTTGGCAAGGCAACACGGGCGTCCGCTCGCATTTTGCTCCCAACGAACGCTCTTCATGTATTTCGCATCCTTTTGAGATTTGATATTTTGATTGATGGTTGTATTTTTATGCTTATTTTTGTCTCCTTTATTTTTCAAAAAAAAATCAGTCTAAGCGATTATATTGAAAAGGCGGGTGCAGCTAGAGGTGAACAATGTGAGGGATCAGAAACCCCACAACACCCTCGACGTGGGGCGGGAGGCAAGTGGGATGGGAATGGAACAGATGGTGTGCATATAAAAAAATGGCGTAGTCGTGATGGGTGTGGAAGTGTGGCACGTTCGGCGGGGTCGGTCGGGTATGGCTGGCAGGTGGGGTCCGGGCGTAGGTTTGGCACCAGGTTTTCTTCGTGGATGCGGCTAGGGTGAGCACATCGGTGAAAGCACCACGATGTCGCTTAGAGGGGGTGAATAGGCATTTAAAAACTTTTACGGATTTGGTTTTATCCTAATGCGGAAATAAACTAAGAGGATACTTGTCAAGCACAAATCCTAAATATACTAGACTCAACTAAGTGCACCAACAACTTCATCTAAACACGATGGGCACAACAAGGATACTAACAAGCACAAGTAAGTTACACAAACTTACTTGAATAATATCACAATATATGAAAGTATAAGACACAGGTTAACAATTCACACTAATCACAAGATAAATCAATAATAGCAAGTATGAATTGCGGGATATGAAGTGTAAGCCTAAATAATCTCTACAATGAAATAACCAACATAATATAATGAGGACAACAATATATATAGTGTATGCAAGGTCAAGTGACCAAAGTAAACCACAAGTAGTGGCTAGGGTTAGAGATAACCGAAGACACGGAAACGAGGATGTATCTCGATGTCCACTTCCTTGGAGGGAAGCTAGTCACCATTCGAGAGGTGGATGTTACCACGAAGGCTCACCCTATTCTCCTTGAGATATCACCACGAAGTCGATTCCCAGCCACTAGTGGTAGACCTTGAGGCGGCCTCCAAACCTTCACAAACTTTCCAGGGAACAAATCACAAGTTGATTCCTCACCAGAGCACTCCTACCGCATAGGAGTCTGCAACCTCCAAGAGTAACAAGATCAAGTGGAGAATGCTCAAGACTTTCTCAATCACAAATTGCTTTGGTCAAAAGAAAGAGGGGGGATGGATGTATGTTTGGATGAAATATCTCTCAAGAACTCTCATAAATCTCTTTGGGGTCTAACACAAGAATGCTCAAATCCCTCTCTCTCGTATCCCACCTAAAGTAACTAATGCTATGAAGGGATGGGAGAGGAGAAGAACAATGAAGGAGGTCAACAACTCAACCCTAGATCCATGGGATAGTTTTTCCCTAGATGGATTGGAGTTTTTTAGGCTTGGGGAAGGAGGAGAGAGCTCAAAATAATGGGGAAATCTCAGATCCACAAGCTCTAACTCGTTGGGGAAGAAGGGTACCTTATATACTGCCGCACCAAATCTGCCCGTTATGCACAGAAAAACATTGCGCGGAACTTCTCGGCTTGCCCAGAACTTCAGGGCTCCCTATTGGGGCAGACGGTGTAAACTTTTTGGTTAGCCCGAAACTTGCCCCGGAACCTTCCCGGAACTTCTTGTTTAGCCCAGAGCCCCCCCCCCTCCCCCCGCGCGCAATAAACATCCAGGATACCAATAGTAAACACATGCATAACTTTTACATATGAACTCTGATTTTGATGATCTTGGACTCGTTTTGTAGCTATTGAAAATCTCCAGGTCCTCACATAGAGAACCACCCAATATCAAAAAAATGTAAGATGCAATCAATGCAAAGGTTTGAGCATAGAATTTGGGGAACCCTTTTTGGCTTACAATTTTACTTTGGAATGTATGGTAGGAGTGGAATTGTGTATAAAAGATGTTGACTTGAGCAATTCCATCACGAAACCCTTTGATCCCCTCTCAATAGTGTGGGATCCCTATAACTCAAGAATCATAAAATAACTATACTAGATAGCCTCCCAAAATTCATTCTTGGGCATACATCTTTTTCGATGGTCGTTGATCCATGCAACTACAACCAAAGGAACTAATACCTTTGACTTGAGCATTCTACTTGAGCTTGATGTTGACATTTATTCTTGGCTCAAGATGGAAGCATAACCTTGACCACGCCACTTGGTGAAGACTTCAAATAGCTCCCCCATAAGCCATGAGGGGATCATTTCATTGCATTATGTCTTCACAGGTCCATCATGCGATCATCCACACGCTCCAAGTATGTAATCCTTTAGGGTGCTTATATTAAGCTTGCCCTTGTCAACCATGATCATTAGAACTTGATGTCACCCTCCCATGGACACTTGGAATCTTTCTCTTGATGCAAGCCCATGAGACTCACCTAACCAACACAAATATAGAAAAAAACATATTTTAGGTTAGTACACAAGGCTAGTTAACAATTACTTACCATACCACAAGATCCCATGTGATACATCATTTGTGATTGTGAAGTGATCATCTTTGAATTCAATCTTTGATCTTAATCTTGGTCTACATTTATCTTTGTTACATGATTGATATTGATGTCTTGTAGGCTCTATTGATCCCTTCACTATGCTTCATTTCTTCAAGACATGATCACCCATATCTCAATTCACCATGTCAATACCAAGTTTCACTATGGACCTCATATTGATTATAACTTGCTTGTTTTCATGCTCAAACATAATCTCTTGGGAGGCACAATCAATAATTCACTTTAATTGCTTGTTTCAAGAAATACTCATCCATAACTCGACATCTGAGCTCATCATGATCCTATCTTCAATACATATATAGAACTCTTCTCTTTAATCATTCTCGCAAGATCTTGATGTTGGAAATATGCCCTGGAGGCAAAAAATAAAGTGGTTATTGGTATAGTTCCTTGTTCATGAAATCGTTTATTATGTTGGAAATATGCCCTAGAGGCAATAATAAATTGGTTATTATCATATTTTATTGTTCATGATAATCATTTATTATCCACGCTATAATTGTATTAATTGAAAACTCAGATACATGTGTGGATACATAGACAACACCATGTCCCTAGTATGCCTCTAATAGACTAGCTCATTGATCAAAGATGGCTATGGTTTCCTAGTCATGGACATGAGATGTCATTTGATAACGGGGTCACATCATTAGGAGAATGATGTGATGGACAAGACCCAAACTACAAACGTAGCATATGATCGTGTTAGTTTATTGCTATTGTTTTCTACATGTCAAGTATTTGTTCCTATGACCATGAGATCATGCAACTCATTGACACCGGAGGAGTGCCTTGTGTGTATCAAACGTCGCAACGTAACTGGGTGACTATAAAGGTTCTCTACAGGTATCTCCGAGGGTGTCTGTTGGGTTGGCATGGATCAAGACTGGGATTTGTTACTCCGTGTGACGGAGAGGTATCTCAGGGCCCACTCGGTAATACAACATCACAATAAGCCTTGCAAGCAATGTGACTAAGTGTTAGCCACGGGATCTTGTATTACGGAACGAGTAAAGAGACTTGCTGGTAACGAGGTTGAACTAGGTATGGAGATGTCGAAGATCGAATCTCGGGCAAGTAACACACCGAAGAACAAAGGGGACAACATACGGGATTAATTGAATCCTTGACATAGAGGTTCGACCGATGAAGATCTTCGTAGAATATGTAGGAACCAATATGGGAATCCAGGTCCTGCTATTGGTTATTGACCGTAGAGGTGTCTCGGTCATGTCTACATAGTTCTCGAACCCGCAGGGTCTGCACACTTAAGGTTCGGTGACGTTTCGGTAGTATAGAGTTATGTATGGTGGTGACTGAAGGTTGTTCGGAGTCCCGGATGAGATCTCGGACGTCACGAGGAGCTCCGGAATGGTCCGGAGGTAAAGATTGATATATAGGAAGTCCTATTTTGGTCACCGGAAAAGTTTCGGGCTCATCGGTAGTGTACCGGGAGTGCCGGGAGGGTACCGGGGGACCATCGGGAGGGGTGTCTCGACCCAAGAGGATACATGGGCTGTGGGAGGAGGTAAATCAGCCCCTGGTGGGCTGTCCGAAGCCTCCTCTAAGGGCCCATGCGGCTGGAGTGGTTTGAGAAGGAAAAAATCCAAAGGTGGAGAGGTGGAAAGAGTTTCCAAGTAGAAAGGAAGAATCCTACTCCTAATAGGATTGGAGTAGGACTCCTCCACCTCCAATTTTGACCAAACCTTGAGGGTTTGAGGCTGCCTACTCCCCTCCCTCCCTCCTATATATACTAGAGGATTTAGAGGGAAAAGCTAACCCTAGTAGCCACGTGCTACCTCTCCTCTAGATCCTAGTTTCTCCTCTAGATCGGTTTTCAGCGGTGCTTAGGCGAAGCCGTGCTGGAATTCCTCCACCACCATCACCGCAACGCCGTCATGCTTCCGAAGAACTCGTCTACCTCTCCGCTCCCTTTTACTGGATCAAGAAGGCGGAGATCGTCATCGAGCTGTACGTGTGCTGAACGCGGAGGTGTCGTCCGTTTGGCGCTAGATCGGAAGGACTGTGATCAAGATCGCGAGACGGATCGTGATGAGACCGCGGGATGGATCGTGATGAGTTTGCAGGACGGATCGTTATTGGATCGTGGGACGGATCATGATGAGATCGCGGGACGCTCGGCGATTTGGATCGCGAAGACGTTCGACTACACCAACCGCGTTTCTTAACGCTTCCCGCTTAGCGATCTACAAGGGTATGTAGATCCACTCTCCCTCTCATAGATGCTCTTCACCATGGATAGATCTTGCATGTGCATAGGAAAATTTTTGTTTCCCATGCAACGTTCCCCAACAGTGGTATCAGAGCTAGGTCTATGTGTAGATGAGATCTCAAGTAGAACACAAAGAGTTTGTGGGCGTTGATGCTTAGATTGCTTCCTCCCTTTGTCGTGCTTTGGTTCAACGGTATTGTGGGATGAAGCGGCCTGAACCAACGTTACTCATATGCTTACGAGAGACCGGTTCCATCGACCGATGTGTGACTTCGTTGCACAAAGATGGCTGGCGGGTGTCTGTTTCTCCTACTTTAGTTGGATCGGATTCGACAAAGGCGGTCCTTGAGAAGGTTTAAAAGCAACTTATGTATCACCATTGTGGTTTATGCGTAGGTGAGAATTGTTCTTGCTAGATACCCGTAGCAGCCACGTAAAACATGCAACAACAATTAGAGGACGTCTAACTTGTTTTTGCAGGGTATGTTGTGATGTGATATGGCCAATTACATGATGAGATATATGGGATGTATGAGATGATCATGTGTTGTATAGAGTATCACGACTTGCATGTCGATGAGTACGACAACCGACAGGAGCCATAGGGTTGTCTTTAATTATTGTATGACCTGCGTGTCAATCATTAAGCGCTATGTAATGCTTTACTTTATCGCTAAACGGTAGCAATAGTAGTAGAAGCATGGTGGGCGCGACAACCCCGATGGCGACACATTGATGGAGATCAAGATGATGGAGATCATGGTGTCATGCCGGTGACAATGGAGATCATGTCGGTGCTTTCAAGATGGAGATCAAAAGCACAAGTTCATGGCCATATCATGTCACTTTTCTTTGCATGTGATGTTAATCCTTTTATGCACCTTGTTTTGCTTAGGACGACGGTAGCAGTATAAGGTGATCCCTCACTTAATTTCAAGATAAATTGTGTTCTCCCCGAGTGTGCACCGTTGCGAAAGTTCGTCGTGTTGAGACACCACGTGATGATCGGGTGTGATAGACTCTACGTTCACATACAATGGGTGCAAGCCAGTGTTGCACATGTAGAACACTCGGGTTAAACTTGACGAGCCTAGCATGTACAGACATAGCCTCGGAACACAAGAGACCGAAAGGTCGAACATGAGTCATATAGTAGATATGATCAACATGATGATGTTCACCATTGAAACCACCTCAACTCATGTGATGATCGGACTTGAGTTGGTGAATTGGTATCATGTATCACTCGAATGACCGGAGGGATGTCAATTTGAGTGGGAGTTTTTCAGTAATATGATTAATTGAACTCATTATCATGAACATAGTCAGTAGTGTCTTTGCAAATTATGTTGTAGATTACTTGCTCGCACTGTAGCTCCCTTGAATTTTTATATGTTACTAGAGAAATAGAGTTGAAAGATGATGGTAGCAATATTGCGGACTGGGTCCGTGATCTGAGGATTGTCCTCATTGCTGCACAAAAGTCTTATGTCCTTAATGCATCGCTCGGTGCGCCAACCCCTCTAGCGTCGTCTGTAGATGTTGTGAACATCTGACAGACACGTTCTGATGACTACTTGATAGTTTAGTGTGTCATGCATTATGGCTTAGAATTGAGGCTCCGAAACGTTTTGAATGTCATGAAACATATGAGATGTTCTAAGAGCTGAAATTAGGATCTCAGGCTCGTGCCCGTATTATGAGATATGGGATCTCCAACAAGATTCTTTGCCTGCAAGATGAAACAGAATAGCTCAATCGTTGAGCATGTGCTCAGATTGTCTGGGTGCTACAATCGCTTGAATCGAGTGGGAGTTGATATTCTAGATAAGATAGTGATTGATATAGTTCTCCAAGTCACTGTCACTAAGCTACTAGAACTTGGTGATAAACTATAAAATGCCAGGGATAGAAAATGATCCCTGAGCTGGTCGCGATGTTTGACACCGCGAAGGTAGAAATCAAGAAGGAGCGTCAAGTGTTGATGGTTAGTCAAACCACTAGTTTCGAGAAGGGCAAGAGCAAGGAGGGAAACTTCATGGATAGCAAGTCAGTTGCTGCTCCAGTGAAGCAACCCAAAGTTGAACCCAAACCTGAGACTAAGTGCTTGGATTATGAGGAGAGCGGTCACTGAAGCGGAACAACCCTAGATACTTGGTAGATAAGAAGGCTGGCAACATCGACAGAAGTATATTTGATATACGTGTTAATGATGTGTACCTTGCGAGTACTCCTAGTAACACCTGGGTATTGGATGTCGGTTCGGTTGCTAAATGTTAGTAACTTGAAATAAAATCTACGGAATAAACGAAGAACTAGCTAAGGGTGTGACGATGTGTGTTGGAAATGTTTCCAAGGTTGATGTGATCAACATCGCACGCTCTCTCTACCTTCGGGATTAGTGATGAACCTAAATAGATGTTATTTGGTGTTTTACGTTGAGCATGAACGTGATTAGATCGTGTTTATTGCAAAACAGTTATTCATTTAAGTTAGAGAATAATGGTTATTCTGTTTACATGAATGATACCTTCGATGGTCATGCACCCAGTGAGAATGGTTTGTTGAATCTTGATCTTAGTAATACACATGTTCATAACATTGATGACAAAAGATACAAAGTTAATAATGATAGTACCACATACTTGTGGCACTGCCGCTAAATGTCATATTGGTATAAAGCGCATGAAGAAACTCCATGCTTATGGATCTTTGGACTCATTCGATTTCGAATCGGTTGAGACATGCGAACCATGCCTCTTGGACAAGATGACGAAGGACCCCGTTTTCCAGATGGATGGAGCGGGCAAGTGATTTATTGGAAATGATACATGTTGATGTATGCAATCCAATGAGTCTTGTAGCGTGCAGTGGATATCGTTATTTTCTTGCCTTCACTGATGATTTGAGTAGATATAGTGTATATTTACTTAATGAAACACAAGTCTAAATCGTTTGAAAGGTTCAAGCAAATTCAGAGTGAAGTTTAAGATCATCGTGACAAGAAGATAAAAATATCTGTGATATGATCGTGGAGGTGAATATCTGAGTTACGAGTTTGGCATACAACTTTAGACAATGTGAAAGTTGTTTCACAACTCACGCCACCTGGAACACCATAGTGTGATGGTGTGTCCGAATGTCATAGTCGTACTCTATTGGATATGGTGCGTGCTATGATGTCTCTTATCGTTTTGCTACTATAATTTTGGGGTTATGCATTAGAGACAACTACATTTACTTTAAATAGGGCACCATCTAAATCCGTTGGAGATGACACCGTGTGAATTAGGGTTTGATAGAAACCCAAGCTATCATTTCTTAATGTTTGGGGCTGCAACGCTTGTGTGCAAAATGTTTTCACCGAATGAGCTCAAACCCAAAGCGAACAAATGCATCTTCATAGAATACCCCAAGAACAGTTGGGTGAACCTTCTATCTCAGATCCAAGCATAAAATCTTTGTTGCTAAAACTGGGTCCTTTCTCGAGAAAGAGTTTCTCTCAAAAGAATTGAGTGGGAGGAATATAGAACTTGATGAGGTTGTTGAACCTTTGTTCAACCAGAGAGTAGCACAACGCAAGAAGATGTTTCTGTGAAGCCTACGTTAGTTGAAGAGGAAGTTAATGATGATGATCATGAAGCTTCAGATCAAGTTACTACCGAACCTCGTAGGTCGACAAGGATGTGTACTGCTCCTGAGCGATACGACAAGCCTGTCTTGGAGGTCAAGTTGTTGGGCAACGATGAACCTACGAGCTGTGGAGAAGCGATGATGGGCCCGGATTCCGACAAATGGTTAGAGGCCATGAAATCCGAGAAAGGATCCATGTATGAAAACCAAGTATAGACTTTGGTAGACTTGCTCGTTGTACGGCAGGTTGTCGAGTACAAATGGACCTTTGAGATGATGACAGACGCTGATGGTAAATGTCACCATTTATAAAGCACGACTTGTCACAAAGAAGTTTCTGACAAGTTCAAGGAGTTGACTGCGATGAGATTTCTCACTCGTAGCGATGCTAAAGTCTGTTGGAATTATGTTAGCAGTTGCTGCATTTTTCAATTATGAAATCTGGCAGATGGATGTCAAATCGTCGTGTCCTTCCTTAAGGAAAGGTTGTATGAGATACAACCAGAAGGTTTTGTCAGTCCTAAGGATGCTAAAAGGTGTGCAAGCTTCAATGATCCTTCTATGAACTGAAGCAAGCATCTCAGAGTTGGAATATACACTTTGATGAGGCGATCAAATTTTTTGAGTCTATACAAAGTTTATGAGAAACTTGTATTTACAATAAAGTGAGTGGGAGCACTATAGAGTTTCTGGTAAGCATATGTGGTTGAGACATTGTTGATCGGAAATGATGTAGAGTTTCTGGAAAGCATAAACGGTTTTTTGAAAAGAGTTTTTCAAAGGAAGACCTGGATAAAGCTACCTAATTGGTTAGCATCAAGATCTATAGAGATAGATCAAGATGCTTGATGAGACTTTCAATGAGTACATACCTTGACAAGATTTTGAAAGAGTTCAAAATGGATCAGTCAGAGAAAGAGTTCTCGCCTGATTTATAAGGTGTGAAGTTGAGTGAGACTCAAAGCTCGACAACGGCAGAAGAAAGACAAAGGATGAACGTCATCCCCTATGCCTTAGCCATAGGCTCTATATTATGCCATGCTGTGTACCGCACCTGGTGTGTGCCTTGGCATGAGTCTGTCAAGGGGTACAAAAGTGATCCGGGAGTGGATCACTGGATAGCGGTCAGGATTATCCTTAGTAACTAGAGGACTAAGGAAATATTTCTCGATTATGGAGGTGATAAAGAGTTCGTCGTAAAGGGTTACGTCGATGCAAACTTTAACACCAATCCGGATGACTCTGAGTAGCAATCCGGATACATATAATGGAGCAGCCATTTGGAATAGCTCCAAATGCAGTGTGGTAGCAGTTTCTACAGTATGACATAGAGATTTCCAAAGTACACACGGATCACAATGTCGTAGACCCGTTGACTAAAAGACCTCTCTCACATGCAAAGCATGATCGAGCCCCAAAACTCATTAGGTGTTAGATTCATAACAATGCGAATCACATGGTGATGTGAACTAGATTATTGACTCTAGTTCAAGTGGGATACTGTTGGAAATATGCCCTAGAGTCAATAATAAATTGGTTATTATCATATTTCCTTGTTCATGATAATCATTTATTATCCATGCTATAATTGTATTAATCGGAAACTCAGATACATGTGTGGATACATAGACAACACCATGTCCCTAGTATGCCTCTAATAGACTAGCTCATTGATCAAAGATGGCTATGGTTTCCTAGTCATGGACATGAGATTTCATTTGATAACGGGATCACATCATTAGGAGAATGATGTGATGGACAAGACCCAAACTACAAACGTAGCATATGATCGTGTCAGTTTATTGCTACTATTTTTTGCATGTCAAGTATTTGTTCCAACGACCATGAGATCATGCAACTCAGTGACACCGTTGGAGTGCCTCGTGTGTATCAAATGTCGCAACATAACTGAGTGACTATAAAGGTGCTCTACAGGTATCTCTGAGGGTGTCTGTCGGGTTGGCATGGATCAAGACTGGGATTTGTTACTCCGTGTGACGGAGAGGTATCTCAGGGCCCACTCGGTAATACAACATCACAATAAGCCTTTCAAGCAATGTGACTAAGTGTTAGCCACGGGATCTTGTATTATGGAACGAGTAAAGAGACTTGCTGGTAACGAGGTTGAACTAGGTATGGAGATGCCGACGATCGAATCTCGGGCAAGTAACACACTGAAGAACAAAGGGAACAACATATGGGATTAATTGAATCCTTGACATAGAGGTTCGAACGATAAAGATCTTTGTAGAATATGTAGGAACCAATATGGGCATCCAGGTCCTGCTATTGGTTATTGACCATAGAGGTGTCTCGGTCATGTCTACATAGTTCTCGAACCCGCAGGGTCTGCACACTTAAGGTTCGGTGACGTTTCGGTAGTATAGAGTTATGTATGGTGGTGACCGAAGGTTGTTCGGAGTCCCGAATGAGATCCCGGACGTCACGAGGAGCTCCGGAATGGTCCGGAGGTAAATATTGATATATAGGAAGTCCTGTTTTGGTCATCGAAAAAGTTTTGGGCTCATCGATAGTGTACCGGGAGTGCCGGGAGGGTATCGGGGGACCATTAGGAGGGGTGTCTCGACCCAAGAGGCTACATGGGCTATGGGAGGAGGTAAATCAGCCCCTGGTGGGCTGGCGGAAGCCTCCTCTAAGGTCCCATGCGGCTGGAGTGGTTTGAGAAGGAAAGAATCCAAAGGTGGAGAGGTGGAAAGAGTTTCCAAGTGGAAAGGAGGAATCCTACTCCTAATAGGATTGGAGTAGGACTCCTCCACCTCCAATTTCGACCAAACCTTGAGGGTTTGAGGCTACCTCCTCCCCACCCTCCCTCCTATATATACTAGAGGATTTAGAGGGAAAAGCTAACCCTAGTAGCCACGTGCTACCTCTCCTCTATATCGTAGTTTCTCCTCTAGATCGGTTTTCAGCGGTGCTTAGGCGAAGCCCTGCTGGAATTCCTCCCCACCATCACCGCAAAGCCGTCACGCTTCCGGAGAACTCGTCTACCTCTCCGCTCCCTCTTGCTGGATCAACAAGGCGGAGATCGTCATCGAGCTGTACGTGCGCTAAACGCGAAGGTGTTGTCCGTTCGACGCTAGATCGAAAGGACCGTGATCAAGATCGCGAGACGGATCGTGATGAGATCGCGAGACGGATCGTGATGAGTTTGCGGGATGGATCGTGATTGGATCTTGGGACGGATCGTGATGAGATCGCGGGACGCTCGGCGATTTGGATCGCGAAGACGTTGGACTACACCAACCGCGTTTCTTAACGCTTCCCGCTTAGCGATCTACAAGGGTATGTAGATCCACTCTCCCTCTCGTAGATGCTCTTTACCATGGATAGATCTTGCATGTGCGTAAGAATTTTTTTGTTTCCCATGCAACGTTCCCCAACATATCCATGCTATAATTGTATTGATTGGAAACTCAATTGCATGTGTCGATACATAGACAACACCGTGTCCCTAGTATGCCTCTAGTAGACTAGCTCGTTGATCAAAGATGGTCAAGGTTTCCTGGCCATAGACACACTACAAGAAATATGCTATCTTGTGACCTTCACTATTGGTCACCGAATGGTCATTGTTTTTCATTTACGACCTTTTTGTGACCAAAAACTGATGGTCAAAAGCTGAGCGTCAAGAATGGAAATTAAGGACCTTTCTTCTGAAAAAGTCATAGACATTTATGACCAAAAAATATGTCGTAGGTTCTACGACCAATCATTTTGGTCGTTAGAAGTCTGCCCACACCACGTTGGATCCACCGTGGCAAGCTGACGTGGCAGAATTATGATTAAATGAAAAGGCCGTAAATTAGAATCAGCCCGGTCCAATTCTGTGTTTATATGGGCCGAGCCCATTAATTCAGCCTTTTTAATATATATTTTTCTTGTTAATTTTCGCTAGCTAGATGGGCCTGGCCCAGCAATTCAGCCTTTTATTTATTTGTGGGTTGTGGGCTTTTAACATTGTTTTCGCAATTATATTTTAGAGCCGGTCCCACCAATTAGATAGGTCCCACTTATCATAGTCTCACACATTGGGCTCACATGATTGAAATTTCACACTATGTACAAATGGGCCAGGATATTCCCATTTCACACACAAATCACATTCATAATCAAATATTTCACTCATAATCAAATATTTCAAACATAACAAAGAACGCACGAAATTCATGAAATAAAACTAAATTAGTCTATTACAAACTTTACAGTTTATTACACCCAGATGTGCGAGATATTACAATATTATAATTTTTACCATCTATTACAGTCAAATAGAACAAACAACTCTTTGCTGGATAGGGCTTCACGACTTTGCACTTCTGTTCACGTTTTCATACTTTCCAACCATCTTAGGCGTGGAGCTCCTGTAAAAGAGGAACCAACTAAAAAAGTTACATGCAACAATATTTGCTATAGATCAGCTTTCAACTCGATATTTATGTACACCATACAAAAATTGTTTCCATTTAGTACAAGTTCATTTAATACTCATTAACTTGCCTACAAAATTGTATTCAAATGACTGACCAGGAGGATATATATACATAGAAAATATCGTATATATGCACAGATTTAACACCTAAAGCACATCAGGCTTCAAAATTAACACGACTGCTAGTTATTTGCCTAGGAAAAATTTAACACGGTTGCCACTCTTGCTCTTGCATAACACAACAACCTAATAATAATCCATCAGCTAGCAATTACTAGCATAACACAACAATGTAATAATATTCCACTGTTGCTCTGCAAAGCTTGTGCCCTAAAGTAACCAGGTACAACTATGAGTAACTTATGGGGAGATAAACAAGCAGAGGAACGGGAGCAGTTTCACTCGAGTAGAGTGCACTAGCTTGCTAGTCTAGAGATGCAGGTACAGAGTAGCCTGATGCAAAAGCGATGGTAAGTGATGAGGAGGACGTACTGCTTGTCCGTGAAGGGAGCAGTGGCGAGGAGGGTCATCGGGGCAGAGAGGAGTGCCTCGCAGCGCGGAGGGAGTTGAGGCGCTCATGGCTGCCTTGGCCTTGGCGACAACCATCCGAGTCGCACGCAGCTGTCCCCTCCTCCAAGGAGACGACCGACACCTTCTTGGATGGGCCTGGGCGCAAGAAGAAGAAGGACCACGGCTTCAGGTATAGGTGTTAACTTGAAAGACAAGACACGGGTGTGTTCAAAGCTGCAGAACTAGACAAGATAACACAAGGTTATAACAAGACTGTTTAATCTACTGATAATTAGTAATACAAAAATGACTAATCATCACTAAACTGTTGAACCAATCTGTACAAGTTTAGTTAGGTATTCACTAATTGTACTAGTCATCAGAGAAGGATTCATTGTTTTGGCAAAACGAAAACAAAGATAGGAGAACAACTTTGAGTTATTCTAATAAGTATGAGCCAACGTAGGAGTAAACAAATAAGTACACAAGAGATGCACCTCCCTTCAATTTTTTATTACATAAAATGCTCCAATTAACCAAATATGTCCAATTTCTCCTCCCAAATAAACGGCCACCGAGCCAAACAGTAGCCAAAACAGACAAGACACTCATCTTAAAGTAGAGTGCAGTGCATTACGTTTCGGTGAGTAATTAAATAGCCGATAAAACATCAAGAGAGTATAATCAATCTCCATCATACAATAATTAAGTTCAGAAAACAAACGATAGTAGTAAAACTAAAGAGCACTGCATTGCACTATTAAGTTTATTAGCAGATGGTGTAGCTAGTACTTTTCTGCAGTTTCCTTCTTCTTCTTCAGCCCCATCACAGAGAACAGAGCTTGCCCCTTAGAGTTCTTTTACTACACCCTAAAATCGACATAATTTCACTATTAACTACTCTAAGAGGAAGATTGTCAGAATGTAGGCAACAACATGGGCTCCAATCCATGTTAGTTCAAGAAGGAACACACATGATCAAGATTATACGAAAACTTGTGTGCTTGGACTCTGCACCCAATGGACATCTACCAGCTTTGGAATGTGCGCAAGGTTCATACATTTTGGTTGGATAAGCATATATGGTGGCATACAACTGAATAAAAATGCAGTTTGTGCATGAATCAACTGAGGTAGAAAAATGATGTTTGTGGAGCAACAATCATGCCTGCTAAAAGAATCGAGGACACATACTATTGAATCAATATGTGGCAAGAAAAGCAAACACATCCACAACGCAGGGAGGGAGGCAGGGGGTTACCAGCAGGGAAGGGGAAGCTCGGTTTTGAGACGTCGGATCTATGCGGGCATCCACCTCCCATCCTTTCTACACATCCTTTCTGCCCCTCACGTCTCGGGTTCCTATAGAGAGAGATAGAGACTACGAGACAAATCTAAAGGGGGGTAGGGGAGAGGCATGAAGGGGAGGGTAGGCTCACTATGGTCCATGTGGATGCCGAGGTCAAAAATGTTGGATCCATGCATGCATCCACCACCCATCATTTCGTCCCGAGCTCGAGTGGAGGACTTCAGATTCGGCGAGTCCACGGCTTGCTTGTCGTGCGGTGCCTAGAGGAAGAAGACCACCCCGTCCTGCAACATGAAGTCAACGACGGCCTCTGAGACTCGTGTCGGCGTCGGCGCTGACCTGGTGACTGGAGACCCATGGCTAGCACGCGGCGCCACCACAGTAAACCCTAGGCAGACCATGCGTGCGCCGCGGTCTAACAAGCTCGACGTAGCACCGATCGTCTAAGCACGTAGGCACGCATCGGCGAGCAAGCCAACTGTGGTCGATGGGTGACAACGGACACGACTTGCGGGGGCTCGGTCGATCTGAATCATGGTAGAGGGAGAGAGATGGAAGGGGGCGACGGGGTGGTTGGTTAGGTCATGGAGGATAGTGGCGCCGCCGCTGGGGAGAGGGGGGCAGGAGCCAGTGGTGCCACCGCCGGGGATAGGGAGATCAAGGTGAAAGCAAGGGGAGGGGGAGAGGGGACGAGGGCGGCGGCGGTGGGAATCGCGGGTGGGAGATGTGAGAGACAAAGGCGGGGCAACGTGGTGCCTCGATTGGATCTGGAGAGGGTGGGTGGGTGGTTAGGGTTTGGTTTTCTCAATGATCAGCACCATTGGATGGGTGCTGATGGATGGCTCAGATCGCGTCTATCTGGGTGATCCGCGTGCGATGCCCATGGACCAATCAGAACGCAGTAAATATTTTGAAGATGTTATGACCATCTAAATTTGTCGTAATTGATTAAACATAATGTGCCATACCCCTCACTCACGTTTAACACGTTATTTTGAAAGGAGTATCCGAAGGTCGTGAGATGCATATTCTGCACAAGGGTGCATATTGGAATGACAAACAATGTTTCATAAGGAAGTTTTCATTTTCTTTAGACTGAAAATTTGTTTTCCATTTTTCAAGTGCCCAAAACGAGTTTTTTGTGAAGGAGCTATCATATATTTGTTGCAAAATTGTATTGAAACATTTTTCTAAAATATTAGGTCATATTTAATGTACAATTGACTAAATGGTTGGGTGTCAAAATCTTTGAGGCACCTCTCATGAAAAAGACAAATTCCCTCCGATTCAATTGGAAACGGGTCAAATTTGAACTGCAGCTCCCTCATAGTTTGCTCTTTATTTTTTGCAAAAATATTTTCTAGGTGCCAAAGTATCTATTTAATCATAGAAATACCAAAAATTTTCCAAGATCCAACCACTAGCTAGGAAAGGGCATGGCCATCGTTTTGACCGCATTTCTATATGACCATGAAAATTTTAAAAAAATTGAAAAATTGAAAAATCTTCACATTGTGTCATTATATGTGACCAAGTTACCATGGAAAAATTATAAATTTGTAATACGACAATTATTTTAAAAAGGTGTTCTTAAAAATGAGCTATCACGTGTGAAGATTCATGGCTTTCAAGCCAAATGATCAATCTTGTGGCCACATTCATGGGATAGTTTGTTCAAATGATTTAATATTGTGCACAAGGGTGAATGTTGAAATGGAAAACAATGTTCCCAAAGGGAGTTTTCATTTTCTTTGCACAAAAAAATCATTTTCCTTTTTTCGAGTGCCCAAAATGAGTTTTTTTGTGAAGGACCTACCAAATATTTGTTACAAGATTGGACAAATCATTTTTATAAAATATTAGGACATATTTAATTCACATTTGACAAAATATTTGGGTGCCAAAAGCTTTCGATCCACCTCTAGTGAAAAAGACAAAACTGTGCCGATTCAGTTGGAAGCGGATCAAATTTGAACTAGAGGTGCCTCATAGTTTGCTATTTATTTTTTCCAAAAAACATTTCTAGGTAAATAAATATCTATTTAATCATAGATACAACAAAATTATGGCAATATTCAACGCTTAGCTATGAACGGTCATGCCCGCCGTTTCGACCGCATTTTGAAACGGGCATAAATAATTCAAAAGAAAATAAAAAAAATGCAAAACCTTCGCGTTGTGTCATCATATGTGATCAAGTTACGAGGAAAAATAACAAACTTGCAATACGGTAATTATTTTAAAAAAGTGTCCTCAGAAATGAGCTATCATGTGTGAAGATTCATGGCTTTCAAGCCAAATGATCAATCTTATGGCCACATTAATGGAATAGTTTGTTAAAATGATCTCATATTGTGCACAAGGGTGCATGTTGAAATGGAAAACAATGTTTCCATAGTGAGTTTTCATTTTCTTTGCATAAAAAAATCATTTTCCTTTTTTCGAGTGCCCAAAATGAGTTTTTTTGTGAAGGACCTACCAAATATTTGTTACAAAATTGGAAAAAATCATTTTTATAAAATATTAGGCCATATTTAATGCACAATTGACAAAAGATTTGGGTGTCAAAAGCTTTCGATCAACCTCTAGTGAAAAAGACAAAACTCTGCCGATTCAATAGGAACCGAGACAAATTTGAACTGCAGCTGCCTTATAGTTTGCTCTTTATTTTTCCAAAAAATCATTCATAGTTACGTAAGTATCTATTTAATCAGAAATACATGGTTTGGTGGCAATACGTCGAGGTTTGGACAGTGGACGAGTGCCCCAACTCGAGAGGGCCTAAACTCGCATGCCCGTCGCGCGGTCACCGTGTGACCGTGGCATTGCCATGCATTCTAGGCGGTCTAGGCATGTCTAGTGGGTTGGGAACTCCCCACGTAGGTGCTAGGAAGAAAATGACAACAGAAGATTCTCGCGAGGAGACCGAACTATGCTCGAACATGAATTAGCAGTCAAGTGTTTGATAAGCGGTACGAGAAATGCACATGGACAATGAGCGTGAGTTTTGGATGAGGAAGATCATCTACTAAGAAGACTGTCTTCACAAATTTTCAGCTCAAATGGATGATCTTATGTGGTACTTCCTTTGCAAAGTACCACACTGGACAGAAATATGAATGTTGAAGCTGAGCTCAAAATAATGAATGGATTGAGCTGAATATTGGCATGTGGCAATTATTTGGATATGGAAGATCGCCCAAAAATTTTGAGGGCAATACGAGGGGTCTATATAGCACTTGCTTTGCAATGTGCCAATCTAGACAGAAAGTAGAAATTGAAGCTGGGCTCACATAGATGATTGGATTAAGCTGCAATTTGTAGGAGGATGATAATTTGGGCATATGAAGGCACTGGAAAATTTCATACTATTTGGGTAAATAAAAATGGTACTTGCTTCACAATGCTCTCCACTAAAGAGAATATTAGGAAAAATGTTGAGGAAATTGGCTAAATTAAATGAGCTAAAATTTGGTAGAGGAAGGTTCTGTGATCATGGTCATGTACTGGTAAAGTTTCAGCAATATAAATAAATATAAAATGTAGTTGCTTCACAAACTGAAAATATTACTAGAAACAAAGATTGGATGGTGAGCTCACATGGATTGTCAGACGGGGCTAAACTTTTGTGGATAGCTATTATTTGGGCATATAGAAGATCTGGGAAAAATTCAACTCGTTATGACATGCATAGCCAGTACTTCCTTCACAAAGCTTCTAGGTGAACGAATATTTTGGAAATTTGCCGAGGACGACTTACTGGGCAAATGGAGCTGAATTTTTCCATGAGGCAATGATTTGGATAGGAAAGAGTTCCCAAATTTTTTTGAGGGAAATCAAGAATATATAAGTAGCACTTCCTTCACAAAGTGTTGTTCTGAACAGAATAGGAAAATGAATATTTTTGAATTATTTTTGAACTAGGCAAGGAAGGTTTTTGACATATTTTATGAAGATATGATACAAAGAATTTATGAGAATTGTTTGGGAATTTTGGGAATAACAAAGATATAGGTTGGGGCAAAAATTGACACATGGACATGACACGTAGGCAAAAATTGACACATCGACATGACACATAGGCAAAACTGATGAAGTGGTGCCAAGTCATAGCTTACGACCATTTATATTGGTCATTATCACCTAGAAATAAGGCAGTGGACCAGTGTTGTTCGCTTTATGACCATTTCAATTAAGGAAATTACGACCTATCTGACCAAAATGGTCGTTGGTGTTTAGGGTTAGGACCCCTCCGGAGAGCTTACAACCAATTTGCCTCAAAAGGTCATAGATTTACGACCATTTTTCCAAGGTCACTCACAGATGGTCACAAGATAGCATATTTCTTATAGTGACATGAGATGTCATTTGATAACGGGATCACATCATTAGGAGAATGATGTGATGGACAAGACCCAAACTATGAACGTAGCATATGATCGTGTCAATTTATTGCTATAGTTTTCTGCATGTCAAGTATTTGTTCCTATGACCATGAGATCATGCAACTCACTGACACCGGAGGAATAGCTTGTGTGTATCAAACGTCGCAACGTAACTGGGTGACTATAAAGATGCTCTACATGTATCTCCAAAGGTGTCTGTTGAGTGGGCATGGATCAAGACTAGGATTTGTTACTTTGTGTGACGGAGAGGTATCTCAAGGCCCACTTGGTAATACAACATCACAATAAGCCTTGCAAGCAAAGTGACTAAAGTGTTAGCCACAGGATCTTGTATTACAGAATGAGTAAAGAGACTTGATGGTAACGATATTGAACTAGGTATAGAGATTCGACGATCGAATCTCGGGCAAGTAACATACTGAAGAACAAAGGGAACAACATACGGGATTAACTGAATCCTTGACATAGAGGTTCAACCGATAAAGATCTTCATAGAATATGTAGGAACCAATATGGGCATCTAGGTCCCGCTATTAGTTATTGACCATAGAGGTGTCTCGGTCATGTCTACATAGTTCTCGAACCCGCAGGGCCTGCACACTTAATGTTCGGTGATGTTTCGGTAGTATTGAGTTATGTATGGTGGTGACCGAAGATTTGTCGGAGTCTTTGATGAGATCCCGGACGTCACGAGGAGCTCCAGAATGGTCCAGAGGTAAAGATTGATATATAGGAAGTCCCGTTTTGGTCATCGGAAAAGTTTCGAGTACTTCCGGTAGTGTATCGGGGGTGCTGGGAGGGTTCCGGTGGGCCATCGGGAGGGGCCACCGATGCCGGGAGGCCACATGGGCCTTAAGGGTGGCTCACCAGCCCTTAGTGGGCTGGGAAATCCATATCCTAAGGGCCCATGCGGCTAGAGGTGTGGGAAAGGAAAAAAACCAAGTGGGGAAGGGAAACCAAGTAGGATTGGAATCCTACTTGGAGTAGGATTGGAGGTGGACTCCTCCACCTCTCCTCCTTCGGCCGACTCCTAGGGGAAACCCTAGGGGCACTAGCCCCTCCACTCCCTCCTATATATATTGGAGGGGAGAGAGGCCATCCGCACAAAACCCTAAGCCACGGTCCAGCCCTCTCTTCCCACTAGATCGTATCCCTCTAGATTCGGCGATGCTTAGGCGAAGCCCTGCCGGAATAGTTCCACCACCACCATCATCGCGTTGTCGCGCTACCGTAGAACTCCTCTACCTCTCCCGCTCCCTCTTGCTGTACCAAGAAGGCAGAGATCATCATTGAGTTGTACGTGTGCTGAACGCGGAGGCGTCGTCCGTTTGGTGCTAGATCGGGACAGGTCGTGATTGGATCGCGGGACGGCTAGCGATTTGGATCGCGAAGACGTTCGACTACATCAACCGCGTTTCTTAACACCTCCCTCTTAGTGATCTATAAGGGTATGTAGATCCACTCTCCCTCTCGTAGATGCTCAGCACCATGGATAGATCTTGCGTGTGCGTAGTATTTTTTTGTTTTCCATGCAACGTTCCCCAACAGTGGCATCAAGACCTAGGTATATGCATAGATGAGATCATGAGTAGAACACAAAGGAGTTTGTGGGTGTTGATGCTCAGATTGTTTCCTCCCTTTGTCTTTTCTTGATTCGGCGGTATTGTGGGATGAAGCGGCCCGAACCAACCTTACTCATACACTTACGAGAGACCGGTTCCATCGACTGACATGTGACTTTGTTGCATAAAGATGGCTGGCGGGTGTCTATCTCTCCTACTCTAGTTGGATCAGATTCGACAAAGGAGGTCCTTGAGAAGGTTGAATATAGAAATTTGTGTATCACCGTTGTGGTTTTTGCGTAGATAAGAATCATTGTTGCTAGATACCAGTAGCAACCATGTAAAACATGCAACAACAATTAGAGGACGTCTAACTTGTTTTTGGAGGGTATGTTGTGATGTGATATGGCCAAATTATATGATATGGCCAAATTATATGATAAGATATATGTGATGTATGAGATGATCATGTTTTGTATAGAATATCATGACTTGCATGTCGATGAGTACGGCAACCGACAGGAACCATAGGGTTGTCTTTAATTTATTTTTGTCATTTTTGCTGTACTTTATCGCTATGAGTTAGCAATAGTCATAGAAGCAACAGTTGGCGCGACAACCTCATGGCGACACATTGATAGAGATCAAGATGATGGAGATCATGGTGTCATGCTAGTGATGATGGAGATCTTGCTGGTGCTTTGGAGATGGAGATCAAAAGCACAAGTTCATGGCCATATCATGTCACTTATGATTTGCATGTGATGTTTATCCTGTTATGACCTTGTTATGCTTAGGACGATGGTAGCATTATAAGGTGATCCCTCACTAAAGAAATTCAAGATAAAATTGTGTTCTCCCCGAGTGTGCACCATTACGAAAGTTTGTCGTTTTGAGACATGATAACCCACACGTATAGGAGATTAGTTGTAGCCTCTTTCGATAAGTAAGAGTGTCAAACCCAACAAGGAGCTAAAGGTAGAACAAATATTCCCTCAAGTTCTATCGACCACCGATACAACTCTACGCACGCTTAACGTTCGCTTTACCTAGAACAAGTATGAAACTAGAAGTACTTTGTAGGTGTAACGGTATAGGTTTGCAAGATAATAAAGAGCACGTAAATAAAAACTAGGGGTTGCTTAGATAAAGTAACAATTTAGTTAGTTTAACGAGTGTGGAAAAGTGGTGGTAGGAGTTGCGGAATTGTCCCTAGGCAATCGATAACTAGACCGGTCATCATTATTGCAATTTTATATGAGGGAGAGGCATAAGCTAACATACTTTCTCTACTTGGAACATATGCACTTATGATTGGAACTCTAGCAAGAACCCGCAACTACTAAAGATCATTAAGGTAAAACCCAACCATAGCATTATAAGGTATCAAGTTCTCTTTACTCCCATATGCAACAACCCACCTACTCGGGTTTATGCTTCTGTCACTCAAGCAACCCACCATAGGCAAATCCTGAACACATTGCAACACCCTACAGCGAGGATCCGTCATGCTTGCGCGACACGGAGAGCACCATAGGACAACACCAATAATAAAACATGCAACTCAAACCAATCATGATCATCAATCAACCAATAGGACAACAAAAATCTACTAAGACATCATAGGATGGCAACACATCATTGGATAATAATATGAAGCATAAAGCACCATGTTCAAGTAGAGGGTACAATGGGTTGCGGGAGAGTGGACCGTTGTAGATAGATGGGGGAAGGTGATGGAGGTGTTGGTGAAGATGACGGAGTTGTTGGAGTACGATGATGGCCCCGGCGACGTTCTCGCGCCACCGGGAGAGAGGGGAGAGATTCCCACTCCTTATTATTCTTCCTTGACCTTCCCCCTAGATGGGAGATGGGTTTCCCCTCTGGTACATGGCCTCCATGGCGGCAGATGGGCAACAACCCCTCCGAGATTGGATCTCTCTCTCTGTTTCCTTCTGTTTCTGCGCTCCCAGATTCTGTCCTTTCACCATTTCTTAAATATCCGGAGATCTGTAACTCCGATCAGGCTGAAATTTTGAGGGAATTTTTATCCAAAAAATAGCTTTCTTGCGGCCAAAGGACAGCTCCAACCGACCTAAGGGGTGGCCACAAGCCTGCCAAGCGCGGCCAGGGGGTGGGTCGCACCTAGCAGGCTTATGACCTCCTCGTGCATCATCTCGCATTGATTCTTTTTTCCCAAAAATCACATATATTCCAAAAAATCCCCGTGAGTTTTTATCGCCTTTGGACTTTGTTTGATATGGATTTTCTGCGAAACAAAAAACATGCAACAAATAGGAACTGACACTGGGCACTGGATCAATATGTTAGTCCCAAAAATAGTATAAAAAGTTGCCAAAAGTATATGAAAGTTGTAGAATATTGGCATGAAACAATCAAAAATTATAGATACAACAGAGATGTATCAGCATCCCCAAGCTTAATTCCTGCTCGTCCTCGAGTAGGTAAATGATAAAAAAAAGATAATTTTTGATGTGGAATGCTACCTAGCATAATTTTGATCCTATAATCTAATCATGGCATGAATATTAAGACACTAGTGATTCAAAGCAATAGTCTATCATTTGACATTAAGACAATAATACTTCGAGCATACCGATAAAGCAATTGTATCTCTTCAAAATATAATGGCAAAAGAAAGTTATCCCTACAATATCATATAGTCTGGTTATGCTCCATCTTCCCCACACTATTGGAATCAGCGAATTTGCCGTCAGCCAGTTCTTTACCGTCAGTTGGCGGACGACAAAGAAGCTCTTTGCCATATGTTTACAGAAAATGGACGGCAAACAACTAGCTAACAACAAAGAACCTCTTTTCCATCAGCCACTTCTTTGTCGTCTGCTAGCGGACGGCAAAGGATATTTGTCGTCCGCTAACGGACGGCAAAGAGGGAGGTGGGCCCACTGACGAGAACCAACTAACGACCAGATTCTTTGCCATCTACTAGCGAACAACAAAGCTTCTTTGCCGTCCGCTAGCAAACGACAAAGAATCTGGCCCTAATAAACGCCGTGACCTCCTCTATCTCTCTCTTCTCTCTCCGCCTCTCTCTCCTCCCCCGACCCCCACCACACCCGACCCTCATCGCCGCCCGCCGTTGCCCCTGCCACCCCCGAACCCCACACCCGCCGGCCGCCACCCCTGCCGCCCCCACCACACCTGCCGCCCGCCGCCCCGACCCTCACCGCCCCTGCCGCCACACCGCCGCCCGCCATTGCCCTGCCACCCTGACCCTCACCGCTCCTGCCGCCGCACCGCCGCCCCTGCCACCCCCGACCCCCACACCCGTCAGCCGCCGCCCCTGCCCCCCACTGCACCCGCCGTTCGCCGCCACCGACCCTCATCGCCCGTGCCGTCGCCCCTGTCGCACCCGCTGGCCAACGCCCCTGTCGCCCCCGACCCCCTCCCCTGCGGCGACCGCCCGATCCCCGCCGTGAAGCAGGCCGTGGTGCCGCCCCCTCCCCTGTGGTGGCCCTCCTCCACCGGCCCCCTTCTCCACCAGGCCCCTCCTCCCCAAGGTGAGCTTCTTCTCCTTTTTTTCTTGTTTTTTTAGGTTCAGGTTTAGTTTAGTTTAGATTTAGTTTAGGTTTAGTTTAGGTTTAGTTTAGATTAGATTTAGTTTAGGTTTAGTTTAGGTTTAGTTTAGGTTTAGTTTAGAAGAAGAAGATGAGGAGAAGAGGAGAAGAAGAAGGAGAAGAAGAAGAAGAAGAAGAAGAAGAAGAGAAGAGCCCTCGATCCCCGACGCCACTAACCTCCAACCTCCGACGCCACCGACCCTTCACTCCACCGACCCCAACCCCCGACGCCACCGACCCCCGACGCCCCGGACCCCCCAACCCCGACCCCCGACCCCCGACGCCATTGCCCCCGACCACCGACACCATCGACCCCTCACCACCGACACCAATGACCCCCGACCATGGACACCATCGCCCTCCGACCACCGACACCACCGACCCCTGACCATCGACGCCATCGACCCCGACCACCAACGCCACCGACCCCCGACTCCAGACACCACCGACCCACGACCGCCGACGTCACTGACCCCTGATGCCACTGTCTCCCGATGCCACTGACCCCCGACCCCCGACACCTATTCTGCCTCCTGTTGACCAAAAAGGTGCTCTTCGTCCTTCATGAGGCCGAGGAGGTCATAGTTTTGTAAATTATGAGCTAGGTCACATATTTTCCTATTTTGTTATAAAAACATCATATTTTGTGTTGATCAGGTGAATTTCAATGTGCGGTTGTTCGACGACCTCCCCATGCATTTGACGAGCTCCTCTGTTACGTTCGTTGGTGAGCACAAATGACATCTTCTCCCCCGGCACCCTTAAAAAAATTTGCTCTGTTCCAGTCTTCGTGCCGGTGAAACTTGCTAGTTATAGGTGTCTTCAGTCATTAGTATGCGTGACCACTATGCGTCTCCTGTTCGAAAGGGTTACATCTGTAAATATGCATTCATTAGCATATTTATAACCGTGATTCTTTCAAATTGTCCAACGTTATCCATGGACAGCCCGAGTATGTGTAGATTACGTTCATTTTCCCATATGCTCTACTCCGGATCCGATGCAGAATTTTGTCAGTGACTCCCTGTTGTTCTCCGGGTACACATCCTCTATGCTTATTGCCGAGACGTGTATCAGGAGAACAACGGGGAGGTGTTGCCAAAATTGTGCGCTGGATCTAGAGCGGAGCATGGGAAAATGAACCCAATCTACACATACTCGGGTGGGATTAGGACCTATCTTTACCTACTAGCGTCTAGGTTGCATCGACGTAATAAAACTGACAAACTCTATTAACTGATGAATATGGTTTGCTGAATTATGTATATATTTTGTGTGTGTCCAGTAGCTAGGCAAGATGAGTGATCGTGGGTGGATGTACACCGGTCACACTAGTCAGAAAGACATGACCCGTGAATGGATAACAAAAACCAAGGAGTTTGTGAGAGTCGCATTTGCAAATGGACAGAAAACAACCTGGTGCCCTTGTGTCGATTGCGATAACTTTAAGAAGAAGTCAGAGTTTGAAATGATCAAACACCTATAGAAGTGGGGTTTTACGCCTAATTATATGGTCTGGACATTTCATGGTGAGTCTTCCCAACGTGCCAGAGCTGAGGTGGTTCGTCGTCGCACCGATGAGCATGGTACCGGGATCGAAGACATGGTGCAAGACTTTGATGATGCTCGGGATTCGGACGGTGAGATGGAGGAATCTGCAAAGGCCTTTTATGAAATGTTGGAGTCTTCAAAACGTCCTCTCCATGAACACACCGAGCTTTGTCAGCTGGATGCCATCATGCAAGTAATGGCTCTGAAGGCTCAGTTCAACCTGGGCAGAGAATGCTACGACGTGATGATGACGATATTTGGAAGCTTTCTACCCAAAAGCCATGTATTGCCAGCAAACCTGTACCAGTCAGACAAAATCCTATGTGCACTTAAGATGCCCTATGAGAAGATAGATGCCTGTGAGAATGGATGTGCCTTATTTAGGCTTGAGTATGCGGGCTTGAACTATTGCCCCATTTGCAATGCTTCCAGGTATGTTCTGGTAGACAACGGTATGGGTGAGAAGAGTCAGACCAAAATCCCCATTAATGTTCTTCGGTATCTGCCAATCATACCAAGACTTCAACGTCTTTTCATGGTTGAAGAGACGGCCAGATAGATAACATGGTATAAATTGGGCAAAAGAACAGAACTAGATGCAGATGGGAATCCGATGTTGGGACACACTTCAGACGCTTTTGTGTGGAAGCACTTCGATGCATTACATAAGGATAAAGCGGTAGATCCAAGGCATCCTCGAGTTGCCATCAGCACAGATGGGTTCAATGTGTATGGTATGACGGCAACACAATACAGTTGTTGGCATGTATTTGTCATTCCACTCAATCCCCCCGGAGAGATTATGAAAAGAAGAACATTTTCCTGACGTTGATAATTCCAGGGCCCAAATATCTGGGGAAGAATATGAATGTGTACATCCAGCCGCTTAAGGATGAATTGCAAGAAGCCTGGGATAAAGGGATCAAGACATACGACGCTGCTACCAAAAAGAACTTCAAAATGCATGTGTGGTACATGTACTCGTCGCATGACTTGCCGGCGTATGCGCTAGTCGTTGTCTGGCATGTGCATGGAAGGTTTCTGTGCCCCACATGCAAGGTAGCTCTTGAGTTCCGTTGGCTGCAGGCGGGTCGCAAGTTTTCTTGCTTCAACATGAATAGACAGTTCCTGGATCCTGACCATAAGTTCAGAAAAGACAAGAAGAATTTCATCAAAGGTAAAGTTGTCAAAAACACTACACCACCTGCGTTGACAGGCCAACAGATCCTAGATCAGATAAACGCTCTTGAGCCGGATCTAGATCGTCCAGGGTATTTCAAAGGGTATAATACGGAACATGCCTGGACTCACAAGATATGTTTGTGGGATCTGCCTTACTTTAAAGACCTCCTTTGCCCACACAACATCGACGTGATGCACATTGAAAAGAATATCGCAGAGGCCCTTTTTGGTACATTGTTCGGCATAGAGGGGAAGTCGAAGGATAATCCTAAGGCTAGAGTCGATCAGGAGGCTCTATGTGATAGACCGTTACAAAACATTCGACAACCGAAAGGAAAGAAGAACTGGAGTAAGCCAAAGGCATGGTTCAATCTTGGAAGGCCAGCTATGAGGGAAATGATCTTGTGGGTGAAAATGCAGTTGATGTTCCCCAATGGGTATGCAGCGAATCTAAAGAGGGGAGCGAGTCTTGACAAATTGAAAATATTTGGTCTCAAGAGTCATGATTGGCACATATGGCTTGAGCGGGTAATGCTGGTGATGTTGCGTGGCTTTATCCCTGAGGATGAATGGCTAGTACTGGCAGAGCTGAGCTATTTCTTCCGTGCTCTTTGTGCGAAAGAACTATGACCTGACGTGCTAGACGAACTGGAAGAGTTGGCGCCGGAGTTGATCTGCAAGTTAGAAAAGATCTTTCCACCGGGCTTCTTTAATCCAATGTAGCAATTGATTTTGCATCTCCTGACCGAGGCAAGATTGGGGGGGCTCGTGCAAAATTGTTGGTGCTTCGCAAATGAGAGGATGCAGAAGACGCTTTGAGCAAAATGTAAAAATAAATGCAGAGTTGAAGCATCGATGGCCGAGGCATTCATTACTCAGGAGGCGGCAAACTTCATGACAGCACTCTACAAAGCCAAGAATCGTCATTTGCATAATCCGAAGCCTCGATACAATGATGGCGACCGTGAAAAAGGTTGATCCAACCTCAGCCTATTCAAAGGGAAGCTCGCACCAGCCGGTGCTTCGAAAGCAATAGCATTGGATGTCGAAGAATGGTGGACCATTTCGTTGTATATCTTCAACAACCTAACAGAAGTGCGGCCGTACATCGAGTAAGTTCTTGGTACATTGTTTCACAACTTCTAATTCCTTTGAAATGCTCTTATTCCCGGATATGTGATATAGTCGATACGTCGCCAAATTCTCGGATGGAGCGGTGATCCAAAAGGATTCCATCGAAGAGTATGAGCTTTTGGCAAAGAATGGAGGCGGCTATCCTGGTTTCATCTTTTGTTTCAAGCAAACGGTAATTTCCATTAGACGATTTCATTTCTTTGCCTAGTTTGCGGCTAATGCAACAATCCTTTCGTATTAAACTTGTAGGCTAATGCAGAGTCTATGGACTCCGAATTGAGACAAGTCACTAATGGTTTTGACTATAAGGTCCGTTCATTTAACAAATACGACATCAACGGGTACCGCTTTCGTACTTTTGGCAAAGAGCTATCTATGGCCGATCGAAAGTGTACACATTGTTGTGTCTCCGCTGTCGGCGAAGGAGGGGTCGAGTATTATGGAAGAGTTGAAGCAATTTATGAACTTACATTCTTTGGTGAAAACCCACCAAACGTCGTAGTCTTCAAATGTTATTGGTCCCAGCCGAAGGAGACTAGAAGGACTCATGAACATATAGGGTTAGTCGAAATCGAACAAAGCACCCATTTAGATGTTCCCGATGCCTATATTACGGCTCAACAGGCGACCCAAGTTTTCTATCTACCGTGGGCCTGCCAAATGGATCCAAATCTGAAAGGTTGGGATGTCATTTATGATGTGCCGCCACAGTTTAGACCACCTCCCCTCAATGAAGATGATTATGAACCTCACATTAACCCAGACACATATGAAGGGGAATACTTCCAAGAAACACGTGTTTCCAAAAAACGTTTCAAGAACCGCTCTACTTCACCCCAGAACATTAAGGTCAACAACGACAATGAATCCGACTTCACCCCTGAGCCGGAACAAGAAGAGACGGAAGGAGAAGAGGTTACTGCTGCGGATGACCTGTCAATGCTTGACTGATTACATTGAGGCCTTCCACATGTTGATGCATTTATTGATGATGCTGATGAGCACGTCATTACTGATAGTGATGATGATTATGCATTTATTGATCCCGGAGCATATATAGATGATGAAGATTAATATTAGTAATGTGAGGTATTCAATTATTATTATGTAAATATATATTATTAATTAGTTCATGTTATTAGGTATTCAATTTTTTATGTTGAACTAATTTCGTTCACTCTTTGTAATTGCAGGTGTTGACAGATGGTGGGCGCGGACGAGAGCGCTCTGAGCCTCCTTCCTCGGCGCGTTCTGGGAGGGGTGCTATTATTCCACCCCAGCAACTCTAGAGAGTGTTGGTACATAGTATGCAGACACCGGAGGGTGCTCCTTCTTCAACCGGCAGAGGTTGGGGGAAGACGGAGAGAGGTGCTAGAAGTAGGAAGGCTGCTGCGCCTTCCTCGCCGCCACCCCCAGCTGATTCTCCCGACCATAGGAGTGCCCCCTCTCAGGTGGACCCGTCTGACTTGGACCCATCTCGGACTCCGGTCGCCGATCCTTGGGTCACCGAGCCTTCGTCCCAGGAGACTCCGGTCCCAGAGTCTTTGTCCCAAGAGACTCGGGTCCCAGAGTCTTCGTCGCACGTGACTCCGGAGGCTAGTGGCCATGCTGATGGTGGTGAGGACAACTTGTCTGAGGACACCTATAGCGAGGGCGAGCTGGTTGAGGAGGGCAAGAAGGTCTACCAGCGTGGTTGTACAAAGCTCCCGCCCGTGCCGACGACCCGCGATCAGAGGTGGTTGATTCAGCCTAATGCGGAGAAGTAAGTGCATTTACTCTTTTTTAACCTTTTCCCTTCATGTTTCTTCAAATTAATATCTAATGTGTTGGCCTTGTCATATTGCAGGGGTTGGAAACATGAGCGTGGTGTCTGCAGGCCCAACCAGGTCCTTGGTGTGCTTCTCCGGCACCACTTCCCGGGGAAGGTCCAGTTGCCCGGTGAGGGCGAGGTTCCATAGGTAGCACTGACCTGGGAGCTGTACATGGCTGCCCTGCCCCCGTCGGAGGAGAGGGTCGACGGTGTCTTGTGCGAGACGGTGGCTGACATTGTGATCCATCAGTTTTGGGTAATTTCTCCTTTACAGAATTAAAAATCAACAACACCTAGTGATTGTACTAATCAGTGTTGTCTTATTTGATTGCAGACCTTCTACAGGTGTCTTGAGGAACACGAGGCAAAAGTGGTTGTTGTTCTCATAGCCGAGTGCAAGCGCCTACTTCATAACTTATGACACGAGGCTCGGGTGCAGGCTATTCGAGACTACTACGCCTCGACTAACATTAAGAGGGCTAAGAAGAAGTGCCGCAAAAATTATCTGAGTAAGGAGACGTTAATGAAGGTAATTATCTATTCTTAAGGCCTTGTACTTAGTTTCCTTGATTTTATTCGTAGGCGTAGCACTGAAATATCTCTTGTCTAACTGAGGTGCCCCCGAGATGGTGTGCGGATAGGATGGACTATTGGGAGGCATTGGTGGATGAGTGGTGCTCTCCCGAATGGCTAGCCGACCACAACAAGGCCAAGGATAAGTGTGCCCAAATGAAAGGTGTGCCACACCATCAAGGGAGCTCCAACCTGTTTGAGTACGGGGATCACTGGGTATGTGGTTTGCTTCATGATTCATGCAATTTAATTCTTCATGCTAGCTTGATCCCTTAACTAATATTTTGTTCCTCTCTTTTAGGCGCGAGAAAACAAGAAGGAGGTGCCACCTCTGTTCGAACTCTATGCCATGGCCCATACTGCCTCATACAAGAAGGCCAAGGCATTCTCTAAGGATGACCTCGATCATCCAGAGAGCTTCAGCAACATCTCTTCCCATAACAAGCTCGTGAGGTACAGAGATAAGGGGAAGGCGAG
Source organism: Hordeum marinum (assembly GCA_022496015.1). Lineage (NCBI taxonomy): Eukaryota > Viridiplantae > Streptophyta > Magnoliopsida > Poales > Poaceae > Hordeum > Hordeum marinum. Next base: position 37,636,761 of record CM039672.1, on the reverse strand, counting down.
GAAAGGGGAGGACTTCAACCCGAGCTAGAGTCCTTTTGATCCATAGCTCGTGATGATATCTGGTGGCGGGAGGCCCCATGGCTCGATAGCCATTGGGGATGGACTGATATGTTGTCCTAGAACTCTCCTGGAGATCAAGAAGCGCCAGACGAGCTCTGATCCTGAGATAAGGCCTCGTCCACGGCCAATGGAGCTCGCCATTGAGGCTAGGGCCCAGGAGCTTCTGGCGGAGGCAAATAGGTAGGCGACACAGAGGGAGAGGGACATGGAGGAGAGGACAGCTAGGCTATTGAAGGAGGAGAGGAACCGGGACGACGCGTTTCACCGGGCCCTATACGGGCTCCTCGTGGTAAGTTTCTCCTGCATATTAGACAACTCATGCACGTAATGTTCGTTTCATCACTAACTAATATGAATGACTCGTGAAAACAAAATGTGCAGACCATGTGCCAAAACAATGGTCAGACCCCTCCGTCGATGCCCCATATTGCTATAGCACCCATGATGAGTTTCATTTGAATGGTCATTAGTTACTAGTATTCACATTTGAGTTGCATCATGCTAAGGAGACATTGCAAATGATCTTTGGTGCAGCGTGCCTCCCGACAAGCATCGACCGATCCTTCTGCGTCTGCTGCAACCCCGACCGGTTCCTTCTTCGTCTCACCCTATCGCAAACCCGACCGGTCCTTCACCTCCGTGATGATGGTAAGTTTTGCCAAGTGTTTTGCTTAACAAATGCATACTTAGCTTAAGAAATGACCAATTTGGCTCCCAAATGACCTATACTTAGCTTCTTTAGTTCATTTATGACATACTAAGCATACTTAGGTAAAAAATGGCATGATAACCTTGGTTTAGCTCCAAAATGACATAGACTTAGCTTATTTTCCTCCAAAATGACAAAATAACCTTACATACCTCCAAAATGACCGATTATAACTAGGATAGCTCTAAAATGACCTACACTTGCCATTTTGTCCTCCAAAATGAGTAAATATGATTACTTAGCTCAAAAATGGCATAACTACCTAGGTTGGCTCATAAATGACCTATACTTAGCTTCTTCAGTTCATTTATGACATACTTAGGTAAAAATGGCATGATAACCTTGGTTTAGCACCAAACTGTCATATCATTAGCATTGTTGAGGATATCGCTTATCGTTATCGTCTCGGTCGGCTGGGGATAAGAGATTAATCGGAAAATCGGTCGATTAATCGATTTTGTCGGTCGACTATCAATCGGCACTTTTTTTGGAAAAACTACGCTTTCAAGCACTAAATATATACCAGCAAGTCAGCAACACATGTCATGGGTTTGCATGTTTGAAATTCAAATAGGACAGGAGTACATAGTCATAGATACTACAATATTACATAACAAACAGAAGTTTGGCCATCACTTCAACAACACATATATTTTTTGGCCATTTTCAAATAGATACTTAGATAGCACCATAGCCAATAGTGATCATAGCAGCACTCATTTACGCAAGTACCAGTAGGCAGAACAGCAACACATAACTACATATATGAGTCCACAAATAAACTAAGATAGTAGACAGACTACAGTTCATTACATAACAGGTCCAGAATACACAAATAAGCTTAGTTCTACACTTCTACTTCAACTTAGTCTCACTAGTTACTACTTTGCTAGCAAACAGGCAAACACCAATCAACCAAAATAAGGTAGTTCTTAGCTCTATGATTCTCTTAGAAGTCACAACCAAAAGAAGGCAGTAGGATGCTAGCAAACAACACAGTAGTAGGAATGAGATGTTAAAAGGCCTAGGATTCAAGGTTGCATCAGGTCTTCCTCATCATTTTCTTCTATCACCCCAACCACATCATCATCAGACTCAAACTCTATCTCATCTTCATTGATAGGCACAGTGTCATCTTCATCATCATCAACAAAGTCTTCCACTTCATGGAGTTCTCTCACCCTTTGACTTCTACGAGGCTCTGTTGTATTGTCAACTCCCATAGCTTCTGTCTCTTCATCATCGTAAGCATCTTCACATATCCAATCTTGGGCTGTGGAAGCATCTTTACCAAGGAGAACATCACAAGACGAGGAGTATTTCTTTCTCTTGTCTAGAAATCTTCCATTGAACTGAATATAAACTAGATCGTCCCTACGGCGCACATCTAATTTATTTCTCCTCTTTGCATCTACCTACAAATTGCATACTGAAGGTTAGTGATTCACATCTTGTCATAAATGAAATAAGGATCAGAATTGAATATTTGCAAGTTGAGACTTACTTGTTCAAAAACGCTCCAATTTCTCTCACACCCAGATGAACTTGTGGTTAAGTCGACTATCCTCAAAGCCATGTGCATCAATGTAGGAGTTTGTAGTCCATAAGTTGCCCACCACTCCCCTTCATTCTTGACTCTTTGTAGATCACCTGGATCAATCAACATAGCTAACTCCCATGCCATGTCATCCGAGTTTCTCTTAAGTCTGGAACTTGTAACCTCAAAAGCACCGGAAGCAGCCATCTAAAAAAAGGGTAACAACATGTATGAGAATCAGACTACATGATTGATGATTCTTATTCTGTAGCCTGTACATAAAAGAAAAGGACAACAACATAGAAGGGCAACTTATTCTATACATGATTCTGTTATTCCGTAGTCTAATTTGTACAAGAGCATGCATGACCTTTTCTATACATGATTCTGTTATTCTGTAATATTACAAATATCTGTAGTTGATTTTAGTCAGCTACTACAGTACTACTAGTCTACTACTACAGCCAATCTTAAACATGGTTAGAAATTGCTTACAATCAGACTGTAGTACTACACTACTACAGTACTACTACAGCCAATCTACAACATGTATGTGTGCGTGTGGACAGCATATGTAGCTGCAATTTACATGAGAATTCTCCTGTTTGTCCTAGCTGACAATGAAAACTTGCTTACAACCACTGCTATTGACTGAAGAATAACAGTAGCTGGTTCCTTGATGTCTGAACTATAGTTTTCACTTTTCAACAATGTATGAACTGAAGTCTGAACTTAAAACATGAGTGAGACCACGACGAATTAGTTTGAACTTAATAATATGAACCAGCATACATTGGGAGGAACTGAAGTCTGAACTTAATATGAACCAACTACTGCTATTGACTATAGTTCATACATTGTAGACTAAAGAAATGACAGCATGAATGAGACCTGCAGAGGAGTCGCACGACGGGAGAAGGTGCGGCCGTCGGCGATGGAGAACTGCAGAGGAGTCGCATGACAGGGAGCAGCTGCGGTCGTCGGCGATGGAGAGCTGTAGAGGAGTCGCACGATGGGGAGCAGGTGCGATCGTCGGCGACGGAGAGCTGCACAGGAGTCGTGCGACAGAGAGTTGCAGAGGAGTCGCACGACGGGGAGCAGGTGCGGTCGTCGGAGATGGAGAGTTGCAGAGAAGGGGCAGATCCAGAGGGCGCCTAGCTCGGGTGCTGCTAGTTAGGGCTGCCGGAGGCAAGCAAGGTGACGGCAGCATGGGGGATCTGGCATTGCGGCGCGCTGGGAGGCTGAAACCCTAGGTGAGCGGGGGAAAATCCCAAATGTGCATTGGGCTGTGCGGGAAGGCCACCGAAGTGGGCTTATGGGAGCCAAAATGCAGCCTTTGGGGTTTTCTGACGTTAGGGGCCCAGCCCAATTAATCGAGAATCTAACGATTTATCGCCTGTCAGAGCGATAAATCGGCCCGAATGATAAATACCAAAGATAAGGCCTAATCTTAGCGGTCACCACACGATAAGCGATAAATCGACCGATAAATCGCTGAATCGGCCGATTTCTTGAATAGTGATCATTAGTTTGTTTTCCTCCAAAATGACAAAATGACAAAATAACCTTACCTAGCTCCAAAATGACAAATTTTAACTAGGATAGCTAAAAAATGACCTACACTTAACATTTTGTCCTCCAAAATGAATAAATATGCTTAGTTAGCTAAAAAATGGCCTAACTACCTAGGATAGCTCAATAATGATCTATACTTAGCTTAGCTAGTTCATTTATGCCATAATTAGCTTAATTAGGTAAATATGGCATAATAACCTTGGTTTATCTCCAAACTATCATATCATTAGTTTATTTTCCTCCAAAATGACAAAATAACCTTACCTAGCTCCAAAATGACCGATTATAACTAGGATAGCTCAAAAATGACCTACACTTGCCATTTTGTCCTCCAAAATGAGTAAATATGCTTAGTTAGCTCAAAAATGGCCTAACTACCTAGGATAGCTCAATAATGATCTATACTTAGCTTAGCTAGTTCATTTATGACATAATTAGCTTACTTAGGTTAAAATGGCATAATAACCTTGGTTTAGCTCCAAACTGTCATATCATTAGTTTATTTTCCTCCAAAATGACAAAATAACGTTACCTAGCTCCAAAATTACCGATTATAACTAGGATAGCTCAAAAATGACATAATTAGCTTACTTAGGTAAAAAATGACATAATAATCTTACTAACCTCCAAAATGGCCTATTTACCTAGCTTAGCTCTAAAATGACCTACACTTAGCATTTTTACCTAGCTTAGATAAAAAATGGCATTTTTACCTACCTTAGTTAGAAGAATAAGAAGATAAAGAAGAGGAGAGGAGAAAAAGAAAGAGAAGAAAAATTCTTCTTCTTCTTCTAGCTAGTCTTCTTCTTCTAGTCTTCTTCTTCTTCTTCTTCTTCTAGCTAGTCTTCTTCTTCTAGTCTTCTTCTTCTTCTTCTTCTTCTTCTTCTAACTTTCTTGTTTCCCAATTTGCAGATTTGCTTTCGATGAGGAAGCTTGCATTGATGGAGTCTACTCTTCTTCTTGTGCTTCCTTTTTATTTTCATTTTGTAGAATGAACAATGTGAAACTTGCTACCTTTATATGTATGTATGGATGAAACCATTGTATGCTCATTGTGGGATATGTTGGCTAGCTATATATGTTACACATGGACTTTTTCATTTGGTATGTATATATATGTGTTGGATGATCATATCCATATGGCAGGGATATGATTTGGTATGTATATGTGTTGTTATGCTTGTTGAAAGTATTTTCAAATGTGTGTATATATATGTGAAATTCCATGAAATTGAATGAATTTAATAAAAAAACAGAAAAAACAAGGGCTATGCAGGCTCTTTGCCATCAGCCAGCAGACGGCAAAGAGCTTTGCCATCAGCCAGCAGACGGCAAAGCTGCCACGTGGCAGCTACCTGTGCAACCTGGGGTAGCACTAGGCTGGCCTATGTGGTTTCTTTGCCGTCCGCTGGCAGACGACAAAGAACCTTAGGTCCTTGCCGTCTGCCAGCGGATGGCAAAGAAACCATGTAGGCTGGCAAAGAAACAATTGCTTTGCCATCCGTTGGCAGACGACAAAGATCCTTAGGTCTTTGTCATCCGCCAGCTGACGGCAAAGACCATGGACGACACACATGTCAGCTTATGGACGTTAAGGGGTTAAGGGCGTGCTTTGCCGTCCACTGGCAGATGGCAAAGACCTAAGGATCTTTGCCGTCTGCCAGCAGACGGTAAAGCACCCTTTACCGTAGCTTATTTAGCTGGACGGTTGGCCGTCTGCTGGCCGATGGCAAAGCCTTTGCCGTCCGCCATGCATGCCTTTGCCGTCAGGGATGGCTGACGGCAAAGTTGCTGATTCCTGTAGTGCCACACAAAGTATTTATATCATGCACAACCCCAATGACAAGTCAAGCAATTGTTTCACACCTTTTATTTTCTCAAACTTCTTCAACTCCCACGTAATACATGAGCGTGAGCCATGGATATAGCACTATAGGTGGAATTGAATATGGTGGAGGTTGTGAAGAAAAAGGAGAAGGTAGTCTCACATAAACTAGGCATATCAATGGGCTATGGAGATTCTCATTAATAGATATTAATTTGAGTGAGTAGGGATTGCCATGCAATGAATGCACTAGAGCTATAAGTGTATTAAAGCTCAAAAAGAAACTAAGTGGACGTGTATCATGATGAAAAATTCCACTAGTTATATGAAAGTGACAAAATAGGAGACTCTCTATTATGAAGATCATGGTGATACTTTGAAGCACATGTGTGGAAAAAGATAGTAGCAATGTCCCTTCTCTCTTTTCTTTAATTTTTTTTCTTTTCTTTTGTCTTTTTTTGGTGGGCATCTAAGGCCTCTTTTTTTTGGGCTTCGCTGGCCTCTTTTATTTTTCATAAAGTCCGTAATCCCATCCCCACTTGTGAGGGAATCATAGCTTCCATCATCCTTTCCTCACATGGGACATGCTCTAATAATGATGGTCATCACACTTTTATTTACTTACAACTCAAGAATTACAACTCGATATCTAGAACAAAATATGACTCTATATGCAATATGAAAGTGGTGTTGCATGTCATAACAAAAGGAAATGGTGGAAGTTGCATGTCAATATATCTCAGAATGGCTATGGAAATGCCATAATAGGTAGGTATGGTGGCTATTTTGAGGAAGGTATATGGTGGCTGTTTTGAGGAAGGTAGGTTTATTGCACTGGCGAAAGTTGCGCGGTACTAGAGAGGCTAGCAAAGGTGGAAGGGTGAGGGTGCGTATAATCCATGGACTCAACATTAGTCATAAAGAACTCACATACTTATTGCAAAAGTCTATTAGTCATCGAAGTAAAGTATTAGACACATGCTCCTAGGGAGAGGTTGGTAGGATTTAACCATCGCGCGCTCCCGACCCTCACACAAAGGCCGACAATCTATAAACAAATCATGGTATGACTTCCTTACATAACGGTTCACCATACGTGCATGCTACGGGAATCACAAACCTTTACACAAGTATTTCTACAAATCCACAATTACTCACTAGCATGACTCTAATATCCCCATCTTTATATCTCAAAACTATTGCAAGGAATCAAACACATCATATTCAGTGATCTACAAGTTCTACGTATGATTTTATGACTAACCATGTGAATGACCAACTCCCATTAACTCTCTACATAGATATAAGTGAAGCATGAGAGTTTAATTATTTCTACAAAAGATATGCCCATGCTCTAACAAATATAAGTGAAGCAAAAGAGCATTCTACAAATGGCTGTTTTCTATGTGTGAGAAACATGCAATCCAAACTTCAAATGATATAAGTGAAGCACATGAAGCATTCTATAAAGCCATACTCAAAAGATATAAGTCAGGCGCAAAGAGCCTTCTATAAATCAACCAAGGACTTTCTCATACCAGCATGGTGCATTATTAAAATAAAAATAAAAATCACACGATGCTCCAAGATTTACGCGTATCATGTGACGAATAAAAATATAGCTCCAAGTAAAATTACCGATGGTTGTTAGAAGAAGGAGGGGATGCCTTCCGGGGCATCCCCAAGCTTAGTTTCTTGGGAGTCCTTGAATATTACCTTGGGGTGCCTCGGGCATCCCAAAGCTTAGTCTCTTTCCACTCCTTATTCCTTCATCCATCGTGATCTCATCCAAAACTTGAAAACTTCAATCACACAAAACTTAACAAAACCCTCGTGAGATACGTTAGTATAATAAAGCAAATTACAACTTTAAGTACTGTTGCCAACTAATTCATATTTTGTTTTTGCATTGTAGCTACTGTAATATAACTTTTCCATGGCTTATACCACTGACACAATCGATAGTTTCATCAAAACGAGCAAAACAACACATCAAAAATAGAATCTGTCTTAAACAGGACAGTCTGTAGTAATCTAAACATTCACCATACTTCTGTAACTCTAAACATTCTGACAAATTAGGATGTGGTCAGGAATTTGTATAACAGTATTGTGTACAAAATTCAGAATTTTTTCATGTTCCAGTAAAATATAGAAATTCAAACACTACAACAAAAGTTTTTGTTTTTACACAACACATATCAAACAAGCAATTTAAGCATCCTAAAGGTAATTCTTGGCACATTATTTTTATTATACAATGGATAATTATTTTTGTTGAAAAGTTTTTGTAATTAAGATTCACAAAGTTTCCATGGGCATGAACAAAGTTCAAGGCTAGCCCCCACTTCAACATTGCTTGTCTTTCTCACTTTCACTTTTCTTTTTGAAAAAGTTTTAAGTTGCCCATTTTATTTTTTTGTTTTTTAAACTATATGAAAGCACACAACAGAAAAAAATGACTCTATAAAACTTCCGGGTTGTCTCCCTATTAGCGCTTTCTGTAAAGCCATTAAGCTAGGCATATAGTGCTCAAGTAATGGATCCACCCAGATCCCAAGGTATATCAAAGCCAGTTTTAATTAACAATGATTTGTAATTTATTAGTGAGCACAAAATAACATATATCATGCAGCAACGAAGTCTAACTCTCTTCCTATGTATTGGCATGTCATACAAGAACAATTCATTCACACCAAGTAAAGGCCAATGCATAACATACGTAGTTTCTTGCAATTTTATTGTATCAGGAACATAGAGAGGTGAATATGTAGTTCCTCTCTCATAATAATTGCAAGTAGGAGCAGAAAGCACATGCATATTATATATATCTCATCATGTGTGATAGTAAAAGGCAACCCATCTATATAATCCTTAATAAGTGCAAACTTCTCCAATATAGTGTAGTTGGGAGAATTCAAAAAGATAATAGGACAATCATGTGTGGGTGCAATAGCAACAATTTCATGATTAACATAAGGAACTATAGCAAGTTCATCTTCATAAGAATAATTCATATTGGCATCATGGCCGTAAGAATAGCAAGCATCAAGTTCATGAAAAAGGGATATTTCAAATGAATCCAAGGGATCATAGCAATCAACATAGCATTCATCCTTCGGTAAGCACGAAGGGAAATTAAACAATGTATGAGTTGAAGAGTCACTCTCATTAGAAGGTGGGCACGGGTAGCTAGTCCGCTCTTCCTCCTTTTGTTCTTCACTCTCCTCCTCATCTTTTCCATCCAATGAGCTCACGGTGTCATCAATTTCTTCTTCCATAGATTCATGCAAAATTTTAGTCTCTTCCAAGGCAGCGGTCATTCTTTCAATAAACTCTTTAACATAAGCATTAGAAGCATAGTTTTCATAGCAATATTTAATTATGGATTTTTTTCAGAATTGTAAAGAGTAGCATCATGTTTTTCAATGAAAGAAGCAATTTCATAGGCACCCTTAAAAGCAAAAAATTCTTCAATTTGTTCAACACCATTGTAGCAATAGGCCTCCTTGGCGTAAGAGGATAATATTTCATTATCATTAAACACACACTGGTAGGGAAGGTGTTTTTTAGCTTCTCTAGAACAACAAGTAAAATCATAAATTTCACATAGATTCCAAGCATAGCAACACAAAGTATTAATTTGATGCCACAAGAGTTTCCCTTTTTGAGATATGCTGTGTCGCACATAATGAGCATGCTCATTTAATGATTTTCCCTCAACTAAGGTAGTTGGGTTTTCAGCAAGAGCACAAGTAAGTCGAAGATGACCCAAGTAATATTCTTCGGTGGTACGGAATACTAGTGGTTCCTCAACTTTTGGAGCAGCAAGTACATATTTTTTTGGTATTTTGTGTTTCCTACCCATATCTAAAGATAGAAAACAAGTTAGAACAGCAAATAAAATATACTTAGTGATAAAGCAAACAAGCACACACGAGAATATTCACCCCACTCTATTGCTCCCCGGCAACGGCATCAGAAAAAGGTCTTGATAACCCACAAGTATAGGGGATCAGTTGTAGCCTCTTTAGATTAGTAAGAATGTCAAAACCAACAAGGAGCTAAAGGTAGAACAAATATTCCCTCAAGTTCTATCGACCACCGATACAACTCTACGCACGCTTAACGTTCGCGTCACCTAGAACAAGTATGAAACTAGAAGTACTTTGTAGGTGTAACAGTATAGGTTTGCAAGATAATAAAGAGCACGTAAATAAAAAGTAGGGTCTGCTTAGATAAAGTAACAATTAAGTTAGTTTAACGAGTGTGGAAAAGTGGTGGTAGGAGTTGCGGAACTGACCCTAGGCAATCGATAACTAGACAGTCATCATTATTGCAATTTTATATGAGGGAGAGGCATAAGCTAACATAGTTTATCAACATGGAACATATGCACTTATGATTGGAACTCTAGCAAGCATCTGCAACTACTAAAGATCATTAAGGTAAAACCCAACCATAGCATTATAAGGTATCAAGTCCTCTTTACTCCCGTATGCAACAACCCACCTCCTCGGGTTTATGCTTCTGTCACTCAAGCAACCCACCATAGGCGAATCATGAACACATTGCAACACCCTACAGCGAGGATCCCTCATGCTTGCGTGACACGGAAATCACCATAGGACAACACCAATAATAAAACATGCAACTCAAACCAATCATGATCATCAATCAACCAATAGAACAACAAAAATCTACTGAGACATCATAGGATGGCAACACATCATTGGATAATAATATGAAGCATAAAGCACCATGTTCAAGTAGAGGGTACAACAGGTTGTGGGAGAGTGGACCGCTATAGATAGATGGGGGAAGGTGATGGAGGTGTTGGTGAAGATGACGGAGTTGTTGGAGTAGATCGCCGTCACGATGATGGCCCCGTGGCATTCTGGCGCCACCGAGAGAGAGGGAGAGAGAGCCCCCTCCTTCTTATTAATCCTTGACCTTCCCCCTAGATGGGAGAAGGGTTTCCCCTCTAGTCCGTGGCCTCCATGGCGGTGAAGGGGCGAGAGCCCCTCTGAGATTGGATCTCTCTCTCTCTCTCTGTTTCCTTCTGTTTCTGCGCTCCCAGATTCTAGCCTTTCACCGTTTCTTAAATATCCGGAGATCCGTAACTCCAATCGGGCTGAATTTTGAGATGATTTTTATCCAAAAATTAGCTTTCTTGCGGCCAAAGGACAGCTCCAACCGACCTAAGGGGTGGCCACAAGCCTGCTAGGCGCGGCCAAGGGGGTGGGCCGCGCCTAGCAAGCTTGTGACCTCCTCGGGCATCGTATCACATTGATTCTTTTTCCCAATATCACATATATTCTAAAAAATCTCCGTAAGCTTTTATCGTGTTTGGACTTTGTTTGATATGGATTTTATGCATAACAAAAAACATGCGACAAACATGAACTGGCACTGGGCAGTGGATCAATATGTTAGTCCCAAAAACAGTATAAAAATTTGCCAAAAGTATATGAAAGTTATAGAATATTGACATGAAACAATCAAAAATTATAGACATGACAGAGACGTATCAAGACACCACGTGATGATCGGGTGTGATAGACTCTACGTTCACATACAACGGGTGCAAGCCATTGTTGCACGTGCAGAACACTTGGGTTAAACTTGACGAGCCTAGCATGTACAGACATGGCCTCGGAACACAAGAGACCGAAAGGTCAAACACGAGTCATATAGTAGATATGATCAACATGAATATGTTCACCATTGAAACCACCTCATCTCACGTGATGATCGGACTTGGATTGGTGAATTTGGATCATGTATCACTCAGATGACCGATGGGATGTCAATTTGAGTGGGAGTTTTAAAAGTAATTTCATTAAGTAAACTCATTATCTAGAATAATAGTCTTAGTAACCTTTGCATATTTATGTTGTAGATCAATGGCTCATGCAGTAGCTCCCTTGAATTTTAATGCGTTCCTAGAGGAAGCCAAGTTGAAAGATGATGGAAGTAACTTTGTAGACTTGGCCCGTAATCTGAGGATTATCCTCACGGCTTCCCAAAAGTCTTATGTCCTTGATGCACCTCTTGGTGATCCACCCGCTCCCGTGTCGTCTGAAGACGTTGTGAACGCATGGGAGGAACGTTTTGGAGATTACTCAATAGTTCAATGTGCAATGTTGTATGACTTAGAATCGGGACTTCAAAGACGTTTTGAACGTCATGGAGCATATGAGATGTTCCAAGAGTTGAAGTTTATATTTGAGAAGAATGCCTGGATTAAGAGGTATGAGACCTCCGATAAGTTCTATGCTTGCAAGATGGAGGAGAATGTCTGGGTATTCCAACCGTATAGCTGAATTAGGCATGCCCCTTCCACCAGAGGTGATCACTGACATAGTTCTTCAATCACTGCCACCTAGCTACAAGAGCTTCATGTTGAACTATAACATGCATAGGATGAACAAGTCAGTCGCCGAGCTATTTGCGATGTTGAAAGTTGCCGAGTCTGAAATCTAAAAGGAGCATCAAGTGTTGATGGTCAATAAAACCACTAGTTTTAAGAAAAATGGCAAGGGCAAGAAGGGTAACTCCAAGAAGAGTGGCAAAGCAGTTGCCCCTCCCATGAAGAAACCCAAGGCTGGACCCAAGCCAGAAACCGGGTGCTTTCATTGCAAGGGAACTGGTCACTAGAAGCGGAACTACCCCAAGTATCTGGACGACAAGAAGGCGGCCAACACCAAACAAGGTATATATGATATACATGTTATTGGTGTGTACCTTACCAACTCTCATTGTAGTGCCTGGGTATTTGATACCGGTTCGGTTGCTCACATTTGCAACTCAAAATAGGAGCTACAGAATAGATGAAGGCTGGCTAAGGATGAAGTGACGATGCACATGGGAAATGGTTCCAAGGTTGATGTGATCGATGTCGCCACGCTCGCTCTTCGATTTGTTGGGGAACGTTGCATGGGAAACACAAATTTTCCTACGCAAACGCAGATCTATCCATGGTGATGAGCATATACAAGAGGGAGAGTGGATCTACATACCCTTGTAGATCGATAAGCGGGAAGCGTTAAGACACGCGGTTGGTGTAGTCGAACGTCTTCGCGATCCAAATCGCCGAGCGTCCCATGATCCAATCATCAACCGTCCTCACAATCCGTCCCGATCAAGCACCGAACGGACGACACCTCCGCGTTCAGCAGACGTACAGCTTGATGACGATCTCCGCCTTCTTGATCCAGCAAGAGGGAGAAGAGAGGTAGGAGAGTTCTTCGGCAGCATGACGACACTCCGGCGATGGTGGTGCAGTTATTCCGGCAGGGCTTCACCTAAGCACTGCAGAAATCCGATCTAGAGGAGAAACTATGCACTAGAGGGTAGGGTTGCACGTGGCTGAAAATCATGTGCAAAACCCCTCAAAACCACTAGTATATATAGGAGGAGGAGAGGAGGAGACTTGGGCCTCAAGGGGCCAGCCCTATGGTTCGGCCGAACCAAGGAGGGAGTCCTCCTCCTCCTCCACTCCTAGTAGGATTAGGACTCCTTCCTTATTTGGTCCCTTTTTGCCTTTTTCCACCTTTTTCCTTTTGGGCTTTTCTTCCTAGCTACATGGGCCTCGTGTGGGACTTCCACCAGCCCACTAAGGGCTGGTATTCACTCTCCCACAGCCCATGAAGCCTCTTGGGTCGAAATACTCCTCACGGTGGTCTCCCTGTACACTACCGGCACTCCCGGTACACTACCGATGAGCCCGAAACTTTTCCGGCGACCAAAATAGGACTTCCTATATATCAATCTTTACCTCCAGACCATTCTACAGGTCCACGTGACATCCGGGATCTCATCCAGGACTCCGAACAACCTTCGGTCACCACCATGCATAACTCTATACTACCAACACGTCATCAAACCTTAAGTGTGCAGACCCCGCGGGTTCGAGAACTATGTAGACATGACCGAGACACCTCTACGGTCAATAACCAATAGCGGGACCTAGATGCCCATATTGGTTCCTACATATTCTACAAAGATCTTTATCGGTCGAACCTCTATGTCAAGGATTCAGTTAATCCCGTATGACGTTCCCTTTGTTCTTCGGTATGTTACTTGCCCGAGATTTGATTGTCGGTATCTCAATACCTAGTTCAACCTCGTTACTGGCAAGTCTCTTTACTCATTCCGTAATACAAGATCCTGAGACTAACAATTAGTCACATTGCTTGCAAGGCATATTGTGATGTTGTATTACCGAGTGGGCCCTGAGATACCTCTCCGTCACACGGAGTAACAAATCGTAGTCTTGTTCCATGCCAACTCAATAGACACCCTCGGAGATACCTGTAGAGCACCTTTATAGTCACCCAGTTATGTTGCGACGTTTGATACACACAAGGCACTCTTTCGGTGTCCGTGAGTTGCATGATCTCATGGTCATAGGAACATATACTTGACATGCAGAAAACAGTAGCATTAAACTGACACGATCATATGCTACGTTTGTAGTTTGGGTCTTGTCCATCACATCATTTTCCAATGATGTGATCCCGTTATCAAATGGCATCTCATGTAAATGGCTAGGAAACCTTGACCATCTTTGATCAAGGAGCTAGTCTACTAGAGGCATACTAGGGACAAAATGTTGTCTACTTATCCACACATGTAATGTGTTTCCAATCAATACAATTATAGCATGGATAATAAACAATTATCATGAACAAGGAAATATAATAATAAACACTTTATTTATTGCCCCTAGGGCATATTTCCAAGAGCCTCCTACTTGCACTAGAGTCAATAATCTAGTTCACATCACTACGTGATTTACATTGTAATGAATCGAACACCCATGCAGTTCTGGTGTTGATCATGTTTAGCCCTTGGAAGAGGTTTAGTCAACGAGTCTGCAACATTCAGATCCGTGTGCACTTTGCAAATATTTATGTCCTTCTCCTCGATGTTATTGCGGATGGAATTGAAACGTTGCTTTATGTGTCTAGTCCTCTTGTGAAACCTTGGTTCCTTGGCCAGAGTAATGGCACCAGTGTTGTCACACAACAGAGTCATTGGATTCAGCGCATTGGGCACTACTCCAAGATCTGTCATGAACTGCTTCATCCAGACACCTTCCTTCGCCGCCTCCGAGGCTACGATGTACTCCTCTTCGCATGTAGAATCGGCTACCACGCTTTGCTTGGAATTGCACCAGCTTACCCCCCGTTGAGAATAAATACGTATCCGGTTTGTGACTTAGAGTTATCCGGATTAGTGTCAAAGCTTGCATCGACATAACCCTTTATGACGAGCTCTTCATCACCTCCATAAACGAGAAACATTTCCTTAGTCCTATTCAGGTACTTAAGGATATTCTTGACCACCGCCCAGTGCTCCATTCCAGGATCACTTTGAAACCTTCCGGCCATACTTATGGCAAGGCTAACATCGGGTCTTGTGCACAACATTGCATACATGATAGAGCCTATGGCTGAAGCATAGGGGACGACACTCATCTTTTCTCTATCTTCTGCAGTCACTGGGCATTGAGTCTTACTCAACTTCACACCTTGTAACACAGGCAAGAACCCCTTCTTGGCCTGATCCATTTTGAACTTCTTCAAAACTTTACCAAGGTATGTGCTCTGTGAAAGTGCTATTAAGCGTCTCGATCTATCTCTATGGATCTTGATGCCTAATATGAAAGGAACTTCTCCTAGGTCCTTCATTGAAAAACTCTTGTTCAACTATTCCTTCACGCTTTCCTGCATTTCTATTCTGTTTCCAATCAGCAATATGTCATCCACATATAATATTAGAAACGCTATAGAGCTCCCACTCACTTTCTTGTAAATACAAGCTTCTCCATAAACTTTTATAAACCCAAACGCTTTGATCACCTCATAAAAGCGCTTATTCCAACTCCAAGATGCTTGTACCAGCCCATAAATGGATCGCTGGAGTTTGCAAACTTTGTCAGCCCATAAATGGATCGACAAAACCTTCTGGTTGCATCATATACAACTCTTCCTCAAGGAAACCGTTGAGGAACGTTGTTTTAACATCCATCTGCCAAAATTCATAGTCGAAATAAGCAGCTATTGCCAACATGATTCTGACAGACTTAAGCATCGCTACGGGTGAGAATGTCTCATCGTAGTCAACTCCTTGAACTTGTGAAAAACCCTTTGCCACAAGTTGAGCTTTATAGACGGAATTACCGTCCGCGTCTGTCTTCTTCTTAAAGATCCATTTGTTCTGAATGGCCTCTTGCCCTTCAGGTAATACTTCCAAAGTCCATAGTTTGTTTTCATACATGGATCCTATCTTGGATTTCATGGCCTCTAACCATTTATCGGAATTCGGGCCCATCACCGCTCCTCCATAGCTCGTAGGTTCATTGTTGTCCAACGACATGACCTCCAAGTGTTGGAAATATGCCCTAGAGGCAATAAATAAAGTGTTTATTATTACATTTCCTTGTTCATGATAATCGTTTATTATCCATGTTATAATTGTATTAATTGGAAACATGGATACATGTGTGGATACATAGACAAACACAATGTCCCTGGTATACCTCTAGTGAACTAGCCCGTTGATTGAAAGATGGTTAAGGTTTCCTAGCCATGGACATGAGATGTCATTTGATAACGGGGTCACATCATTAGGAGAATGATGTGATGGACAAGAACCAAACTACAAACGTAGCTTATGATCGTGTCAGTTTATTGCTACTGTTTTCTGCATGTCAAGTATATGTTCCTATGACCATGAGATCATGCAACTCACAGATATCGGAGGAGTACCTTGTGTGTATCAAACATGCAACGTAACTGGGTGACTATAAAGGTGCTCTACAGGTGTCTGTTGAGTTGGCATGGATCAAGACTGGGATTTGTTACTCCGTGTGACGGAGAGGTATCTCAGGGTCCACTCGGTAATGCAACATCACAACAAGCCTTGCAAGCAATGTGACCAATATGTTAGCCACGGGATCTTGCATTACGGAACGAGTAAAGAGACTTGCCGGTAATGAGGTTGAACTAGGTATTGGGATACCGACGATCGAATCTCGGGCAAGTAACATACCGAAGAACAAAGGGAACATCATACGGGATTAACTGAATCCTTGACATAGAGGTTCGCCGATAAAGATCTTCGTAGAATATGTAGGAACCAATGTGGACATCCAGGTCCCGCCATTGGTTATTGACCGTAGAGGTGTCTCGGTCATGTCTACATAGTTCTCGAACCCGCAGGGTCTGCACACTTAAGGTTTGGTGACGTTTCGATAGTATAGAGTTATGTATGGTGGTGACCGAAGTTTGTTCGGAGTCCCGGATGAGATCCTGGACATCACGAGGAGCTCCGGAATGGTCCGGAGTTAAAGATTCATATATAGGAAGTCCCAGTTTGGTCGCCGGAAAAGTTTCGGGCTCATCGGTAGTGTACCGGGAGACCTCCGGGAGGGTTATTTCGACCCTAGAGAGTCCATGGGCTGTGGGAGAATAATAACCAGCCCTTAGTGGGATTGTGTAACAGCCACAAAAGGCCCATGGCGCTAGGAGGAAAAAGGACTAAAGTAAAAAGGAGAAAAAAAAGGCAAAAAGGGTGAATCCTACTCCTATTAGGATTGGAAGAGGAGTAGGACTCCTCCACCTTGGCCGGCCAACTCCTAGAGGGCCTTGCCTTGCGCCAAGGCTGCCTCTCCTCTCCTCCTATATATATTGGTGGAATAGAGGGTTTTTGCATAGAATTTACGGCCACGTGCTACCCGTTCAACAGGTGCTCCTCTAGATCGGTTTTCCGCAGTGCTTAGGCGAAGCCCTGCCGGAATCACTCCACCACCATCGCCGGAGCGCCGTCATGCTGCCGGTGAACTCTTCCTCCTCTCCGCCTCCTCTTGCGAGATCACGACGATGGAGGTCATCATCAAGCCGCACGTGTGCTGAACGCGGTGGTGCCGTCCGTTCGGTACTAGATCGGAAGGATCGTGATCAAGGCCACGGGACGTTCGTGATTGGATCGCGGGACAGATCGTGACGAGACCGCAGGACGGTTCGTGATTGGCTTGCGGGATGGTTCGTGATTAGATCACGGGATGCTCGGCGATTTGGATCGCGAAGAAGTTCGACTACACCAACCGCGTTTCTTAATGCTTCCCGCTTAGCGATCTACAAGGGTATGTAGATCCACTCTCCCTCTCGTAGATGCTCATCACCATGGATAGGTTTGCGTGTGCGTAGAATTTTTTTTGTTTCCCATGCAACGTTCTCCAACAGTGGTATCAGAGCTAGGTTGATGGTTCGATGAGATCTCGAGTAGAACACAAAAGGTTTTTGGGCGTTGATGCTTAGATTGCTTCCTTCCTTGGTCGGATTTTGGTTCAACGGTATTGTGAGATGAAGCGGCCCGGACCAACATTACTCGTACACTTACGAGAGACCGGTTCCCTCGACGCAACTTGTTGCCTAGATGGCTTGCGGGTGGCGGTTTCTCTCACTTTAGTTGGATCGGATTCGACAAAGGCGGTCCTTAAGAAGGTTGAAAAGCAAATTATGTATCACCGTTGTGGTTTATGCGTAGGTGAGAATCGTTCTTTCTAGAAACCCGTAGCAGCCACGTAAAACATGCAACAACAATTAGAGGACGTCTAACTTGTTTTTGCATGGTATGTTGTGATATGATATGGCAATTACATGATGTGATATATGTGATGTATGAGATGATCATGTGATGTATAGAATTTCACGACTTGCATGTCGATGAGTACGGCAACCGGCAGGAGCCATAGGGTTGTCTTTAATTACTGTATGACCTGCGTGTCAATCATTAAGCGCTATGTAATGCTTTACTTTATCGCTAAAGGGTAGCAATAGTAGTAGAAGCATGCAGGGCGTGAAAACCTCGATGGCGACACGTTGATGGAGATCAAGATGATGGAGATCATGGTGTCGTGCCGGTGACGATGAAGATCATGCTGGTGCTTTCAAGATGGAGATCTAAAGCACGAGTTCATGGCCATATCATGTCACTTATGAATTGCATGTGATGTTAATCATTTTATGCACCTTGTTATGCTTAGTACGACGGTAGCATTGTAAGGTGATCCCTCACTTAAATTTCAAGATAAAATTGTGTTCTCCCCGAGTGTGCACCGTTGCGAAAGTTCGTCGTGTTGAGACACCACGTGATGATCGGGTGTGATAGACTCTACGTTCACATACAATGGGTGCAAGCCAGTGTTGCACACGCAGAACACTCGGGTTAAACTTGACGAGCCTAGCATGTACAGACATGGCCTCGGAACACAAGAGACAAAAAGGTCGAACATGAGTCATATAGTAGATATGATCAACATAATGATGTTCACCATTGAAGCCACCTCAACTCACGTGATGATCGTACTTGATTTGGTGGACTTGGATCATGTGACACTCAGATGACCTGAGGGATGTCAATTTGAGTGGGAGCTTTAGTAATTTGATTAACTAAACTCATTATCTTGAACAATAGTCTAAGTGAACTTTGCATATTTATGTTGTAGATCAATGGCTTGCGCAGTAGCACCCCTTAATTTTAATCTGTTCTTAGAGAAAGCTAAACTGAAAGATGATGGAAGTAACTTTGTTGACTGGGTCCGTAATCTGAGGATTATCCTCACGGCTTCCTAGAGATCATATGTCCTTGATGCACCGCTTGGTGACCAACCAGAAGACATGACCTCCGAAGACGTTAAGAACGCTTGGGAGGCACGTTCTGGAGATTACTCAATAGTTCAGTGTGCAATATTGTATGGCTTAGAACCGGGACTTCAAAGACGTTTTGAACGTCATGGAGCATATGAGATGTTCTAGGAGTTGAAGTTTATCTAGAAGAATGCCCGGATCGAGAGGTGTGAAACCTCCGATAAGTTCTATGCTTGCAAGATGGAGGAGAACGGGTCTATTAGTGAACATATACTCAGAATGTCTGGGTATTCAACTCGTCTAGCGGAGTTGGGAATTGCCCTTCCGCTAGAGGCGATCACTGACAGAGTTCTTCAATCACTGCCACCTAGTTACAAGAGCTTTGTGATGAACTATAACATGCACGGGATGAACAAGTCAGTCGCCGAGCTGTTTGCGATGCTAAAAGTCGCCGAGTCTGAAATCCAGAAAGAACATCAAGTATTGATGGTCAATAAAACCACTAGTTTCAAGAAAAATGGCAAAGTCAAGGGCAAGGGCAAGAAGGGTAAAACCAAGAAGGATGGCAAAGCAGTTGCTACTCCTGCAAGGAAGCCCAAGCATGGACCCAAGCCAGAAACTGAGAGCTTTCATTGCAAAGGAACTGGTCACTGGAAGCGGAACTGCCCCAAGTACCTGGCTGACAAGAAGGCGGCCAACGACAAACAAGGTATATATGATATACATGTTATTGATGTGTACCTTACTAGCTCTCGTAGTAGTGCCTGGGTATTTGATACCGGTTCGGTTGCTCACATTTGCAACTCAAAGCAGGATCTACGGAATAAACGAAGGCTGGCAAAGGACGAAGTGACGATGCGCGTGGGAAATGGTTCCAAGGTTGATGTGATCACCGTCGGCACGCTCTCTCTTCGATTACCATCGAGATTAGTGATGAACCTGAATAATTGTTATTTAGTGCCTGTGTTAAGCATGAACATTATATCTGGATCTTGTTTATTGCGAGACAATTACTCATTTAAATCAGAGAATAAAGGTTGTTCTATTTATATGAGTAATATCTTTTATGGTCATGCACCCAATGTTAGGGATTTATTCATATTGAATCTTGATAGTGATGACACACATGTTCATAACATTGATGCCAAAAGATGTAGAATTGATAATGATAGTACCACTTTCTTGTGGCACTGCCGTTTAGGTCATATTGGTGTAAAACGCATGAGGAAGCTCCATGCTGATGGACTTTTGGAGTCACTTGATTTTGAATCACTTGACACATGTGAACCATGCCTCATGGGCAAGATGACTAAAACGCCATTCACTGGAACAATGGAACGGGCGAGTGAATTATTGGAAATCATACACACTGATGTGTGCGGTCTAATGAATGTTACAACGCGTGGTGGATATCGTTATTTTCTCACCTTCACTGATGACTTAAGTAGATATGGGTATATTTACTTAATGAAACACAAGTCTGAAACATTTGAAAAGTTCAAGCAATTTCAGAGTGAAGTTGAGAATCATCGTAACAAGAAGATTAAGTTCCTGCGATCTGATCGAGGAGGTGAATATCTGAGTTATGAGTTTGGCAGTCACTTAAGACAATGTGGAATTGTTTCACAGTTGACACCGCCCGGAACACCACAGCATAATGGTGTGTCCGAACGTCGTAATCGAACCTTATTAGATATGGTGCGTTCTATGATGTCTCTTGCTAATTTGCCACTATCGTTTTGGGGTTATGCATTAGAAACAGCTGCATTCACTTTAAATAGGGCACCATCAAAATCCGTTGAGACGACGCCATATGAACTGTGGTTTGGCAAGAAGCCAAAGTTGTCGTTTCTTAAAGTTTGGGGATGTGATGCTAATGTCAAAAAGCTTCAGCCTGAAAAGCTGGAACCCAAAGCGGAGAAATGCGTCTTCATAGGATACCCGAAAGAGATAGTCGGGTATACCTTCTATCTCAGATCTGAAGGCAAAGTGTTTGTCACTAAAAACGGAACATTTCTTGAGAAAGAGTTTCTCTCGAAAGAATTGAGTGGGAGGAAAATAGAGCTTGATGAGGTTATTAAACCTTCACTTCAACCAGAAAGTAGCGCAGCGCAGAAAGATGTTTCTATGGAACCTACGATGGTAGAAGAGGAAGTTAATGATGATGATTATGAAGCTTCAGATCAAGCAGCTATTAAACGTCGTAGGTCGACAAGGCCGCATACTACCCCTGAGTGGTACGGCGACCCTATCTTGGAGGTCATGTTGTTGGACAACAATGAACCTACGAGCTATGGAGGAGCAGGGATGGGCCCGGATTCCGAGAAATGGTGAGGCCATGAAATCCGAGATGGGATCCATGTATGAAAACAAAGTATGGACTTTGGAAGTATTACCTGAAGGGCGAAAGGCCATTCAGAACAAATGGATCTTTAAGAAGAAAAAAGACGCGGACGGTAATGTCACCGTCTATAAAGCTCGAATTGTGGCAAAGGGTTTTTCACAAGTTCAAGGAGTTGACTATGATGAGACTTTTTCACCCGTAGCGATGCTTAAGTCTGTCAGAATCATGTTAGCAATAGCTGCCTATTTTGACTATGAAATTTGGCAGATGGATGTAAAAACAGCGTTCCTCAACGGGTTCCTTGAGGAAGAGTTGTATATGATGCAACCCGAAGGTTTTGTTGATCCAGAAAATGCTGACAAAGTTTGCAAACTCCAGCGATCCATTTATGGACTGGTGCAAGCATCTCGGAGTTGGAATAGGCGCTTTGATGAGGTGATCAAAGCGTTTGAGTTTGTACAAGTTTACGGAGAAGCTTGTATTTACAAGAAAGTGAGTGGGAGCTCTATAGTGTTTCTAGTATTATATGTGGATGACATATTGCTGATTGGAAACAATATAAAAATGCTGGAAAGCGTGAAGGAATATTTGAACAGGAGTTTTTCAATGAAGGACCTAGGAGAAGCTGCTTTCATATTAGGCATTAAGATCTATAGAGATAGATCGAGACGCTTAATAGCACTTTCACAGAGCACATACCTTGATAAAGTTTGAAGAAGTTCAAAATGGAATAGTCCAAGAAGGGGTTCTTGCCTGTATTACAAGGTGTGAAGTTGAGTAAGACTCAATGCCCAGTAACTGCAGAAGATAGAGAAAAGATGAGTGTCATCCCCTATGCTTCAGCCATAGGCTCTATCATGTATGCAATGCTGTGCACAAGACCCGATGTCAGCCTTGCCATAAGTATGGCCGGAAGGTTTCAAAGTGATCCTGGAATGGAGCACTGGCAAGCGGTCAAGAATATCCTGAAGTACCTGAAAAGGACTAAGGAAATGTTTCTAGTTTATGGAGGTGATGAAGAGATCGTCCTAAAGGGTTACGTCGATGCAAGCTTTGACGCTGATCCGGACGACTCTAAGTCGCAAACCGGATACGTATTTATTCTTAATGGGGGAGCGGTAAGCAGGTGCAGTTCCAAGCAAAGCGTGGTAGCTGATTCTACGTGCGAAGCGGAATACATCGCAGCCTCGAAGGCGGCAAAGGAAGGTGTCTCGATGAAGCAGTTCATGACAGATCTTGGAGTAGTGCCCAGTGCACTGAATCCAATGAACCTGTTCTGTGACAACACTGGTGCCATTGCTCTGGCCAAGGAACCAAGGTTTCACAAGAGGACCAGGCACATAAAGCGACGCTTCAACTCCATCCGCGATTACATCTTGGAGAAAGACATAAATATTTGCAAAGTGCACACGGATCTGAATGTTGCAGACCCGTTGACTAAACCTCTTGCAAGGGCTAAACATGATCAACACCAAAACTACATGGGTGTTCGATTCATTAGAATGTAAATCACATAGTGATGTGAACTAGATTATTGACTCTAGTGCAAGTGTGAGACTGTTGGAAATATGCCCTAGAGGCAATAAATAAAGAGTTTATTATTACATTTCCTTGTTCATGATAATCGTTTATTATCCATGCTATAATTGTATTAATTGGAAACATGGATACATGTGTGGATACATAGACAAACACAATGTCCCTAGTATGCCTCTAGTGAACTAGCTCGTTGATTGCAAGATGGTTAAGGTTTCCTAGCCATGGACATGAGATGTCATTTGATAACGGGGTCACATCATTAGGAGAATGATGTGATGGACAAGACCCAAACTACAAACGTAGCTTATGATCGTGTCAGTTTATTGCTACTGTTTTCTGCATGTCAAGTATATGTTCCTATGACCATGAGATCATGCAACTCACAGATATCAGAGGAGTACCTTGTGTGTATCAAACATGCAACGTAACTGGGTGACTATAAAGGTGCTCTACAGGTGTGTGTTGAGTTGGCATGGATCAAGACTGGGATTTGTTACTCCGTGTGACGGAGAGGTATCTCAGGGCCCACTCGGTAATGCAACATCACAACAAGCCTTGCAAGCAATGTGACCAATATGTTAGCCACGGGATCTTGCATTACGGAACGAGTAAAGAGACTTGCCGGTAACAAGGTTGAACTAGGTATTGGGATACCGACGATCGAATCTCGGGCAAGTAACATACCGAAGAACAAAGGGAACATCATACGGGATTAACTGAATCCTTGACACAGAGGTTCGACCGATAAAGATCTTCGTAGAATATGTAGGAACCAATGTGGACATCCAGGTCCTGCCATTGGTTATTGACCATAGAGGTGTCTCGTTCATGTCTACATAGTTCTCGAACCCGCAGGGTCTGCACACTTAAGGTTTGGTGACGTTTTGGTAGTATAGAGTTATGTATGGTGGTGACCGAAGTTTGTTCGGAGTCCCGGAGGAGATCCTGGATGTCACGAGCAGCTCCTGAATGGTCCGGAGGTAAAGATTCATATATAGGAAGTCCCAATTTGGTCGCCGGAAAAGTTTCGTGCTCATCGGTAGTGTACCGGGAGTGCCGGTAGTGTACCGGGAGACCTCCGAGAGGGGTATTTCGACCCTAGAGAGTCCATGGGCTGTGGGAGAATAATAACCAGCCCTTAGTGGGCTGGTGGAACAGCCACAAAAGGCCCATGGCGCCAGGAGGAAAAAGGCCTAAAGAAAAAAGGTGAAAAAAGGCAAAAAGGGTGAATCCTACTCCTACTAGGATTGGAGGAGGAGTAGGACTCCTCCACCTTGGAGGAGGAGGAGCATGGATAGGTTTGCATGTGCGTAGGAAATTTTTTGTTTCCCATGCAACGTTCCCCAACACCAAGACAGGGTTGCCGTACCACTCAGGAGCAGTACGCGCCCTTGTCGACCTACGAGGTTCAATAGTAGCTTGATCCGAAGCTTCATGATCATCATCCTTAACTTTCTCTTCTACCGTCGTAGGTTCCACAGAAACATCTTTCTGCGCTGTGCTACTTTCTGGTTGAAGTAAAGGTTCAACAACCTCATCAAGCTCTATTTTCCTCCCACTCAATTCTTTCGAGAGAAACTCTTTCTCAAGAAATGTTCCGTTCTTAGCGACAAACACTTTGCCTTCAGATCTAAGATAGAAGGTATACCCAACTGTCTCTTTCGTGTATCCTATGAAGACGCATTTCTCCGCTTTGGGTTGCAGCTTTTCAGGCTGAAGCTTTTTGACATAAGCATCACATCCCCAAACTTTAAGAAACGACAACTTTGGCCTCTTGCCAAACCATAGTTCATATGGCGTCGTCTCAACTGATTTTGATGGTGCCCTATTTAAAGTGAATGCAGTTGTCTCTAATGCATAACCCCAAAACGATAGTGGCAAATTGGCAAGAGACATCATAGAACACACCATATCTAATAAGGTTCGATTACGACGTTCGGACACATCATTACGATGTGGTGTTCCAGGCGGTGTCAACTGTGAAACAATTCCACACTGTCTTAAGTGACTGCCAAACTCATAACTCAGATATTCACCTCCTCGATCAGATCGCAGGAATTTAATCTTTTTGTTACAATGATTCTCAACTTCACTCTGAAATTGCTTGAACTTTTCAAACGTTTTAGACTTGTGTTTCATTAAGTAAATATACCCATATCTACCTAAGTCATTAGTGAAGGTGAGAAAATAACGATATCCACCACGCGTTGTAACATTCATTGGACCGCACACATCCGTATGTATGATTTCCAACAAGTCACTCGCCCGTTCCATTGTTCCAGAGAACGACGTTTTAGTCATCTTGCCCATGAGGCATGGTTCACATGTGTCAAGTGATTCAAAATCAAGTGACTCCAAAAGTCCATCAGCATGGAGCTTCCTCATGCGTTTTACACCAATATGACCTAAACGGCAGTGCCACAAGAAAGTGGTACTATCATTATCAACTCTACATCTTTTGGCATCATTGTTATGAACATGTGTGTCATCACTATCAAGATTTAATATGAATAAACCCCTCACATTGGGTGCATGACCATAAAATATATTGCTCATATAAATAGAACAACCTTTATTCTCTGATTTAAATGAGTAACCGTCTCGCAATAAACAAGATCCAGATATAATGTTCATGCTTAACGCAGGCACTAAATAACAATTATTCAGGTTCATCACTAATCCCGATGGTAATCGAAAATAGAGCGTGCCGACGGCGATCACATCAACCTTGGAAACATTTCCCACGTGCATCGTCACTTCATCCTTTGCTAGCCTTCGTCTATTCCGTAGTTCCCGTTTTGAGTTGCAAATGTGAGCAACCGAACCGGTATCAAATACCCAGGCACTACAACGAGAGCTAGTAAGATACACATCAATAACATGTATATCATATATACCTTGTTTGTCGTTGGCCGCCTTCTTGTTAGCCAGGTACTTGGGGCAGTTCCTCTTCTAGTGACCAGTTCCCTTGCAATGAAAGTACTCAGTTTCTGGCTTGGGTCCACGCTTGGGCTTCTTTACAGGAGTGGCAACTGCTTTGCCATCCTTCTTGGTTTTACCCTTGTTGCCCTTGCCCTTGCCATTTTTCTTGAAACTAGTGGTTTTATTGACCATCAACACTTGATGTTCTTTCTGGATTTCAGACTCAGCGACTTTTAGCATCGCAAACAGCTCAGCGACTGACTTGTTCATCTCGTGCATGTTATAGTTCATCACAAAGCTCTTGTAACTAGGTGGTAGTGATTGAAGAACTCTGTCAGTGATCGCCTCTGGTGGAAGGGAAATTCCCAACCCTACTAGACGAGTCGAATACCCAAACATTCTGAGTATTTGTTCACTGATAGACCCGTTCTCCTCCATCTTGCAAGCATAGAACTTATCGGAGGTCTCATACCTCTCGATTCGGGCATTCTTCTGAAAGATAAACTTCAAATCCTGGAACATCTCATATGCTCCATGACGTTCAAAACGTATTTGAAGTCCCGGTTCTAAGCCATACAATATTGCACACTGAACTATTGAGTAATCTCCAGAACGTGCCTCCCAAGCATTCTTAACGTCGTCGGATGACATGTCTTCTGGTTGGTCACCAAGCGGTGCATCAAGGACATATGATTTCTGGGAAGCCGTGAGGATAATCCTCAGATTACGGGCCCAGTCAACAAAGTTACTTCCATCATCTTTCAACTTAGCTTTCTCTAGGAACACATTACAATTCAGGGGTGCTACGTGAGCCATTGATCTACAACATAAATATGCAAAGGTTACTTAGACTATTGTTCAAGATAATGAGTTTAGTTAATCAAATTACTAAAGCTCCCACTCAAATTGACATCCCTCAGGTCATCTGAGTGTCACATGATCCAAATTCACCAACTCAAGTCCGATCATCACGTGAGTTGAGGTGGTTTCAATGGTGAACATCATCATGTTGATCATATCTACTATATGACTCATGTTCGACCTTTCAGTCTCTTGTGTTCCGAGGCCATGTCTGTACATGCTAGGCTCGTCAAGTTTAACCCGAGTGTTCCGCATGTGCAACACTGGCTTGCACCCATTGTATGTGAACGTAGAGTCTATCACACCCGATCATCACGTGGTGTCTCGACACGACGAACTTTCGCAATGGTGCACACTCGGGGAGAACACAATTCATCTTGAAATTTAAGTGAGGGATCACCTTATAATGCTACCGTCGTCCTAAGCAAAACAAGGTGCATAAAAGTATTAACATCACATGCAAATCATAAGTGATATGATATGGCCATGAACTTGTGCTTTTGATCTGCATCTTGAAAGCACCGACATGATCTCCATCATCACCGGCACGACACCATGATCTCCATCAACGTGTCTCCATTGGGGTTGTCGCGCCCATCATGCTTCTACTACTATTGCTACCATTTAGCGATAAAGTAAAGCATAACATAACGCTTAATGATTGACACACAGGTCATACAATAATTAAAGACAACCCTATGGCTCCTGCCGGTTGCCGTACTCATCGACATGCAAGTCGTGAAATTCTATACAACACATGATCATATCATACATCACATATATCACATCATGTAATTGGCCATATCACATCACAACATACCCTACAAAAACAAGTTAGACGTCCTCTAATTATTGTTGCATGTTTTACGTGGCTGCTACGGGTTTCTAGCAAGAACAATTCTCACCTACGCATAAACCACAACGGTGATACATAAGTTGCTTTTCAACCTTCTCAAGGACCGCCTTTGTCAAATTTGATCCAATTAAAGTAGGAGAAACTAACACCCGCTAGCCATCTTTGTGCAACGAAGTTACACGTTAGTCGATGGAACTGGTCTCTCGTAAGCGTACGAGTAATGTTGGTCCGGGCCGCTTCATCCCACAATACCGCTGAACCAAAACACGACCAAGGGAGGAAGCAATCTAAGCATCAACGCCCATAAACTCTTTGTGTTCTACTCGAGATCTCATCTACACATAGACCTAGCTCATGATGCCACTGTTGGGGAACGTTGCATGGGAAACAAAAATTTTCCTACACACACGCAGATCTATCCATGTGATGAGCATCTACGAGAGGGAGAGTGGATCTACATACCCTTGTAGATCGTTAAGCGGGAAGCATTAAGAAACGCGGTTGGTGTAGTCGAACGTCTTCACGATCCAAATCTCCGAGCGTCCCGCGATCCAATCACGAACCATCCTCACGATCCGTCCCGATCAAGCACCGAACGGACGGCACCTCCGTGTTCAGCACACGTACAGCTTGATGATGATATCTGCCTTCTTGATCTAGCAAGAGGGAGTGGAGTGGTAGGAGAGTTCTCCGGCAGCGTGACGGCTCTCCGGCGATGGTGGTGGAGTTATTCCGTCAGGGCTTCGCCTAAGCACTGCAGAAATCCGATATAGAGGAGAAACTATGCACTAGAGGGTAGGGTTGCACGTGGCTGAAAATCATGTGCAAAACCCCTCAAAACCACTAGTATATATAGGAGGAGGGGATGAGGAGGCTTGGCCCTCAAGGGGCCAGCCCTATGGTTCCGGCGAACCAAGGACGGAGTCCTCCTGCTCCTCCACTCCTAGTAGGATTAGGACTCCTTCCTTATTTGGTCCCTTTTTGCATTTTTCCACCTTTTTTGCTTTTGGGCTTTTCTTCCCAGCTGCATGGGCCTTGTGTGGGACTTCCACCAGCCCACTCTCCCACAGCCCATGAAGCCTCTTGGTTCGAAATACCCTTCCCGGTGGTCTCCCGGTACACTACCGGCACTCTCGCTACACTACTGATGAGCCCAAAACTTTTCCGGTGACCAAAATAGGACTTCCTATATATCAATATTTACCTCCAGACCATTCCGGAGCTCCTCGTGACATCCGGGATCTCATCCGGGACTCCGAACAACCTTCGGTCACCACCATGCATAACTCTATACTACCGAAACGTCACCAAACCTTAAGTGTGCAGACCCTGAGGGTTCGAGAACTATGTAGACATGACCGAGACACCTCTACGGTCAATAACCAATAGCGGGACCTGGATGCCCATATTGGTTCCTACATATTCTATGAAGATCTTTATCGGTCGAACCTCTATGTCAAGGATTTAGTTAATCCTGTATGATGTTCCCTTTGTTCTTCGGTATGTTACTTGCCCGAGATTTGATCGTCGGTATCTCAATACCTAGTTCAACCTCGTTACTGGCAAGTCTCTTTACTCGTTCTATAATACAAGATCCTGAGACTAAAAATTAGTCACATTGCTTGCAAGGCTTATTGTGATGTTGTATTATCGAGTGGGCCCTGAGATACCTCTCCGTCACACGGAGTAACAAATCCCAGTCTTGTTCCATGCCAACTCAATAGACACCCTCGAAGATACCTTTAGAGCACCTTTATAGTCACCCAGTTACGTTGTGACGTTTGATACACACAAGTCACTCTTCCGGTGTCCGTGAGTTGCATGATCTCATGGTCATAGGAACATATACTTGACATGCAGAAAACAGTAGCAATAAACTGACACGATCATATGCTACGTTTGTAGTTTGGGTCTTATCCATCACATCATTCTCCCAATGATGTGATCCCGTTATCAAATGACATCTCATGTCAATGGCTAGGAAACCTTGACCATCTTTGATCAACGAGCTAGTCTACTAGAGGCATACTAGGGACAAAGTGTTGTCTACTTATCCACACATGTAATGTGTTTCCAATCAATACAATTATAGCATGGATAATAAACAATTATCATGAACAAGGAAATATAATAATAAACACTTTATTTATTGCCTCTAGGGCATATTTCCAACACGATTACCATCGGGATTAGTGATGAACCTGAATAATTTTTATTTAGTGTCTATGCTACTTCTTGAGCTTGCGTTGGTTTTTCCCTTGAAGAGGAAAGGATTATGCAGCAAAGTAGAGATAAGTTTTTCCTTTGGTTTTGAGAACCAAGGTATCAATCCAGTAGGAGGTACAAGCAAGGCCCCTATCTATGCACCTGCACCAACAATAAAACACTTGCACCCAACGCTATAAAGGGGTGGTCAATCCCTGCACGGTCACTTGCAAATATGAGATCTGATAGAGATAGATATAAAATATTACTAAATTAAAACTAAATAAAATTACAGCAAGGTATTTTTGGTATTTCAGGTTTATAGATCTGAATATATATAATGGAAAATAGACCCAGGGGCATAGGTTTAACTAGAGGCTTCTCTCTTGAAGGAAAATAATACGATGGGTGAACAAATTACTGTCGAGCAATTGATAGAAAAGTGCAAAGTTATGATGATATACAAGGCAATGATTATGCATATAGGCATCACATCCGTGTCAAGTAGACCGAAACGATTCTACATCTACTACAATTACTCCACACATCGATTGACTCCTGCCTGCATCTAGAGTATTAAGTTCATAAAGAACGGAGTAACGCCTTAAGTAAGATGACATGATGTAGAGGGATAAACTCAAGCAATATGATGAAAACCCCACCTTTTTATCCTTGATGGCAACAATACAAATACGTGCCTCGCTACCCCTACTTTGTCACTTGGTGAGGAGACCGCAAGATTGAACCCAAAACTAAGCAACTCTCCCATTGCAAGAACTACCGATCTAGTTGGCCAAACCAAACCAATAACTCTAAGAGAAATACAAAGATATGAAATCATGCATATAAGAATTCAGAGAACATTCAAATAATATTCATAGATAATCTGATCATAAATCCACAATTCATCGGTTCTCGACAAACACACCGCAAAAGAAGATTACATCAGATAGATCTGCAAGAACATCGAGGAGAACATGGCATTGAGGATCGGAGAGAGAGAGAAAGCCATCTAGCTACTAGCTATGGACCCATAGATCTGAGGTAGACTACTCACGCTTCATCGGAGGAGCAATGGAGTTGATGTAGAAGCCCTCTTTGATTGAATCCCCCTCTCGCAGATTACCGAAAAGGCCCCAAGATGGGTCTCACGGGAATAGAAGGTTGCGGCGGCAGAAAAGTATTTTCGTGGCTCCCCTTGTTGGTTTGGGAATATATATAGGTGAAGAGATAGGGTTAGAAGGCCTTCAGGGGACCCACAAGCCAAGGGCGAGCCCACCCCTAGGGAGCGCCCTGGCGGCTTGTCATCTGCTGCCAGGTCTTCAGACCTCCTCTCCAGATCTTCTAGATGTCTTCTGACCCAAGAAAAATCATCGCGAAAGTTTTATTCCGTTTGGACTCCGTTTGATATTCCTTTTGTGTCAAACTCAAAAACAGAAAAACAGAAACTAGCATTGGGCTCTAGGTTAATAGGTTAGTCCCAAAAATAATATAAATAGCATATTAATGCATATAAAACATCCAAAACAGATAATATAATAGCATGGAACAATCAAAAATGATAGATACGTTGGAGACGTATCAAGCATCCCGAAGCTTAATTCCTACTCGTCCTCCAGTAGGTACATGATAAAAACAGAATTTTTGATGTGGGATGCTACCTAACATATTTATCCATGTAATTTTCTTTATTGTGGCATGAATATTCAGATCCATAAGATTCAAAACAAAAGTTTAATGTTGACATAAAAAAATAATATTTCGAGCATACTAATAAAGTAATCGTGTCTTCTCAAAATAACATGGCCAAAGAAAGCTATCCCTATAAAATCATATAGTCTGGCTATGCTCCATCTTCATCACACAAAGTATTAAATCATGCACAACCCCGGTTTTAGCCAAGCACTTGTTTCATACTTTAGTATTTTCAAACATTTTCAACTCTCACGCAATAAATGAGCGTGAGCCATGGACATACTATAAATGGAATAGAATATGTTGGTTGTGGAGAAGACAAAACAAGGAGATAGTCGCACACCAACTAGGCGTGTCGACGGGCTATGGATATGCCCATCAATATATATCAATGTGAGTGAGTAGGATTGCCGTGCAACGGATGCACTAGAGCTATAAGTGTATGAAAGCTCAAAAAAGAAACTAAGTGGGTGTGCATGCAACTCGCTTGCTCACGAAGACCTAGGGAAATTTGAGGAAGCCCATCATTGGAATATACAAGCCAAGTTCTATAATGGAAAATTCCCACTAGTATATGAAAGTGTCAATATAGGAGACTCTCTATCATGAAGATCATGGTGCTACTTTGAAGCACAAGTGTGGAAAAAGGATAGTAGCATTTCCCCTTCTCTCTTTTCTCTCATTTTTTTATTTTCTCCCTTTTTTCTTTTGGTGGGCTTATTTGGCCTCTTTTTTTTCATAAAGTCTGGAGACTCATCCCGACTTGTGGGGGAATCATAGTTTCCATCATCCTTTCCTCACATGAGGCAATGCTGTATAATGATGATCATCACACTTTTATTTACTTACAACTCGATACTAGAACAAGATATGACTCTATATGAATGCGTTCGGCGGTGTACCGAGATATGCAATGCTCTAGCATAGCAATGACATCATCATGCTAGCTATCTTATGATCATGCTAAGCAATATGACAATGATGGCGCGTGTCATAATAAACGGAACGATGGAAGTTGCATGGCAATATATCTCATAATGGCTATGGAAATGCCATAATATTTAGGTATGGTGGCTGTTTTGAGGAAGGTATATGGTAGCCATTTTGAGGAAGGTGGTTTAATGCATCGGCGAAAGTTACACGGTACTAGAGAGGCTAGCGAAGGTGGAAGGGTGAGAGTGCATATAATCCATGGACTCAACATTAGTCATAAAGAACTCACATACTTATTGCAAAAAGTCTATGACAAATTACAACACGCATGCTCCTTGGGGAAGAGTTGGTAGGAGTTAACCATCGCGCGATCCCGACCTCCACATAAAGGAAGGCAATAAATAAATAAATCATGCTCCGACTTCGTCACATAACGGTTCACCATACGTGCATGCTACAGGAATCACAATCTTTAAGACAAGTATTTATAGCAATCCACAATTACTCACTAGCATGTCTCTAATATTATAATCTTTGTATCCCAAAACAATCATAAGGAATCAAACTTCTCATAGTATTCAATGCACTTTTATAAGAAAGTTTTCATTATATCTCGCTTGGATGCCCATCATATTAGGACTAAATTCATAATCTAAACAAACTACCATGCTATTTAGAGACTCTCAAAATAATATAAGTGAAGCAAGAGACTCCAATAATTTCTATAAAATAAAGCCACCGCCGTGCTCTAAAAAGATATAAGTCAAGCACTAGAGCATATTGCCTAGCTCAAAAGATAAAAGTGAAGCACATAGAGTATTCTAATAAATTCACGATTCATGCGTGTCCCTCTCAAAAAGTGTGTACAGCAAGGATGATTATGGCAAACTAAAAAGAAAAGACTCATATCATACAAGGCTCTCCAAGCAAAACACATACCATGTGATGAATAAAAATATAGCCTCAAGTAAATTTACCGATGGATTGAAGACGAAAGAGGGGATGCCTTCCGAGGCATCCCCAACCTTAGGCTCCTGGTTGTCCTTTAATATTACCTTGGGGTGCCTTGGTAATCCCCATGCTTAGGCTATTGCCACGCCTTATTCCATAGTCCATCAAAT
Organism: Hordeum marinum; assembly: GCA_022496015.1. Lineage (NCBI taxonomy): Eukaryota > Viridiplantae > Streptophyta > Magnoliopsida > Poales > Poaceae > Hordeum > Hordeum marinum. The sequence goes on along the minus strand of CM039672.1, from coordinate 37,602,918 downwards.
CTTTACCCAAAGCTTGAAAACTTCACAACACAAAACTCAACAGAAAACTCGTGAGATCCGTTAGTATAAGAAAATAAAATCACCACTTTAGGTACTGTTGTGAACTCATTATTTATTTAAATTGGTGTAATATCTACTATATTCTAACTTCTCCATGGTTAATACCCCCGATACTACCCATAGTTTCATGAAAATAAGCAAACAACACATAGAAATCAGAATCTGTCTAAAATAGAACAATCTGTAGCAATCTGTAAAATTAGAATACTTCTGTTACTCTAAAAATTATGAAAACTTAGGACAATCTGGGAAATTTGTATATCAATCTTGTGTAAAATATTCAGATCCAATTGATGCTTCTGTGAATTTATAAAATTCCTGGACTAGGCGTCAAAGTTTCTATTTTCAGCAAGATCAAATCAACTATCATCATAGACCATCCCAAAGGTCTTACTTGGCACAAACACTAACTAAAACACTAAAACAATTAATGCAGAGGTAACAATATGTAATTTATTCAAGAACAGAAACAAAACAAAAAAACATAAAAATAAAATTGGGTTGCCTCCCAACAAGCGCTATTGTTTAACGCCCCTAGCTAGTCATAACACAATAGATATAAGTATTATCATCTTTGGTATGCAATCCATAAGTAGATTTCATAATAGATTCATATGGTAATTTAATTTTCTTTCTAGAGAAGTGTTCCATGCCCTTCCTTAACGGAAATTGAAATCTAATGTTTCCTTCTTTCATATCAATCATTGCACCAACCGTTCTAAGGAAAGGTCTACCAAGAATAATAGGACATGTAGGATTGCAATCTATATCAAGAACAATGAAATCTATGGGCACATAATTCCTATTTGAAACAATAAGAACATCATTAATCCTTCCCATAGGTTTCTTTATAGTGGAATCCTCAAGATGCAAATTGATGGAGCAATCATCAAATTCACGGAAACCTAGCACATCACATAAAGTTTTCGGAATAGTGGAAGCACTAGCATCCAAATCACACAAAGCATGGCACTAATAATCGTTAATTTTAGTCTTAATAGTAGGTTCCCACTCATCATAAAGCTTTCTAGGTATAGAAACTTCCAACTCAAGTTTGTCATCAAAGGAATTCATCGTAGCATCAACGATATGTTTAGTAAAAGATTTATTTTGATTATAAGCATGAGGAGAATTCAACATGGATTGCAACAAGGAAATACAATCATTCAAAGAAGAATTATCATAATTTAAATCCTTGAAATCCAAAGGAGTGGGTTCATTGCTACTTAAAGTTTTGACCTCTTCTATAAACTCCGAATCATTGGGACGCCTTGAATTAAAGTTGACTTATCTCCAGTCCCATCTTTATCAAGATTTATATTGGGAAAAAAAGATTCAATAGGAGTAACATCAATCACTTTAATATCTTCATCATTATTTTCACAAGAAATCGAAGAACATGATTTTACTAACAATTCTCATTTAGCACGCATCCTAGCGGTTCTTTCTTTACATTCATCCATAGAAATTCTCATAGCTTTTAGAGACTCATTAATATCATGCTTGGGTGGAATAGATCTAATTTTCAAAGAATCAGTCTCAAGAGAAATTCTATCAACATTCCTAGCCAAATAATCAATCTTGAGCAATTTTTCTTCAATCATAGCATTGAAAACCTTTTACGAACTAATAAATTCTTTAATATTATTCTCAAGATCAAAGGTCATATTATTATAATTTCCATAAGAATTGTTGTAGGAATTACCAGGAAATGACCTAGGGTTGAAATTACCTCTATACGCGTTATTACCAAAAAAAATCCTACCAACAAAATTCTCATCCATAGATTCATTATCATTTCCAATCAAAGAAGACAAAGCCATATCATTAGGATCAATAGGAGCACTCTTACTAGCAAACAATTTCATTAGTTCATCCATCTTTCCACTCAAAGTATTTATTTCTTCAATTGCATGCACCTTTTTACGAGTAGGAGATCTTTGTGTATGCCATCGAGAGTGATTTTCCATCATATTATCTAGGAGTTTAGTAGCTTCCCCTAATGAGATTTCCATAAAAGTACCAACCACGGCGTAATCTAAAAGATTTCTAGATGAAAAATTCAATCCTGCATAAAAAAATTGTATAATCATCCATAAACTCAAACCATGCGTGGGACAATTTCTAATCATTAATTTCATCCTCTCCCAAGGTTGTGCAACATGCTCATGATCAAGTTTCTTAACATCCGTTATATTGTTCATAAGGGAGATGATCTTAGCGGGTGGAAAGTACTTGGAAATAAAAGCATCTTTACACTTATTCCATGAATCAATACTATTTTTAGGCAAAGATGTAAACCAAGTTTTAGCACGATCTCGTAGTGAGAATGGAAATAGCTTCAATTTAACAATGTAATTATCCACATCTTTCTCCTTTTGCATATCACACAATTCAACAGAAGTATTTAGATGGGATGCGACATCTTCACTAGGAAGACCAGAAAATTGTTCTTTCATAACAAGATTCAGCAAAGCGGCGTTAATTTCATAAGATTCCACATTAGTGGCGGGAGCAATCGGAGTACTAATAAAGGCATTATTATTAGTATTGGAGAAGTCACACAACTTGGTATTCTCTTGAGTTATCGTGACAAAGCAAGCAATCTAGCACACAAGCAAACAAAAAGCAAACGAAAAGACGAACAGAAGAAAGGCGAATAAAAAGGCAAATATTTTTTTCTTGAAAATCTTTTTAGAAGTGGGGGAGAGGAAAACGAGAGGCAAATGGCAAATAATGTAAATGCAATAGATGATTTTATGATAGGTACTTGGTAGGCTTGATGTAGACCTCCCCGACAACGCCGCCAGAAATTGGCGAGTTGGCGGGGGAGTTCTTGTCTTGACCTGCTATGTATCCTAACCCGCAACGGCACCAGAAATTCTTCCTGCTACTTCTTGATCTTGCATTGGTTTTTCCCTTAAACAGGAAAGGGTGATCCAGCGAAGTAGACATAAGTATTTCCCTTAGTTTTGAGAACCAAGGTATCAATCCACTAGGAGGTACAAGCAAGGCCCCAATCTATGCACCTGCACAAACAATCAAACACTCACACCCAATGCTAAAAGGGGTTGTCAATCCCTTCACGGTCACTTGCAAAGAAGAGATCTGATAGAGATAGATATAAAAGATTACTAAAAGTAAAAGTAAATAAAATTGCAGCAAGGTATTTTGGTATTTTTGGTTTATAGATATGAAAATATATAATGGAAAATAGACCTGGGACCATAGGTTTCACTAGAGGCTTCTCTCCTGAAGGAAAATAATAAAGTGGTGAACAAAGTACTGTCGAGCAATTGATAGAAACGCTCATAGTTATGACGATATCCAAGGAAATGATTATGCATATAGGCATCACGTCCGTGTCAAGTAGACTGAAACAATTCTGCACCTACTACTATTACTCCACACATCGACCGGCTCCTGCCTGCATCTAGAGCATTAAGTTCATGAAGAACAGAGTAACGCATTAAGTAAGATGACATGATGTAGAGGGATAAACTCAAGCAATATGATGAAAACCCCATCTATTTCTCCTTGATGGCAACAATGCAAATACGTGCCTCGCTACCCCTACTATGTCACTGGATGAGGACACCGGAAGATTGAACCCAGAACTAAGCACTTCTCCCATTGCAAGAATTACCAATCTAGTTGGCTGAACCAAACCAATAACTCGAAGAGACATGCAAAAGATATGAAATCATGCATATAATAATTCAAAGAAGATTCAAATAATATTCATAGATAATTTGATCATAAACCCACAATTCATCGGATTTTGACAAACACACCGCAAAAGAGTATTACATCGGATAGATCCCCATGAAGATCATGGAGAACATGGTATTGAAGAACAAAGAGAGAGAATAAGCCATCTAGCTACTAGCTATGGACCCGCAGGTCTGTGGTGAACTACGCACGCATCATCACAGGGGCAATGGAGTTGATGTAGAGGCCTTCCGTGATCAAATCCCCTCCAACAGATTACCAGAAAAGGCCCCAAGATGTGATCTCACGGGAACAGAAGGTTGCGATGGTGGAAAAGTTTTTTCGTGGCTCCCTCTGATGGTTTGGGAATATATGGGAATATATAGACGAAGAGTTAGGGTTAGAAGGCCTCCAGGGGACCCACAAGCCAGCCCCCCCTGGGGAGCGCCCTGGCGGCTTGTTGTTTGCTGCCAGGTCTTCTGACCTCCTCTCTAGATCTTCTAGATGTATTCTGGTCCAAGAAAAATCATCGTGAAAGTTTTATTCCGTTTGGACTCCGTTTGGTATTCCTTTTCTGTAAATTCAAAGACAGGGAAAAACAGAAACTAGCACTGGGCTCTAGGTTAATAGGTTACTCCCAAAAGTAATATAAAATAGCATATTAATGCATATAAAACATCCAAAATAGATAACATAATAGCATGGAACAATAAAAAATTATAGATACGTTGGAGACGTATCAGCCTGCGTTAAGCATGAACATTATAACTGGATCTTTCTTATTGCAAGACGGTTACTCATTTAAATCAGAGAATAAGGGTTGTTCTGTTTATATGAGTAATATCTTTTATGGTCATGCACACAATTTGAGGGGTTTATTCTTATTGAATCTCGATAGTGATGATACACATGTTCATAACATTGATGCCAAAAGATGTAGAGTTGATAATGATAGTACCACTTTCTTGTGGCACTGCCGCTTAGGTCATATTGGTGTAAAATGCATGATGAAGATCCATGCTGATGGACTTTTGGAGTCACTTGATTTTGAATCACTTGACACATGTGAACCATGCCTCATGGGCAAGATGACTAAGACTCCGTTCTCTGGAACAATGGAACGGGCAAGTGACTAGTTGGAAATCATCCATATTGATGTGTGCGGTCCGATGAGCATTGAGGCGCGCGATGCATATCATTATTTTCTCACCTTCACTGATGACTTAAGTAGATATGGGTATATTTACTTAATGAAACACAAGTCTGAAATGTTTGAAAAGTTCAAGCAATTTCAGAGTGAAGTTCAGAATCATCATAACAAGAAGATTAAATTATTATGATATGATCAAGGAGGAGAATATCTGAGTTATGAGTTGGCAGTCACTTAAGACAATGTGGAATTGTTTCACAATTGATACTGCATGGAACACGACAACGTAATGGTGTGTCTGAACGTCGTAATCGAACCTTATTGGATATGGTGCGTTCTATGATGTCTCTTGCCGATTTGCCACTATCGTTTTGGGGTTATGCATTAGAGACATCAACATTCACTTTAAATAGGGAACCATCAAAATCCGTTGAGATGACGCCATATGAACTATGGTTTGGCAAGAAACCAAAGTTCTCATTTCTTAACGTTTTGGCATGTGATGCTTATTTCAAAAAGCTTCAGCTTGAAAAGCTGGAACCCAAAGTGGAGAAATGCGTCTTCATAGGATACCCAAAAGAGACAGTTGGGTATACCTTCTATCTCAGATCCGAAGGCAAAGTGTTTGTCGCTAAAAACAGAACATTTCTTGAGAAAGAGTTTCTCTCAAAAGAATTGAGTGGGAGGAAAATAGAACTTGATGAGGTTATTGAACCTTTACTTCAACCGGAGAGTAGCGCAACGTAGAAAGATGTTTCTATAGAGCCTACATCAGTTGAAGAGGAAGTTAATGATGATGATCATGAAGCTTAGGATCAAGTTACTATCGAACCACGTAGGTTGACAAGGACATGTACTGCTCCTGAGTGGTACGTCAACCTTGTCTTAGAGGTCATGTTGTTGGACAATGATGAACCTACGAGCTATGGAGAAGCGATGATGGGCCTGGATTCCAACAAATGGTTAGATGCCATGAAATCCGAGATGGGATCCATGTATGAAAACAAAGTATGGACTTTGGTAGTATTACCTGAAGCGAGAAAGGCCATTCAGAACAAATGGATCTTTAAGAAGAAGACGGGCGTGGACGGTAAGGTCACCATCTATAAAGCTCGACTTGTGGCAAAGGGTTTTTCATAAGTTCAAGGAGTTGACTACGATGCGACCTTCTCACCCATAGTGATGGTTAAGTCTGTCAGAATCATGTTAGCAATAGCTGCATTTTTCGATTATGAAATTTGGCATATGGATGTCAAAACAACGTTCCTTAATGGTTTCCTTAAGGAAGAGATGTATTTGATACAACCATAAGGTTTTGTTGATCCAGAGAATGCTGACAAAGTTTACAAACTCCAGCGATCCATTTATGGACTGGTGCAAGCATCTCGGAGTTGGAATCTTCGCTTTGATGAGGTGATCAAAGCGTTCGAGTTTATACAAGTTACAGAGAAGCTTTTATTTACAAGAAAGTGAGTGGGAGCTCTATAGCGTTTCTAATATTATATGTGGATGACATATTGCTGATTGGAAACAATATAGAAATGTTGGAAAGCGTGAAGGAATATTTGAACAAGAGTTTTTCAATGAAGGACCTAGGAGAAGCTGTTTTCATATTAGGCATCAAGATCTATAGAGATAGATCGAGACACTTAATAGGACTTTCACAGAGCACATACCTCGACAAAGTTTTGAAGAAGTTCAAAATGGTTCAGTCCAAGAAGGGGTTCTTGCCTGTATTGCAAGGTGTGAAGTTGAGTAAGACTCAATGCCCAGTGACTGCAGAAGATAGAGAAAAGATGAGTGTCATCCCCTATGCTTCAGCCATAGGCTCTATCATGTATGCAATGTTGTGCACAAGACCCGATGTCAGCCTTGCCATAAGTATGGTCGGAAGGTTTCAAAGTGATCCAGGAATGGAACATTGGACGACGGTCAAGAATATACTTAAGTACCTGAAAAGGAATAAGGAAATGTTTCTTGTTTATGGAGGTGATCAAGAGCTCGTCGTAAATTGTTACGTCGATGGAAGCTTAGACACTGATCCGGATGACTCTAAGTTTCAAACCGGATATGTATTCATTCTCAATGGGGGAGCGGTAAGCTGGTGCAGTTCCAAGCAAAGCGTGGTAGCCGATTTTACATGCGAAGCGGAGTACATCGCTGCCTCGGAGGCGGCGAAGGAAGGTGTCTGGATGAAGGAGTTCATGACAGATCTTGGAGTAGTTCCTAGTGCACTTAACCCAATGACTCTATTCTGTGACAACAATGGTGCCATTGTTCTGGCCAAGGAACCAAGGTTTCACAAGAGGACTGATGTCTACTATGCATCTTTATTCTTGTAGGCTCTGTTGGGCCTCCAAGCGCAGAGTTTCGTAGGACAACGGCAATTTTCCCTCAAGTGGATGACCTAAGGTTTATCAATCCATGGGAGGCATAGGATGAAGATGGTCTCTCTCGAACAACCCTGCAACCAAATAACAAAGAGTCTCTTGTGTCCCTAACACACCCAATACAATGGTAAATTGTATAGGTGCACTAGTTCGGCGAAGAGATGGTGATACAAGTGCAATATGGATGGTAGATATAGGTTTTCGTAATCTGAAAATATAAAAACAGCAAGGTAGCAAGTAACAAAAGTGAGCAAAAACGATATTGCAATGCTTGAAAACAAGGCCTAGGGTTCATACTTTCACTAGCGCAAGTTCTCTCAACAATACTAACATAGTTGAATCATATGTAAATACCTATCGTAACAAATAGCGTAAAACTAACGAAGAAATTATTGTAGGGTATGAAACCACCTCAAAGTTATCTTTTTCGATCAATCTTATGAGCTATCCCTATAATTGTCATGAACAACACTAGAGTTCGTACTAAAATAACACCTTAAGATACACATCAAACAAAACCCTAATGTCACCTACATACTCCAATGTCACCACAAGTACCCATGGGCTTGATTATACGATATGCATCACATAATTTCAGATTCATCATATTCAATCCAACACAAAAAACTTCAAAGAGTGCCACAAAGTTTCTACTAGATATTCAAGACGAAAACATGTGCCAACCCCTATGCATAGATTCCCAAGGTCACGGAACCCGCAAGTTGATCACCAAAACATACATCAAGTGGATCAATAGAACATCCCATTGTCACCACGGATAACCCATCGCAACACATACATCAAGTGTTCTCAAATCCTTAAAGACTCAATCCGATAAGATAACTTCAAAGGGAAAACTCAATTCATCACAAAAACATAGAGGGAAAAAAATTCCATATGATTCATCTATATCAATAAAGCTCGCGGTACATCAAGATCGTGTCATCTCAAGAACACGAGAGAGAGAGAGATCAAACACATAGCTACCGGTACATACCCTCGGACCCGAGGATGAACTACTCCCTCCTCATCATGGATACCGTCGGGATGATGAAGATGGCCTCCGGTGATGGTTTGCCCCTCCGACAGGGTGCCAGAACGGGCTCCCGATTGGTTTTTTGTGGCTCTGGAGGCTTGCGGCGGTGGTACTCATGATCTAGGTTTCTTTTTGGAGGTTTGGGTATTTATAGGAGTATTTGGCATTGGACCCACATCCAGAAGGTTCCCGAGGAGGTCACACGCCAGCTAGGTGCGGCCAGGGGTGGCCGCACCCTGGTGGCTTGTGACTCCCTCGGGACTCTTCTCCAGTATCTTTTTGCTCCATTATTTTTTATATTTTCCAAAAATATTCTCCGTAAATTTTCAGCCCATTCCGAGAACTTATATTTCTGCACAAAAATGACACCAAGGTAGTTCTAATGAAAATAGCGTCAGTCCGGGTTAGTTCTAATAAAATCATACCAAAATCATATAGAATTATTGTAAACATGGCATGAATACTTCATAAATTATAGATACGTTGGAGACGTATCAAGGACCAGGCACATAAAGCGACGCTTCAATTCCATCCGCGATCACATCAAGGAGGAGGACATAAATATTTGCGAAGTGCACACGGATCTGAATGTCGCACACCCGTTGACTAAACCTCTTCAAAGGGCTAAACATGATCAACACTAGAACTTTATGGGTGTTAGATTCATTACAATGTAAATCACATAGTGATGTGAACTAGATTATTGACTCTAGTGCAAGTGGGAGACTGTTGGAAATATGCCCTAGAGGCAATAATAAAGTGGTTATTATTATATTTCCTTGTTCGTGATAATCGATTATTATCCATGCTATAATTGTATTGACTAGAAACTCAATTGCATTTGTTGATACATAGACAACATTGTGTCCCTAGTATTCCTCTAGTAGACTAGATCGTTGATCAAAGATGGTCAAGGTTTCCTAGCCATAGACATGAGATGTCATTTGATAACGGGGTCACATTAGGAGAATGATGTGATGGACAAGACCCAAACTATGAACGTAGCATATGATCGTGTCAATTTATTGCTATAGTTTTCTGCATGTCAAGTATCTGTTCCTATGACCATGAGATCATGCAACTCACTAACACCAGAGGAATACCTTGTGTGTATCAAACGTTGCAACGTAACTGGGTGACTATAAATATGCTCTACAAGTATCTCCGAAGGTGTCTGTTGAGTGGGCATGGATCAAGACTGGGATTTGTTACTCCGTGTGACGAAGAGGTATCTAAGAGATCACTCGGTAATACAACATCACAATAAGCCTTGCAAGCAAAGTGACTAAAGTGTTATCCATGTGATCTTGTATTACAGAGTGAGTAAAGAGACTTGCCGGTAATGGGATTGAACTAGGTATAGAGATACCGATGATCGAATCTCAGTCAAGTAACATACCGAAGAACAAAGGGAACAACATACGGGATTAACTGAATCCTTGACATAGAGGTTCAACCGATAAATATCTTCATAGAATATGTAGGAACCAATATGGGCATCTAGGTCCCGCTACTGGATGCCCATATTGGTTCCTACATATTCTACGAAGATCTTTATTGATTGAACCTCTATGTCAAGGATCCGTTAATCCCGTACGTTGTTTCCTTTGTTCTTCGGTATGTTACTTGACCGAGATTCAATCGTCGGTATCTCCATACCTAGTTCAATCTCGTTACCGGCAATTCTCTTTACTCGTCCCGTAATACAAGATCCGGTGACTAACTCCTTAGTCAAATTGCTTGCAAGCTTCTTGCGATGTTGTATTACCGAGTGGGCCCAAAGATACCCCTCCGTCGTATGGAGTGACAAATCCCAGTCTTGATCCACACCAACCCAACAGACACCCTTGTACATACCTGTAGAGCACCTTTATAGTCACCCTATTATGTTGTGACGTTTGATACACACAAGGCATTCCTCCGGTGCCAGGGAGTTGCATGATCTCGTGGTCATAGGAACAGATACTTGACATGGATAAAGAAGTAGCAACAAAATAACATGATCAACTTCTATGCTTACGATTGGGTCTTGTCCATCACATCATTCTCCTAAAGATGTGATCACGTTATCAAATGACAACTCATGTCTATGGTCAGGAAACCTTAACCATCTTTGATCAACGAGCTAGTCTAGTAAAGGCTCACTAGGGACATGGGGTTGTCTATGTATCCACACATGTATTTGAGTTTCCGACCAATACAATTCTAGCATGGATAATAAACGTTTATCATGAGCAAGGAAATATGATAATAACCAATTTATTATTGCCTCGAGGGCATATTTCCAACAAATGCAACGTGACATTCTTTTGCGCTAAGGGATTTGGCATATAAACTAAAAAGCGCATGACAACCTCTGCTTCCCTCTGTGAAGGGCCTATCTTTTATCTTTAAGTATTTACTTTTATGCAAGAGTTAAAGTATTCTTCCGTATTCCTTTTTATTTTTCTCCTTTGGCAAGCATCATGTGGTGAGGAAAGATTTATGCACATATATCCAAATGGATATGGGTGGGCATGAGTTATTATTGTTGACATCACCCTTGAGGTCAATACACTCGGAGGCAAACTGCAAGCCCCTATCTTTCTATGTGTCTGGTTGAAACTTTTTGTCCATGGGTATGGTGTGAGTGTTAGCAATCATAGAAGACTGAGTGATGGTTAAGTATGTGGACTTGCCAAAAGGCTCCTACATGAGACCCTTCCTAAAAATATGATGAATTGTAGTTGCAAAGTTGACTGAGAACATAGTTTGTTTGTTTCCAATAAGGTTTATGCTTTATACTTCCACGTTGTGATGAATCGTTACTTGCTCATAAGAAGTTATATGATGTTGTTATGAAATAAATTTTTTATGTTAATTTTTGTTGTTTTTATAATAATAAGCATGATGCTACTATGTACTTATTTTGTTTTAATCCACACCTCTCTCTCAAACCATGTGGGCATGTTCTTCGATATCGGCTTTCGCTTGAGGACAAGCGAGGTCTAAGATTGGGGGAGTTGATACGTCCATTTTGCATCATGTTTTCCTACTGTTATTCATAATGTTTTTATGCATAATAATACTTTGGGAGTAATTCTAATGCATTTTCTCTCACAATTTGCAAGGTTTACACAAAGAGGGAGAATGTCGGCAACTGGAATTCAGTACCTGAAAAAAGCATGTGAGAGATACCTATTCCGCACATCCCCAATGAAGCTGAAATTATATGGAGATTTTTTACGCAATAAAAAAATACTGGAGCTGAAAACTACCCTCCACCAGGGCATGCCAGGCCCCTCCACCATCCTGACCGACCTCTGGAGCCCATCTTCTGGTATAAATTCCCAAAAAACCTAAAAAATAGGAGGACTTTCGGGACGAACCGCTGCCGCCTTGATACATCTCCAATGTATCTATAATTTTTTATTGTTCCATGCTATTATTTTATCATTTTTGAATGTTTTATATGCATTAATATGATATTTTATATTATATTTGGGACTAATCTATTAACCTAGTGCCCAGTGCTAGTTTCTGTTTTTCCTTGTTTTTGAGTATAGCAGAGAAGGAATATCAAACGTAGTCCAAACGGAATAAAATTCTATGGAGATTTTTCTTGGATAGAAGAAACCTACCAGACTTGGAGAAGAGGCCACAAGAGCCACGGGTGGGCCACAAGCCACCCTGGTGCGGCCAGGGGGGCGCGCCCCCTGGCTTGTGCCCCCCCTGTAACTCCTCTAACCCTAATCTTTGGGCTATAAATTCTGAAATATTCCCCCAATAACAAAAATAGCCATGATAATACTTATCCGCCGCCGAAAGCCTCCGTTCCCAAGAGATCCAATCTTGGAGCCTTTTTCGATAATCTGCCGGAGGGGGATTCAATCACGGAGGGCCTCTGCATCAACTCCATTGCCCCTCCGATGATGCGTGAGTAGTTCACCACAAACCTATGGGTCCATAGCTAGTAGCAAGATGGCTTATTCTCTCTCTTTGTTCTTTGATACCAAGTTCTCCATGGTCTTCATGGGGATCTATCCGATGTAATACTCTTTTGCGGTGTGTTTGTCGAGATCCGATGAATTGTGGGTTTATGATCAGCTTATCTATGAATATTATTCGAATCTTCTATGAATTATTATATGCATGATTTCATATCTTTGCAAGTCTCTTCGAGTTATTGGTTTGGTTTGGCCAACTAGATTGGTAATTCTTGCAATGGGAGAAATGCTTAGTTTCGGGTTCAATCTTGCGGTGTCCTCACCCAGTGACATAGTAGGGGTAGGAAGGCATGTATTTCTATTGTTGACATCAAGGATAAAAATATTGGGTTTTCATGATATTGCTGAGTTTATCCCTCTACATCATATCATCTTATTTAATACGTTATGCTGTTCTTCTTGAACTTAATACTCTAGATGCAGGCAGGAGTCGGTCGATGTGTGGAGTAATAGTAGTAGATGCATAATCGTTTTGGTCTTCCTGACACGGAAGTTATGCCTATATGCACAATCATTGCTTTGGATATTGTCATAACTATGCGCTTTTCTATCAATTGCTCGACAGTAATTTGTTCACCCACCGTATTGTTTTCCTTCAAGAGAGAAGCATCTAGTGAAACCTATGACTCCCGGGTCTATTTTCCATATTATACTTTCAGATCTATAAATCAAAAATAGCAAAAATACCTTGCTGCAATTTTATTTACCTGTTACTTCTCGCGATCTTTCATATCTACCTCTATAAGATCTAATCCTTGCAAGTAACCGTGAAGGGATTGCCAACCACTTTATAGCGTTGGGTGCAAGTGTTTGATTGTTTGTGCAGGTGCATGAATTGGGGTCTTTCTTGTTCCTCCTATTGGATTGAGAACTAACTAAGGGAAATACTTATCTACTTTGCTGCATCATCCTTTCCTCTTCAAGGGAAAACCAACGCAAGCTCAAGAAGTAGCAAGAAAGATTTCTGGCGCCGTTGTCGGGGAGGATTCTGATCAAGCCTACCAAGTACCCATCACAAACTCGTCTCTTGCATTTATATTATTTGCCATATCCTCTCGTTTTCCTCCCACCCACTTCTAAAACAATTTAAAAAAAATCAAAAAGATTTGCCTTTTTATTCGCCCTTCTTCCGTTCGCCTTTTCGTTTGCCTTTTTGTTTGCTTGTGTGTTAGATTGCTTGCTTTGTCACGATGTCTGAGAATACCAAATTGTGTGACTTCTCCAATACTAATAATAATGATATTACTAGTACTCCGATTGCTCCCGCCACTAGTGCGTAATCTTATGAAATTAATGCCGCTTTGCTTAATCTTGTTTTGAAAGAACAATTTCCCGGCCTTCCTAGTGAAGATGTTGCATCGCATCTAAATACTTCCATTGAGTTGTGTGACATGAAAAAGAAGAAATATGCGGATAATGATATTGTTAAATTGAAGCTATTTCCGTTCTCAATACGAGATCGTGCTAAAACTTGGTTTTCATCTTTGCCTGAAAATAGTATTGATTCATGGAATAAGCGTAAAGATGCTTTTATTTCCAAGTACTTTCCGCCTGCAAGATCATCTCCCTTAGGAATGATATAATGAATTTTAAGCAACTTGATCACGAGCATGTTGCACAATCTTGGGAGAGGATGAAATTAATGATTAGAAATTGCCCCGCACATGGTTTGAGTTTATGGATGATTATACAATTTTTTTATGCGGGATTGAATTTTGCATCTAGGAATCTTTTAGATTCAACCGTGGGTGGTACTTTTATGGAAATCACATTAGGAGAAGCTACTAAACTTCTAGATAATATTATGGTAAATTACTCTCAATGGCAATTTAAAAAAGTGCACGCTATTGAAGAAATAAATACTTTGAGTGAAAAGATAGATGAATTAATGAAATTGTTTGCTAGTAAGAGTGCTCGTGTTGATACTAATGATATGACTTTGTATTCTTTGATTGGGAATAATAATGAGTCTATGGATGTGAATTTTGTTGGTACGAACAATTTTGGTAATGACGCATATAGAGGTAATTTCGACCCTAGGCCGTTTCCTAGTAATTCCTCTAATAATTATGGTAATTACTACAGCAATTCTTACGTAAATTATAATAAGATGCCCTCTCATATTGAGAATAATATTAAAGAATTTATTAGTTCTCAAAAGGTTTTCAATGCTTCGATTGAAGAAAAAATGCTCAAGATTGATGATTTGGCTAGGAACGTTGATAGAATATTGCTTGAGATTGATTCTTTGAAAATTAGATATACTCCACCCAAGCTTGATATTCTATTGATGAGTGTAAGGAAATAACCGCTAGAATGCGTGCTAAGCTTGAATGGCTTGAAAAGGTGTGTTATCGTGATAATAATGATGCGGATCTTAAAGTGATAGATGTGACTCCCATTGAATCTTTGTTTTCTACTTTAAATATTTATGTATATAAGACTGGAGATAAGTCAACTTTAGTTAAAAGTCATCCCAATGATTCGGAGGTTTTAGATCTTAATGCTAAATTTGATAAAAGTGGGATTAAAGAGGTCAAAACTTTAAATAGCAATGAACCCACTCTTTTGGATTTCAAGGACTTTAATTATCATAGCTTCTCTTTGTTTGATTGTATTTCCTTATTACAATCCATGTTGAATTATTTGCATACTTATAATCAAAATAAGGCTTTTACTAAACATATCATTGATGCTATGATGAAATCTTTTGAAGCAAAACTTGAGTTGGAAGTTTCTTTACCTAGAAAGATTTATTATGAGTGGGAACCTACTATTAATATTAAAATTAAATATTATGAGTGCCATGCTTTGTGTGATTTGGGTGCTAGCATTTCCACGATTCCGTAAACTCTATGTGATGTGCTAGGTTTCCATGAACTTGATGACTGCTCTTTGAATTTGCATCTAGAGGATTCCACTATTAAGAAACCTATGGGAAGGATTAATGATGTTCTTATTGTTGCAAATAGGAATATGTGCCCATGTATTTCATTGTTCTTGATATAGATTGCAATCGTACATGTCCTATTATTGTTGGTAGACCTTTTCGTAGAACGATCGGTACAATTATTGATATGAAAGAAGGAAACATTTGATTCCAATTTCCGTGAAGGAAAGGCATGGAATGCTTTGCTATAAAGAAAATAAAATTACCTTATGAAGCTATTATGAGAGCTACTTATGGATTGCATACCAAAGATGACAATACCTAGATCTATTGTGTTATGCCTAGCTAGGGGAGCTAAACAATAGCGATTGTTGGAAGGCAACCCAATTCTATTTTTATCTTTAGTTTTTTTTGATTTTGTTTTTGAGTGTTTCAACATTATTACCTCTGTAGTAATTGTGTTTTGGTGTTTTAATAGTGTTTGAGCCAAGTAAGACCTTTGGGATAGTCTATGGTGATTGTCGATTTGATCTTGCTGAAAAATAGAAACTTTTGCGCTCAGTCCAGGAATTTTATAAATTTACCAGAACTACGAATGAGTATAAGTTTTTTAAACATGATTTATATAAATTTCTAAGGTTATACTAATTTTTAAGAATTTTTGGAGTTACATAAGTATTCAAAGTTTACAGATTTCTACAGACTCTTCTGTTATTGACAGATTCTGTTTACTTATTTTGATGTACCTATGGGTTGTATGAGGGGGTATGAACTATGGGGAAGTTGGAATACAATATATATTACACCAATATAAATAAATAGTGATTTCACAACAATACCTAAAGTAGTGATTTATTTTTATTATACTCACGGATCTCACGAGTTTTCTGTTGAGTTTTGTGTTGTGAAGTTTTCAAGTTTTGGGTAAAGATTTGATGGACTATGGAATAAGGAGTGGCAAGATCCTAAGCTTGGGGATGCCCAAGGCATACCAAGGAATCAAGGATGCCAAAGAGCCTAAGCTTGGGGATTCCCCGGAAGGCATCCCCTCTTTCGTCTTCAATCCATCAGTAAATTTACTTGAGGCTATATTTTTATTCACCACATGATATGTGTTTTCCTTGGAGCGTCTTGCATGATATGATTCTTTGATTTTAGTTTGCCACAATCATCCTTGCTACACACACCTTTTGATAGAGACACGCATGAATCATGAATTTATTAGAATACTCTATGTGCTTCACTTATATCTTTTGAGATAGGCAATTTTGCTCTAGTGCTTCACTCATATCTTTTTAGAGCATGGTGGTGTTTTATTTTATAGAAATAATTGAACTCTTGTACCTCACTTATATTATCTTGAGAGCATTTAAACAGCATGGTAATTGGTTTAGGTTATGAATTTAGTCCTAATATAATGGGCATCCAAGAGGGATATAATAAAAACTGTCATATAAAGTGCATTGAACATTATGAGAAGTTTGATTCCTTGCATAACGTTTCGAGATATAAAGATGGTGATATTAGGGTCATGCTAGTGAGTAATTGTGAATTGGTAAAAATACTTGTATGAAGGTTTGTGATTCCCGTAGCATGCACGTATGGTGAACCGTTATGTAACGAAGTCGGAGCATGATTTGTTTATTGATTGTCATCCTTTGTGTGAGGGTCGGGAGCATGCGATGGTTAACTCCTACCAACCTCTCCCTTAGGAGAATGCGTCTAATACTTTGATTTGATAACTAATATACTTTTGCAACAAGTATGTGAGTTATGTATGACTAATGTGAGCCCATGGATTATACACACTCTCACCCTTCCACCTTTGCTAGCCTCTCTAGTACCACGCAACTTTTGCCGGTGCATTAAACCCACCATATACCCTTCCTCAAAACAACCACCATACCTACCTATCATGGCATTTCCATAACCATTCTGAGTTGTATTGCCATGGAACTTCCACCGTTCCGTTTATTATGACACGCACCATCATTTTCATATTGCTTTGCATGATCGTAAGATAGCTAGCATGATGTTTTCATGGCTTGTCCATTTTTTGATGTCATTTGCTATGCTAGATCATTGCACATCCCAGTACACTGCTGGAGGCATTCATATAGAGTCATATTGTGTTCTAGGTATCGAGTCGTAATTCTTGAGTTGTAAGTAAATAAAAGTGTGATGATCATCATTATTAGAGCATTGTCCCATGTGAGGAAAGGATGATGGAAGCTATGATTCCCTCACAAGTTGCGATGAGACTCCGGACTTTATGAAAAATAAAATAGGCCATTGAAGCCCAAATAAAAAAAAGAGGCCAAACATGCCCACCAATAAAAAATGAGAGAAAATAGACAAGGGACAATGCTACTATCTTTTTTCCACACGTGTGCTTCAAAGTAGCATAATGATCTTCATGATAGATAGTCTCCTATTTTGTCACGTTCATATACTAGTGGAATTTTTTCATTATATAACTTGGCTTGTATATTCCAATGATGGGCTTCCTCAAATTGCCCTAGGTCTTCATGAGCAAGCAGGTTGGATGCACACCCACTTAGTTTCTTTTTGAGCTTTCATACATTTATAGCTCTAGTGCATGCGTTGCATGGCAATCCCTACTCACTCACATTAATATCTATTAATGGGCATCTCAATAGCCCATTGATATGCCTAGTTGATGTGAGATTATCCTCTCCTTTTTCTTCACAACCTCCACCATATTCTATTCCACCTATAGTGCCATATCCATGGCTCACGCTCATGTATTGCATGAGAGTTGAAAAGGTTTGAGAACATAAAATGTGTGAAATAATTGCTTGACTTGTCATAGGGGTTTTGCATGATATAAATACTTTGTGTGGGGAAGATGGAGCATAGCCAGACTATATGATTTTGTAGGGATAACTTTCTTTTGCCATGGTATTTTGAAGAGACACGATTACTTTGTTAGTATGCTTGAAGTATTATTGTTTTCATGTCAACATTAAGCTTTTGTTTTGAATCTTATGGATCTGAAAATTTATGCCACAATAAATAATATTAATAGATAAATATGTTAGGTAGCATTCCACATAAAAAAATCTATTTTTATCATTTACCTACTCGAGGACGAGCAGGAATTAAGCCTGGGGATGCTGATACGTCTCTAACATATCTATAATTTTTGACTATTCCATGCTATTATATTATCTGTTTTATATGTTTTATATGCATTAATATGCTATTTTATATTATTTTTGGGACTAATATATTAACCTAGTGCCCAGTGGCAGTTTCTATTTTTTTTCTTGTTTTTGAGTATTGCAGAAAAGGAATATCGAATGGAGTCCAAACGGAATAAAATTCTACGGAGATTTTTCTTGGACCAGAAGAAACCTATCAGACTTGGAGAAGAGGCCAGAAGAGCCACGGGTGGGCCACAAGCCTAATCTTCAGCCTATAAATTCTGAAATATTCCCCCCAATACCAAAAAGATCGATGATAATACTTTTCCGCCGCCGGAAGCCTCCGTTCCCGAGAGATCCAATCTTGAACCCTTTTCCAGTAATCTTCCAGAGGGGGATTCGATCATAGAGGGCCTCTACATCAACTCCATTGCCCCTCCGATGATGCATGAGTAGTTCACTACAGACCTACGAGTCCATAGCTAGTAGCTAGATGGCTTCTTCTCTCTCTTTGTTCTTCAATACCATGTTCTACATGATCTTCATGGGGATCTATCCGATGTAATACTCTTTTGCGGTGTGTTTGTCGAGATCCGATGAATTGTGGGTTTATGATCAGATTATCTATGAATATTATTTGAATCTTCTTTGAATGATTATATGCATGATTTCATATCTTTGCAAGTATCTTCAAGTTATTGGTTTGGTTTGGCCAACTAAATTGGTAATTCTTGCAATTGGAGAAGTGCTTAGTTTTGGGTTCAATCTTGCGGTGAGCTCACCCACTGACATAGTAGGGGTAGCGAGGCACGTATTTGTATTGTTGCCATCAAGGATAAAAAGATGGGGTTTTCATCATATTGCTTGAGTTTATCCCTCTACATCATGTCATCTTACTCAATGCATTAAACTGTTCTTCATGAACTTAATACTCTATATGCAGGCAGGAGTCGGTCGATGTGTGGAGTAATAGTAGTAGATGCAGAATCGTTTCGGTCTACTTGAAACAGACGTGATGCCTATATGGATAATCATTGCCTTGGATATCGTCATAACTATGCGCTTTTCTATCAATTGCTCGACAGTAATTTGTTCACCCATCGTATTATTTTCCTTTAAGAGAGAAGCCTCTAGTGAAACCTGTGCCCCCGAGTCTATTTTCCATATTATACTTTTAGATCTATAAACAAAAAATACCCAAAATACCTTGATGCAATTTTATTTATCTTTTACTTCTCGCAATCTTTCATATCTATCTCTATCAGATCTAATCCTTTCAAGTAACCGTGAAGGGATTGGCAACCCCTTTATAGCGTTGGGTGCAAGTGTTTGATTGTTTGTGCAGGTGCATAAATTGAGGTCTTGCTTGTTCCTCCTACTGGATTGATACCTTGGTTCTCAACAACTGAGGGAAATACTTATCTACTTTTCTACATCACCCTTTCATTTTCAAGGGAAAACCAACGCAAGATCAAGAAGTAGCATGCCTCGAGGCAGAACTTGGGCAGGAGCTCTTTTGCCCTCCGCCGGAGCGATTCCGCGAGGTGTACTTCCCTCCCGGGGGGGGGGGGAATCAAAGCCATCATCATCACCAACAACCCTCTCATCTTGGGGAGGCCATTCTTCATCAATGTTTTCAACAACAACATCTCTTCTCTAACCCTAGTTCATCTCTTGTGTTCAATCGTTGTACCGGAACGTCAGATTGGTACCTGTGGGTGACTGATACGTCTCGGCCGTATCGATAATTTATGAAGTGTTCAGGCCATATTCACCTATTGTTACAATACTTTTATATTTTTTTCATGCACTTTATATGATTTATTTAGAATTAACCCGGACCGACGTTGATTTCAGCAGAACTACAGTGTTGTTGTTTTTGTACAGAAAATGAAAGTTCTCGGAATCACCCGAAACTTTTTGATGATTTTTTTGGAGCAAAAGAGGCACTAGACGCTTCGTGGGAGCGCCAGAAGAGTCACGAGGTGGCCACCCTCCACCAGGGCGCGCTAGGCCCACAAACCATGCCCTGGTGGAGCGTGCTCATCTCCACATGAAACCAATGCCAAAAATTCCTATAAATATAGAAACCATCAGAAATAACCCTGGTCTCCTCGTTCCGCCGCCACAACTCTCTGTATCGACAAAAAACCAATCTGGAGAGAAAACGGTACCCTGTCGGAGAGGGAAAATCATCTTCGGTGGTCATACTCATCATCTCGGCAGAGGCCATGATGAGGAGGGAATAGTCCATGCTCGGGGCTGACGGTTTGTACCAGTAGCTATGTGTTCAATCTCTCTCTATCTCTCGTGTTCTTGAGATGGCATGATCTTGATGTATCACGGGCTTTGTTAATATAGTTGGATCATATGGTGTTTCCCTCTCTATCTTGTTGTGATGAATGGAGTTTACTCTTTGAGATTTCGTTATGTTGGATTGAATATTGGATTTGAAAACACTTGATATATGTCTTGCATGTCGATACCCATGGTGACAATGGGGTTTTCTATTGATTCACTTGATCTATTGATACGTCTCCAACGTATCTATATTTATAAAGTATTCATGCCATGTTTACAATAATTCTATATGATTTTGGTATGATTTTATTAGAACTAATCCGGACTAACGTTGTTTTCAGCATAACTACCATGGTGTCGTTTTTTGTGCAGAAATAAAAGTTCTCAAAATGGGATAAAAATATATGGAGAATATTTTGGAAAATATAAAAAATATTGGAGCAAAAAGATACCAGAGAGGAGTCCCGAGGCAGCCACAAGCCTAGGGGGCCGCCCTCCCCTAGGGAACGCCCCTGGCTTGTGGGCCCCTCGGGAGTCCCCGTGACGTGAGATCGAGCCAAGTACTCCTATAAATCCCGTAACCCCCAGGAAGAAACCTAGATGGGGAGTTCCTGTAACAGCCCGAGACTGACGCTCTAGAAGATTCCCCTTTTATTTCCATTCTCGTTTGTGATTTGTTTAGTTGTCGCATTCATCATTGCATCATTCACATTATCTGCATGGCATCATCACTTATTTTCAAAACTTGCATCCGTTTATAGTCGTCGGCTCTCTCCGTTCTTGCCGTTGACCGTTTCGAGACCAACCACACACGCCCGCGCCCGCGTCATCGTTTAAAAAAAGTTTTAAAAGGCGCGCTAAAAATATTTCCGGATTGGGTCGAAACTTGACGTGCGGTCTTATTATAGTGTAGTAGGCCGCCTGCCAAATTTCGTCGCATTCCGAGTTCGTTTGATACCCGACGGTTAACCGTAGCAGTGCGGTCATCGATTATTCATCAGATGTCTTCGGTGTTTTAAAACCTTGTGTCATGGGCTGCAAACCTCCCTCTCATTTCCACCTAGCCCATCTACACAGCCACCACAACCCACCTAGCCTACCCCGCGACTGGAGTCGTCCGATCGCGATCAGAGGGTCCGAAAACGATGCAAAAACCCCTTGCTCCCAAACTGCTATTTATAGACCCCTAGCTATCCCAATTAGGAAACCCTAGCCGCCTAGGGATCCCCGCAGCCGCCGGAAGCCTCCCTCCAGACGCCGGGCCAGCCCGAGCCCATCTGAGTCCCGTTCGGGCCCGAACGAGCCGCTGCCGCCCGTACGTCGCCATGGGAGCCCCGCTCCTCCCGAGCACGCCCGCGCCTCCGAGCCCGCGCCCGTCACCGATCGTCTGTCGCCGGAGCCCCGTCGAGAGCCGCCACCGGCGAAGCCCTGCCACCCCTTGCCCTGTGCTCCTCCCTCTCCTTCTTATCTCCCTCTCCTCACCAGCTCTCTCTCTCCCGCTCTGCAGGTCCCCATGGAGCCTCCCGAAGCTCCGCCGCCGGCTGCCTTGCCGCCTTGCTTCCGCCCAGATCCGGTCAGGGATCACCGGATCCGGCCGCCCCCGGCCCGTTTCCGGCTAGCCCCGCTGCCTCAGCCCGCCGGAGCTCCGGCCCCGACAACGCCGCCGCCGCCGCTCTGCCTCCCTGTGTCGGGCAGGAGGTCGAGGACGAGCGCCCCAGCGCGTCGCCCGCTCGCCCGCATGGGCCTCAGTCCCCACCGACCAGCCCACAAGGCCCATGGTGGGCCAGCCTAACCCCCGCCCGTGCACCGTTTAGCTATCTAGCGCCCTTGTTAAACTGTTAGCCCAGTACCAGATTTGGCCCGATTCATTTTTTTCCGGTCTGGCAAATCTATACTTCTATACTTACTTTATTTTATACTAATTTGTGACTCCCAAGAAATTACCACGTTAATTAGAAATTACGAGCCATTTATCTGGTGGGTCCGAGTAATTACGGTGTAGATCGACCCATACAATCCTTGGGAAAAAAACTGAACTCCACGAGCTCTTTTATCTGTTTTGAAAAAACTCCTGTCTCAATCTATCTATACCTTGACGTACTCTTCCTCCCCTTGCGAAAGAAACAACCTGAAACAATTTCTAAGCAAATATCCTCGCGATGCTAACTCCATGCAGATTATTGTTCCTGTACGGCTTCGATGTTGCCTCACTCCCTCTGTTCTTTTCTTTTCTCCAGAGAATTACAGCCGGCTGGACATCAAAGTCCTATGTGCCAAGCCGTCGTCACATCTACCATGAGCGTCGTTATTGATCGTTTTTCTTGCTCTTCCATCCAAAAGAAACGTGTTAGCTACTCAAGTGACTCCGTTTCTGTCGTTTTGATCTGTTTTTGTTTATTTCGAATATCTATTTGCTTGTTTCAAAAAAGAATATCTAGTTGAGGTTTATGGCAGGAATCGATGGTTATCTTTTCTAGATTGTGTTCTTACAACTTAATATTGTTGTCCAAACAAACCTCTTGAACTGCCTCGAATTGATTAGTCTGATGCTGATGCAATCTATGGACGTGTCTGTGTGCAGGTCGTCCGCCGCTGCGGGAGCAACATGTTTGCACCATATGAAAAATCGATTGCAGCGTTCGGTAGCGGTATGTACATGCTTTCCTCTTTCACTTAGATTACTAATCTGCTCAACGACATTATTCTTGATTAATTGCCTCGCCGGCAGCCTCCTGCATTGGTACTTGGGCCTTGCTCATCCGTGGCTGATTTTGCATATCATGGTGGCATATACGTACACGAAGCAATCTTCTTTTTAAAAATAATTACATCGTTAGCTTATATAATTTACGGTCATGATAAAAGGATAGTTTGCGTAACATAGATTGCCGTGTCCCATAAAATAATGCATTGACACGTCCAACGTTACATGAAACATAACAAAGAAAGCCTACATCCGTAGTGCTCAAACAAAAAATACTACATCCGTTCCCTATACATGGGATCCTTCCATAAAAAACTCCAACGGTGTATTTTTTTTAACACAATGGTGTAAATATTCTGCCAGTTAAACTACGTGTACTCCTCTGCCTGACCACTGCCTCCTCCACGATCCCCTTTCAATCGTAAAAACTTCGTCGTTCGTGAAATAAAAGGTGCTAGCACGTCTAGATGCAAAAAAGAGATATATGGACGAATAGTTTTTTTAGTTGCACATCTCATTGAGTTTTTTTAGTTAGACAAGTCTCAGTGGATTAATCAAATTGGCTTTGACGTAGTACATGATGCATGCATACAAGTGATATGTGATAGGTAAACAAATATATATTTTTGCAAAACAATTAGTGTTAATTTGCACTATCAAAAAGCAATAGTATTCGGGTACATCCTAAAAAACCTCGATGACTAAAATAACACATAAATTGTAAAATTTGTAACAATCTAATTCTTTTTTGATACAGAATTCACACTTCTATAATTTCCCAATGAACAAGAATTTATGTATTGACTATAGAATGTACACTCACAAACATATATAATAGTTCATACCCATGTGTAAAGAGTAATGCATTAAACTATTTGTGGTGGGGAGGGGGGGTAGAACTATAATTTTCAATTACAACAAAACATTAAAAGATTCATTATTATGTAAAATTGCTAAAGCTAATTAAAACTAAATTGAAAGTCAAAATAAATGTAAAAAATACCAAAATATTATTCAATTTATACTTTTCTGCTTTTCAACAATGTATCAGCTTCTCCAATAGTTTACCAACATATCTTTTTTGGCATTTTTCCATATTAATACAACTAATTAGGGATTATTTCCTCACTTTCTTTTGGACATATATCAGATTTGTATATTGCCAACGATTATGGCTGTGCGTTGATTCAGATGCTGAAAAAGTGACAGTGATTCTAGAAATTGCACTTATAATTAGAAACTATCAATACAATTGCGATGTTTTTTTTTTCAAAGTATATGAAATACGAAGTTTTCAACTCAAGGTCGCTAGCCCGTGCAGGTGCACGGGTTGACGACTAGTTTAGCTAATTACCCAGGATTTACAGTTTTATAGAAAAACCCCTATTTTTAAATTATTAATAACTTTTCAATCGTGCGTCGGATAAAAATAATTTATATATGAAACTTGACTAGAATTTTATGTAGTTTCACAATATCCAACTTTCACATGTGATAAAAATACTTAAACCTGCTGTTTGCATTAATTTGCGTAAATGCTATGTTAAAAGGATTTATTTCATAACTACTAAACCGTAGCTCCGATAGAAATGTCCCACATATGTAACTTGACTAGAAAATCATGTAGGATCTCATGATGACATTTATTTGGCTGTTTAACAACTATAAAACATATTTAGTACAGATCTGGACCAAATTCATAATATGCACATAAGGTTGCTTCGGAAATACTATATGTTGTTTCCGTCCTCGTTTAAAATGCCTAGGTGATATAGTTTACTAATGCTTCACCTCTTGACATGTCTAACAACATTTAACATTGATGTGTACCTAAACAGGAATAAACTAAGTAGTTGTTTGATGTGATTTGCCATGCCTTGCACACTTAAATCGGACATGCATCATATTTGTTTGCGCATCATGTCATGCATATATTGTGGTGTATCGTGTGTTGATTGTTGTTTCTGGTTTGCTTCTTCTCGATAGAGTTCGGAAAGCGTTCGGAGTGTGAGGATTCACTCGACTACATTGGATCGTCTTCTTCATGGACTCGTTCTTCTTTCGAGCGGGATTTCAGGCAAGATGACACATTTTCCTGGATACCATTACTATCATTGCTATGCTAGTTGTCCCGATTTTATCGTTATGTCTCGCTACCTACCACTTGTTTGTCAAGCCTCCCAACATTGCCATGAAAAGCCTCTAACCCTCCACCTTCCCAGCAAACCTTTGTTTGGCTATGTTACCGCTTGCTCAGCCCTTCTTATAGCGTTTCTATCTGCAGGTGCAATTGCTTCCATGTGATAACATGGACATTTTGGTATCACAATATTAATGCTATTTAATTTAATGCACATATATATACTTGGTAAAAGGTGGAAGGCTTGGCCTTTTGCTCGGTGTTTTGTTCCACTCTTGCCGTCCTAGTTACTTATGAACCGGTGTTATGTTCCATAATTGAGCGCTCCTAACATGCCCGGGGTTGTTATGAGGACCCCTTGATTTTCGTTTTAGGATAAAGCTTGTCTGGCAAGGCCCAACATTGGTACTACATTTGACTAATAACTAATAAACCTGCATAGGGAGTAATTAACCCGAGGATCTTAATCAACAATTCGGGCCAGTGCTCCTCATGAGTGTTGGTCCAAAATAGAGCACTATGCGGGGCCAACCCGAGGCAACTCGGGAGATTTCTATCAGGCCACCGTACACTAGCTTATCCGCCGTGTCCTGAGAACGAGATACGTGGCTCCTATCGGGATCGTCGACACGTCGGGAGGCCTTGCTGGATTTGTTTTACCTTTCTCGAACGCCTTGAGTGAGGAACTCTAATCTTCTTCGGGCTATATCGAGGTGTCGGATTTCCTCTGGAATTGCCTAGGATGATCACAAAATTCGTGGTCGAGGTTATTCCCGCTGCGTGTGGTTAGTTTGTGATGGATGATTTGGAGCACCCCTACAAGGTTAAATCTTTTGGAAAGCCGTGCCCGCAGTTATGTGGCAAACTTGGATACTTTGTTTAACACCCGGTCATAGCAAACTCGAAGTAAACTGTAATAGAATACACCAACTGGGTGCGTAGCCGTGACTGTCTCTTCTCGTGATTCCTTATCCGAGAGAGAACACGATGGGGTTATGTTTGACGTAAGTAGGTGTTCAGTATCAGTTAGTGATCATTACTAGTTCACGCCCGTTATGCGTAGACCATCATACTTTACTTTCTGTATTCATAAGTTAGCCACTCAAATAAATGCTTAGTCGCTTGCTGCAGCCTCACCACTTAACCATACCTCACCTAATAAGCTTTAATAGTCTTGTTACCCTTGGAAATGAGATTGCTGAGTCCCCAGGACTCACAGTTTACTACAACAACAGTTGCAGGTTCAGGTAATGCGATGATTTGACGTGAGCGCGATGTTTGTTTGATTTGGAGTTCTTCTTCTTCATCAATCTAGGATGGGTTCCAGGCGGCAGCCTCAAATAGCAAGAATGGATGTCATTTTATCGTTTGATTTCGTCCGTAGTCAGACTCTGCTCTTCTGTATGATGTTTGAATATTTTGTTGTATTGATGTGATCTTGTTGTAGCTTGTGGCAAGTGTAAACCAATGTAACACCCCGTTACGCCTGGCGGGACCTAGACTGGCCCCATAGACCAACACTAGTCTTTCCTGCGCACTTTGTCCTCACTCGTGTGCACCCGGGACCAACTTCCCGGTCGGTCATCCATCGTAGAATCGCTCCAAGCCAAGCACGCTTAACTTTGGAGTTCTTTTCGAGTGGGCTCCCGGCGTCGACTGGCTTCACGGGGAGGACGAGGCGGTCACGGCGAGGCTTTTGGTGGGCTCAGAAAGACGCGGGGGTGGCTGGAACTACGACATCGCGGCGGCGAGGAGCTCGGCCATGGCGGGCAGAGAGGGGAGAAGCGAGAGAGAGAGAGCTCGTGAGGGAGAGAGGGAGAGGGGAAGGAGGCCACAGCGGGGAGGCCTCGCGTTGGCGCTCTTTGAGCCCTCCAGGCCAGCAGCCAGGCAGGAAGGACGTGGCCAGGCGCGTGGCCACGACCGACTGCGGGTGTGGCACGCAGCTGCTTCTCCTCCTGGCAGGAGGAAGAAGACGTTGCTGCCCCCCATGGGCTGAGCCTCTTCTTAAGGTAAGGCCCAGGTGGTTTTCTTCCCCCTTTTCTTTATTTTATTTCTTTTCTAATTTCTGACATTTGTTTTATTTTAGTTTTAGGCACATATGCTATTTTAAAATATCCCTAATATTTTATATATTGAAGTTTGAGTATTTCAAACTTATCTAAAAAGTTTCGGGATATTTTGAAAACTAAATAATGCTTTATTTGATATTTTCAGAAGCTTTATCATTTATTTTTAAATTGCTATAGTTTTTTAAATATTTAAAATGGCCCCTGTTATAATCATGTTCACATTTATCAGACATAGGGAACATTTTGAAAGGGCATTTTGAATTTGTTGAAATTTTCACCAACTTTGAATTATTTTGATTTAATGTGAGCTTGGGGTTTCTTTTAATCCCCATTTCATGTTGATGCAAAAATTGAAACATGGTGCAAACACATGCTATTCCTATGACATTTAGCTAGGGATGTGACAACTCACCCCCACTCAAAAGAATCTTGTCCCGAGATTTTGAAGTCGTCGGGAAGAGCGCGGGGTACTCTAGCCGAAGACGATCTTCTCTTTCCCATGTGGCCTCCTTTTCAGAATGGTGTGACCACTAAACCTTGAGAAACTTGATGTTCCGACGCTGAGTGGTACGCTCAACTTGATCAAGAATACGAACAGGGTATTCTCGATATGTAAGGTTATCTTGGAGATCAAGCGCTTCGTGGTCTACTTCACGGACAGGGTATGAGAAGCAATGCCCTGAGTTGCGAGACGTGGAAGACATCATGAACCTTGGAAAGATGCGGCGGAAGTTCCAATTGGTAGGCAACCTCTCCTCGTTTAGCAAGAATGCGAAAGGCTCCAATGTAACGAGGAGCCAACTTGCCCTTGATACCGAATCGATAGGTACCCTTCAGAGGTGTAACCCGAAGGTAAGCCTTCTCGTCAACTTCAAATGTCACATCCTTATGATGGCGATCATATTGGCTCTTTTGACGAGATTGGGCTGTTTTCAAGTTTTCATGAATAATGCAAACTTGCTCCTCTGCATCCTGGATCATATCCGGGCCAAAGAGTTGCCTCTCTCCGGTTTCTGACCAGTTAAGAGGTGTTCGACACCTTCGTCCATAGAGAACTTCAAAAGGGGCTTTGCCCAAGCTTGATTGATAACTATTGTTATATGCAAATTCGGCAAATAGAAAACAAGCTCGAAGCATGTCTTCGAGGATTTGATTGACTCGCTTAACTTGACCACTTGATTGCGAGTGGAAAGTAGTGCTAAAGGATAGATGAGTCCCCATAGCGGTTTGAAAACTTTCCCAAAATCGGGAAGTACAGATACTTCTGCGGTCTGAGTTAATCTCCAATGGAACACCATGAAGAGAAACTATTCGAGAAACATATAACTCCGCTAGCTGGCTAGCAGTTATATTCTCTCAAACAGGAAGAAAATGAGCCACTTTGGAACGGCGGTCGATGACCACAAAAATAGCATTATTTCCTCTCTTAGTACTGGGAAATCCAGTAATGAAATCCATACCGACCTTATCCCATTTCCATTCGGGAATAGATAAAGGTTGAAGGGTGCCAGCAGGCCTTTGATGTTCTGCTTTCACACGACGACAAACGTCATAGTTAGCAACATACTGAGCAATTTCTCTCTTCATCCTAGTCCACCAGAACCTCTGGCGTAGGTCCTGATACATCTTGGTACTACTTGGATGAATTGTGAGAGGAGAATCATGAGCCTCCTTAAGGATCAACTATCGCAGATGTTGCTTCTTTGGGATCACCAAGCGGTTCTCAAAGAAGACAACACCCCGATCATCTTCCGAGAAGCATCTAACATTACCCTTCTTAATGTTTTTCTTGATCCGAGATATCCCTGCATCATGCTTCTGGCCTTCTTTGATCCGTAAGAGTAAGTTTCGCCACCAAGTTGGAAAGGAATTCTTGAGGAGCAATGTGAAGGTTCAACTTCCGAAATTCCTCATAGAGAAGTGGTTGACCTTGTTGTAACATCAGATTGTTACAATAAGACTTACGACTTAGTGCATCAGCCATGACATTGGCTTTCCTCGGGGTGTAAGTTATCCCTAAGTAGTAATCTGTAATCAACTCAACCCACTGTCTTTGCCTGAGATTCAAATCCGGCTGGGTGAAAATATATTTCAGACTTTGGTGGTCAGTGTAAATTTCGCAACGATTACCCAGAAGGTAATGTCGCCAGGTTTTCAGTGCATGGACCACAACTGCAAGCTCAAGATCATGTCTTGGATAATTATCCTCATGTGGACGCAACTGTCGAGATGCGTATGCAATCACATGATGATCTTGCATGAGAATGCAACCTAATCCTTGACGCGAGGCCTCGCAATAGATAACAAAGTCCTTAGAGAAGTCTGGTGGCACCAGAACGGGAGCAGAGGTCAGTCATCTTTTCAACTCCTGAAAACTATGCTCGCATTGTGAAGTCCACTCGAACTTTTTATCTTTCTTGAGGAGTTCAGTCAGAGGTTTCGCAACCTTGGAGAAGTTCTCGACAAAGTGGCGACAATAGCTCGCTAAGCCAAGGAAACTCTGAACTTGCTTAACCGATT
Organism: Hordeum marinum; assembly: GCA_022496015.1. Classification (NCBI taxonomy): domain Eukaryota; kingdom Viridiplantae; phylum Streptophyta; class Magnoliopsida; order Poales; family Poaceae; genus Hordeum; species Hordeum marinum. Next base: position 37,572,794 of record CM039672.1, on the reverse strand, counting down.
CAGGTTGAGTCCAATCAAGGACGGCCTGAACTCTCTCGGGATTGACAACAATACCTTTACCAGAGATCATGTGGCCCAGATAGGTCACTTCTGGCAACCAAAATTCACACTTGGAGAATTTGGCATACAGACGGTGCTCTCGAAGTTTCATCAATAGCAGCCTTAGATGCTCGGCATGTTCCTATTCGTTCTTCGAGTAGATGAGTATATCGTCGAGGTAAACCATGAAGAAGTTATCCAAATACTCCATGAAGATCGAATTCATCAAGCAAGATAAGGTGGCTGGAGCATTGGTTAAACCGAAGGACATGATGGTGTACTCGTATTGACCATAACGAGTAACAAAAGCCGTTTTTGGAATGTCCCCATTTCTAATTCTGATTTGATGGTATCCCAACCTGAAATCCATTTGGAAAAGATAGAGGATCCAGTGAGTTGATCATACAAATCATTGATCCTGGGGAGCGGATACTTGTTCTTAATGATGACCAGATTCACTTGCCGATAATCCACAACCATCCGATCCGATCCATCCTTCTTGTTGACGAAGAGGACGGGACAAGCCCAAGGAGAAGAGCTAGGACGGATGAAACCTTTCTTCAAGGCCTCATCGAGTTGAATTTTAAGTTTGGCTAGTTCTAAGGGAGCCATCTTATAGGGTCTTCTGGCTATTGGGACAGTCCCTGGAATGAGCTCTATCACAAACTCAACATCTCTGACAGGTGGAATTCCTACCAGTTCTTCTGGAAAGACATCCGGAAAGTCACGGACTACCAGAATATCTTCTAACTCTGGAAGAGGGCTAGCATTGAGGGAATAGAGTTGTCGCTTGGCTGCTCGAGTGGAGACATTAACTATCTCACCCGATGGATGTGTAAGTTGAACATTCCTAGTATGAGTATCAATCTTAGCATAGTGGGCTTTCATCCAATCCATGCCTAAGATGATATTGATGTCCGAAGACTAGGAAGACTAGCCTATCCACCAGAATCTCATTGTCATGGCTCACCCTAGAAGTTTGCCCTTTTAAACCAGGAGTCTGAACTATTAAAGGGGTAGGCATATCACAAAAAGATATGTTATGCAACTGTGCATAACTTTCTGAGATGAAAGAATGAGATGCCCCAGTATCAAATAGAACAGAAGCTGGATGACTATTGACAAGGAGCGTACCTAGGATAACATCAGGATCCTCAAGGGCTTCCTCAGCAGAGACATAATTCACTCGTCCACGAGCAGGAGCTGGCTTCACATAGAAAGCTTTTCTCGGCTTCCCACGTCTAGCCGGCTTAGCATTATTCTGAGGACACTCACGAGAGTAGTGTCCTGGTTCCCCACATTTGTAGCAAACCACGGTGGCACGGGGAGCAACATTGGCAGGCGGACCTCCAAATGGCCTGGCTCGAGGGTTGGGCTGAGCTGGGCGAGGCGCCTGGAAGGATGGCCTCGCGGTGTATCTTGGCGGCAAAGCTGCGTTGGGCACCCACACCTGGCGTTTGTTGGAGCCCGAGCCAGATGCGGGGATGAAATCACGGTTGTGCTTCCTCGTGGCCTCATAGTTAGTCTGTCGAGACTCGTCATTGATAGCCTTGTTGACGAGAGCCTGGAAGGATGTGCACTCATGCAGGCACAGATCTCGGCGGAGCTCAGGATTAAGTCCCTTGCGGAACCTAGCCTGTTTCTTAGCATCAGTTGAAACTTCCTCCGGAGCATAGCGAACGAGATTTCCGAACTCACGGCTATAGGCATCCACCGTCTGTCTGCCCTGGGTGAAAGCACAGAACTCCTCTCTCTTGCGATCCATCAGCCCTTCCGGGATGTGATGGGTACGGAATGCCACCCTGAATTCTGCCCAAGTTGGTGTGAGGCCTACAGGACGCATGGCTTCATAGCTTTCCCACCATAGATTGGCGGGTCCTTCCAGAAAGTAAGTAGCAAAGGTCACCTTGTTGGCCTTGGACACATTGGCAGCCCGGATCTTGCGGAACATGCTGGTCAGCCAGTCATCCGCGTTGAGGGGGTCGACCGAATGATGATACTTAGGTGGGCACAACTTGACGAAATCACCAAGAGACACGCCATCATTGTGATCATTGCGGGGAGCACGCGCTGTGTTCTGCTCAATTCGTTCCAACAACCTATTGGTCTCCCTTTTGTTCCGTTCAGCTTCAAGCATCACTTCTGCCAAAGAGGGCGCGTGTGGCAGGTTCTCTTGCCTTGGCTGGCTTCCGTCGCCCTGCTCGGGGGCAGGCACTGGGTTATTCCTAGTTGCCACCATCCTGGGAAAACAAACCCACAACTTAGACATAGATGACATTAACTCTAAGTCATGAGATAAGGGATGTACTGGTCAACATGGCATGCAGGGTAAACACCCAAACAACATGGTAATAACAACTGCCATATGAACACCATGATTCATACACACCATGACATAGTTCAGTACAAGCCCAAGCTGAAAAACAAACTACAGAGAGATGACACAACTCATCGGAGGCATTACAAGCTTCCCATACATTATCTATCTACACCTCCGGAACTGAACTCTCAACCTCAGTCATATCCCACCAGACACGCAGGACTGTGGTAATACGACCACTACCATACTAGTACTAACATCTACGTACTCAAGCATCGTCGTAGAATGCCTCATATAGGTTACCCCCGTGACCCGGGAGCTGAACCTCAAGATCTGGAAACACTCTAGCCTGTGATCCCTGGAAACCATAAGGACACGGATGTGGCCTTGGTCCCTTGTTAGCGGCAACAACGGTCCTCGAAGAGGGGTGATGCCTCCAACATCGGGCCAGTCTACGTGTGCTGGCAGATGAGTCCGTGATGGGGTCAGCATCTCCAAATCTCCATAGCCTGTCTGCATGACAGGTGCCAACTGCGTCAGGGCTGTCCAAAGACGTGCACGAGTAGCATAGAGCTCCATGCGAAGGGCACATGCATCACGAACCCTGTTCTCCAACATCTGAGCGGTCACCTACAACCTAGGGTCCTCATGAGAATGATCATAGTAGGCTGCGCTAAGATAGCTATCCTCTCCTCCCATGGAAGCAGGAACATAGCAGAACTCTGTGTTCTGAAGCAGACCATGGTGAAACCTCATAATAGTCAACATGGTGCAGGCGGCCTCCTGAACTGCCATGTCTATGGTGACACCTAATCCATAAGTCCAGTGAAGCGGCTCTGCAGCTCCAGGATATGAAGGATATATCTTAACAGTACACAGATACTGACTCTGGTTAAAATCCCGATATTGTTCGTCCACTGTGTACTCTGGGTACCAACGGTAGCCAGCCTCCATCATAACTCTAACCCACATGGCCGTGTGACCCGATACATCGATGCACCTGGTCAGACGGACCACCTGACGGGAAGGACGAGGGGGCATCTGAAACAGAGAATGATGCAAAGACATTAGAGGTTCTAGCAGAAATTGGACAACATAATGGCTGTAATTGCTCAAAAAGGATTTTGAGTCAACTGCAAAAGATTGGAAAAGCATAACCACTCGACTTTCTAGACTCAAATCTCTTCTCCAACTATTTGTCACACCAACAATACTCTAGTACCGACATTCAGTTGCAAACAAGCTAGCTAGTAGTCCATGGTTAGTAACTCGTCATCCTAAGAAATAGATGAGAAGCCTAGTTCTTATCCCCGTAGAAAAGATGAGAATGACTCAGAATAGAATAACTTTGGAAGAGGAGTAAAAAGAGCCTTACGTTCCCTTCCATAATCAATTCCCCTACTTTTCTATAGTGTTTCTAGACTCAACTTTGACCGTTTTTGGCTTGGTAGTCCTACAGTCAGTCAGGCTCTGATACCAACGCTGTCGGGACCCCGATCCTAAGTCATATGAATCCAGACTGTAACATATCACATCACTTTGCGGCCTCACGCACGGTAAGCTCCACGGCTGTAGCCTTACCTTGGCCGAGACCGTTTGCGTCTTTTGGCTCACGTTTGTGAAACATGTCGCTGGCAATCAAACGACAGAGAACCCAGGCCGACATGACTAGTCATAGAGCCCAAGTGGCACATCCGTACGGAAACATGCACATGTAACCCAGCAATGCAGGTGTCGGCCTCAAGCGTGTGTAGACGAGTCATAGCAAGCTACATAGACGAGTCATAGCAGGCTACAGGGACTCCATTACACTGCGAGACATTTCCTCGAAGGGACAGACATAGCAACAAACAAGGATACATGCCGGTCAATCAATGTGTCCAGAGCAGAAGCAAGCTACAATGGCTTGGTGGAAGCACAAAGAGGCAGTTTCCCGTAAAGAGTACTACTAAAGGCACACGACTAGGTGTCGGATCCCATACATACCGTTGCACGTCACACGTACGCACGACATGCCCGATATGCATAGATACAACTATGGCATCATAACATAACCATACAACAACACAACTTTTATTTAAGAGGCTCAGACGAGCCTTGCATAATATGTTCTTACAGATAGGGGTCACATGACCTGACTCTCAAGTCATACAAACCAAGCGGAAGCATAAAGCTGTCTGAGTACAAACATATGAAAGGGATAAAAAGGCACATGGCTTGACTATCTACAGCCCGCCACAGGGCATAGGTCGTAGCTGGGACACCGGCTATTCGGCATCGTCGACATCTAGAAAGAACCCACCTGATGGGTCCTGGGTCTCAACTGCAACATTAATTAAGCAAACGTGAGTACAAACGTACTTAGCAAGTCTTTAAAACAGACCTATTCTATTTATGCCCAAGTATCAACAAGGGGGAGTGGTGGAGTTTATGCTGCAGTGCCAGCTTTGACTCATGTCTAACCTACACTACACAATTTTAATCCTTTGTTTAAATTTTAGATATCGCACACGAGTCCACTAACTCCATGACAATACACCACCATGGATTCACTTCCCTCTTCTGGGACCATCCACGGTACTCACACTTGTCTTGATATTTTTATGAGTATCCATTTGATTATTTATGAACAACATAAGCTTTCCAAGTAGTCCATATCCAAGGACGCGGCTATTCGAATAGTTTCATACCCTACAGGGGTGTACTTCTTCACACACGCTCTCGCCACTATCGTTGTGTGCTCATAAAACCATGCACCTTGGCAACCTTCAAGCGGAAGCCCAGCGAGGGAGTCAGCCACGACCGTCAATCACATAAGACCTTTAGTCCAGGCTATCGCCTATTTGAGACTGAACCCGCACGGAAGTCCGGCCGAAGTTTCCGCTACGGCCCCAAACGATGTGCGCAGGGTTTCCAAGCCCATTATTCGGGTGACCCTTGGTACACCATGCCACTGCCTACCGCGTCGTAACCCACCCATAGGGTAAGCGCTACGCACGGCGTCCTGCACGGCCTCCATCTACCATCAAAGTCGTTCTTCATTTCAACGAAGGAGAGAACCTTCCCGCTACCCAGCAAGGCAAGCAACCCCTTGATCATTCCAATAACATCCCACTCTCTCGCTCTTGCTCTTGTTTATTGCATTAGGACAAACGATCACTTGTCTGTCATACACGGTAGATGAACCTATTCTTTTGCATGACCTGTCATTGTCACAGTAAATAGCTAAACCTTGCAACCTAGCATACCTGGTAGATGCTTGTGCCATGATGTGCTTAGCTTACTTTGCCTGCTATGCTTGCTATGTTAGAGTTGTGTCAGGTTTGATTCATCCCGGTGATGAACTGGAGTGAAACCATATTGTTCCGATGTGGTAAGCTTATGATGAACCCGATTTGGTAAAGGTAGCAATGAGAGGCTATGTAGGAGTACATAGCGGGTTGTCTCATTGGGACCGTTCTTAGGAACCGAGTTCTGTGTTTGTGATCCCAAACTAGTTACTACCACACATTGGCTTCTGGTAACTCGACCCCTCTTGACTTATTACTCGCTTAGTCCTTAGTCCAGGAGTTGCAAGTAGTTTCTGGTGTTTCTAGCATGCTAGAGGCCGTGCGTAGCGCTGACCCTCGGGGTGGGTTACGACGCGGTAGGCAATGGCACGGTGTACCAAGGGTCACCCGAATGGTGGGCTTGGAAACCCTGCGCACATCGTTTGGGGCCGTAGCGGAAACTTTGGCCGGACTTCTGTGCGGGTTCAGTCTCAAATAGGTGATAGCCTGGACTAGAGGTCTTATGTGATTGACGGTCGTGGCCGACTCCCTCGCTGGGCTTCCGCTTGACGGTTGCCGAGGTGCATGGTTTTATGAGCACACAACGATAAGTGGCGAGAGCATGTGTGAAGAAGTACACCCCTGCAGGGTATGAAACTATTCGAATAGCCGCATCCTCGGATATGGACTACTTGGAAAGCTTATGTTGTTCATAGATAATCAAATGGATACTCATATAAATATCAAGACAAGTGTGAGTACCGTGGATGGCACTCTCCCAGGAGAGGGAAGTGAATCCATGGTGGTGTATTGTCATGGAGTTAGTGGACTCGTGTGCGATATCTAAAATTTAAACAAAAGATTAAAATTGTGTAGTGTAGGTTAGCCATGAGTCAAAGCTGGCATTGCTGCATAAACTCCACCACTCCCCCTTGTTGATACTTGAGCATAAATAGAATAGGTCTGTTTTAAAGACTTCCTGAGTACGTTTGTACTCACGTTTGCTTAATAAATGTTGGAGATGAGACCCAGGACCCATCAGGTGGGTTCTTTCTAGATGTCGACGATGCCGAATAGCTGGTGTCCCAGCTACGACCTATGCCCTGTGGCGGGCTGTAGATAGTCAGGCCATGTGCCTTTTCACCCCTTTCATCTGTCTGTACTCAGGCAGCTTTATGCTTCCACTTGGTTTGTATGAACTTGTTTGTATGACTTGAGAGTCGGGTCATGTGACCCCTATCTGTAAGAACATATTATGCAAGGCTCATTTGAGCCTCTTAAATAAAAGTTGTGTTGTTGTATGGTTATGTTGTGATGCCATAGTTGTATCTATGCATATCGGGCATGTTGTGCGTACGTGTGACGTGCAACGGTATGTATGGGATCCGACACCTAGTCGTGTGCCTTTAGTAGTACTCTTTACGGGAAACTGCCTCTTTGTGCTTCCACCGAGCCATGGTAGCTTGCTTCTGCTCTGGACACATTGATTGATCGGCATGTATCCTTCTTTGCTGCTGTGTCTGTCCCTTCGGGGAAATGTCTCGCAGTGTAATGGAGTCCCTGTAGCCTGCTACGACTCATCTATGTAGCTTGCTATGACTCGTCTACACACGCTTGAGGCCGACACCTGCATTGCCGGGTTACGTATGCCTGTTTCCGTACGGATGTGCCACTTGGGTTCTATGACTAGTCATGTCGGCCCGGGTTCTCTGTCGTTTGATTGCCAGTGACATGTTCACATACGTGAGCCAAAAGACGCAAACGGTCCCGGCCAAGGTAAGGCTGCAGCCGTGGAGCTTACCATGCGTGAGGCCGCAAAGTGATGTGATATGTTACAGTCTGGATTCATATGACTTAGGATTGGGGTCCCGATAGCCAATCTCATATACTCATCTCTTCTGTACATGTACTTGTAATGATATCTATTCTGGCAACACGACGAGATGCGCTTCTTTCCCTGTCGAGGCCCTCGTGCCGAAATAAGGATAGGATCGCATATTGGGTATGACAAGTTGGTATCAGAGCTAGTACCGACCTAGGAGCCCACTTGATTGATCGAACTTGGCCGATTCGAGTCTAGCAAAAAAACTATTTTGAGTCTAGTTATATCAGAGAGTAGGATTCTTTTTACTTCTCTTCTATACTCCGGTGAGGAATTACGACTTAGGAATTTTGCTACTACTCCTCTTCTCACTCAATTTTTTTAGGATCACGCGGGTATTTTGGAAACTATATGATACCGATGTGACGGAGTTTTGTCTTGGTGCCTCCTGTCTGACTTGATTTCTCCCGGGGAGTTGAGCCCCAGGGAATTCTTGGCACATCATTATCATTCAGCTTCCTTAGTATCTCAGGACGGAGGGTGTTCGGAATTGCTTCAATACTTGTCATGGTGAGATAAGGTCGGAGTCACCCAGTACTGGGGAGGCGTCCAGGGTACCACCATGGTTAGTACCGTTGTGCTTTTGAGGATCTGAGTTAGATGGATTTCCGGAAGCCTCTGGTTATGTGTTAAAGGATGGATACAGTTGGGGTGTAGGTTTGTTAGTTGTGTGAGATATTTCCTCCTTGTATCCCCAACACCCAATTGCATAACCAAGAAAGTTTTCGGAAGTTCTTAGGCGGGAATTCAAGTAGTTACCTAGGATATCTTCCAACAGATCATGATGTGAGGTTGGGGTTCGACATCTAGTGGATTCGTTTGTTCACGGTCTTTCTTACAGAGGTCAGTCTCGATTTATGCTTCGTCAAGCCTTGTAGTTCGCTATGCCTAGGGAGCATATTCGAGCATCATTTCAATATGACAATCCAATGTATGATCGAGCCCGTGCGAACCTTACCACAAAAATATCAAGCAAAATCACTATTATGCATTTGTTTTCAGCTTGTTTCATAAGCCTCATGCTTTGTTTTGTTTTGAATAGGGTAATTCGAGTTGCTTCGATGTCAAGTGGTGATTTCATATCTTTCCCAAGTGTTCTCATATTTCTGTGGGATTTCTAATTCTTGTGCTCAATCAAGTTATCATATCAATTCTTTTCCTACTGGTGTGCTTCTCTTGAAGATAATTCTATCCTCTTCAATAATTGCAAGATCAATCCTCAGGTTTCTTTTCTGGAGTTCGTCTCTTCTGTCTCAAGTTGTCCTTGTTTTTCCCCACCCTCCCGCCCGTTTCTTCAATGATTAAATTCTCATCCAATGCCTTGCTTTTCATCGATGCTTCCACTACCTTTGCTTTTGTATCGTTTCCGGTGATTCGGTATGAAGATCCTCAAGTGCTTCAAGTTCGTCATTCCTTGTTCTTGTTTTCTTCTCCGGTGAATTCAATTTAATCTTTTGGTGTTCATCATATCCTTTCTCATTCGTTCAATGATTTCCCATGTTGGAAATTCTTATCCAAGTCTCTCTTGTTTAGTCATCTCTCTTTTATATCCAGAGTGCTAAAGATATCTCAAAAGTTTCGTGTTGCCATTCAATAATCCTTTCAAATTATTTCAAGGGTCTCATATCATCAAGTCCTTAATTTGTATCGGTGCAATCTCTCTTTTAAGCAATTGCCTCAACAGTGGTTTCTTTTGAGTGGGCCAGTAAACCATAGGTTTTTCCCCAGGATCTTACCTGGCTCTTCTAATCTTTCCGGAGATGCCCTCAAGTTCTTTTTAAATATGACGTAAGAATGATTTTCATCAGCCATATTCCTTCTCCATGATCGCTTTGAATTATTTCATCATTGGCTCAACCTTTCTTTCTTCATTATTTTGGAGTGTATTAATAATTCATGGTGTTGCTTCTCGTCATTATTCTCAGTTTTGAAGACCGATGGAGAGTTCTCTTAAATCTTAATCCATTCTCCTAGAGATTCATGGTTTCAGCTTGTTGCTATCATCTCAAATTGTTTTGGTCATGAGTTATTCCTTCCATATCTATCTGGTGCATTTCAAGAGTTGTTCTCATTTCTCGATCCTCCGAAGGCCATCTTTTTAGAAGATTCCTCATTCTCAGCTTTCAGTTTTCATTCTCAAATTCTTCTCAATTGTTGTCCCTTCGTTCGTATCTCAATTATTCCGGTGCTTCGTTCAAGTTTTTCTATTAGGTGGATTGTGATCTCTTCGTTGCCATGTATCTTCCTTCAATCGTAGTATCCTCATTCATTGTGAATTCTTACCGGTGTTCTCGTGCAAGACTTCTTCAAGTTTGTGATCTCTCTGTCTCTTTCTCTTCAATTCTTTGCAACAAGAATAAGTGGTGTGCGGAATCCGTTGCTTGTCATCAATTTAACTTGATGAAGGATAGGCATATCATAATTCTTATTCTTGTTTCATCCAAGTGATTTCAATCCTTCTTTCAGAGTTTTTCATGATATCAAATTCCTTATCCCAAGTGGTCATCTTTCTTTTCCGAAGTTCCTAGTTTTCTCAAGTATGTTGTCGCTAAGCTTCATCCTTTCTAACTTCAATGGCAAAGCTTCTTTCACCAAATCTTATTCTTTTTCTACCTTCAATGGCAAGCTTCATCCTTTCATTCTGGAGTTCATCCTGATGCTTCTTCATGGTGGTTTGTTAAGGTGTAATTCTTCTCAAAGTGTTCTTCAAGATTCTTGTTGGAGGTGCTCAAGTGTTCTTTATATCGGATTTCTAAGTTCAATTCCTTCTCCATTGTATTTTGAGATGGTATTATTAAATTCTTGATTATGAGGAGTCTCGAAGGAAATTGTCAAGAATATAATAAGTAAACCCATCTTGTCTTCTTGGAGTTATCTTGGGTTGGATTTCACCTAAAGCTTTTCCTAAGGATTGTTGCTATCATGGTGTTATAAATGATTCAAGTGTCTCCTCCACCTCTTAGTGAAAGAGTCTTTGCATATCTTATTGCTCTAAATCAATGAATTGTTTCTATTATGGTAGGTTGTCACCTCATAATTTTGAGATGTTTTCCATAAGTCCACAACAAGCTTGTTCTTTTCGTTGTTGGTGTTCCAATAGCTCCGTTCAATCTCTTCTTCCTAAATATGCTTTTCAAATCCATTTGTAGTAGGAGTTGTCATTTTCTTCTTTGTTCTTTTCCTTCCAATGATCTAGTTTCTATTCTTTTCTTTCGGAGGCGTTGTCATGTTGCTCTCTTTCAACCATCATCTAGTTTGATTAAGATCTTGTTCTTTCTTTGCTATTCATTTTACCGGAGTGTTGTGTTCTGTGTTCAAGTTCTTTTCATTCTTATCTAATTTTGCCCCTCTATCCTACCGAAGTGCTGCGAAATTTCTTGTGAATTCTTGCTTGTTCCTCATGTCATTCTTCATCTCTTTGCATCCTTCAAGATTCATTGGTTTCATTCGTTTGTCAAAAAAGCAACCAAGTTTACCTCTTGCTCTTTCTGTTCCTCTTCTCATTCTATATCCCGGGATGAGATCCTTGTGTCGTGGAGGAGAGTTGTAACATCCCGAGACCGACGCTCCAGAAGATTCCCCTTTTATTTCCATTCTCGTGTGTGATTCACTTGGTTGTCGCATTCATCATTGCATCATTCGCATCATCTGCATGGCATCATCACTTGTTTTCAAAACTTGCATCCGTTCATAGTCGCCGGCTCTCTCCATTCTTGCCGTTGACCGTTTCGAGACCAACCACACACGCACGCGCCCACGACATCGTTTAAAAATGTTTTAAAAGGCGCGCTAAAAATATTCCCGGCTTGGGTCAAAACTTGGCGCGCGGTCTTGTTATAGTGTACGTAGGCCGCCTGCCAAATTTCGTTGCATTCCGAGTTCGTTTGATACCCGACCGGTTAACCGTAGCAGTGCGGTCATCGGTTATTCATCGAACGTTTTCGGTGTTTTAAAACCTCGTGTCACGGGCCGCAAACCTCCCTCTCATCTACACCTAGCCCACCTAGCCTACCTTGAGACCGGAGTCATCCGATCGCGATCGGAGGGTCCCAAAACGGTGCAAAACCCCCTCCCTAGCTCCCAAACTGCTATTTATAGACCCCTAGCTATCCCAATTAGGAAACCCTAACCGCCTAGGGATCCCCGCAGCTGCCAGCAGCCTCCCTCCAGTCGCCGGGCCTGCCCGAGCCCATCCGAGGCCCGTTCGGGCCCGAACAAGCTGCCGCTGCCCGTACATCGCCATGGGAGCCCCGCTCCTCCCAAGCTTGCCCGCGCCTCCGAGCCTGCGCCCGTCACCGACCGTATGTCGTCGGAGCCCCGTCGAGAGCCGCCGCCGGTGAAGCCCTGCCGCCCCTTGCCCCATGCTCCTCCCTCTCCTTCTCTCCCTCTCCTCACCAGCTCTCTCTCCCCCGCTCTACAGGTCCTCATGGAGCCGCCCGAAGCTCCACCGCCAGCTGCCTTGACGCATCGCCGCTGCCCAGAACAGACCGGGATCATCGGATCCGGCCTCCCTCGGCCCGTTTCGGGCCAGCCCCACTGCCTCAGCTTGCCGAAGCTCTGGCCCCGACAGCGCCGCCACCGCCGCTCTGCCTCCCTGCGTCGGGTAGGAGGTCGAGGACGAGCGGCCCAACGCATTGCCTGCTCGCCCGCATGGGCTTCAGTCCCCACCGATCGGCCCACAAGGCCCATGGTGAGCCAGCCTAACCCCCGCCCATGCACTGTTTAGCTATCTAGCGCCCTAGTTAAACTGTTAGCCCGGTTCTAGATTTGGCCTGATTAATTTTTTTCCCGGTCTAGCGAGTTAGGTAATTATCCAGGATTTACAGTTTTACAGAAAAACCCCTGTTTTTAAATTATTTAATAACTTTTCAACCGTGCATCGGATGGAGATAATTTATATATGAAACTTGACTAGAATTTTATGTAGTTTCACAATATCCAACTTTCACATGTGATAAATGTTGGGAGATGTAGAAGTAAACCAAAAAATTTCCTACGTGTCACCAAGATCAATCTATGGAGAAGAAGCAACGAGCGAAGGGGGAGTGCATCTTCATACCATTGAAGATCGCAAAGCGGAAGTGTTACTAGAACGCGGTTGGTGGAGTCGTACTCGCAGCGATTCAGATCGCGGTGGATTCCGATCTAAGTGCCGAACAACGACGCCTCCGCATTCAACACACGTGCAACCCGGTGACGTCTCCTACGCCTTGATCCAGCAAGGAGGAAGGAGAGGTTGAGGGAGAGCTCTGACAGCACGACGGCGTGGTGATGGTGAAGCTGTGTGGTACTCCGACAGTTCTTCGCCAAGCGCTACAGAGGACGAGGACGAGGAGGGGTAGGGCTGCACCGAGAGAGAGAGAATTCTGCAGTTGGTAGCCCCCAAACCCCACATATATAGGGGGAGGAGGAGGGGTGCACCCCTAGGGTTCCCACCCTAGGGTGGTGGCCGGCCCTAGATGGCCCTTGGGGCGGCGGCCAAGAGAGGGGAGAGGGGTGCGGCAGCCCTAGGGTGGGCCTAGGGCCCATCTGCCCTAGGGTTTGCCCCCTCTCTCCTTTGCTGCGCCTTGGGCCAGGGTGGGGGGCGCACCGGCCCACTCTAGGGCTGGTCCCTTCCCACTCTCGGCCCACGCAGGCCTCTCGTGCCGGTGACCACACACGGTGGACCCTCGGAACCCTTCCGGTTATGCCCGGAACACTTCCGGTGAGCAAAACCTCACTTCCTATATATCATTCTTCACCTCCGGACCATTCTGGAACTCCTCGTGACGTCCGCGATCTCATCCGGGACTCCAAACAACCTTCTATAACCACATACACAATTTCCCTATAACCCTAGCGTCATCGAACCTTAAGTGTGTAGACCCTACGGGTTTGGGAGGCATGTACACATGACCGAGACACCTCTCTGGTCAATAACCAACAACGGGATCTGGATACCCATGTTGGCTCCCACATGCTCCATGATGATCTCATCGGATGAACCATGATGTTGGGGATTCAATCAATCCCATATACAATTCCCTTTGTCTACCGGTATGACACTTGCCCGAGATTCGATCATCGGTATCCCTATACCTTGTTCAATCTCGTTACCAGCAAGTCTCTTTACTCATTCCGTAACACATCATCCCGTGGCTAACTCCTTAGTCACACTGAGCTCATTATGATGATGTCTTACCGAGTGGGCCCAGAGATACCTCTCCATCACACAGAGTGACAAATCCTAGTCTCGATTCGTGCCAACCCAACAGATACTTTCGAGGATACCCGTAGTGTACCTTTATAGCCACCCAGTTACGTTGTGATGTTTGGCACACCCAAAGTATTCCTACGGTATCCGGGAGTTGCACAATCTCATGGTCTAAGGAAATGATACTTGACATTAGAAAAGCTTTAGCAAACGAACTACACGATCATGTGCTATGCTTAGGATTGGGTCTTGTCCATCACATCATTCTGCTAATGATGTGATCCCATTATCAACGACATCCAATGTCCATGGTCATGAAACAGTGACCTTCTATTGATCAACGAGCTAAGCAACTAGAGGCTCACTAGGGACATGTTGTGGTCTATGTATTCACACATGTATTACGGTTTCCGGTTAATACAATTATAGCATGAACAATAGACAATTATCATGAACAAGGAAATATAATAATAACCATTTTATTATTGCCTCTAGGGAATATTTCCAATAGTCTCCCACTTGCACTAGAGTCAATAATCTAGTTACATTGTGATGTATCGAACACCCATAGAGTTCTGGTGTTGATCACGTTTTGCTCATGAGAGAGGTTTAGTCAACGGATCTGCGACACTCAAATCCACATGTACTTTGCAAATATCTATATCTCCTTCCTGAATGTAATCACGAATGGAGTTGAAGCGACGCTTGATGTGTCTTGTCTTCTTGTGAAACCTGGGCTCCTTGGCAAGGGCAATAGCTCTAGTGTTGTCACAGAATAGAGTCGTCGGGCCCGACGCGTTGGGAATCACTCCTAGGTCGGTGATGAACTCCTTCATCCAGACTCTTCCTTTGCGGCTTCCGAAGCAACTATGTACTCCTCTTCACATGTAGATGCCGCCACGACGCTTTGCTTGCTGCTGCACCAGCTGATTGCCCCTCCGTTCAACATATACACGTATTCAGTTTGTGACTTGGAGTCATCTGGATCTGTGTCAAAGCTAGCATTGACGTAACCCTTTACGACGAGCTCTTCGGCACCTCCATATACGAGAAACATGTCCTTGGTCCTTTTTAGGTACTTCAGGATATTCTTGACCGCTGTCCAGTGTTCTGCTCCGGGATCACTTTGGTACCTCCCTACCAAACTTATGGCAAGGTTCACATCAGGTCTGGTACACAACATGACATACATAATAGAGCCTATGTCTGAAGCATAGGGGATGACACTCATCTTTTCTCTATCCTCTGCCATGGTCGGGCATTGAGTCGTACTTAATCTCACACCCTGTAACACAGGCAAGAACCCCTTCTTGGACTGATCCATATTGAACTTCTTCAATATCTTGTCAAGGTATGTGCTTTGTGAAAGACCTATGAGGCATTTCGATCTATCTCTATAGATCTTGATGCTTAATATGTAAGCAACTTCTCCAAGGCCCTTCATTGAAAAACACTTATTCAAGTAGGCCTTTATGCTTTCCAAAAGTTCTATATTATTTCCCATCAACAATATGTCATCCACATATAATATGAGAAATGCTACAGAGCTCCCACTCACTTTCTTGTAAATACAGGGTTCTCCATAAACGTGTACAAACCCAAATGCGTTAAGCACCTCATTAAAGCGAATGTTCCAACTCCGAGATGCTTGCACCAGCCCATAGATGGAGCGCTGAAGCTTGCATACTTTGTTAGCAACTTTAGGATCGACAAAACCTTTTGGTTGCATCATATACAGTTCTTCCTTAAGGAAACCATTAAGGAATGCCGTTTTGACGTCCATTCGCCAGATCTCATAATCATAAAATGCGGCAATTGCTAACATGATTCGGACGGGCTTCAGCATCGCTACGGGTGAGAAAGTCTCATCGTAATCAACTCCTTGAACTTGTCGATAACCCTTAGCGACAAGCCGATCCTTATAGACGGTCACATTACCATCCGTGTCAGTCTTCTTCTTAAAGATCCACTTATTTTCTATGGCTCGCCGATCATCGGGCAAGTCCACCAAAGTCAATACTTTGTTCTCATACATGGATCCTATCTAGGATTTCATGGCTTCTAGCCATTTGTTGGAATTCGGGCCAGCCATCGCTTCTTCATAGTTCGAAGGTTCACCGTTGTCCAACAACATGATCTCCAGGACAGGGTTGCCGTACCACTCTGGTGCGGAACGTGTCCTTGTGGACCTTCAAGGTTGAATAGCAACTTGATCGGAAGTTTCAAGATCATCATCATTAACTTCCTATCCAGCCGGTGCAGGCTCCATAGAAACAACTTCCCATGCTGTGCTACTCTCTGGTTCGAGTGGAGGTACAATTACCTCATCAAGTTCTATTTTCCTCCCACTTACTTCTTTCGAGAGAAACTCTTTCTCTAGACAGGATCCATTCTTGGCAACAAAGACTTTGCCTTCGGATCTGAGGTAGAAGGTATACCCAACAGTTTCTTTGGGGTATCCAATGAAGATGCACTTTTCCGCTTTGGGTTCGAGCTTCTCAGGTTGAAGTTTCTTCACATAAGCATCGCATCCCCAAACTTTCAGAAACGACAACTTAGGTTTCTTTCCAAACCATAATTCATACGGTGTCATCTCAACGGATTTAGACGGTGCCCTATTTAAAGTGAATGCGACAGTCTCTAATGCTTGTCCCCAAAATGATAACGGTAAGTTGGTAAGAGACATCATAGATCGCACCATATGCAATAGAGTGCGATTTCGACATTCAGACACACCATTTCGCTGAGGTGTGCCAGGCGACATGAGTTGTGAAACAATTCCACATTTCCTTAGGTGCGTGCCAAACTCGCGACTCAAATATTCTCCGCCACGATCAGATCGTAGGCACTTTATTTTACTGTCACGTTGATTCTCTACCTCACTCTGAAATTCCTTGAACTTTTCAAAGGTTTCAGACTTGTGTTTCATGAAGTAGACATACCCATATCTGCTTAAGTCATAAGTGAGGGTGAGAACATAATGGTAGCCACTGCGAGCCTCAACGCTCATTGGACCGCATACATCGGTATGTATTATCTCCAACAAGTCATTTGCTCGCTCCATTGTTTCGGAGAATGGAGTCTTGGTCATCTTGCCCATGAGGCATGGTTCACACGTGTCAAATGATTCAAAATCAAGAGACTCCAAAAGTCCATCACCATGGAGTTTCTTCATGCGTTTGACACCAATATGACCAAGGCGGCAGCGCCACATGTAAGTGGGACTATCGTTATCAACCTTACATCTTTTGGTACTCACACTATGAACATGTGTAACATCATGTCCGAGATTCATCAAAAATAAACCATTGACCAGTGGGGCATGACCATAAAACATTTCTCTCATATAAATAGAACAACGATTATTCTCAGATTTAAATGAGTATCCATGTCGCATCAAGCGAGATCCAGACACAATGTTCATGCTCAAATATGGTACTAAATAACAATCATTAAGGTTTAAAACTAATCCCGAAGGTCGATGTAGAGGTAGCATGCCGACAGCGATCACATCAACCTTGGAACCATTCCCGACGCGCATCGTCACCTCGTCCTTCGCCAGTCTCCGCTTATTCCACATCTCCTACTTGGAGTTACAAATGTGAGAAACTGCACTGGTATCAAATACCCAGGAGCCACTACGAGCGTTGGTAAGGTACACATCAATAACAAGTATATCACATATACCTTTAACATTGCCGGCCTTCTTATCCGCTAAGTACTTGGGGCAGTTCCGCTTCCAGTGACCGGTACCCTTGCAATAAAAGCACTCAGTCTCAGGCTTGGGTCCATTCTTGTTCTTCTTCCCGACAACTTGCTTACCGGGTGCGGCAACTGCTTTGCCATCCTTCTTGAAGTTCTTATTACCCTTTCCTTTCTTGAAACTAGTGGTCTTATTGACCATCAACACTTGATGCTCCTTTTTGATCTTGACCTCCGCCGATTTCAACATCGAGTACAACTCAGGAATGGACTTCTCCATACCCTGCATGTTGTAGTTCATCACAAAGCTCTTGTAGCTAGGTGGGAGTGACTGGAGGATTTTGTCAATAACCGAGTCATCCGGAAGATTAACTCCCAGCTGAGACAAGCGGTTGTGCAACCCAGACATTTTGAGTATGTGCTCGCTGACAGAACTATTCTCCTCCATCTTACAACTGAAGAACTTGTCGGAGACATCATATCTCTCGACCCGGGCATGAGCTTGGAAAACCATTCTTGGCTCTTGGAACATCTCATATGCTCTGTGTTTCTCAAAACACTTTTGGAGCCCCGGTTCTAAGTTGTAAAGCATGCCGCGCTGAACTAGGGAGTAATCATCACAACGCGACTGCCAGGTGTTCATAACGTCTTGAGTTGCTGGGAAAATGGGTGCGCCACCTAGAGGTGCATCAAGGACATATAATTTCTTGGAAGCTACAAGGATGATCCTCAAGCTACGGACCCAGTCTGTATAGTTGCTTCCATCGTCTTTCAACTTGGTTTTCTCTAGGAACGCGTTGAAGTTGAGGGCAACATTAGCGTGGGCCATTGGATCTACAATATAGATTGCAAAGACAATTTTAGACTAAGTTCATGATAATTAAGTTCACATAATAAAATTATTTAATGAACTCCCACTTAGATAGAAATCTCTCTAGTCATCCAAGTGACACATGATCCACTTCAACTAGCCCGTGTCCGATCATCACGTGAGACGGACTAGTCATCAATGGTGAACATCTCCATGTTGATCGTATCTTCTATACGACTCATGTTCGACCTTTCGGTCTCCCGTGTTCCGAGGCCATGTCTGTACATGCTAGGCTCGTCAAGTCAACCTAAGTGTATTGCGTGTGTAAATCTGGCTTACACCCGTTTTATGCGAACGTTAGAACCTATCACTCCCGATCATCACGTGGTGCTTCGGAACAACGAACCTTAGCAATGGTGCATAGTTAGGGGGAACACATTTCTGGAAATTTTAGTGAGAGATCATCTTATTTGAGCTACCGTCGTTCTAAGCAAATAAGATGTAAAACATGATAAACATCACATGCAATCACATAGTGACATGATATGACCAATATCATCTTGCTCCTTTGATCTCCATCTTCGGGGCACCATGATCATCATTGTCACCGGCACGACACCATGATCTCCATCATCATGATCTCCATCATCGTGTCTTCATGAAGTTGTCTCGCCAACTATTACTTCTACTACTATGGCTAATGATTAGCAATAAAGTAAAGTAATTACATGGCGTTCATGATTGACACGCAGGTCATACAATAAATTAAGACAACTCCTATGGCTCCTGCCGGTTGTAATACTCATTGACATGCAAGTCGTGAATCCTATTACAAGAACATGATCAATCTCATACATCACATATATCACATCACATTCTTTGGCTATATAACATCACACGACATATGCTGCAAAAACAAGTTAGACGTCCTCTAATTGTTGTTGCAAGTTTTTACGTGGCTGCTATAGGTTTCTAGCAAGAACGTTTATTACCTACGCAAAAACCACAATGTGATATGCCAATTGCTATATACCCTTCATAAGGACCCTCTTCATCGAATCCGATCCGACTAGAGTGGGAGAGACAGACACCCGCTAGCCACCTTATGCAACAAGTGCATGTTAGGCGGTGGAACCAGTCTCACGTAAGCGTACGTGTAAAGTCGGTCTGGGACGCTTCATCCCACAATGCCTCTGAATCAAGATAAGACTAGTAACGACAAGCAAATTAACAAAATCGACGCCCACCACAACTTGTGTTCTACTCGTGCATAGATTCTACGCATAGACCTAGCTCATGATGCCACCGTTGGGAGACGTAGTAGTAAATCAAAATTTCCCTACGTGTCACCAAGATCAATCTATGGAGAAACCAGCAACGAGCAAAGGTGGAGTGCATCTTCATACCTTTGAAGATTGCAAAGCGGAAGCGTTACTAGAACGCGGTTGGTGGAGTCGTACTCGCAGTGATTCAGATCGCGGTGGATTCCGATCTAAGCACCGAACAACGGCGCCTCCGCGTTCAACACACGTGCATCCCGGTGGCGTCTCCTACGCCTTGATCCAACAAGGAGGAAGGAGAGGTTGAGGGAGACCTCTGGCAGCACGACGGCGTGGTGACGGTGGAGCTGAGTGGTACTCCGGCAGGGCTTCTCCAAGCGCTACGGAGGACGAGGAGGAGGAGGGGTAGGGCTGCGCCGAGAGAGATAGAGAGAATTCTGTAGTTGGCAGCCCCAAAACCCCACATATATAGGCAGGAGGAGGAGGGGCGCACCCCCTAGGGTTCCCACCCTAGGGCGGCGGCCGGCCCTAGATGGCCCTTGGGGCGGCGACCAAGAGAGGGGAGAGGGGTGCGACAGCCCTAGGGTGGGCCTAGGGCCCATCTGCCCTAGGGTTTGCCCCCTCTCTCCTTTGCTCCGCCTTGGGCCAGGGTGAGGGGTGCACCAGCAAACTCTGGGGCTGGTCCCTTCCAACTCTCTTCCTACGCAGGCCTCTGGTGCCGGTGACCACACACGATGGACCCCCGGAACCCTTCCGGTGGTCCCGGTACATTACCGGTGGTGCCCGGAACACTTCCGATGACCAAAACCTCACTTCCTGTATATCATTCTTCACCTCCGGACCATTCCGGAACTCCTCGTGACGTACGGGATCTCATCCGAGACTTCGAACAACCTTCGGTAACCATGTAGACAATTTCCCTATAACCGTAGCGTCATCGAACCTTAAGTGTCTAGACCCTATAGGTTCGGGAGGGATGTAGACATGACCAAGACACCTCTCTGGTCAATAACCAACAACAGGATCTGGATACCCATGTTGTCTCCCACATGCTCCACGATGATCTCATCGGATGAACCACGATGTCAGGGATTCAATCAATCCCGTATACAATACCCTTTGTCTACCGGTATGACACTTGCCCGAGATTCGATCGTCGGTATCCCTATACCTTGTTCAATCTCGTTACCGGCAATTCTCTTTACTCATTCCGTAACACATCATCCCATGGCTGACTCCTTAGTCACATTGAGCTCATTATGATGATGTCTTACTGAGTGGGCCCAGAGATACCTCTCCATCACATGGAGTGACAAATCCCAGTCTTGATTCGTGCCAACCCAACAGATACTTTCGAGGATACCCGTAGTGTACCTTTATATCCACCCATTTACGTTGTGACGTTTGGCACACCCAAAGTATTCCTGCGGTATCCGGGAGTTGCACAATCTCATGGTCTAAGGAAACGATACTTGACATTAGAAAGGCTTTAGCAAACGAACTACACGATCTTGTGTTATGCTTAGGATTGGGTCCTGTCCATCACATCATTCTCATAATGATGTGATCCCGTTATCAACAACATCCAATGTCCATGGTCATGAAACCATGACCATCTATTGATCAACGAGCTAGCCAACTAGAGGCTCACTAGGGACATGTTGTAGTCTATGTATTCACACATGTATTACAGTTTTCGATTAATATAACTATAGCATGAACAATAGACAATTATCATGAACAAGGAAATTTAATAATAAACATTTTATTATTGCCTCTAGGGCATATTTCCAACAATAAAAATACTTAAACTTGCTGTTTGCATTAATTTGCGTAAATGCCATGTTAAAAGGATTTATTTCATAACTACTAAACCGTAGCTCCGATAGAAATGTCCCACATATGTAACTTGACTAGAAAATCATGTAGGATCTCATGGTGACATTTATTTGGCTGTTTAAAAACTCTAAAACATGTTTAGTACAGATATGTACCAAATTCATAATATGCACATGAGGTTGCTTCGGAAATACTATATGTTGTTTCCGTCCTCATTTAAAATGCCAAGGTGATATAGTTTACTTATGCTTCACCTCTTGACATGTATAACAACATTGAACATTGATGTGTACCTAAATGGGAATGAACTAAGTAATTCAAATGTGGAGTTTCGTCAATATGCAACTCTTCATATTGAGCTTCACTTTAATGTGTAGTAGTTGTTTGATGTGATTTGCCATGCCTTGCACACTTAAACCGGATATGCATCATATTTGTTTGCGCATCATGTCATGCATATGTTGTGGTGTATCGTGTGTTGATTGTTGTTTCCGGCTTGCTTCTTCTCGATAGAGTTCCGAAAGCGTTCGGAGTGTGAGGATTCGTTCGACTACGTTGGATCGTCTTCTTCATGGACTCGTTGTTCTTCTGAGCGAGATCTCAGGCAAGATGAGACATTTCCTTGGATACCATACTATCATTGCTATGCTAGTTTTCCCAATTTTATCATTATGTCTCGCTACCTACCACTTGTTTGTCAAGCCTCCCAACATTGCGATGAAAAGCCTCTAAGCCTCCACCTTCCCAGCAAACCTATGTTTGGCTATGTTAGCGCTTGCTCAGCCCTTCTTATAGCGTTTCTAGCTGCACGTGCAATTGCTCCCATGTGACAACATGGACATTTTGGTATCACAATATTAATGCTATTTAATTTAATGCACATATATACTTGGTAAAAGGTGGAAGGCTTGGCCTTTTGCTCGGTGTTTTGTTCCACTCTTGCCGCCCTAGTTACTTGTGAACCGGTTTATGTTCCATAATTGAGTGCTCCTAACATGCTCGGGGTTGTTATGGGGACCCCCTTGATTTTCCTTTTAGGATAAAGCTTGTCTGGCAAGGCCCAACATTGGTACTAGATTTGCCTAATAACTAATAAACCTGCATAGGGAGTAATTAACCCAAGGATCTTAATTAACAACCCAGGCCAGTGCTCCTCATGAGTGTTGGTCCAAAATAGAGCACTGTGCGGGGCCAACCTGGGGCAACTCGGGAGATTTCTATCAGACCACCGTACACTAGCTTATCCGCCGTGTCCTGAGAACGAGATACGTTGCTCCTATCGGGATCGTCGACACGTCGGGAGGCCTTGCTGGATTTGTTTTACCTTTCTCGAACGTCTTGAGTGAGGAACTCTGATCTTCTTCGGGCTATCTCGAGGGTCGGATTTCCTTTGGAATTGCCTAGGATGATCACAAGATCCGTGGTCGAGGTTATTCCCGCTACGTGTGGTTAATTTGTGATGGATGAGTTGGAGCACCCCTGCAGGGTTAAATCTTTCGGAAAGCCGTGCCCGCGGTTATGTGGCAAACTTGGATACTTTGTTTAACACCCGGTCATAGCAAACTCGTAGTAAACTCTAATAAAATACACCAACTGGGTGCGTAACCGTGATTGTCTCTTCTCGTGAGTCCTTATCCGAGAGAGAACACGGTGGGGTTATGTTTGACGTAAGTAGGTGTTCAGGATCAGTTAGTGATCATTATTAGTTGACGTCCTTTATGCGTAGACCATCATACTTTACTTATTGTATTCATAAGTTAGCCACTCAAATATATGCTTACTCGCTTGTTGTAGCCTCACCACTTAACCATACCTCACCTAATAAGCTTTAATAGTCTTGATACCCTTGGAGATGAGATTGCTGAGTCCCTGTGACTCACAGTTTACTACAACAACATTTATAGGTTCAGGTAATGCGATGATTTGACTTGAGCGTGATGTTTGTTTGATTTGGAGTTCTTGTTCTTCATCAATCTTGGATGGGTTCCAGGCGGTAGCTTGGGATAGCAAGGATGGATGTCATTTTATCGTTTGATTTCGTCCGTAGTCGAACTCTGCTCTTTTGTATGATATTTGAATATGTTGTTGTATTTATGTGATCTTGTTGTAGCTTGTGGCGAGTGTAAGCCAATCTCATGTACTCATCTCTTCTGTACATGTACTTGTAATGATATCCATTCTTGCAACACGACAAGATGCGCTTCTATCCCTGTCGAGGCCCTCGTGCCGAAATAAGGATAGGATCGCATCTTGCGTGAAAGTTCCGCCACCGCAAGCCTCTGTAGCCATGAAAATCCAATCGGGAGCCCTTTCCGGCACCCTGCCGGAGGGGGAAACCATCATCACCGGAGGCCATCTTCATCATCCCGGCGGTCTCCATGACATGGAGGGAGTAGTTCACCCTCAGGGCTAAGGGTATATACCAGTAGCTATGTGTTTGATCTCTCTCTCTCTCTCGTGTTCTTGAGATGGCACGATATTGATGTACCACGAGCTTTATTAATATAGAGGAATCATATGGAGCCCCCCTCTATCTTCTTGTGATGAATTGATTTTTCCCTTTAAGGTTTTCTTATCGGATTGAGTCTTTAAGGATTTGAGAACACTTGATGTATGTCTTGCGATGGGATATCTGTGGTGACAATGGGATATTCTATTGATCCACTTGATGTATGTTTTGGTGATCAACTTGTGGGTTCGGTGACCTTGGGAATCTATGCATAGGGGTTGGCACATGTTTTCATCTTGACTCTTTGGTAGAAACTTTGGGACACTCTTTGAAGTTCTTTGTGTTGGATTGAACATGATGAATCTGAAATTATGTGATGCATATCATATAATCAAGCCCATGGGCACTGGTGGTGACATTGGAGTATCTAGGTGACATTAGGGTTTTGGTTGATGTGTATCTTAAGGTGTTATTTTAGTACGAACTCTAGGGTTGTTCGTGACCCTTATAGGGATAGCTCATACGACTGATTGGAAAAGATAACTTTGAGGTGGTTTCGTACCCTACAATAATTTCTTTGTTTGTTCTCTGCTATTTCTGACTTTGGAGTGAACTCTTTTTCGCACGTGAGGGATTTATATACGATTCAACTATGTCAGTATTGTTGAGAGAACTTGCACTAGTGAAAGTATGAACCTAGGTCTTGTTTCTAAGCATTGCAATACCGTTTGTGCTAACTTTTATCATTAGTTACCTTGCTGTTTTTATATTTTCAGATTACAAAAACTTATATCTACCATCCATATTGCACTTGTATCACCATCTCTTCGTCGAACTAGTGCACCTATACAATTTGCCATTGTGTTGGGTGTGTTGGGGACACAAGAGATTTCTTGTATTTGAT
Organism: Hordeum marinum; assembly: GCA_022496015.1. Taxonomy (NCBI): domain Eukaryota; kingdom Viridiplantae; phylum Streptophyta; class Magnoliopsida; order Poales; family Poaceae; genus Hordeum; species Hordeum marinum. The sequence goes on along the minus strand of CM039672.1, from coordinate 37,548,106 downwards.
TGCAGGGTTGTTTGAGTGAGACCATCTTTATCCTACACCTCCCATGGATTGATAAACCTTAGGTCAACCACTTGAGGGAAATTTGCTATTGTCCTACAAAACTCTGTGCTTGGAGGTCCAACACAAGTCTATAGGAAGAAGGTTGCGTAGTAGACATCACTATGCTTAATGAAGATGATCTTTTTAATTCCCCTACTTTGAATGATCAAATTTGCTATGATGATTGCATGCCTCCTATTTATGATGATTGCGATATTTATGAAATTGGGTTTGGAAGAGTGTCAACTTTATATAATTATTATCCCACTATTTTGGAGGGTGTTGAATTTTATTATAATGATAAAAGTGGATTGGGAGAGGTCATGAATTTATTTAGTAATGATTCCACTATTTTGGAAGAGGTTTCACTTGACTATGATGAGAACAAAGTTGCTACTTATGATGATTATTGTGATGATACTTATGTTATAAAAAGTAGTGATGATTATTGTCATAATTTTGAATATCCTTTTACTGAACAATACTCTTTTAGTGTGGAAACAATTTATAGTATTCGAGTCTCATTTGATGCTCCCACTATTATGAATGAGAAGAATTTTGCTTATGTGGAGAGTGATAAATTTTCTATGCTTGTAGATCATGAAAATAATGCTATATGCACTAGCTATATTGTTGAATTCCTTGATGATGCTACTAAATACTATTATGAGGGAGGAACTTATTCTTGTAGGAATTGCAATAATATCAAGTTTCCTCCCTATGTGTTCAAACTTTTGAAGTTATGCTTGTTTTGCCTTCCTATGCTAGTTGATTCTTGCTCCCATAAATTGTTTGATCACAAAATCCCTATGCATAGGAAGTGGGTTAGACTTAAATGTGCTTGTCATGAGATTCATGATGCTCTCTTGCATGTTTCAACTACTATTCCTATACGAGCATCATTGAAATCATCATGCCTAACTAAAAGGCATTAAATAAAAATGCTTGTTGGGAGACAACCCAACACTTTTACTTTCTGTTTTTGTGTGTTCACATGATTAAGATACTGTAGTAATCATGTTTTGTGTCTTTTATTTCAGTAAAGTACAAAGTAAAGCCTTTGGGATAGTGTGGATACTTGCTTGTTTGATTCTGTGCAAAAACAGAAAGTTTTGCGTACAGTATATGAATTATGTGATTTTACTAGAGTGTTAAAACATTTTGAAATTTTCACAAAAAATTTCTGTGCAAATTCTATTCGTTGTCCTAATTTTCAAAAAATTTAGAGTCAGGTAAGTATGGTGATCATTCAGATGTTTACAGATTGTTCTGTTTTTGACAAATTCTATTTTGCATGCACAGCTTGCTTGTTTCAAGTGTTTCCATAGCTTATATTTGGTGATATAAATAGTGGGAATGATGGAATACAGTAGGTATTATGTGAGAACAATTATGACCCTTGTCTTGACATCACCTAATTGAATGTTCTATATTTACTACACTAACCCATCTCCCGAAGTTCCGTTAAGTTTTGTGTGATTGAAGTTTTCAAGTATTCGGTGAGATACCGATATGAGGTGAATAAGGAGCAGCACGGACCTAAGATTGGGGATGCCTAATACGTCTCCAATGTATCTATAATTTTTATGATGACATGCTATTATATTACCTGTTTTGTATGTTTTGGATGTTTTATATTTTTTTGGGACTAACCTATTAATCTAGACCCTACTTCGAGTTTCTGTTTTTTCCTTGTTTTTGAGTTTTGCAGATATAGAATATTAAACGGAGTCCAAATGGCATAAAACCTTCGGAATGAATTTTTCTGGAAGGAAACAAATCAACCAGGCTTGGAGTGCATGCCAGGGGATCTACCAGGAGATCACAAACCTGGTAGGCGCGACCACCCCCTGGCCACGCCTGGCAGGCTTGCTGTCTCCTGGCAGGTCTCCTAACCCTATTCTTCAACCTATAAATACCCAAATATTCCCCAAACACCAAAAATAGCCACACAAATACTTTTCCGACGCCAAAAGCCTCCGTTCCCGAGAGACCCAATCTTGGAGCCTTTTCCAGTAATCTGCCGGAGGGGTTTCGATCACGGAGGGCATCTACATCAACTCCATTGCCTCTCCGATGATGCGTGAGTAGTCCACCACAGACCTATGGGTCCATAGCTAGTATTTAGATGGCTTCTTCTCTCTCTTTGATCTTCAATACCATTTTCTTCACATGTGGTGTTTGCTTAGGATCTTTTGCTAGCAGAAAATTCATACTAAGTAGAGATACTACTTGTGCATCCAAAAACCCATAAACTCAGTTTCTTGCCATGAGTGTCCACCATACTTACCTATGGATTGAATAAGTTCCTTCAAGTAAGTTGTCATCGGTGCAACCTCTTCTGTGGTGTGTTTGTCAAGATCCGATGAATTATGAGTTTATGTTCAGATTATCCATGAATCTTATTTGAATTTTCTCTGAATTATTATATGCATGACTTCATATCCTTGTAAGTCACTTTGAGTTATTGGTTTGGTTTCGCCAAATAGATTGGTAATTCTTGCAATGGGACAAGTGCTTGGTTTTGGGTTCAATCTTACGGTGTCCTCACCCAGTGACATAGTAGGGGTAGTGAGGCACATATTGTATTGTTGCCATCAAGGGTAACAAGATGGGGTTTTCATCATATTGCTTGAGTTTATCCCTCGACATCATGTCATCTTTCTTAATGCGTTACTCTATTCTGCATGAACTTAATACTCTAGATACAGGCAGGAGTTGGTCGATGTGTGGACTAGTAGTAGATGCAGAATCATTTCGGTCTACTTGATACGGACGTGATGCCCATATACATGATCATTGCCTTGGACAACTACATGATTATTCACTTTTCTATCAATTGCTTGACAGTAATGTGTTTACCCATCATGACATTTGTCTTCAATAGAGAAGCCTCTAGTGAAATCTATGGCCCCCGGGTCTACTTTCCATAATATATTTTCAGATCTATAAACCAAAAATACCAAAAATACTTTGCTGCAATTTATTTACCTTTTACTTTCCGTTCTCATTTACATCTATCTCTTTCAGATCTAATCCTTGCAAATAATCATGAAGGGATTGACAACCCCTTTATAGCGTTGGGTGCAAGAGTTTGATTATTTGTTGTAACGACCAAAGCTCGAAGGATTTGAGTCTCTGTGCTTACTGTGCTAGTCCGTGGATCGATTCGCTAGCAAACACAGTATAGACGAATACCAGAATGACAAGTGCAACATTTATTACATCGTATGATCCAGAATTTATAAAGTGTAACAATCTGCATAACACATAGCTAGCTTTATTCGATCAAACAGCGGAAAAGTAGCAGAAAATAATGATGAGTCCCATCATAGCCCACTGGTGATGCTGAGTGCAGACTCGCGATCCTAACGGTACCTTACTCTTTGTCTGACAATCCTGCAACATGAGACGTTGCAGCCGTATAGGTCAATACTTTTAATGTATTGGCAAGTTACACAGGAGAAATAATAAAGCAGACCTACATGTATATGCATAATATATCAAAGGAAGGCTTGATGGTTACTTTGCAGAAAAGCTAATTTTGTCCTCATAACTACATAATAGTCAAATTTTAATTTATTTGCTACAATTAAATACACATGGTTGAATTGGCATCTCCAACTCCAACCTAAACCATTATTAAAGTTTCCCACCAAGTTTTATTAAGGGTAACATTTGTCAAGATCATCCAACAATTGTAATGGCCTAGCTGCTCAAAGTTGTCCATAACCGGGGACATGGCTAATCATGATTAGTTTTGTTACTCTCCAGAGTTTTGCACACTGTACCCACTAGACCTAACCCGAAGGTTGAGACGAAGTCTTTCAGAAGCAGTCACCTCCGCCCAACGGTAGCGGGTACACCTACTCATATCTACATCTGCTAGCTTTGCCCAGGAGAGGTTCCCACAATCTACTCAACTAAGCGAGTGACCATATAGCTAGTGGTTGCACATGGAAGCTACTAGTCACTAAGTCTGTCTGATCTTTTTGAACCTGGGCGGCATTCCACTTACATTCAGAGGGCTGAAACCATGATGTTCTTAAAACCACCCAGCAATACCAATTCTGCCCAGAGGTGAATTATATGCATCGGATCCGGAGCAGAGCATGGGAAAATGAACCCAATCTACACATACTCGGGTGGGATTAGGACCTATCTTTACCTACTAGTGTCTAGGTTGCATCGACCTAATAAAACTGACAAACTCTATTAACTGATGAATATGGTTTGCTGAATTATGTATATATTTTGTCTGTGTCCAGTAGCTAGGCAAGATGAGTGATCGTGGGTGGATGTACACCGGTCACACTAGTCAGAAAGACATGACCCGTGAATGGATAACAAAAACCAAGGAGTTTGTGAGAGTCGCATTTGCAAATGGACAGAAAAGAACCTGGTGCCCTTGTGTCGATTGCGACAACTGTAAGAAGAAGTCAGAGTTTGAAATGATCAAACACCTGCAGAAGTGGGGTTTTACGCCTAATTATACAGTCTGGACATTTCATCGTGAGTCTGCCCAACGTGCCAGAGCTGAGGTGGTTCGTCGTTGCACCGACGAGCATGGTACCGGGATCGAAGACATGGTGCAAGACTTTCATGATGCTTAGGATTCGGACGATGTGATGGAAGAATCTGCAATGGCCTTTTATGAAATGTTGGAGTCTTCAAAACGTTCTCTCCACGAGCACACTGAGCTTTGTCAGCTGGATGCCATCGCACAAGTAATGGCTCTGAAGGCTCATTCAACCTGGGCAGAGAATGATATGACACGATGATGACGATATTTGGACGCTTTCTACCAGTCGGACAAAATCCTACATGCGCTTAAGATGCCCTATGAGAAGATAGATGCCTGTGAGAATGGATGTGCCTTATTTAGGCTTGAGTATGCGGGCTTGAACTATTGCCCCATTTGCAATGCTTCCAGGTATGTTCTGGTAGACAACAGTATGGGTGAGAAGAGTTAGACCAAAATCCCCATTAATGTTCTTCAGTATCTGCCAATCATATCAAGACTTCAATGTCTTTTCATGGTCGAAGAGACGGCCAGACAGATGATGTGGCATAAACTGGGCAAAAGAACAGAACTAGATGCAGATAGGAATCCGATGTTGGGACACACTTCAGACGCTTTTGCATGGAAGCACTTTGATGCATTACATAAGGATAAAGTGGCAGATCCAAGGCATCCTCGAGTTGCCATCAGCACGGATGGGTTCAATGTGTATGGTATGACGGCAGCACAATATAGTTGTTGGCATGTATTTGTCATTCCACTCAATCTCCCCCCCCCTCGGAGAGATTATGAAAAGAAAGAACATTTTCCTGACGTTGATAATTCAAGGGCCCAAATAACTGGGGAAGAACATGAATGTGTACATGCAACCGCTTAAGGATGAATTGCAAGAAGCCTGGGATAATGGGATCAAGACATATGATGCCGCTACAAAAAAGAACTTCAAAATGCACGTGTGGTACATGTACTCGATGCATGACTTGCCAGCGTATGCGCTATTCGTTGGCTGGTGTGTGCATGGAAGGTTTCCGTGCCCCACATGCAAGGAAGCTCTTCAGTTCTGTTGGCTGGAGGCGGGTCGCAAGTTTTCTTGCTTCGACATGCATAGACAGTCCTGGATCCTGACCATAAGTTCAGAAAAGACAAGAAGAATTTCATCAAAGGCAGAGTTGTCAAAAACACTGCACCACCTACGTTGACAGGCCAACAGATACTGGATTAGATAAATGCTCTCGAGCTGGATCCCAATCGTCCAGGGTATTTCAAAGGGCATAATACGGAACATGCTCGGACTCACAAGATATGTTTGTGGGGTTTGCCTTACTTTAAAGACCTCCTTTGCCCACACAACATCGACGTGATGCACACTGAAAAGAATATCGCGGAGGCCCTTTTTGGTTCATTGTTCGGCATAGAGGGGAAGTCGAAGGATAATCCTAAGGCTAGAGTCGACCAGGAGGCTCTATGTGATAGACCGTTACCAAACATTTGACAACCGAAAGGAAAGAAGAACTAAAGGAAGCCAAAGGCATGGTTCAATGTTGGAAGGTCAGATATGAGGGAAATGATCTTGTGGGTGAAAATGCAGTTGATGTTCCCCGATGGGTATGCACTGAATCTAAAGAGGGGAGTGAGTCTTGACAAATTGAAAATATTTGGTCTCAAGAGTCATGATTGGCACATATGGCTTGAGCGGGTAATGCTGGTGATGTTGCGTGGCTTTATTCCTGAGGATGAATGGCTAGTACTGGCAGAGCTGAGCTATTTCTTCTGTGCTCTTTGTGCAAAAGAACTATCGCCTGACGTGCTAGACAAACTAGAAGAGTTGGCGCTAGCGTTGATCTACAAGTTAGAAAAGATCTTTCCACCGGGCTTCTTTAATCCAATGCAACATTTGATTTTGCATCTCCCGACTGAGGCAATATTGGGGGGGGGGCATGCAAAATCGTTGGTGCTTCACAAATGAGAGGATGCAAAAGATGCTTCGAGCAAAATGTAAAAATAAACGTAGAGTTGAAGCATCGATGGCTGAGGCATTCATTACTGAGGAGGCGGCAAACTTCGTGAGAGCACACTACAAAGCCAAGAATCGTCATTTGCATAATCCGAAGCCTCGGTACAATGATGGCAACCATGAAAAAGGTCGATCTAACCTCAGCCTATTCAAAGGGAAGCTCGCACCAGCCGGTGCTTCAAAATCAATAGCGTTGAATGTCGAAGAATGGTGGACCTAACAGAAGTAAGTTCTCGGTACATCTTCAACAACCTAATAGAAGTGCGGCCGTACATCGAGTAAGTTCTCGGTACATTGTTTCGCAACTTCTCATTCCTTTGAAATGCTCTTATTCCCGGATATGTGATACATTCGATACATTGCCAAACTCTCGGATGGAGCGATGATCCAAAAGGATTCCATCATAGAGTATGAGCTTCTGGCAAAGCATGGAGGTGGCTATCCCGATTTCATCTCTTGGTTCAAGCAAATGGTAATTTCCATTAATTAGACGATTTCATTTCTTCGCCTAGTTTGCGCCTAATGCAACAATCCTTTCGTATTAAACTTGTAGGATAATGCAGAGTCTATGGACTCCAAATTGAGACAAGTCGCTAATGGTTTTGACTATAAGGTCCTTTCATTTGACAAATACGACATCAACGGGTATCGCTTTCGTACTTTTGGCAAAGAGCTATCTATGGTCGACCAAAAGTCTACAAATTGTTGTGTCTCCGCTATCGGCGAAGGAGGGGTCGAGTATTATGGAAGAGTCGAAGCAATTTATGAACTTACATTCTTTGGTGAAAACCCACCAAACGTCGTAGTCTTCAAATGTTATTGGTTCCAGCCGAAGGAGACTAGAAGGACTCATGAACATATAGGGCTAGTCGAAATCAAACAAAGCACCCATTTAGATGTTCCCGATGTCTATATTACGGCTCAACAGGCGACCCAAGTTTTCTATCTACCGTGGGCCTGCCAAACGGATCCAAATTTGAAAGGTTGGGATGTCGTTTATGATGTGCTGACACATTTTAGACCACCTACCATCAATAAAGATGATTATGAACCTCACATTAACCCAGACACATAGGAAGGAGAATTCTTCCAAGAAACACGTGTTTCCAAAAAACGTTTCAAGAACTGCTCTACTTCACCCTAGAACATTGAGGTCGACAGCGACAATGAACCCGACTTCACCCCTAAGCTAGAACAAGAGGAGACGGAAGAAGAAGAGGTTACTGCTGCGGATGACCTGACAGTGCTTGACCGATTACATAGAGGCCTTCCACATGTTGATGCATTTATTGATGATGCTCATGAGCACGTCATTATCGATTGTGATGATGATTATGCATTTATTGATCGCGGAGCATATATAGACGATGAAGATTAATATTAGTAATGTGAGGTATTCAATTATTATTATGCACATATATATTATTAATTAGTTCATGTTATTAGGTATTCAATTTTTTATGTTGAACTAATTTCGTTCACTCTTTGTCATTGCAGGTGTTGACAGATGGTGGGCGGGGGTCGAGAGATCTCTGAGCCGCCTTCCTCGGTGCGTGCTAGGAGGGGTGCTATTATTCCACCCCAGCAACTCCGGAGAGTGCTGGTACACTGCATGCAGACACCGGCGGGTGGTTCTTCTTCGACCGGGAGAGGTCGGGGTAGAAGAAGAGAGGTGCTAGAGGTAGGAAGGCTGCTGCGCCTTCCTCGCCGCCACCCACAGCTGATTCTCCCGACCACAGGAGTGCTCCGTCTCAGGTGGACCCGTCTAACTTGGACCTATCTCCGACTCCGGTCTAGGAGCCTCAGGTCACCGAGCCTTCGTCCCAGGAGACTCCGGTCCCAGAGTCTTCGTCCCAGGTAACTCGAGTCCCAGAGTCTTCATCCCACGTGACTCCAGAGGCTAGTGGCCATGCTGATGGTGGCGAGGACAACTTGTCTGAGGATACCTATAGCGAGGACGAGCTAGTTGAGGAAGGCCAGAAGGTCTACCAGCGTGGTTGTACAAAGCTCCCGCCCGTGTTGACAACACGCAAGCAGAGGTGGTTGATTGCGCCTAATGCGGAGAAGTAAGTGCATTTAGTCTTTTTAGCCTTTTGCCTTCATGTTTCTTCAAATTAATATCTAATGTGTTGGCCTTGTCATACTACAAGGGTTGGAAATACGAGCGTGGTGTCCGCAGGCTCAACCACTTCCTTGGTGTGCTTCTCCGACACCACTTCCTGCGGAAGGTCCAGTTGCCCGATGAGGGTGAGGATCCACAGGTAGCACTGACCTGGGAGCTATACAAGGCTGCCCCAGCCACGCCGGAGAAGATGGTTGACGGTGTCTTGTGCGAGACGGTGGCCGATATTGTGATCCATCACTTTTGGGTAATTTCTCCTTTATAGAATTAAGAATCAGCAACACCTAGTGATTGTACTAATCAATGTTGTCTTGTTTGATTGCAGACCTTCTACAGGTGTCTTGAGGAGGACGAGGCGAAAGCGGCTGTTGCTCTCGAAGCCGAGTGCAAGCGCCTACTTCAGAACTTACGGCACGAGGCTCAGGAGCAGGCTATTCGAGACTACTACGCCTCGAGTAACATTAAGAGGGCCAATAAGAAGTGTCGCAAAAATTATCTGAGTAAGGAGAAGTTAATGAAGGTAATTATCTATTCTTAAGGCCTTGTACTTAGTTTCTTTGATTTGATTCGTAGGCGTAGCGCTGAAATTTCTCTTCTCTAACTTAGGTGCCACCGAGATGGTGTGCGGATAGGATGGACTGTTGGGAGGCATTGGTGGATGAGTGGTGCTCTCCGGAATGGCTAGCCGAACACAACAACGCCAAGGATAAGCATGCCCAAATGAGAGGTGTGCCACACCATCAAGGGAGCTCCAACATGTTTGAGTTCGGGGATAACTAGGTATGTGGTTTGCTTCATGATTCATGCAATTTCATTCTTCATGCTACATTCAGCCCTTAACTAATATAGGGGTCCTCTCTTTTAGGCGCGAGAAAACAAGAAGGAGGTGCCACCTTTGTTCGACCTCTATGCCATGGCCCATACTGCCTCGTACAAGAAGGCCAAGGCATTCTCTGAGGATGACCTCGATCATCCAGAGAGCTTTGGCAACATCTCTGTCACGCCCAAGATGCGCGCCTATCCTCATTACGACACGAGGGCCTAGCAAGGGATAGATGTGCATCTTGTCGTTAGCAAGAATAGTATCATCACTACATATAATAATGAAAAGATGAGTATACAAGATTGGCTTACACTCGCCACATACTAAATTACAATTCCACACAAGTTCATAACATCAAGTTGAAGACAGGGTCCGACTATGGACGAAATCAAATGATAAAACAGATGCGAAAGATACTATAAAGCTATCCCAAAGATCACGACCATGGTCCTCTACTCATCCGGGTACGTCACATACATCCTGCCTCTTTCCTCTTCATATTCCCACTGGAGCTGGGTAAGATCATCCTGCACGAACTCATCTGAACCTGTACCTGGAGTGTTGTAGTAAACTGTGAGCCACAAGGACTCAGGAATCATGCGCCCGGGTACCGAGACTATTCAAGCTTAAAGGTTGGGATGTGGTAAGTGTTTCGTTTGCAGCAGCACTTAGCATTTACGGTGGCTAACTTACGTAACATGAACATAAATATGAGTGGCCTACGATGAGCGATCGAATCTAGCATGACCTCTATGAGATCCTGAACACTTACTTACGTCAATCATAACCCCACCGTGTTCTCTCTCGGGTCATGTTCACGAGTAGAGATGATCACGGTTACGCACACAGTTGGTGTATTTTAATTAGAGTTTACTTCAAGTTAACTATAACCGGGTGTTAAACAAATATCCAAGTTTCCACATAACCGCGGGCACGACTTTCCGAAAGATTTAACCCTGCAGGGGTGCTCCAACTAATCCATCACAAATTAACCACACTTAGTGGGAATAGCCTCGACCACGGATCTCGTGATCATCATAGGTAATTCCAAAGGAATTCCAACACCTCGAGAAAATCCGAAGAAAATCAAAGTCCACACGCAAGACATTCGATAAAGGTAAAACAAATCCAGCAAGGCCACCCGTCGTGTCGACGAACCCGATAAGAGCCGCATATCTCGTTCTCAGGTCAAGACGGATAAGCTAGTGTACGATGGCCAGATAGAAATCTCCCAAGTTGCCCTGGGTTGGCCCCGCACAGTGCTCTAGTTTGGACCAACACTCATGAGGAGCACTGGCGCGGGGGTTGATTAAATTATCCATGGGGTTGCAAAGCCCTATGCAAGTTTTATTAAGTTATTAGCAAATGTAGTACCAAATTTGGGTCTTGCCAGACAAGTTTCAATCTCAACCGAATAAACAAGGGGGTCCCCATAACAACCCCGAGCATGTTAGGAGCGCAAAATATGGAAAACATAACACCGGTAACAAGGAACTAATGACGGTAGCAGTGGAACAAATCACTTAGCAAAAGGCCAAGCCTTCCACCAAGACCAAGATGTATATGTGCATTAAATTAAATAACAAATAATATTTTGATATCCAAATCCATGTTATCACATGGAACAACCTGTGCCTGCAACTAAGAATGCTATAAGAGGGGCTGAGCAGCGATAACTTGGCCAATCAACGGTTTGCTAGGATGTGGATGCTTAAAGGCTGACATGGCAATTGGAGGCTGATATCAAGTGGTAGGTAGCGCAATTGTAATGATAAGAGCGAGAAACTAGCAAGCAAAAATAGTATCGGGATCCGGGTACGATCATCTTGCCTGTTGGTTCTTCAGCGGAACAACTAGCGGGATCCTCATAGTGGTACTCTCCTGGGTCCTCGTACTCCGTATCAACACTCGCTTCTACCCAATAAAAACAGCAACAATAAACATCCAACCAAGGTGCAATACACAACCAAGATGATGCATGATTCATTTAAGAGAAATTAAACATGGCAATCCAAAACTAGTCATGTTTCATATGCAAACTTTGTTTATTAATGAATCTGGACAGAACATCAAGTTAAGTTATTTAGACTTGCATGAACATGGAAAATATGGATTCATCATGCAAAATCTATAGAAATTCATATAAAGAACGCAAGAAACGGAGTTACGGTTCTCACGATATGCTCACGACAAGGAACGGAGGCAACTACACAAGACCACCAAGCCATTTGCTAATTCTTGGCATTCCAAGGTAGCCACTGGTTAGGCAATGAAAAACCAATAACAATAGACTCAAACATCAATCAATTCCGTGGAGCATAGCTCCCACAAGTTACAAAACAATAAAACTCACAATCTGCCACAAAACAGCAACATAGCAACTTTCACAACCTACAACTTGAGCTATAGAAACCCTACAACCACAAATAAGATATTGACAGAATGCACACAACACACACATCAACTTTTCCAACTACACAATCAGCAAAGGAGGCACACATCAATAAGCATGAAGCAATCAAGTTGACATGATGAAACAGTTTTTCTGGGACTTAGTAAAATTCCAGTTTTCTGGAATCCGAGTTAATAAAGTAGCAAGTTGATAGCATTAGTTAAATATGCTAGAGATCACTTATTGGCATGAAAATTAACAGGATGGTAATAGACAACATCTACTTCAAATAACTAACATTGAGCATGAGCAAATTCATAACATGTTACTAGATGTCAACCACTCTTCATGGCATAAAAATAACAGCAGATTCTCAGACTGTGTTTTTTTAGCATGGTGAAACATAAACATCAAGTAGGCAACTTAGCAGCTTGTTTCCTACATATATGGGTGATTCTCATATTAAACAAAAATACCATGGCATACTAGATATAAAATGCACTCCCTAGTTAGCACATGTTCCAAAGCAAGCATGGATTAAATCATGCAAAAAAGACAAAGTGCCATCTCAGCTAAAATGATAGATTTATGAACTTGCTCAAAAGTGAAATATGAGAGATCCAATGGGTTCATTGGCTCTTTCTACCCCAAAACCATGGGCCACACTCATATGTACAAGTGAAACATCAAGGCACACTCAAATGGCAAAACTACCACCCACTCTTCAAAAGTCAAAACTTACTCTAATAGGAAATGCACATAAATGGACATAAGCATATTGGCAACTTAGCTAAGAATGGAAATGAGCGAACAATTCCTACATAACAATCATATATCATCAAAGGGGTATGTCAAGTGGGAAAACCCACTAGTCCCCCCCCACACACATACACTCTACTCACACACACTACTCATGCACGACATGCTCTATGTATGCCCAAGGCATATGAGCACAAATACTCAAGAACAAACCACCCAAGAAGGGGGTGTTCCCCAAACTCACACACATTTCCATATATGCTTAGAGCATATAGCACATACACACACACACAAGTGCACATGGCACTTCACTCACAAACACAACTCATGTGTGGGTGGTCATCCACACACATATACATACATATATGCTCAATGCATATATGCATATGCATATGGGTATGGCAACACACACACACAAGTGCACATGCATTACACACCTACACTACACATGCACACAAACATCTACTCACACACATATGTGTGTATGCATGGCATACACACACACACACTCAACACAGACCATGCCAATGCACTACCTTGGTGCAAACACCACACACAAACATACGCACACATGCATATGAGCATGCTCACATGCACATACCATCACTAACATACAACACACACTCTCATCATGTGTGTGTATGCCTAAACACACACACACACACTCACATAACATAGGAACAAAAGAAAACAACCCTACACATGCTGGTTATAATCTACAACTACATGTATATGTAAATGGAAGAAAACAAGAAAAAGAAGCAAATGAAAAAACAAAACTAAAAAGGGGGGAGCCACGGGCTCGAACCCAAGACATGTGGGTCATCTCCCCCGAGCCGTACCACTGCACTAAGCGAGCGCTCGTTAACAGAGGAGGGCTCTGCCTATCTTAAGCACATGCGCACACTAGTTACAGACGAAACTGAACCGCACACTCACATAGACAGAGCAACGGCGGCAGCAAACTCCGGCGACGCGAGGCTACCAGGCAACTATGGTGAGGGGAAACGGTGTAGGAGGCCAGCTGCACCTGCGGGGGTTCCATTCCCGCCCCTGGACGGAATCTGCAAGGGGAAGCGGAGGCTAAAGCTCCAAGCTTCCCGGCCATAGCGACGGCGCAAGCAGAGCGACGGGATGGTGGCGACCATGAGGACGATGGCAACTACGTGAGGCAGGGAAGGGAGAGGAGATGCGGATGCTCACAGAGGGGGTGGCAAGGGTACGCTCAGAGCAGGGATGGGACGACGGCGACGCGGCTCGAAGCAGGGGAGGAGACGCCGGCGATGATGCGGCATCGGCATTGCTGGGCTCCCCGGCCCCTTCTAGCACCAGGAAACGGACGCGGGAAGCACCAAGGCACCGCTTGTCATCTCCGATGGCGACGCGCCGGTCACCGGAGGCGACGATGATGAGCCGAAGAACCACCCGACGCGGATACTCTCTCTGAACCTAACTACAGAGGCTTACTTGAGGGGAAAGAACAGAGGAGGAAGAAGAAGAAGGTTGGCAGCAGCGCGGGAGGACGCGCGGAACCCTAGATGGGTAGGCACGGACGCCGAGGGGCTATAAAAGGGAGGACCAAACAGCAAGACAACGGCGACAGCTCAGGGCGACGCGCTCACCTGCCCTGCTCCCACTCTCTGAACCTGACGGAGGGGAACGGGAGCAGGTGGTCGTCCCTCTCTCATGGGCTGGGCCGTGGGAAGGCCCACTCCACTCTCTCTTGCAAAACACTTAAACAGAGCGATTTTTAACTTTTCAAACACAGCCACACAAAATAAAAACCCCAGGAAAGTATAAAGGTTTTTGGTGCAACAAAAAAAATACTTTTGTGAAGGAAATAATATGCACTGTTTAATAAAAATGTTAAGTTGATTTATTGGGCAAGTAATTTAAATACTTTTGGAAATAACAGCCCCTATTTTATTTAAACACCAAATCATACAAACCCCAAACAACAAAAGAACCACACTCTAAATTATTAACATAAATAGGGCTACCACTTGAACATTTTTAAACATTTTAGTTAGCAAGTTAATTCTGCTATTAAAATAACATGGGGAAAAGAGGGGTGTTGGAAGGTTATGTTGCAAAAGAAAAGAGAGGGAATAGGAGAGGTTGCACACATGAACTCCAACCACACTCAAACACCAACACAACACAATACCACACCACAACCAATCACACCATCCAAAGACACATGAAAGCAAGCATGGCAAGATGAATGCTATGATGGATGATATGATGCATGAATGCAAAACAACACATGGGGCAAGGTGTAATTCATATCATAGCTCATGACACAAGGTTCATACAATGGGTTACATGTCATAAAAGGTAGGGACGACACTTGGGCTGTCACAACTCTCCCACACTACAAGAGGATCTTGACCCGAGATCTAGGAACGAAAGAAATCCGGAAATTCGGAACGGAGAAGGTCCTCGCATTCCCAAATAGCTTCTTTGTTGGAATGATGAGACCACTTCACCTTGAGAAACTTGATAGACTTGTTGCGAGTCTTACGCTCAGTTTCTTCAAGAATTGCAACTAGATGCTCACGATAAGAGAGATCTTCTTGGAGATCGATGTCTTGGAGGTCAATGGTCCGCTCAGGAGTCTTGAAGCATTTCTGGAGCTGAGAAACATGGAAGACATTGTGCACGTTCGCGAAATTTGGAGGAAGATCTAGTTGATATGCAAGACCACCTCTCTTGCCAACAACTTTGAAAGGACCAAAAAAACAAGGAGCTAGCTTCCCATTAATTCCAAACCTCTGAGTGCCCTTCATGGGAGAGACTCTGAGATAGACTAGATCATCCACTTGGAAAGAAACATCCCGATGTTTGTTATCGTAATAACTCTTTTGTTGGGACTGAGCTGCTTTGAGGTTCTCACGAATGACATGGCACATTTCTTCCGCTTCAATGATCATGTCATTGCCCAATATCTTATGCTCACCGGTTTCAGACCGGTTAAGCGGGGTATGACACTTTCTGCCGTAGAGAATCTCGAAAGGGGCCTTGCCTGAGCTAGCTTGAAAGCTATTGTTGTATGAGAATTCAGCATATGGAAGGCAGTCTTCCCACTTCATGCCAAATGAA
Organism: Hordeum marinum; assembly: GCA_022496015.1. Lineage (NCBI taxonomy): Eukaryota > Viridiplantae > Streptophyta > Magnoliopsida > Poales > Poaceae > Hordeum > Hordeum marinum. The sequence continues at coordinate 37,532,333 of CM039672.1, read as the reverse complement.
ATCACACAAGCTCTGAGCATATCTTCAAGGATCTAATTGACTCTCTCAACTTGACCACTTGTCTGCGGATGAAACGCAATGCTGAAACGGATCTTGGTACCCATAGCAGTCTGGAAGGACTCCCAAAACTTGGAAGTAAAGAGGCTTGCACGGTCAGAAGAGATGAGCTGAGGAATACCATGCAAAGACACTATCCTTGATGTATACAACTCTGCAAGCTGAGCTGCTGAGATAGATTCTTTGACTGGCAGGAAATGAGCAACTTTTGATAGCTTGTCGATAACCACAAAGATGGCATCGTTGCCTCTCTTGAACTCGGGGAAGCCAGTGACAAAATCCATCTCCACATGATCGAATTTCCACTCTGGGATAGGCAAAGGCTGAAGAAGACCTGCTGGACGTTGATGCTTCGCCTTCACTCTGCGACAAACATCACACTCGTTCACGAACTGAGCAATTTCACGTTTCATGCGAGTCCACCAGAAGGTTTGCTTGAGATCCTGATACATCGTTGAACTGCCTGGATGAATGGATAGAAGAGAATTGTGTGCTTCGTCCATGATAAGCTTTCTGAGATCACCTTTTGGAACCACAAGACGGTCCTCAAAGAACAAGGTATCTTTGTCATCAACTCGAAAGCACTTATACTTCGGAATGCTTTTGGCCACACCTTTCTTCACTTTCTTCACCATAGTTTCAAGAAGCTGCGCTTGGCGAACATGATCTTCCAGAGTCGGAGAGACTTGAAGATTGGCAAGAAATCCTTGTGGAATCATCTGAAGGTTGAGCTTGCCGAAGGATTCACAAAGCTCGGGTTGAAGAGGCTTCAGAATGAGACTATTGCAGTACGCCTTATGGCTGAGCGCGTCTGAAAAGACATTTGCTTTCCCAGGAGTATACTCAATGCTTGGATTGAAGTCCTCAAGCATTTCCACCCAACGAGATTGCCAAAGATTGAGATTGGGTTGAGTGAAAATGTACTTCAAGCTCTTGTGATTGATGTACACCTCAACTAGTCTACCCAACAACAAATGCCTCAAAGTCAATAGAGCATGCACAACTGCCGCCAACTCAAGATCATGAGTGGGGTAGTTCTTCTGAGCAGGCTTCAACTGACGCGAGGTATAAGCAACAATCTTCTTGTCTTGCATGAGAACACCACCAAGACCCTGGAGATAAGCATCACAAAAAACTTGGAAAGGCTTAGACTGCTCAGTATGTACAAGAACTGGAGCTAAAGTCAGTCTCTACTTGAGCGTATTGAACGCTACATCACACTCTGGAGACCAAACATACTTAACACTCTTCTGGAGGAGATTGGACAGAGGCTTAGCAATTTGAGAGAAGTTCTCCATGAATCTTCTACAATAACTAGCAATCCCGAGGAAAATCCGAAGCTGCTTCACATTCTGAGGAGGTTCCCATTTCAATATTGCATCAACTTTCTCAGGGTGCACTTTATTACCCTCGGCAGAGATGACATGCCCGAGGTACACCACTTCATTGAGCCAGAACTCACATGTGGAAAACTTGGCATAGAACCGATGTTCCCTTAACTTGTCAAGCACAAGGCGGAGATGCTCTGCATGCTCTTCTTCTGTCTCCGAGAACACAAGGATATCATCCAGATAGACCAAGACGAACTCATTCTTGAAAGGAGAGAAAATGAAATTCATCATTCTTGAGAATGTTGGAGGAGCATTAGCAAGACCAAACGACATGACGGTGTACTCATACGAGCCAAAACTCGTCCTGAAAGCGGTCTTGGAAATGTCTTCTTTGCGAATGCGAATATGATGATAACCCATGCGAAGATCAAGCTTCGAGAAAACCTTGGCACATTTCAGTTGTTCAAACAACTCATTGATGTTAGGGAGTGGGTATTTGTTTCTGATTGTCTTCTTGTTCAATGGCCGGTAGTCAATAGAAAGACGATCTGTGCCATCTTTCTTCTTGGCAAACAAAACTCCACAACCCCATGGAGAAGAGCTTGGTCTGATCAGACCCAGACGTTCTTGCTCATCTAGCTGCTACTTCAACTCTTTCAGCTCTTCGGGGCCAAGTTTATACGGGCGCTTGCAGACCGGTTCAGTTCCGGGCTCGAGATCAATCACGAACTCGACTGGTCGGTGCGGAGGCATTCCTGGCAATTCTTCTGGAAAGACATCTTCATACTCATTCACCTCCGGAATTTGAGAAATCGCCGAGATTTGACCCTTCTCATTAAGAGCAAAGAGACGGATTGTGTCATCGCGAGCCGTGAATATAATCACATCTTCTGAAGATGGGTCATCTTGACTTCTTTTGCTTGACAATCAATATAAGCCTTATTCATAGCCAAGAAGTCCATGCCTAGAATGAGATCAATATCGCAATTCCCAAGAACATAAGGAGAAGCTAGAAAAGAATAATTGCCCATCTTGGTAGAAACATCCGGAACAATGGAGGTGGTTTTCAAGGCCACACCCGGAGAAATGACACCCAAAGGTCTACTCAACATCTCGGAACAAAAATCATTCTTCATAGCAAAAGGTCTAGACATGAATGAATGCGATGCACCAAAATCAAATAACACTTTTGTAGGAATAGAATTAACTGAGAGATTGCCCATAATCACATCATTGGACTGCTCTGCTTTAGCTGCATTCACCATATTCACTCTTGCGGTCTTGGGATTATCCTTCACCATAGCATTGCCTGGAGGCTTGACAGGAGGGGGAGGCAGAAGACGCCGCTGGATGCACTTGTTTGCATAGTGACCCTTCTGGCCACACTTGTGACAAGTCACCTCAGAAAGCGGACGAACATTGCCTAGAGGAGGGAAAAGAACTTCCTTGGACACCTGGGTTCTCTATTGGAATCCTGGGTTGGGTGGGTGGGAAGAACCACGACCACCAAACTGCTTCTGCTGCTTAGGAGGACGAAACGGAAGAGGATTTGGCGCCCAATACTTCTGCTGCTTGGAAACCATCTGAGAGATGGAAGAACAAGAATATGAATCCCTTGAACGCTTCTTGGAGTTCTCCAACTTGAGTTGAGCTGCTTCAACCTTCAAAGCCATGTTGTAGAACTGATCAAACTCATGAGGTTCTTGAAGAACTAGGCCCAGCAGAAGCTCATCCTTGAGACCACCTTTGAACTGATAGATCATAGCCTTGTCATCTGGCACATCTTGCTTGGCATAACAGGTTAGATCTAGACCTTGACGTTGTACTTATAGACAGACTTGCTTCCCTGCTTCAGGTGCCTGAACTAATCACGCATCTCCTCGACAAAGCTCTTCGGGATGTAATGAGCCCTGAAGTCACAACGGAAATCATCCCAAGTAACAACACGATCGCCCCTGGAATCCTTGTACTGCTGCCACCAATCAGCTGCTTGACCCTTGAGCTGGAACGATGCAAATCTGGCAAAGTCCTCTTGCCTGACATTGCTGCACTCGAAATGGTTACTCATATCACGAAGCCAATCATCAACATCAAAAGGCTGCTCACAACAGGTGAAAGACTTGGGCTGGTTGGCAAGGAACTGATTGAGTGTGGCAAACTGAGGCTGATTCTGAAAATTCCCTCGAAAACCTTGCTGACCCTCCTCCCTTTCTTGCAACAGCCTGAGCAACATCTGAGTGTTCACATTGGTTGCGGCCATCACAGCTTGCCAAGCTTCTGGAGGATGAGGCGGAGGCAGGGGTGGCGGGGGTGGTGGTGGAACATCAGTCTGCTCCTCATCACAACCCGGATTGTTGCGAGTTGATGGAGCCATCCTAAATATGGACAAAATGCATCAGCACCTCATTGATAAGATGAATTCGAAAGCTGAATCAAATGCTTAAAATAAATTGAACAAATAACAAAATAGACTTCCTACTGAATTTTTTTAGTAAGAATGCTTCTTTAGTTCATGATAACATCACTAGATATAAGAAGCCACTTGCAAAAACACAGAAGTATTGAGCTAAGCGCTCGGAACAAATGTACATGCCCACATACATCTGAAGAAGATGATCCTAGATAACTACAAGATTTTCCACCTATGAACTTCCAAAAACTTTATGGTTATGCAATCCGGTGTGGGGGATACAAGGAGGAAATATCTCACACAACTAGCAATCCTACACCCCAACTGTATCCATCCTTCAACACATAACTAGAGGCTCTCGCAAATTCATCTAATCTCGAATCCTCGAACTCACAACGAAACTAAACCATGGTGTTACCCCGGACGCCTCCCCAGTACTGGGTGACTCCGATCTTATCTCAAGTATTGAAGTAATTTTGAACACCCTCCATCCTGACATATCAAGGAAGCTAAATGATAACGATGTGCCAACATTCCCTAGAGCTCGACTCCCCAGAAGAAATCAAGTCAGACAGGAGGCACCAAGACAGAAACCTATCACATCGGTATCATATAGACTCCAATATACCCGCATGATCCTAAAAAAATTTGAGCGAGAAGAGGAGTAGAATCAAAATTCCTAAGTCGGATACCTCACCAAAGCATAGAAGAGGAGTAAACAGAATCCTACTCTCTGATATAACTAGACTCAAAATAGTTTTTGCTAGACACGACTCGGCCATGTTCGATCAAGCAAAGGCTCATATGGTCGTATGGCTCGGATACCAACTTGTCACGCCCAAGATGCGCGCATATCCTTATTACGGCACGAGGGCCTCGCAAGGGATAGATGCGCATCTTGCCGTTAGCAAGAATAGTATCATCGCAACATACAATACTGAAAAGATGAGTATACAAGATTGGCTTACACTTGCCACATACTAAATTACAATTCCACACAAGTTCATAACATCAAGTTGAAGACAGGGTCCGACTACGGACAAAATCAAACGATAAAACAGATGCGAAAGATACTATCAAGCTATCCCAAAGATCATGACCATGGTCCTCTACTCATCCGGGTACGTCACGTACATCCTGCCTCTTTCCTCGTCATATTCCCACTAGAGCTGGGTAAGATCATCCTGCACGAACTCATCTGAACCTGTACCTGGAGTATTGTAGTAAACTATGAGCCACAAGGACTCAGCAATCATGCTCCCGGGTACTGAGACTATTCAAGCTTAAAGATTGGGATGTGGTAAGTGTTTAGTTTGCAGCAGCACTAAGCATTTATGGTGGCTAACTTACGTAACATGAACGTAAATATGAGTGGCCTACGATGAGTGATCGAATCTAGTATGACCTCTATGAGATCCTGACCACTTACTTATGTCAATCATAACCCCACCGTGTTCTCCCTCAGATCATGTTCACGACCAGAGATGATCACGGTTACGCACACAGTTGGTGTATTTTAATTAGAGTTTACTTCAAGTTAACTATAACCGGGTGTTAAACAAATATCCAAGTTGCCACGTAACCGCGCGCACGGCTTTCCGAAAGATTTAACCCTGTAGGGGTGCTCCAACTAATCTATCACAAATTAACCACACTCCGCGGGAATAGCCTCTACCACGAATCTCATGATCATCATAGGTAATTCCAAAGGAATTCCAACACCTCGAGAAAACCTGAAGAAAATCGGAGTCCACACGCAAGACATTCGATAAAGGTAAAACAAATCCAGCAAGGCCACCCGTCGTGTCGACGAACCTGATAAGAGCCGTGTATCTCATTCTCAGGATACGACGGATAAGCTAGTGTACGGTGGCCTGATAGAAATCTCCCAAGTTGCCCTGGGTTGGCCAAGCATAGTGCTCTAGTTTGGACCAACACTCATGAGGAGCACTGGCTCGGGGGTTGATTAAATTATCCACGGGGTTGCCAAGCCCAATGCAAGTTTTATTAAGTTATTAGCAAATGTAGTACCAAAGTTGGATCTTGCCAGACAAGTTTTAATCTCAACCGAATAAACAAGGGGGTCCCCATAACAACCCTGAGCATGTTAGGAGAGCAAAATATGGAAAACATAACACCGGTAACAAGGAATTAATGATGGTAGCAGCGACACAAATCACTTAGCAAAAGGCCAAGACTTCCACCAAGACCAAGATATATATGTGCATTAAATTAAATAACATATAATATTGTGATATCCAAATCCATGTTATCACATGGAACAACTTGCGCCTACAACTAAGAATGCTATAAGAGGGGATGAGCAGCGGTAACTTAGCCAATCAACGGTTTGCTAGGATGTGGATGGTTAAAGGCTGACATGGAAATTGAAGGCTGATATCAAGTGGTATGTAGCACAATTTTGACGATAAGAGCAAGAAACTACCAAGCAAAAATAGTATCGGGATCCGGGTACGATCATCTTGCCTGTTGGTTCTTCAGCGGAACAAGTAGCGGGATCCTCGTAGTGGTACTCTCCTGGGTCCTCGTACTCGGTATCAACACTCGCTTCTACCCAAGAAAAATAGAAACAATAAACATCCAACAAAGGTGCAATGCACAACCAAGATGATGCATGATTCATTTAAGAGGAATTAAACATGGCAATCCAAAACTAGTCTTGTTTCACATGCAAAGTTTGTTTATTAATGAATCTGTACAGAACCTCAAGTTAAATTATTTAGACATGAATGAACATGGAAAATATGGATGCATCATGAAAAACTGATAGAAATGCATATAAAGAACGCAAGAAACGGAGTTACGGTTCTCACGATATGCTCACGACAAGGAACGGAGGCAACTACACAAGACCACCAAGCCATGGGCTAATTCTTGGCTTCCAAGGTAGCCACTGTTTAGGAAATGAAAAACCAATCACAATAGACTCAAATATCAATCAATTCCATGGAGCATAGCTCCCACAAGTTACAAAACAATAAAACCCACAATCTGCCACAAAACAGCAACATAGCAACTTCCACAACCTACAACTTGAGCTACAGGAACCCTACATCCACAAACACGATATTGACAGAATCTACACAACACACACAGCAACTTGTCCAACTAGACAATCAGCAAAGGAGGCACACATCAAAAAGCATGAAGCAATCAAGTTGACATGATGAAATAGTTTTTCCGGGACTTAGTGAAAATTCCAGTTTTCTGGAATCTGAGTTAATAAAGTAGAAAGTTGACAGCAGTAGTTAAATATGCTAGAGACCACTTGTTGGCATGAAAATTAACAGGATGGTAGTATACAACATCTACTTCAAATAACTAACAGTGAGCATGAGCAAATTCACAACATGTTACTAGATGTCAACCACTCTTCATGGCCTAAAAATAACAGCAGATTCTCAGACTGTCGTTTTTAGCATGCTGAAACAGAAACATGAAATAGGCAACTTAGCATCTTGTTTCCCACTTATATGGGTGACTTTCATATTAAACAAAAATACCATGGCATACAAGATACAAAATACTAGCACTCCCTAGTTAGCACATGTTCCAAAGCAAGCATGGATTAAATCATGCAAAAATGAAAAGTGTCATCTCAGCTAAAATGACAGATTTATGAACTTGCTCAAAAGTGAAATCTGAGAGATCCAATGGATTCATTGGCTCTTTCTACCCCAAAACCATGGGTCACACTCATATGTACATGTGAACCATCAAGGCACACTCAAATGGCAAAACTACCACCTACTCTTCAAAAGTCAAAACTTACTCTAATAGGAAATGCACATAAATGGACATAAGCATATTGGCAACTTATCTAATAATGGAAAGGAGCTAACAATTCCTACATAACAAGCATATATCATCAAAGGGGTATGTCAAGTGGGAAAACCCACTAGTCCCCCCACACACACATACACTCTACTCACACACACTACTCATGCACCACATGCTCTATGTATGCCCAAGGCATATGAGCACAAATACTCAAGAACAAACCACCCAAGAAGGCGGTGTTCCCCACACTCACACACATGTCCATATATGCTTAGAGCATATAACACGTACACACACACACACACAAGTGCACATGGCACTTCACTCACAAACACAACCCATGTGTGTGGGTGGTCATCCACACACATATACATACATATATGCTCAATGCATATATGCATATGCATGTGGGTATGGCAACACACACACACAAGTGCACATGCATTACACACCTACACTACACATGCACACAAATATCTACTCACACACATATGTGTGTATGCATGGCATACACACACACACTCAACACACACACACTCAACACACACCATGCCAATGCACTACCTTAGTGCAAACCACACACACAAACATACACACACATGCATATGAGCATGTTCACTGCACATACCACCACTAACATACAACACACACTATCATCATGTGTGTGTGTATGCCTAAGCACACACACACACTCACATAAAACAGGAACAAAAGAAAAAACCCTACACATGCTGGTTATAATCAACAACTACATGTATATATAAATGGAAGAAAACAAAAAAAGAAGCAAATGAAAAAAATTAAAAAGGGTGGAGCCACAGGCTCGAACCCAAGACCTGTGGGTCATCTCCTCCGAGCCATACCACTGCACTACGCGAGCGCTCGTTAACAGAGGAGGGCTCTGCCTATCTTAAGCACACACGCACACTAGTTACTAATGAAACTAAACCTGCGGAGGTTCCATTCCCGCCCCTGGACGGAATCTGTGAGGGGAACTGGAGGCTCAAGCTCCAAGCTTCCCGTCCATGGCGACGGTGCGAGCAGAGCGACGGGATGTCGGCGACCATGAGCACGACGACAACTACGCGAGGAAGGGAAGGGAGAGGAGACGCGGATGCTCCCAGAGGGGGCAGCAAGGCTGCGCCCGAAGCAGGGATGGGACGACGGCGATGCAACTCAAAGCAAGGGAGGAGATAACAACGATGATACGGTGTCGGCATTACTGGGCTCCCCGGCCCCTTCTAGCACCGGGAAACGGTCGTGGGAAGCACCAAGGCGCCGCTTGCCATCTCCGATGGCGACGCGCCGGTCACCGGAGGCGACGATGACGAGCCGAAGAACCACCCGACACGGATACTCTCTCTGAACCTAACTAAGAGGATTGCCTACGGGGAAAGAAGAGAGGAGGAAGAAGAAGAAGGCTGGCGGCGGCGTGGGAGGACGCGCGGAATCCTAGATGGGTAGGCACGGACGCCGAGGGGCTATAAAAGAGAGGACCAAACAGCAAGACGACAGCGACATCTCACGGCGACGTGCTCACCTACCCTGCTCCCTCTCTCTGAACCTGACGGAGGGGAACGGGAGCAGGTGGTCGTCCCTCTCTCGTGGGCTGGGCCGTGGGAGGGCCCACTCCACTCTCTCTTGCAGAACACTTAAACAGAGCGATTTTTAACTTTTAAAACACAGCCACACAAAATAAAACCCCCAGGAAAGTATAAAGGATTTTTGGTGCAACAAAAAATATGCTTTTGTGAAGGAAATAATATGCACTGTTTAATAAAAATGTTAAGTTGATTTATTGGGCAAGTAATTTAAATGCTTTTGGAAATAACAGCCCCTGTTTTATTTAAACACGAAATCATACAAACCCCAAACACGAAAAGAACCGCACTCTAAATTATTAACATAAATAGGGCTACCTCTTGAACATTTTTAAACATTTTAGTTAGCAAGTTAATTCTGCTATGAAAATAACATGAGGAAAAGAGGGGTGTTGGAAGCTTATGTTGCGAAAGAAAAAACAGGGAAGAGGAGAGGTTGCACACATGAACTCCAACCACACTCAAACACCAACACAACACAATACCACACCACAACCAATCACACCATCCAAAGACACATGAAAGCAAGCATGGCAAGATGAATGCTATGATGGATGATATGATGCATGAATGCAAAACAACACATGGGGCAAGGTGCAATTCATATCATAGCTCATGACACAACGTTCATACAATGGGTTACATGCCATAAAAGGTAGGGACAACACTTGGGCTGTCACAATCTCCTCCCACAACAAGATTGTGAGGTACAGAGATGAGGGGAAGGCGAGGAAAGGGGATGACTTCAACCCCAGCCAGAGTCCTTTTGATCCAGAGCTCGTGATGATATCTGGTGGCAGGAGGCCCCATGGCTCGATAGCCATTGGGGATGGACTGATACGTTGTCCTAGAACTCTCTCGGAGGTCAAGAAGCACCAGACGAGCTTTGATCGTGAGATAAGGCCTCGTCCACGGCCAATGGAGCTCGCCATTGAGGCTAGGGCCCAGAAGCTTCTGGCGGACGCAAATAGGCAGGCGGCATAGAGGGAGAGGGACATAGAGGAGAGGACGACTAGGCTGTTGGAGGAGGAGAGGAACCGGCACGACGTGTCTCATTGGGCCCTATACGAGCTCCTCGTGGTAAGTTTCTCTTGCATATTAGCCAAATCATGCACGTAATGTTCGTTTCATCACTAACTAATATGAATGACTCATGAAAACAAAATGTGCAGACCGTGTGCCAGAGCAATGGTCAGACCCCTCCGTCGATGCCCCATATTGCTATAGCATCCACGACGAGTTTCATTTGAATGGTCCTTAATTACTAGTATTCACATTTGAGTTGCATCATGCTAAGGAGACATTGCAAATGATCTTTGGTGCAGTGTGCCTCCCGACAAGCATCGACCGATCCTTCTGCGTCTGCCGCAACCCCGACCAGTCCTTCGATGTCTCACCTTGGCGCAAACCCGACCGGTCCTTCACCTCTGTGATGATGGTAAGTTTTCCCAAGTGTTTTCATTAACAAATGCATACTTAGCTTAAGAAATGACCTACTTAGCTCCAAAATGACCCATACTTAGATTACTTCCCTCAAAAATAACATAATAACCTTACTTACCTCCAAAATGATATATTCTACCTAGGATAGCTATAAAATGACCTATACTTAGCATTTTTCCTCCAAAATGACTTGATATGCTTAGTTGGCTAGAAAAAGGCATTAATACCTAGTATAGCTCAATAACGATCTATAGGTAGCTTAGCTAGTTCATTTATGACATAATTAGATCACTTAGATACAAAATGGCATAACTACCTAGGATAGCTTAATAATGATCTATAATTAGCTTAGCTAGTTCATTTATGACATAATTAGCTCACTTAGGTACAAAATGGCATGATAACCTTGGTTTAGCTCCAAAATGACCTATACCTAGCTTATTTTCCTCAAAAATGACATATTAACCTTACTTACCTCCAAAATGATATATTATACCTAGGATAGCTATAAAATGACTTATACTTAGCATTTTTTACTCCAGAATGACTTGATATGCTTAGTTAGCTAGAAAATGGCATTACTACCTTGGAGAAGAGGAGAGGAGAGGAGAAAAAGAAAGATAAGATAAATTCTTCTTCTTCTTCTTTTTCTTCTTCTTTTTCTTCTTTTTCTTCTAGCTAGTCTTCTTCTTCTTCCAACTTTCATCTTTCCTAATTTGTAGATTTGCTATAGATGAGGAAGCTTTCATTGATGGAGTGTACTCTTCTACTTGTGCTTCCTTTATGTTTATGGAAACTTGTTGGAAACTTGTTTTGGATATGTATGTATGGATATGTTGTTGGAAACCATTGTATGTTGGATATGTTGTTGGAAACTTGTATGTTGGATATGTTGTTGGAAATTATTGTTGGTATGCTTGTTGAAACTTATTGTTGGTATGCTTGTTGGAAACTTGTATTGTTGATATGTTGGATATATATGTGATATTCTGTCAAGTTGAATGATTTTAAGAAAAAAAAGAAAAAACAGGGGCTATATAGCCACTTTGCCGTCTGCTGGCCAACGGCAAAGGTCTTTGCCATCAGCTAGCGGACAGCAAAGCTGCCATGTGGCAGCTACCTGTGCAACCTGGGGTAGCAGTAGGCTGGCCTAGGTAGGTTCTTTGCCGTCAGCTGGCAGACGGCAAAGACCATAGTTCTTTTCCATATGCCAGCGGATGGCAAAGAACCCACCTAGGCCGGCAAAGAAACAGGTGCTTCGCCGTCCGTTGGCAGACGACAAAGAACTAAGGTCTTTGCCGTCTACCATCTATCGGCAAAGCACGCCATTAAGCCCTTAACCGAGCTAAGTTGACACGTGTGCCGTCCAGGCCCTTTGCCGTCCGCTAGCGGACAACAAAGATTCAAAGGTCTTTGTCGTCTGCCAGCGGACGGCAAAGCGCCCTTTACCGTGGCTTATTCAACCAGACGGTTGGCCTTTTGCTGGCGGACGACAAAGCCTTTGCCATTCGGGATGCATGCCTTTGCCGTTCGGGATGGCTGACGGCAAAGTGCCTGATTCCTGTAGTGCTCCTACTCCTCCTCCTCCTCTCTTCTTCTTCTTCTTCTTCTTCTTCTTCTTCCTTTTTCCTTTTTTTCCTTTTTCTTCTTCTAACGTAACTAACGAACCTAAAGTATCCTAACTAACTGACCTAACTAACTGACTTAACTAAACCAATTAACTAACTAACTAATTAACATAAATAAAAACAGGAAAAAGCAAAAAATCACTTGGGGCGACGGGAAGGGGGCGGCGAGGTGGCAGCGCCGCTTAGAGGGGCGGTTGGGAGGGGGTGGCGGGGAGGGGGCGGCGGCCGTAGGGGAGAGGATGACTCCGGCAGCGGGGCTGGCTCCGGTAGCGGGGCCGTAGGGAGGGAGGAGGTGTGTGAGGGTAGAGAGAGATGTGGGGAGAGGGTGGAGTGAAAGGGGCCATGGGAAGGGGGCTCGTCGCGGGGCGGCGGGACGGCATGGCGGCCGGTGGGTGGGGGCGGCAGCCGGTGGGCGTCGGGGAGTGGCGGGAGGGAGGGAGAGGGAGGGAGAGATTGAGGGCGCCGCGGGGAGGGGGCTCTCCGCGGAGTGGCGGGTTGTCCGATGGGTGGGGGCGGCTGCCGGTGGGCGTCTAGTCGGGATGGGAGTGGCGGGAGGGAGAGAGAGGGTGGCGGCGTGGTGGTGGGGGTGGGATCGAGATTGATGCGGGAGAGTGAAGGGGGTGGAGGTGGATTTGGACGTTATGAGGGGCGTCCAAGAGGGGGGACAGGGGGTGGGGCCTGGCCGTCACTATTACTGTAGACATCCTCTTTTCCCTCTGCTAGCGGATGGAAAAGAGAGCGGAGGCAGACGGCAAAGATGGACCCGACGGCAACGATATGCCCAGGGTGTGGTGTGGCCTGCCGTGACCTTTGTCGTCAGCCTGCCAAATCTTTGTCGTCCGCAACCAACAGCAAAGGGTAGGTTGATGGCAAAGGCTATCTTTGTCGTCTACCTTGCCTTTGTCGTCTGTTTTCGACAAGCTAATGGCAAAGGCCTTCTTTGCCGTCTACCAGCAGATGGCAATGACCTTGCAGACGGCAAATGTTCTGATTCCAGTAGTGTAATGCCCTTAAGATCATCAAGAGTATTTCCAATAGAAACCCGGTGCTTCCTCCGAATTTTTAATAATATTTCTTCTTCATGTTATGAAAGGTTAGCACTAATAATAACAGGATATATCTTTTTCTCATCAAGATAAGTGTAAGTGCACATTTCTCCATGTGTGGTTTTGGTAATTGATGACACCCCTATGGACTAATGGTTGGCTTGATTTATATTTGAAGGATTTGTCCATAGGCACTTCTTGAAGTCCATTTGTTGGGTTCCAAGGAGTTTATATGATGACCAAGGTGGTATTCAAGGTTTATCCAAAGATTGGTCATAGAGAAGATAAGATACAAGATTGATCAAGACTAAGTCAAAGAGTTAATCAAGTGATCAACTCATAAAGCGTACAAGATGTACCGAGAGGGATCAAGTGATCCCATGGTATGGTAAGCATTGTCCATTACGCATACTAACCCATGTTCCTTGTGAGATTTCTTTGTGGGGTTAGGCATATTTCCATGGGATTGCATCAAGAGGAAGATCCCATAAAACCCATAGAAGATGACATCAAGTGGTGATCGTCATCCAGGTTGCGGTGTGCATGGTCAAGTGAAGTATCACGGAGAGATCATGCTTGAACCTTGCCATCCATTCTGGTGTCAATGGACTTGTGAAGATATGCCGAAGAGTGTTTCACCCATAGTGGAGTATGGGGGAGCAATCATCTAGTCTTCATCAAGCCAACGCAATCAAGAAAGGTGGTCCATCTTGAGGAAGTCAAGATCGTCATCATCTAGATCAAGTGGACTACGCGCAAGGCTAAAGTTTGACCTTGATAGGGTTTTCTATTTTACCGGTCTCATAGTGGTAGTTGGGAGACTGGGTTATAGGATAGGTAGTCATGCTATCAATGGGGCTCTCAAGTGAGTAGCTTGATCGTATCGTTCATTGAGAGCTCAAACCATTGCATTCTTGGCATCATCATATTTCTTGGTTCTTGGTTTGTTTTTCTCTTTGAGGTTCCTTGAGTGTCGTCGTTTTCTCACAACAGATGCCATGGGTTGGCTTATCAAAGGTGGTTGGGGCCGGAGGATGCCGATGGGCTCCGGGTGCGAGATTAGGCACGAGCGGTGGTGACACGCGATGTACCCAGGTTCAGGGACCTCCGTGGGAGGTAACACCCCTAGTCCTGCTTGGTCTAGTTGATGGATGGGTATGTTTACAGGGTTGCTCCTTGAGTTGTTGCCTAGAGGAGGGAGAGGGAGCAGCCGGCTCACCTTCCTCCGCTACGAAGGTGGATATATTGGAATTGTCCCGTGGGAGTGTGTGTGCATGATTCCTCGTCCCCGTTACATGGGGGGCTCGGGGGTTTTCATAGGCCAACCCCACGGCTTACAATATTCTTGGGGTACAGAATGGGGGACCTGGCTGGCAGCCTCTCCGGTTGGCCACAGGAGCCCACCCCGTGAGCCGTCTCGTCGCCCGTAGGGTCCACTGGCTACGTGGACCCATCGCCCGTTGGGGCCCGCCAGCCGGCTCTGTGATTGGCCCCCGCCCACCTCCTACGGCATAGGTCACCCCGAGCGGCGTCATCTTGTGTCAGCTTGTTGAAGTCTCCGGTATGGCCGGCTGCATTGTAGCCACGCCAGAGCAGGTAATCGAGTGGGCGGGGGCGTGCCGACACTGTTGCCCCGCCAGGTCGCGGTCGGCCAAGGTCAGCGGTACGACCGGCCGAACTCAGCGATCACTGTGGCTACATTGGCGCTCGTCGTGGGGGTCCCGTCGTGTCGCCATACCCGCATGTAGAGGGATGGGACGGGATCTTGTCCGTCCAGGGGTCAACGAAGGAGCCGGCCCGAAGGCATCCGGCCGTGCTCTACCGGCCGGGGGCCGAGCCGGCTCCTTAACCAGCCGTCCTCGATCCAGTCGACAACGCACCTGTCGGCTGCGCGCCAGCCGGTTGTACGCAGCCGGCCACATACTTTTTCTTGAAGCGGGGGAGAGAACCCTGTTGCTTTGGCCTACCCAAGGGTAATAACCCCGTTAGTAGTCCCCGAAGCCGGCGGGGGGGCGGGTCTGCTAGACGGTGGGGAGCCGGCGGCTTCCACCCAGAGGTACCCGCCTCCGGCACGTAGCCGAATGGACCGCCGGGTCGGCGGCCGCCCCCGACGCCTCGGGTCCTGACACGCCTCCCCGGGACCCGGGCCGGCCCGCAGCGCGCCATGCGGTGAGTAAAGATGTCGTGGGTCCCGCACACGCGGGCAGACGGGATGTCGCCCTGGGCCTAGCCTGCTAGGCCTCGGGCGTAGCCCAGTACGCCTCGGGACGCACGCAAAGATCTTCTGCGCCCCGATGCAGCGGTTGTGGCCCAGGATGCCCACGCGCGCGCAGAGATTCTGGGGATGTGGGCGTAGTTAATCCCGACGTCCCCGGTCGTGGCCTCTCCATTTAAAAGGGGAGGGTGGGCAAAGGGCGGAAGCACCCGTGCCACTGCTCTTTGTACTCGCGACCCTGCTCGCACGCCCTCCCATGCAGCCCTGCCGTCGCGATGGCCGAAGGACGCTCGGGGAGCTAGGCCGGTTCCATGGTCATGGAGGCCACTATCGCGGAGCTCCGCCATGCGCGCATGCTCCCACCGATGGAGCGCATGACCGCTCGCGCACCAGGCGACGAGTTGTTGCCCGAGCCGCAGGAGGGGGAGTTCGTCGTATTCTCCTGCCACTTTTCCCGTGGCTTCGGGATTCCGGTGAGCCACTTCTTCCGTCTCATGATGGATACCTTTGACCTCCAACCGCATCACCTCGGCCCCAATGCCATTCTCTACATTGCGGGCTTCGTGACGCTGTGCGAGGGTGACTTGTAGATGCTCCCCTTCGTGGACTTCTTCAAGGTCTTATTCTACCTCAAGGCGCTGAAAAGCGCCGAGGAGCCATTCACCTATGGGGGCACGGTGGTGTGCTGCTGTGGCTCGCGCTTCCCGCACTTCAGCCTCATCGACTCCGTCAAGGGCTGGCATCGGACATTCTTCTATGTGAAGAACACCGACCCGCGGCGGGATTACATCGGGCTGTCGGAGTATGTCAACGCCCCGTCTTTTGGGGTGAATTGGTCGGGGACCGCCCCTGTGCGGAACCACTCTCGCAGCGCTTGGCCGGCTCATGCAGCTGAGGAGCAAGGAGGGTCTGATCGCCTCCGACCTTGTGGCGGCCTTCATCGCACACCGGGTGCTACCTCTCCAGATGAGGCCGCACCGGATCTGCAACATGTTCGGCCGCCGGGACCCCTGCCGGCTGTCGACCGTTGACCTGACGCTGGCTCAGGTGGCGAACCAGGTGAATGCCATCACGACCTTGAAGCTGGCGTCGGCGTCATGGACCTTCGGCAAGGAGCCATATGACCGACACTACCGAGCGCCCCTGGTACGTTTTGTCGAGACGGCCCTTCTTGTTCGAACCCCTCCAGCCAGCATCTGTTCTTAGTTTTTTGTGTTGACCGCAGTTGTTCGTGCGACAGAACACGCCAGATGGCCCGCACCCCCAGATCTTCGAGGCGGAGCGCGACCATTCTGACTCTGAGGACTACGATCACGGAGGCCTGCCCGAAGAGGGGGTCGATTCCTCGGGGGAGGCCGAGGAGGCGGCCAACCCGGGAGTCGGTGGGTCCAGTACAGCCGGAGGGTCTGGCACAGCCGGTGAGTATCCTTCTGGCCCCACGATCAGGGATTGGACCGATGATGATGGTGACGATGATGATGATGACGTTCGGATCTTGAACACGCCTCCCCCTCAGTTTAGTAGGGCCGGCGCAGGCGGAGCGAGGTGTGGATGGCTCATGCCCCGATGCTCGGGGCCACCAGCCGGGGGAAGAGGCCGGCTCAGGAGGAGTCGGTGGTCCCGCTGCCTGCCCACAAGCGGGCGAAGGCGGCCGTGCCGAAGCCACCAGCGCCCACCAGGCGGTCCCTGCCCGTCGTCACCGGGTAAGTGACCTTCTTCTTGCGTGGGTTCCTTTCCGAGTTGTGGGTTGGCGGGTGTTTGACACTTATGCGCCTCAGGGACCCGATCGAACTCCACGACATGGAGTCGACGGTCGACCCAACGGAAGCCGCCAGCCAGCTGGCCCGCGAGCACGCGGCCACACAGCGCGAGGAGAAGAGGAGGCTCGCGGAGCTGCGGTCCTTGAAGTCTGGAGCCCAAGGCGGGGCCTCGCGCTCCGGGACCTCGAGCGGCGGGCGGTGGAGGAGGTTCGCGGACCCCGCGCGAGTGTCCAACTCGGCGGTGGAGTCGACTCGCATGTCGAGGCCCCCGTCGAGCGAGCCAAGAAGGGCGGCTACGGAGCCGGCCGCGCCCCCGTCTGCGGAGGAGGTGGCCCGACCGGGGGCGGCGGCTATAGAGTCGGCCCTCGAGGAGACCTGAACGATGGTGCCGAACGTGACGCCGCCCGCGGCCGAGCCAGCCCTGGTTGATGTGCCGGAGCCTCCGATGGCCCTGGAGGCGATGCCGGAGGCGCTAGCCATGGAGATGGAGGCACCGTCCATCGCGGTCATCACGCCGAGCCGGCAGGAGGAGGAGGGGGCACCAACGCCGAGTGAGGGGCAACTGGGGACCGATTCTCGCGCCCTCACCGTTATTAATCCTCCCCCGATAGCTGGCACCTTGGCAAATGATAAGACGGGTGGTGAGGCTAGCCAGACCCGGAGGTCCATGTTGGATGTGATCCGGAACTGGGAGGCACTGGCGCGTGTCCCTACCCTTCCGGCTCCACCGGCAGGCGGCCCGGTCCCCGCGTTTGGGGAGCTGGGGAGTGTCCTGGAGCGGTGCCGCCAGGAGCTGGCCCGGTTCGCGGAGGTGGCCGACAGCACCTTGCGGCGTGTGTACGTAAGCATCGCTAGTCCTTGTTGAAATTTTCAGTGGGGGCACGCAAGCGCACCCACTAGGTATAGCCCCCGAGATGCGGGTCGGCTGACCGGCTATGGGGCAGCCTGGCCGGATTTCATTGTGCGCCTTCTGACTGTGGCTTCTTGTGGCAGGCGGGGAACGCCCAGCGGCAGGGGTTGTTTGACGAGGCGGTCGCCATCCACAACCGTGGCAAACACGGCTTCTACCGGTTGGAGGAGGAGCTGGCGAGGGTGCGAGGTATGTTTGATCTTGTGGAGGCATGTAGGCCTCGGGAGCCAGGCCGGCTCCTCGGCAGCCGGGGCAGACCTGGAAGGTCTGGCTAACGTCGGTTTTGCTTCACAGGGAAGCTGACCACCCTCCAGGAGGAGAAAACCGGGGCGGTCTCCGAGTATGAACGACTGGCGCAGAGCGTCCAAGCGGTCACCCAGGAGAGGGACCGGCTAGGCGCCCTGCTGGTGGACGGGCAGGCGGCCCAAGACCGCCTGAGAGCTGGCGTGGCATGGGAGGTGATGTCAAAGGAGAAGGACGTCAAGGAAGCGGCTGACGCCGCCCAATGGACCGCCGCCCTCCAAAACGAGGTGACCCGCCTTGAGAGGACGCTCGAGGAGCGTAGGGTTTTCCTCGCCAAGGCAGAGGCGGCGCTGATGTCGGAGTGGGACTCATCGCTCCACATCACCATTGAGCTGGACGACTGCGTTGAGCGTAAGTACCAATTTTTCTTTTTCAGTCGGTTGCTTTCTTCTTGTCTTTGAGTTGCCATATTCTCATTCTTCCCTTTCTTCTTTAGGGCGCTTCCCGGAAACCTAGCGTCATGCCGAGCATGCCGTTGAGGAGCACCGAGAATATCTCCGGGCACGTGGGTGCACCATCGAGGGGGATCCCTCTTCGGATATGGCGGAGCTTGGACTGGCCATAGAGAACCGGCTGATCCACCTCAAGCGGAGCGTGGAGCAGCTGAAGACGGCTGGCAAGGAGGTCATTGCCGCCTTGTGGCCGGGCCGTGGGGCTCCGAAGAGCCGCGTGGCTTTGTGGCTAGAGAACACCGTGGCCCAACTCGAGGTCTGGAAGGCATTGGCGGCTCGAGGCGGCGTGCAAATGGCGCTCCGGTTCGTCACGTCGTGGTACCGCGGCGTTGACTTGGACCGGCTGGCCACCATGCGGGCCACCATGCGCAGCACACGAGCCTGTCCTCGTCCGCCGGGCCAACGAGCTCACCAAGTACGTCGACCCGGACGAGCTCCTGCCAGCCCTTGGCGAGGATGGCGAGCCGGTAGCCGAGGACTCCTTCAGCAACCCCCAAGGTCTGGAGGACGAGGAGGTCGCCGATGAGAGCACCGACTCCAGCACTGAGATGGCTGGGACCACGTAGGCTGCCCTGAATGCCATGGAAGCCGACCCAAAGGCCGCGACCACCTCCGGGCCGAGCGTCGAGCCAACTGGTGGCACGCCGGCTCGTGACGCGCCAGTGGCCTGAGCCCCCGGACGTCTTCACTTTTATTTTATTTTTTCTGCATGTTAGACTCAAGTCCACCCACTGGGGGTGTATTGTAATGAACCGTGATGGCCGTGGGCCTTCTTTTAAATTATGAAGTTTCTGGTTGTTGCAAAGTCAGATTTTTATGCGTGCTCGCTTGCCCTTCCCTTTGTTTGCCCCTTAGGTTCTGTTAGCTCAAGTCCTTTTCCCCCTTGGTTTTGACCCCGCCAGCCCGACAGCCGGGAGCCGGTCTGTAGCTGGGACGGGGCGTCTACGTGAGGGATCCGGCTCTGAGTTTAGGAACCGCAAGGACTTTTTCGGTAAGGCAAGTGACAGAGGCAGGAACATGAACCGGTTAGACTTAGCCGGCGACCCCCAAGTGATTGGTTTTTCGTGTGAACCAAGCTTTGCCCCCGAACCCTGCGAGCCGGACAACTGGTTGCTGGTGTCTAGCTGGGAGGGGTGGGTGGACTTACTTAGCTCACATTACTTGATCTACCTCGATGGAGGATGTTAAGACTAGCCGGCGAGACCTCAAGGCTAGGGGCCAGATCTGGGGGCCGACAGGTTGAATTGACAAGCTTTGAAGTGGAAAGGGGCATGTCCCAAGAGCCGGCTTGGGGCATCCATTGCATTCATAGGCCCAAAAGGGGAAGGATACATACATACAATGGTTTTCTCAGCAGTAAAATGGACGGGGGATCGTCGCATTCCACGGGCGCTCGGTCTCCTCGCCGGAGGCGTCTCTCTTGCGCTTATACGGCTTCTGGCGTCTATCAGGTAGTATGCGTTGTTGTGCAGCGCCTTGCTAACGATGAACAGGCCGGCTAACCTTACCAGTGGCGTCATGAGTCGGGGCTTGATGCCGGATAGGATTAGGCCGTTCCCCCTCTCCGACCTGACCGTTTGAATGTGTATGAGCGACGGACACCAGGTTGAGCTGGATGCCCTGCTTGGAGCACAAATGCGCGAGCGCGCCCTTGGCGAAGTTCATGTTATTGTCGGTGATGATGTTGTGGGAGACGCCGTAGAGAACCGTGATGTCATCAATGAACCAGATGGCCGTGGGGCCATCCAGTTTCTTGATTGGCCTGACGTCGATCCATTTGGTAAATTTGTCGACGGCCACCAGCACATGTGTCATGCCGCCTCGTGCGGTCTTGAAGGGACCCACCATGTCCAGCCCCCAAACTGTGAAAGGCCATGAGAGGGGGTGGTGTGGAGGGTCGTGGTCGGTAGGTGGCTCTACGTGCTGAAGCGCTGGCAGCCCTCGCACTCGTCGACTAACTTCTTGGCTGCCTCCAAAGCGGTTGCCCGTAGAAACCATGGCAGAAGGCCTTGGCCACCAGGGTCCTGGAGGCGGCATGGTGCTCACACTCGCCTTGGTGGATGTCGAGGAGGATCTCCTGATCCTTCTTCGGGTCGACGCACCGTTGGAAAACGCCGGTGGTGCTTCGATGGACGAGCTTGCGATTCATGATATTGTAGGGCGAGGCCCGGCGCTGGATTTCTCTTGCCGTGGCCTCGTCCGGGGGGAGGTTGCCACGTAGAAGGAACGACGGGATGGGCTGGGCCCATGATGGAGCCGAGACAGGGGCTGGCTTGGGAGTCCCCGGGCCTAGGGGATCAGTTCCCGAGACTGGCTTGCCAGCCCCCGGGACCGGCTCGCCTACGCCCGGGGCCGGCTCGCCAGCCCCAAGTTGGGGACGGCAGGAGGGGCGTTAACTGCCATCATGACAGCCGTGGCGTCGGAGCCGGCTGCTTCGGATGTAGCCGGCTAGGCCAGCTGAGCTGGCGCCGGCAAGGCAGCTGGGGTAGGAGGAGCTGGTGGTGAAGATGGCGAGGGAGCAGCTGGAGCCGCCGATGGGCCGGCAGCGTCGGCAGGTACGAAACTCTGACTCTGGGGAAGGCCTGATTGACGGCCTGAGCAGCTGTGGGGACCCCGACTCATAAGTTGTGATCATCGAATGCACGCATACAGTGATCCCAGATATCAATGCTCATTGAACACACAGAAGCTGGATAACAAGAGTCTTACATCCACATTTAGCGTCTTACACAAATAAAGACCATGAAGGTCTAGTCTTACATGGGTAGGGCCACAAGGGCCAAACACTTAAATAGAACAAGCAGTAGAAATCTTGATCGAAAGCGTGAACCCATGACATCTGCCTTAAACCTACAGACATTTTGACTGGGAAGCGTCCTAGTATGCATGTTCATCACCAACGAACTCTTCAACATACTCCTGTTCTTCCACGCCTGGGCAATTAAATAACCAGTGGCAAGCCAATGAGTACTTTGAATGTACTTGCAAGCAACCCAAGTTATGGAACAAGTAATAATGATGCATGGTATAGCACTAAGTAGGTAATTCACGGAAAGCTAATTTTGAATGCAATGACATGATCAAATAACTAGGTATGCATGCATCAATAGTTGACAGATATCCATATGAACAATTTACGGATATCATCATAAGCAGGGGTTGAACATCTCATGTTCATTCATTATGCTAAGTCATCGGACTTAGTCAATCGTCACGCTAAGTCATCGGACTTAGCTCAAGTACCATCCTTGTCACCAACACAAGCACACACATCATTTGTGAAAACATTTGGACGTAGCACAAGAGCGGTCATCCAACTGTCCTTGACCATGGACACGGCTATTCGAATAGTTTTACACTCTGCAGAGGTTGCACACTTTACCCACAAGACTCGAGGAACTTCCGTGTCATCCACGACTCGCTGTACATCACATACCCGAGGTAAGCACCCGAACAATGCCTCTCCCATGGTGATACTGAACAAAGAGTCCACTTGTTGGCGCCATCCCACATGATATACATCACATGTATCATCCATGAGGGCACGCAACGGTGTGCCCGGCGCCTGTAAAGACAGCGCATGGCCTTCCACTTCCGGGACGACCCCGTCTCAAGAGTGACCACTTCACTCTTTCCACTAGCAATGCAGGCTCCCTGCTAGCAACATCCATAGTAATCAACAAAGCCCCGTCCCATAAGGGGCATCGTGGTCATACATGTAAGGTTGGAATAACGGTCACAACTTACACCAATATGTTTTCGAAAACCACACACACTCACTTGCTCCGGTACACCACTTCTTTCTCAAGTGATCACCCAACTCATCATCATCTCCGTCGGGCATTAGTGGCACCCGACGGGGTTTTCGAAATCATTTCTCCCTTTCCATCACTATGCATAAATCCCATCCCACTTGCGTAGCATCTATTTGCGTCCTATCTACACCCACCCGCATAACCCTCATAAGGAGGTAGGGTCATGCACGATGTAAGTGTCAACAGAAAAAGTATCGGAGGCACCCCACGGAAGGGGGAGAACCACATCATGATCAATCATTGAAACAACAAGTGCTATATGTCATGCATGAAAAAGTTTCTTAACATAGTCATAGGGCTACTTACCTGGCTCAACAAAGTCTTCGGCTCCAACTCCCTTGTCAATAGCGCAATCTATCGTCGCGATAAATAGCGATAAAAATAAGCATCACACAAAAACAGAGCACATAAAGCTAATATTGAAAATGCTACCCTACCCTGATAAATACTAAAGAATATGTTAAAAATATTTGTCTAAGATTTTGTTGTGAAATTTATTTTGGAAACTATTAAACAGAGGCA
This sequence comes from Hordeum marinum, assembly GCA_022496015.1. Taxonomy (NCBI): domain Eukaryota; kingdom Viridiplantae; phylum Streptophyta; class Magnoliopsida; order Poales; family Poaceae; genus Hordeum; species Hordeum marinum. Next base: position 37,509,039 of record CM039672.1, on the reverse strand, counting down.
AAAAGGTGCCTAAATTAGGTTTTAAAATAAAACGGTACACAAAAATATTTTCAACATTTTTCACAAGTGGCACTATTAAATTCTATGGAATATTTCAAGAATTGAGGTGGAAAAATTATGGTTATAGGATTTATTTTGAGATTTGTCGAATTTTTGGAAAACAAAGGGAAAAATAAAAAGGAAAAAGGAAATGTGCCCTCTCGGGCCAAAAGCACTGAAGCTGAGCGGGCCAAAAGAGAAACTGGCCCAGGGCGAGACGGCACGCGTGGCAGGTTTAATTTTAAATATGTCCGTGGGCCCATCTTGGCAGCGAGAGAGGAGGGGGTGAGGGGATGACAAGTGGGCCCCACCTATCATCCCTCTCCTTGCGACAGGGACGGAGAGGAGCTCACCGGTGGGGGCTCGGGCCATGGTGGCTCGAGTGGAGGTCACCGGCGCGTTCAGGGGCTCCCCGCGCGTCGGTGGGGGGCCAAGGGGGTCGTCGGGGCTGAGGGAATCGCCATTGAGGGGGAAAACCCGCATGGCGGCGAGGATTTGGCTTGGGCTCGAGCTCCCAAACACAGGAACGAGGGGGCTGGACGTTGGGAATCGGCTGAGGGGAGGAGAGAGCAAGGGGAGAGCAGTGGGAGCTTGGGGAGGGCTTTTTATAGGCGGGCGCCATGCACCATGGACGCGATGCGTCGGTGAGGACGGGGGCATCGCCACGGGCCATGGGGGCGCCCCGGGCCGTGTCTGTGGTGGTCGTGGACGCGGTCCACGTCCGAGGGTAGGAGAAGGGCGGCTAGGGGGTCCAGGGGCGCGCACGTGCGAGCTCGGCCGTTGGAGGTTTTGGCCGGTGCCCTGCGCTGGCTAAGGGGGCAGAAGAGGAGGAGGGAGGAGGGGCCCGACCACCTGGCGTCTTGCGGACGTCGAGGGGTGGCCGAAGGACATGCTTCCGCATCCCAAGGCTATCGGATGGCTCGGGATGGGTGCAGCTATAGTGCGGGCATGCACTATAGCGTGCTCCAAAGCATGCCTTTGGCATGCCGTGGCATTCCTGTGTGCTCTGGACACACCCCTACATGTCCTGAGCTTTTGGATGTTCTGGGGATGCTCTAGGAGTTAGGGGAGGCTAGGAGAAAAAGAAATGGGGTGGGGAGAGGTAGAAAAGATGCTGCCATGGTGAAACTAAGGGGTAAATGGGGGTTTTACCACATCTCCCAGTGACTTATGGCCTTGAGGTTTTTACTGGAGGGGTAAGAGGTGAGGGAGCAACTATGGTAAAGATTTGGAGGCAAGGGGAAGAGTAGAAATGGTGAAGATAGTAGTTTCTAGAATTTACCAGAAGGTGTTTGATGAGGATTAGGGCAAGCAAATGGAATTTTCTTGCCATGAAATTTGACAGGATCAAATGGTGTTTGAATACAGGCCTGATCACCAAGTTTGAGCTCAAATGGGCAAACTTGTCAATAGAAACTTTGTGAACCCTAGAAACTAACAGAATCATGTTTTTGTAGATCTATTATGCTAAGCTTTTACCCTTGATGCACCACTTAGTGTAGAATCATTCTTTGGTGATTAGAGCATGTCCACAAAGTTTGGGGTTAAGGGAGAAACTTCACAATGTAAAGTTGTTCAAATTTGAATCTGGACACGGAGGGTTTTAGTATGGTTTGATAAACCAAATCAACTTGGATTGAGTTGAAACTTTGGAAGATCATCGCCTATGATAGTGTTGACTTCCTGAAATTTTCCTGGAATTTATTGAGAATATTTCTTACAGAAATATTTCAAACGCTTGATTTGGACAGAAAGGGTTTAGAGGGGTTTTGCCCATGATTTGAGCATGCCCATGTGTTGAAACTCATATATATATGGAAAATATATGTCCACTAAGTTTCCCTAAATTCTCTCAATTATTTGAAGGCACTTAAATAATTTTTCCCTATGAAAAAACATTTCTAGTCTCAAGAAGAAGCCTTTAAATAAAATATTAAAATAATCTTTAAAAATAATATTTGGTGGTTTTGGGAAGTCATAAATTTGAAGTAGGTTTGAAATAAAGCCTTTGGGGAAGAAGGATCCACCCAATTTGAGGACTTATAGTGCAAACCTCAACTCATGGGTTTCTGAAAACCTAATTTGAATAAATCATTTTTGGTCAAAACAAAATTGGATAAAAATAGTTTTGGGCACCATTCACATGGCATGATCATTGGAAAAGACGTTTGGGTCAAGGAAGATGAGTATGAAAACGGATAGAATCCAAGAGTGCCATACACAACAATCAACAAGCAAGCAAGCAACAATTCAAACAAGCACAAGCACTGAAAAAGTTTTAATTGGCTCCAAATTTTATAAATCCAAACATAACAAGGTGATACAAACTCAGGGTGGAGGTGGTGGCCGGGGAATGTCGCCTTGTGGCTGCTCCTGGTGTCCTCCGGTGTGAGCAGCCCCACCAGCTCCCTGTTGCTCGCTTGAGTTTCCGGCCTCAAGGTTGGCGAAGGAGCTGTTGCAGGTAGCAATCACCATCCTGTTTCGAGCAGCCAAGTCAAACAACTAGGATAGACGAGAGGAAAAGCAACATTGGAAAAAGAGCGCCTAAGGGGGTTGGTCGAGTGCAAGTGTGGTAAAATGAAGGTCAAAAGACCAACATATATTAAGATAGACAATGGGGTTGCTTACATGTTGCCTAAGTCAAAAGTGCGACTTGCATCAGAACACAAACAACAAAACAAACAACAAGCACACATGGTTTCATATGAACCATTACCCGGACTCGACTTCGCATAGGGGCACATGACTGATCCTACCCTAGGGGTTCTCGGACTCAGGTGGTGGAGTGCTCGGTCTCGTAGTCACGCTCCTCTAGGTCTTGCACCTGTTCATCATCTGAACGGGCATCATTCCCAGTCGAAGGGGTCGGGGAACGAGGAGGTCCATCCGTACGACGCTTTGCTCACGGGTCGGTGAAGAGCTCACGGTACTCCTTCGCACTCATGCGATGACGACGTGTGGGTGCATCTCTAGCTAGGGGTACTCCTCCTCTGTAAGCGACAGCTGTTCATCCCTTGGGGGCTACATCCTTCTTTATCTTGTCTGGAATCGTCTTGGATTGCCGAAGTAGCTCTCGGGTGTGGTGAAGTTCCTCACGGAGCTTCATGGACTCCTTAATCAAGTGGAGAACCAGACTATCGGTGGAGAGGCTAGACTAGGTCTGGAAACTGAGTGGTGTTCCATCCTCCTTAGATGGAAACAGCATCCAACTCTTGCCAAGATCATCCTTCCTGAAGGGAAGGTAGAGAGTAGCTGGCTCGTTAGCAATCTCTGGAATGATGTCTTGAAGGTGTAGGAGTGCCTTGCCTGCAGCTGACTCAACTACAAGTATCATGGTCTCCATCCGTGGTCCTTCAAAGAACCAATTGGTCAGGGAGTCATTTGCCTTCATGACCACATCCATGTGGTACTCCCTCGTGACGGCATCGGCCCAGTGCTCGTGGTAGAGGAAAACGGGTGGTTAGCAAAACTGGCACTTCTCCAGGCTATCCCCAAGAAGTACGGGAAAGCCGAATGTCGAGAAGGCTTCGGGTACGACGGCCATCTACAAAGGTTTGAAGGGAGGAGAGTCATCAAGGTGTTGTGTGAAGAATAGAAGAGGTAAATAGTGTAGGATTACTAAGTATAGGTGCTAGGTGTAGTTTTGAAAATCGGTTTTATCCTAACTAACTTCCATGCTAACTAAGGGCTTCCTACAGTCAGGATGGCTCTAATACCACCTCTATGGAGACCCCGACTCATAAGTCGTGATCACCGAATGCACGTGTACAGTGATCCCAGAGATGAATGCTCACTGAACACACAAAAGCTAGATAACAAGAGTCTTACATCCACATTTAGCGTCTTACACAAATAAAGACCATGAAGGTCTAGTCTTACATGGGTAGGGCCACAAGGGCCAAACACTTGAATAGAACAAGCAGCAGAAATCTTGATCGAAAGCGTGAACCCATGCCATGTGCTTTAAACCTACAGGCATTCTAACTGGGAAGCGTCCTAGTTCGCATGTTCGTCACCAACGAACTCTTCAACGTACTCCTGTTCTTCCATGCATGGCCAATTAAATAACCAGTGGCAAGCCAATGATTACTTTGAATGTACTCGCAAGCAACCCAAGTTGTGGAACAAGTAATAATGATGCATGGTATAGCACTAAGTAGGTAATTTGCGGAAAGCTAATTTTGAATGCAATGACATGGTCAAATAACTAGGTACGCATGCATCAACAGTTGGCAGATATCCATATGAACAAGTTACAGATATCATCATAAGCAGGGGTTGAACATCTCATGTTCATTCATTATGCTACGTCATCGGACTTAGTCAATCATCATGCTAAGTCATCGGACTTAGCTCAAGTACCATCCTTGTCACCAACACACGCACACACATCATTTGTGAAAATATATGGACGTAGCACAAGAGCGGTCATCCAACTGTCCTTGACCGTGGACATGGCTATTTGAATAGTTTTACACTCTGTAGAGGTTAAATACTTTACCCACAAGACTCGGGATGACATGTAAAGATAGCGCATGGCACTTAAAGGTGTGCCCGGTGCCTGTAAAGACAGCGCATGGCCTTCCACTTCCGGGATGACCCCGTCTCAAGAGTGACCACTTGACTCTTACCACTAGTAATGTGGGCTCCCTGCTAGCACCATCCATAGTAATCAACAAAACCCCGTCCCATAAGGGGTATCATGGTCGGACATGTAAGGTTGGAATAACGGTCGCAACTTACACCAATATGTTTTCAAAAACCACACACACTCACTTGCTCCGGTACACCACTTCTTTCTCAAGTGGTCACCCAACTCATCATCATCTCCCTCGGGCATTAGTGCCACCCGACGGGTTTTTTGAAAAGTCTTTGAAATCATTTCTCCCTTTCCATCACTATGCATAAATCCCATCCCACTTGTGTAGCATCTACTTGCGTCCTATCTGCACCCACCAGCATAACCCTCATAAGGTGGTAGGGGCATGCACGATGAAAGTGTCAACGGTAAAAGTATCGAAGACACCCCACCGAAGGGGGAGCGCCACATCATGACCAATCATCAAAACAACAAGTGTTATATGTCATGCATGAAAAAGTTTCTTAACTTGGTCAAAGGGCTGCTTGCCTGGCTCAACAAAGTCTTCGGGATCTTCAAAGTCTTCGGGTCCAACTCCCTCATCAATAGCGCAATCTATCGTCGCGATAAATAGCGATAAAAATAAGCATCACACAAACAGAGCACACAAAGCTAATATTGAAAATCCTACCCCACCCTGATAAATACTAAAGACTATATTAAAAGTATTTGTCTAAGATTTTGTTGTGAAAAATATTTTGGAAACATTAAACGGAGGCAAAAAGGTGCCTAAATTAGGTTTTAAAATAAAACAATACAAAAAATATTTTCAACATTTTTCACAAGTGGGACTATTAAATTATATGGAATATTTCAAGAATTTAGGTGGAAAAATTATGGTTATAGGATTTATTTTCAGATTTGTGGAATTTTTGGAAAACAAAGGGAAAAATAAAAAGGAAAAAGGCATTGTGCCCTCTCGGGCCAAAAGCACCGAAGTTGAGTCGGCCCAAAGGAAAACCGGCCCAGGGCGAGATGGTGTGTGCGACATGTTTAATTTTAAACCTGCCCGCGGGCCCATCTTGGCAGTGAGAGAGGAGGGGATGAGGTCATGAGGGGATGACAGGTGGGCCCCACCTACCATCCCTCTCCTCACGATAGGGATGGAGAGGAGCTCACCGGTGGGGGCTCGGGCCACGACGGCTCAAGCAGAGGGCACCGGCACGCTCAGGGGCTCCCTGCGCGTCGATGGGTTGCCGAGGGGGTCGTCGGGGCTGAGGGAATCGCCACCGAGGGGAAAAACCCACACGACGGCGAGGGTTTGGCTCGCGCTCGATCTCCCGACCACGGGAACGAGGGGGTTGGGCACTGGGAGCGGCTGAGGGGAGGAGAGAGCGAGGGGAGAGCAACGGGAGCTCGGGGAGGGCTTTTCATAGGCGCTCGCCAGTGCACCATGGACGCGGTGCGTCAGTGAGGATGGGGGCATCGCCACGAGCCACGGGGGCGCCCCGGGCCATGTCTGTGGTGGTCGTGGACGTGGTCCTTGTCTGCGGGTAGGAGAAGGGTGGCTAGGGGGGTCCAGGGGCGCGCACGTGCGAGCTCGGCCATCGGAGGTTTTGGCCGGTGCCGTGCGCGGGATAAGGGGGGCAGAAGAGGTGGAGGGAGGAGGGGCCCAACCACCTGGCGTCTTGCGGACATCGAGGGGCGGCCGGGGGACATGCTCCTGCATCCCCAGGCTGTCGGATGGGTCAGGATGGGTGCACCTACAGTGCGGGCATGCACTGTAGCGTGCTCCAGAGCATGTCGTGGCATGCCTGCGTGCTCTGGACGTGCCCCTGCATGACCATGAGCTTTTGGATGTTCTGAAGATGCTCTAGGAGTTAGGGAAGGCTAGGAGAAAAAGAAATGGGGTGGGGAGAGGTAGAAAAGATGCTGCCATGGTGAAACTAAGGGGTAAATGGGGATTTTACACATCTCCCAGTGACTTATGGACTTGAGGGTTTTACTGGAGGGGTAAGAGGTGAGGGAGCAACTGTGGTAAAGATTTGGAGGCAAGGGGGAGAGTAGAAATGGTGAAGATAGTAGTTTCCAGAATTTACCAAAAGGTGTTTTATGGGGATTAAGGCAAGTAAATGGACTTTGCTTGCCAAGAGATTTGACAGATGGTGGTTGAAAATAGGCTTGATCACCAAGTTTGAGCTCAAATGGGCAAACTTGTCAATAGAAACTTTGTGAACCCTAGAAACTAACAGAATCAGGTTTCTTTAGATCTAGTTATGCTAAGCTTTTACCCTTGATGCACCACTTATTGTAGCATCATTATTTGGTGATTAGAGCATGTCCACTAAGTTTGGGGTGAAGGGGAGAAACTTCACAATGTAAAGTTGTTCAAGTTTGAATTTGGACAGGGAGGGTTTTGGGATGGTTTGATAAACCAAATCAACTTGGATTGAGGTGAAACTTTGAAAGATCATCACCTATGATAGTGTTGACTTGCTAAAAAATTCTTGGAATTTATTGAGAATATTTCTTATAGAAATATTTCAAAAGCTTGATTTGGACAGAAAGGGTTTAGAGGGGTTTTACCCATGATTTGAACATGCCCATGTGTTGAAACTCATATATATGGAAAATATATGTCCATTGATTTTCCCTAAAGTTTCTCAATTATTTTGAAGGCATTTTAATAATTTTTCCCTAAGAAAAACCATTTCTAGTCTCAAGAAGAAGCCTTTAAATAAAATATTAAAATAATCTTTAAAATTAATATTTGGTGGTTTGGGAAGTCATAAATATAGTAGGTTTGAAATAAAGCCTTTGGGGAAGAAGGATCCACCCAATTTGAGGACTTAAAGTGCAAACCTCAACTCAGGGGTTTCTGAAAACCTAATTTGAATAAATCATTTTTGGTCAAAACAAAATCTGATAAAAATAGTTTTGGGCACTATTGACATGGAATGATCATTGGGCAAGAGGTTTGGGTCAAGGAAGATGAGTATGAATAGGGATAGAATCCAAGATTGCCATACACAACAATCAACAAGCAAGCAAGCAACAATTCAAACAAGCACAAGCACTGAAAAAGTTTTAGTTGGCTCCAAATTTTATAAATCCAAACATAACAAGGTGATACAAACTCAGGGTGTGACAGCAGCCGCTCGAGGGAGACGCCGGCTGGGATGGCCTGCCGGGTGGAGCCGATCTTCGCCAGTGTGTCGGCCGCCACGTTGTCTGTCCGCGAGGTGTGGTGGAATTCACAGCCCTCGAAGGAGCCGGTGAGTTGTTGTACGAGGAAGCGGTAACTAGCCATGTTGGTGTCCCTGTCGTCCTATTTGCCAAAGACCTGTTGCACCACGATGTTGGATTCGCTGAAGCATAGGATGTACCTGATGCCGATCTCCTTGGCGAGCCGGAGGCCGTGGACGATGGCCTCGTATTCGGCCACATTATTGGAGGTGGCAAAGTGGATCTGGAGGGTGTATTTGAGCTGGTCACCTTTTGGGGAGGAGAGGACTATGCCGGCACCCAGGCCAGTCCTCATTTTTGAGCCGTCAAAATGCATGCGCCAATGCGTGGAGTCTGGGGGAGGCGGCACGAACTCGGTCTCCGCCCAGTCGATGAGGAAGTCGGCTAGCGCCTGCGACTTGATGGCGGTACGCAGCTCATACCGGATCTTGTGATCGGCGAGGGCGATGACCCGTTTGGTGATCCGGCTAGTGGAGTCCCGGCCGCTCATGATCTCGCCGAGCGGAGCCGTGCTCACCATGGTGATGGTGTGCTCCTGGAAGTACTACTTCACCTTCTTGGCGACAAAGTATATGCCATAGCACACCTTCTAGTAGTGGGGGTAGTTTTTCTTGGAGGCGGAGAGAACCTCGCTGAGGTAGTAGACGGGACGCTGGACCGGCAGGTATTTCTCCTCCTCTGGCCGCTTGACCACCAAGACAATGCTAATGACGCAAGTGGTCGCCGCGATGTAGGCGAGCAAGGGCTCTTTCTCGGCCCGCGCGACCAGGATGGGCGCGCAGGTGAGATCCCGCTTGAGACCGCGGAAGGCCTCGTCCACCTCGTCGGGCCAATCGAACATGCCCGACTTATTTGTGTGGCCTGGCTCGACCAGAGTTGTCTTGCAAAGGAGCCCGTAGAGGGGCAAGGCCTTCTCCCCCAGCCGGCTAATGAACCGGCTGAGTAAGGCAAGGCAGTCGGCGAACTTCTGGACATCGTGGAGTCGGGTCTGCTTGGGCATGCGTTCGATTGCACTGATCTTCTCCAGGTTAGCTTCGATGCCACGAGCCGACACGAAGAAACCCAGGAGCTGGCCGGCTGGGACGCCGAAGACACACTTCTCCAGGTTGAGCTTGATCTTGTACTCGCGCAGGTTCGTGAAGATCTCCCGAAGATCGTCGAGGAGGCTGAAATGCTTCTTGGTCTTGACGATGATGTCATCGACATAGATGTGGACGTTCCTGCCTATCTGAGGTAGGAGGCACTTCTCCATGCACCGTTGGTAGGTGGCATCGACGTTCTTTAGGCCAAAGGACATGGTGATGTAGCAGTAGGCCCCAAAAGGCGTGATGAAGGAGGTTTTGAGCCAGTCCACCGGATCCAACTTGATCTGGTGGTAGCCGGAGTAGGTGTCCAGGAAGGACAGCAAATCGCAGCCAGCCATGGAGCCGATGACTTGATCGATCCGCGGTAGGGCGAATGGGTCCTTGGGGCATGCCTTGTTTAGGCTGGTATAGTCGATGCACATGCGCTAGGTCTTGTTCTTCTTCAGCACCAGGACTGGGTTGGCCAGCCAATCTGGGTGGAAAACTTCCATGATGAAGCCGGTTGCGAGCAGTCGGGCGATCTCTTCTCCCATAGTAGGCCGCTTCTCCTCACAGAAGCGGCATCGGGGTTGCTTGACCGGCTTAACGGCTGGCAGGACGTGTAGTTTGTGCTCGGTGAACTTATTCGGAACACCCGGCATGTCCTTAGGGGACCATGCAAAGATGTCCCGATTCTCACGGAGCCGACAGTAACGCACTAAGCGGGATTGGCCGGGTCGAGCGGGGTCTGCTTGGTGTCCTTGGACGGCTAGAAGGAGGCCTCGCCGACCGACTACAAGGGATGAGTCGGCACGGCTGGCTGGCTGGCGATGAGGGACACGAGCTGGTCGAGCTGCCGCTTTTCCTCGGCTATCTCCAGGGCCTCGGCCAGCCGGATGCCGTCTCGAACGCACTCGAGCGACATCTTGTAGTCACCCGCGATGGTGATGATTCCCATGGGGCCCGGCATCTTGAGCTTGAGGTAGGCATAGTGGGCGACCGCCATGAACTTGACGAGGGCCGGCCGGCCCAATAGTGCGTGGTAGGGACTCTCGAGGTCCACTACCTCGAACAACACCGGCTCGCGGCAGAAGTGATCGGGGCTGCCGAAAATGACGTCAAGCTCGATCTTGCCGACAGGGAAGCAGGACTTTCTGGGCATGATGCCATGGAAAACCGTCCGGCTTGCCTGAAGGTCTTCTATTTTCAACCCCAGCTTGCGCATCGTGTCGAGGTAGAGGATGTTGATGCTGCTACCACCATCAATCAGCACCCGCGAGAAGCGGCAGGTGCACTTCTCGGTGGCGATGGTGGGGTCGAGGACCAGGGCATAGCTGTCGGGACTCGGTATCATGGCCGGGTGATCTGCCCGGCTCGAGGTGACCGGCTTCTCTGACCAGTGCATGAACTAGGGAGTTGCCGGTATGGTGGCGTTCACCTCACAATGGAGCCGGCGTTGAGAATGTTTGCTCGTCTCTTCACTAGTGAAGATGACATAGCAACCGTCCTGGTCGGGGAATTGGTCATGTAGGCGACCGTCGTTCTGGGCCAGAGCCAGAGCCAGCGCCGGGGCGGCAGCTGGTGCCGGGCCAGGCGCTGTGAGAAGCTGCACTGCTGGAGCATGTGCATGGAGGGCTTGGCCCCATAGTGGTTCTTGCAGGGTAGGTCAAGCATCTACTCGAAGGTGAGCTTGGGCTACCATGCAGCCTTGCCAGTGCACTGTCGCTAGCCGGAAGACTGGGCTGCCGGCTCCTGCTCCTCGACGGTGGAAATCTGCCGGCTTCCATAGCGGGAGTCGAGCTGGTCCTTCTTGCGCTTGTTGTTCTGTGGCTTCCGGTTGTCGGCAGCCAGTCGGGACGCCGCCGGCGTCAGTGTTTCCTTGGCAGGCGGATTCGTTTTGACCCGAATGGCGGAGTTGGCCATGGCGTACTTTTCCGCCTTGGTCGTGAGCTCGGCTAGCGTAGATTGCTTAGAGCACAGGAGCTTGTGCTTGAGGAGGGTGTCGTCGCGACAGCCTTCGATGAAGTAATGTGTGGTTTGCACCTCGTGCAGTCCCTCGCAAGAGTTGCGGAGCTTGGTCCACAGGGTGAGGTAGTCGTGGAGGGACTCGTCCGGCCCCTGAACGCACATGGCCAGTTCACGGGGGCGGTCGGGCCGCTTGTAGGTGCCTGTGAGGTTGCGGATGAAGGCTTCCTTGAAGTCTATCCAGGTGTTGATGATGCCAGCTGCCAGGCTATTGAGCCAGGTGCGGGCCGAGCCGATCAACATGAGGGAGCGTAGCGAACGGCTATGCGCTTGTTCCCCCTGGTGATGCCGACCGCGGTGGTGTAGTCGATCAGCCAATCTTCGGGTTTGGCAGCCCTGTTGTACTTCGGGGTGTCTCGGGGAGCATGAAGCCGGTCAGGAACGACTCGTTGCGGATCCGAGAGGCAAAACATGTCGGGTCAATCGAGCCCTCCTCCTCGAGGAGGGCCGACTGCGCGAGCCGTTCGATGTGGAGACGGGCGTCGTTCTTGCTGTGGGGGACATGTGGTCAGAGCCGGGCCAAGAGTTGGGGGCGGATGACAGGTGGAACTGACCGTTCCGGCCCGCACCGCGGGGGTGGCGTATGCCCGCGGCTGAGCCGGCTGCTAGCAGCCGGCGCCTCGTGGTGGCGCCCGCTGCAAGGCGGGTTGTTGGTGTGCCGGTTGTTTACAGCTGGCTGCTCGTTCCCCGGCAGCTGAGAGTGTTGGGGGTTGCTTGCCTCGACCCGGCGGCCGGAGGCGCGAGGGGAGCAGGAGTGCTGAGCCGGCTGACGGCCAGCAGTCCCCGTGCCCTCGCGCTCGAGCCGGGGGCCTTCGGAGGAGGCGCCGCCCGCCGCGAGCTGAAGCTGCTGTGTGTTGGCGGCGTCAATGAGGTTCTTCATGTGACGCTCGCGGGCGGCACGTTCTTCGCCTTCCAAGGTATCCAAATCCTCGTAGGCTACCTTGGCGACCCGCAAGTTGGTCGCGAGGGTCTCGTAGACGGGCATGTTGCCGCCCAAGATTTTGGCGACCACATGACCGTGGTCGCGCATAGCCCCACACCGGCTGGGCTCGATGCAAGCCGGGGTGAGACCATAGGCGGAGGCGTATTCCTGCTGAGCGGCCTCCATGCGGCGCCACGTGGCCACAAGGGTACTAGCGTCCTCGAACAGGAGGCGGCGAGCCGCCTCTAGCTCGGCCGTGGCGACGTCAGGGTTTGCCGTCGGGGCAATGGGGGTGCTCACACCCCAAAGGGCCACGCCGAGCGGATCGGAGGTGCCGACGCGGGCTGCGGCGGCATCATCCTCATCCCATGCATGACAGGAGGAGGTGGAGGAGATGATGGCCATCGCTCCCACGCGGACATGGGAGTTGCCGGACTGGGTCGCAGCGAGTGTGCCCACATCCATGGGCGGGTTGGCGTAGTCGAGCACCTAGCTAGGGTACTCGTTAGCGACCGGCGCTTCGGCAAGGCTTAGCCTACCAAAACGCTCGATGAGTGCATCGATGTCGAGCGTGAGGTCGGCGACGTTGCCCGTAGGACCTTCCGGAGCAAGCCCCACGATCCTATGGTTTGTCCTGGACGTGCGGCGGCGGCGGGGAATGACAAGGGGTCCTGCCCGGAGCATGAATCCGGTCGGCGCCGCGTACGGCGCCATGGTGTGCATCAACTGTCGTCATTTTCTCACGACAGATGCCATGGGTAGGCTTATCGAAGGTGGTTGGGGCCGGAGGATACTGATGGGTTCTGGGTGCAAGATTAGGCACAAGCGGTGGTGACACACGATGTACCCAGGTTCAGGGCCCTCTATGCAAGGTAACACCCCTAGTCCTGCTTGGTCTAGTTGACAGATGGGTATGTTTACAGGGTTGCTCCTCGAGCCGTTGCCTAGAGGAGGAAAAGGGAGCAGCTGGCTCGTCTTCCTCCGCTACGAAGGTGGATATATGGGAAGTGTCCCGTGGGAGTGTGTGTGCATGATCCCTCGTCCCTGTTGCATGGGGGCTCGGGGGGTTTTATAGGCCAACCCCCGGGCTTACAATATTCTTGGGGTACAGAATGGGGGAACCCGGCTAGCAGCCTCTCCGGCTGTCCAGGGAGCCGCCCCGTGAGCTGTCTCGTCGCTCGTAGGGTCCACCATCTACGTGGTCCCATTGCCCGCTCGGGCCTACCAGCCGGCTCCGTGATTGGCCCCCGCCCACCTGCTACGACACGGGTCACCCGGGGGGCATCGTCTTGTGCCAGCCGGCCAAAGTCTCCGGTACGGTCGGCTGCACTGTAGCCATGCCAGAGCGGGTAATCAAGTGGGTAGGCGCATGTCGGCTCTGTTGCCCCGCCTGGTCGCGGTCGGACAAGGTTAGCGGTACGACGGGCCGAACTATAGCCATCTGCGCCCGTGCGTCAGCGATCACTGTGGCTACATTGGCACCCGTCGTGGGGGTCCCATCGTGTCGCCGTACCCACGTGCAGAGTGATGGGACAGGAGCTTGTCCGCCCAGGGGTCAACGGAGGAGCCGGCTTGAAGGCAGCCGGTTGTGCTCAGCCGGCCGGGGGCCGAGCTGGCTCCTTGACCAGCTGTCCTCGATCCAGCCGGCAATGCACCTGTCGGCTGCATGCCAGTCGGCTGTAAGAAGCCGGCCACATACTTTTTCTTGAAGCGGGAGAGAGAACCCCGTTGCTTTGGCCTACCCAGGGGTAATAACCCCTTCATTGAGCTTATGGTCAACTTCATGACAAGCTCAAGTTCATCAAAACCGGAGTCCATATGCATCTTCTATGATGTTTTTGATGTTGGAGTTGTTGCCAATTCTTCATTGAAAGAGGTTTCTCATCTCTATACCATTGGCATTTTTATCGCTGTTGCATAGTTCTTGTCGACCTGAATCCAACAAGCTTGAGTTTGCTCTCTTCGGAGCTCATTTGCAGAAGTAATGGCAGTTCTGGTTTTACTGTATCCTTCTGTTTTCCTAGCTGAGTAGTTGAAGGCAGCAAGGTGCTGCAGTACAGTGGCTAGCGGTAGTACTTCTCCTCGGAGCGGTAGTACCGCAAGTTGCACGGAAGTAATTTCTTACGTCCGCCCCACGGGCGACAGTACGACAAGTTGCACGGAAGTAATTTTTTACTTCTGCCCCGCGGGCGGTAGTACTGCAAGTTGCACGGAAGTAATTTTTTACTTCCGCCCCTTGAGCGATAGTACCGCAAATTACTTCCGATACTACCATGCCGGATATTTTCTCGAAGCTACCTCCAGCGGATCTAGCCCGGAAGTAATATTTTACATCCGTGGACGCATGATAGTACCGCTACCTCGTGCGGTAGTACCGCTGCCTCACAGTGTCTTCTGTTGTGTGCTGCATCTGAGTGTCCGTTGAATACTACCCCGCGGTAGTACCACAAGGGCAGGCGGTAGTGCCGCTTTGGAAGTACTACCGCCTTGTTGCCTCGTTGCAGTAGTGTTTCATATGGCTACTATCTCCCTAGCGGTAGTATCACTTTGTGCGGGCTGTGAGGATAACGGTTGGATTTTTCCCCACCTATAAAGGGGGGTCTTCTTCCCCAATTGACTTGATCTTTTTGAGCCCATGTTCTTCCCCCACTATTGACCTTCTTCGAGCTTGCTAACTCTCAATCCCTCTAGTAATTCCTACTAGTTCTTGAGGGAAAAGAGAGAGGAGATCTAGATCCACATTTCCACAAATCACTTTCTCCTCTAAGTGAAGGGAACCCTTGGATCTAGATCTTGGAGTTCTTCTTGTTCTTCTTTGTTCTTCCTCTCATTTTACTCCCTAGCATTAGTTGCTTTGGTGGGATTTGCGAGAGAATGACTTGGGCACTTCGTGTGCCCTTGCCATTGCATTTGGTGCATAGGTTTGAGTTCTCCACGGTGATAAGTGGAAGTGACAAGTTGAGAAGGTTATTACTCTTGGGTGTTTGAGCACCCTAGTGCTTGTTCCTCTTGGGTGATTTGGCGCCCTAGACGGTTGGTGCTGCCTCAGAGCTCAATCATTGTGGTGCAAAGCTCCGGGCAAGCGTCGGGGTCTCCAATTAAGTTGTGGAGATTGCCCCGAGCATTTGAGGTCACCGCGGAAGCGATAGTCCATTGTGGTGAAGCTTCATGTTTTTGTTGGGAGCCTCCAATTAAGTTGTGGAGTTTGCCCCAACCTTGTTTGTACAGGTTTGGTGACCGCCCTCAAGGGTCCCTTAGTGGAATCACGGCATCTTGCATCATGTGAGGGCGTGAGGAGATTACGGTGGCCTTAGTGGCATCTTGGGGAGCATTGTGCCTCCACACCACTCCGAACGGAGATTAGCATCCGCAAGGGTGTGAACTTCGGGATACATCGTCGTCTCCGTGTGCTTCGGTTATCACTTACCTGAGCACTTTACTTATGCACTTTACTTTGTGATAGCCATATTGTTTCTTGTTATATATATTGCTATCACTTAGTTGTCTATCTTTCTTAGCATAGGTTGTTGGTGCACATAGGTGAGCCTAGTTGTTTTAGGTCTTGTGCTTGACTAATTAAAAGATAGTTTTATTCCGAATTTGTTCAAGACTAAACCGTAATTATTTCAAAGCGCCTATTCACCCCCCCCTCTAGGTGACATCCACGTCCTTTCAATTGGTATCAGAGCTAGGTCTATCATCATCAGGCTTAACAACCTAGAGAGTAAGGATGTACACCAGGGGATTAGGATTCTCTGACACTATTTGTTTCAATGGCACAAATTTTGATGTTTGGGTAATTCGCATGCTTAATATCTTTAGGGTCATGGACCCGTCTTTAGAGCGAATTGTAGATATGGGTTTTTCTCCTCCAGAGGATTCTCAACACCTATTTTTGGAGGATGAGAAAAACTCTTATCTCAATGCTCAAGCTTCTAATGTGCTTTTTGATTCTTTGAGCAATGTAGTTATATTTGAACTCATGCCGTTCCGGGATGCTCATGAGTTGTGGACAAAGCTTCAAGATAAATTTGGTGAGTCCAAGATTTGTAGGGATGATTGTTCTCCCTCCACCTCCGGTCGTGTTGTCTTCTCAACTTCATCTACTTCACCTACATGTGGATTGCCACAAGGTAATTATATGGTGAGTAGTGATGATCATTGTAATGATGATAGTGGGCTTATTGTTGATAATAATTCTTCACTATCTTATTGCAATGCTTCATCTTTGGACTTTAACACCTCGAGCACTCTAAATGTTTCACATGCTTGTGTTGATAGTCCTTGCATATCATGTAGAAATTGCTTGACTACATCTCATAATGATATGCTTGCTATATCTTGTTGCCATGATAAAAATGTATCTATTTCCTCGAGTTGTTGTGCTAACAATGTAAAGGAAACCCAACACTCCATGGAACAATATGTGGCCTTGAATTATGCTTCAAAGGATCCTACATAATCATCTATTATTTCTCACTTTTGCCTTATGGCTAAGGCTTCAAAGGTATCTCCTACTATGAATCCCAATATATCTCATGATGATGATGTTGATGATAATGAGGATAATCATGAAGAGTGTGATAATGTTGCTTCCTTAAAAATTAAGGGAGAAATGATTTTTATAGCTCTTCATAAGAATTAAATTGCTCGTTCCAACTTCATGGAAATCATGTCTATTGCCAATGAGGGCAAGAAATATATTGAGGAGTTGGAAGCTCATCTTGAGGAGCATGAGACCACCATTGACAAAATGGAAGGTCATGAACGTGATTACACTAATGAGATCGCGGAGCTATCTCAAGCTCTTGAAAATGAACAAACCACCAAGGAATCTCTTGAGGATACCTTTGCTCTAGAATTATCTAGATTAAAGGAATCCCATGAAAGAGCTCTCAAGGTGGCTAATGATTTTAGAACTAAAAACAATAAGCTTGAAGTTGCACATGCTAAACTCCTTGAGGACTTTGAGCACCTCGAAAATGGCTCAAGGGTCGTTAAGAGTTCGCTCATTGAACTCACCGAGTCTCATGCTCAACTTAAAGTTTCATATGCTAAAGAGCTTGCCAAGTTACCTTCTCCACTTGTTGTTAATGATGATGCTTGTGCTACTAACTCTATTTCTTGTGAATCATCCATATTAAAGGATAATGTTGAGCTAAGGGCTCAATTTGAGTTGCTATCTAGCAACTATGGGAAATTGGAAGAAAGTCATGAAAAGCTTTCTAGCTCTCATGGCGGTCTTCTAGTATCGCATAATGTGCTAAAGATAGCTCATGAGGCTAGTACTACTAAGGTAATATCTAGTGAGCCTCATGTGGACATTAGCACTACATCTAGTAGAAATGCTTTATTGCCATGTGCTAGTCCTCATAGTTCATCTACTGATAATGTTCGTACATCTTGTGATGAATTACTTTCCTTGCCTTGTTGCTCTAACGATGAAGCTTATACTTCCTCTATCACTTGTGTTGATTCTAACCATGTAGAGCAAATCAATGAGCTCAAGGCCAAAGTCACTTCTTTGAAGAAAGACTTGGAAAATAGTCATGAAGGGAAGTCCCCACTCAACAATATCTTGAGTGTGCAAAAATTGTCAAATGACACAGGTGGACTTGGATTCAACTCCAAGAAGAAAAAGATGTCCACTAAGTAAAAGAAGAACGGCCAAGAACAAGTCAAAAATTCGGCCAAGATAATTTGCTTCAAGTGCAAAATAGAAGGGCGCCATGTAAGATCTTGGCCATTGAAGAAGAAGCCTCAAAGTAACAAGCAACAAGGCAAGCAGCCACAAGTTCAATCGCATGCTCAACCACAAGTTGAAGAAAGTCCTCTTCCCAAGAAGACCCAAGTCATCGCTCCTCAAGTTGAGAAATCAATTGAGAAGAAAGTAAAGGGTATATGTTGAGACTTATGTAGTGAGAAAGGGTCACTTCGCTTCTTCTTGCATGAAAGGTAACTTATCCGACCAAATCATTATTTATGATATCTATTCTCTTGGGAAGGATAAGGTTGGAAATGCGTTTGCCAAGTTTGTTGGTACTCAAAGTGGTGTTCGTAGGAGATATGCCCTAGAGGCAATAATAAATGTTATTGATTATCTCCCTGTTCATAATTAGGTTTATGTTCCATGCTATAACTGCTATGGTTCTCAAGTCTACAATAACCACAAGGCTTGAAGGAAGACTCATATGCACGTGTGGAATAATGAATGGTAAAATGTATTCCTAGTCTGGCCTCTAAGACTGGCTCAAGTATTGCATGATGATCCTCTTTTCCTGATCATGGGCATGGCTATGCCGACAATTTTGAGGGCACAATGTTAGAAGAACATTTGTGTTGAATTGACCCGAATTGATGTTATGCTATGAGATACATTCGTCATAAGTTAATGGTTAATAACATACAGAAGTTAATGTTAGCATAATTCCTTAGACCATGAGAGTATCGAGTTTCTTCATGCTTGCTTCATGAACTTTGGGGTTTGTTAAACGTCATCCGTAAATGGGTGGCTATTACGGCGGCTTAGGGGTTCATGGAAAAGTATGTCAAGTAACTTTGATAGCTCAAGATTGGGATTTTCTCCTCCGACGATGGAGAGATATCTCTGGGCCCTCTCACTGTTACAGTATCCATCATCGTCTGGCCAGACACTTTGTGATTTGATCACGGGGATGCCGGAACACGGGAACGAGAAAAGAGAACATTACCGGTAACGAGGTAACTGGCATAGTGGACAACTTGATGATCCACGGGGATGCCAACATGTCTCACCTCGGGTATTTGTAACATATCGTGAAGCAATAGGAATAGCACACGGCAACTGGAGGTTCACTCGAATATTCATTCGTGTGGGTATAGGGGTCAATATGGGTGTCCACGGCTCCGATGTTGATCATTGATCGGAAGGGGTTCCGGGTCATGTCTATGCTTCATCGAACCTATAGGGTCACATGCTTAAGGGTCATCTATCTGCTGAATACTAGACAGGGAGTCTAAGAGAAAATCACCGGAAAAGTTTCGGACACCGGAAAAGTTTCGGACAGCGGAAAAGTTCCGCAGAGAGAACACCGGAACAGTTCCGATGAAACTGAAAAGTTGTTTCAAGGGATACCATAAAGTCAAATTGGTTTCGGCACATGCCTGATAATTCTTGGAGGGTGCCAGAATCATTCTGGAAACTTTCTGGAATTTTCCGGGATGAAAACCGGAAATGTTCCGGAGCTGCCGGAACCGCTTCAAATGCTTTTCGCTGATGAAAAACACTAAACCGGAATTGTTTCGGAAAGTGTTGAAAATTATTTAAGTGGGTACTGGAAATATTCTAAGCCCACATAAATATTTTAGTTCGATCAGACGCTGAAAAATGTCGTCATGAATAGTGAAATCAGCTTTATGGTTACTTTTTGGAAAGCTACCTTTTTGGGCTTTTGCTCCAAAATATCTTGGAGATGACATGCATGGATGTGGCTGAAATTTCAGCCCCTCCACCCCTACTTCTCCTATAAATAGAGGTGGAGGGGGCAGACCAAAACTCATCCCTTCTCACATACAAGTGCCATGCAATGATCTGGCTTCTTCTCTCCCTCCCAACGAAATAGTTTTGTAGAGCCGAAAGGTTGTCTGGGTTCCGGCAGGAACTAGTTCTGGACGGCGAAGCCCTGCCAGATAGATGACACCATATGTGTGCAATTCTGTAGAGAGATCGTAGTTTCATTCTTAGTTAGAGAGTGCCTCCCAAAGGGCTGCCCGTGTGGCCGTTCGAGTTTCGAAGGTCCTCTCGAGGGGCTGTCAGAGTGACAGTCCATGTTTTGGAGGTCCTCCCGAAGGGCTGTCCGTGACACCGTCCGAGGGGACTATGCGACCGCCTCTCGGAGGGCTATCCACAAGGCGGATGAGGGTGTACATCCTCGCGGTTGGGAGGATGTAAATCCTAGCTGCGGGGATCTACACCGCCGATCGTCATCGACTCTACTTTCGTTGCGCTACGAGTCGGTAAGGAAAATGATCAAACCTTGTATGCAGTCTCCATAGTGGTCCTAGGCTGGTGCATAGGTCGGAAATTTTTTGTTTTCTGCTGCGTTACCCTACAGTGGCATCAAGAGCCGTGCTATGCGTAGATGGAGGTTGCGATCTAGAATACATAGAGATGTATGGGAGTTGCACAATCTAATTAGGTAGTAGATGAGACCTATTGCTAAAAATTATTTGTGCGGGTAGCAGATGAAATCTGTTACCCGATGTTCTTTTTGCTTCCCCTAAATTTGCGTAGTCCTGATCTTGACGGAATGGTCGAATCTCACAAAGTTCTGGCAATCCGTGATCCTTTCATGCTGCTCCTGAGTATGTTGATTGATAGATCAACGAAGTGCTAACAGTTCTTTAGGTTCCACCATAGTTGAGAAAGATGGATGTTTCGTAAACGAAAGGGCAATGCAGATGTGATCTGCATGGGGGCCACGCGTATGATGAAGTTTAGTATGGGGCTCGAGTTTTTTTATCTCGTGTTTTATACACCCTGGAAAGTTAATCTAGCAACTTGAATTATCATACTTGATGATGGACGTTGCTAGATTCGGTTTGTTTCAAAAACCTTAGAAGCCACGTAAAACAAGTTTTTGCATGAACCGATTAGACGTGTCTAACTTGGTTTTGCTGTATGGTTTGCATGTGCATATGATGTGGTATAGCAATGCTCATATTAATTTGATTATGTATGAGATGACTATATGATGTAATTAACATGACGTGCGTGTCATGATTCGGCATGATGGCTGGAACCATATGATTGCACTTTAATGACCTGCGTGTCAACCTTATGTAATGCACTTATTTTATTAGCTTTAGAGATAGCAATATTACCTAGTGCATCGACAAGGTGGTGGCAATCTTCGCAAAGGTGAACACCGACGCGAATGCCGAAGACGAAGAAATGAAAGACTTCTCCGTCAGAAATGGTTATACCATATCATGCTATTATGAATTACCTGAGATGTTTATCCCTTATGATGCACCCTTCTTGATTGCGCGGTAGTCGCTTTTTATTAGGGTGATCTCTCACAAAAATATCAACTAGTTAGTATTCTTCCAAGTGTAGCACCGTCACGACACCTATCTTTTCGGGGTGCGCCGTGTCACACGGGTACGAACGATTAGAGAATTGTGAGGCGGGTGAGTTGAGACCTCACAGCGAAATCACTTGGTTGTCTTGACGTTCAGGCATGACCGTCATGAGCTCAGAACACACGCATCGAAAGATGAACAAGAGTCACATAGAGATGTGATTGGCAAGTTGGCCTACCGGTTGAGATTTTCGTCATCAGTGGTGTTACACCAATGGTGAACAATTTAAATGCGGGTCTTGTATCACTCACAATCAATTATGAGAGATATTGATTTGAGTTGGAGCGCACTATAGAATTAATTATTTTACTTCTCAGTGCAATTAATTGTGAATTTTGTCTTAGTGTAGATTGCATAATAGTTGTAGGATAATGGCTCGCATTTCCACCTTCCCTATTAAAATTAAATAGCTGTTAAATATCTGGTTAAAACTTTATGGTTGGTAACGTAATTGTGAGGATTGTCCTCAAGAGTGCCGAGAAGGACTTGTCCTATCACATGCTTTCGGTATTCTCCCACTAATGCTATGGATCATGTGACTCTCATCCTTTGATCCAAAAGCTAGAATTCTGTTTCAGTCAAATGCAATACGTTTGCTTCCATGAGACCTGGACTTCGAAAGTTCGGATAGTTATGTGATATTCATGGAATCTGAAAATCATTTTCAAAGACAGACAAAAGCTAAAAGATATGAGATATCCAAAGCAATGTTTGATTGCAAACTGTTAGTAAAGGAGTTTACTATACATTAGACTGATAAGAGAGGGATCTAGGAGAACGCCTATCATATGATGAAAGGTGAATAAAACAACAACTTAAACAGAAAGGAAGTGTCTGAAGGGTGTTAGTGAGACTTTCATGCCTAGGAAGTCCGGTGCTAATGCCACTCTTAAGTTGGGTGCTTCTTCTGAGAGTAGGAGAAATACTGAAAAGTTAAACTGTTAGAAATATAATGGCAAAAGGAAAGAAGACTGGAATATCCAGCTCATGTATGAATGTCATACAAGTATTTGATGTGTAGAAGGCTGGTCAAAGATATAGTTCTGGGGAATTATGGTTAAACATGTTAATCAATAATTCTTGGGTATTGTGAGTTGGTCACAAAGATACCCGCTCGATTGCATTCTGTTGCAACTCAATGTAAGAACTACTATGGCCTGAAAGACTAGCCAGGGATGAGGTTTAGATACACGCAGGGAACATAGTAAATGTTACTATGCCTTCATCGGCGTATTCCCTATGTATTAAGTTTCATAATTCATTTTATAGTTTCACACTCTAGCCCTTTGCATAAGGTATCTTGCAAGAAGGTTCTTCATAAGAGAACTTTTCATGTTCGGTGTTATGGATAACATAAGGGCCATACTTTCATTATGAATGAGACGTATGTTATGAATATTGATAATAATACATTACCTTTGGGTTTACTTTTATAATTCATTTTAGAGTTTCATACACTCTAGCCCATTGCACAATGTTTGTTGCAAAAGAGTTGTTCATAAAAACAACAATTGTTGTTCCGTATTATGAATAACATGAAGGGTCATGCTTCCATCCTAGATGGGATGTATGTTATGAATATTGATGGAAATATGATACACCCATAACACTAACGCTAAATCTCGCAAGACTAAAAGAATACCACATATGTGTGGCACTGCATTTGGTCACATTGGAGAAACCCGCATGGAAAATTCCATTGTGATGGATTTGGAAGTCGTTTGATTTTGAATCATCTGACACTTGCAACTTTCCTCCAAAAGGTGAACTAACTGAAATACCGTTCATAGGCCATAAGGAACGAGCAAAGAACTTATTGGTGATCATACATTTGATGTATGTAGTCCGATAAATGTTGTTGCAAACAGTGGATTTGTCTACCTTCAAAAATGACTCAAGTAGAAATATGGATATTTACTTGATGAGACGTAAGTCTGGATCTTTTGAAATCATTCAAAAGGTTTTCAAAAATGAAGTAGAAGTTATTGTATCAAGAAAATTATGTTTCTGCAATTTGATTGCGAAAAGGAATATTTGAGTTGCAAGTTTAGTGAATGTCTGATGAGTTGTGAAAAGAGTTTCATAACTTGCACCTCCCGGAACACCACTGCAAGTCGAAAGTTCGTGAAGATGTAATCAAACCATTTATGACATGGTAAGATCAAAGATGACATAAATAGATTTGCCATTATCCCTTTTATAGAGTGATGCTTTAGAGACTGCGGCTTTTACACTAAAAAGAGATCCATCAGGTCTGTTGAAATGACGCCATGGTATGGTACGCCCAATCATGTTATATCTTTTCTTAACATTTGGAATATGGGGCTTGTGTAAAAGGTTACAAACCTATTCCAAATCAGACAAGTGCTACTTTGTATGGTTATCCCAAGTCACTGGGTATTCCCCCACCACTATACCGAGGCAAAGGGTTTTGCCACAAAACGGTATGCTTTTAAAGAGAATAGTTCTTACAAAAGGTGAGTGGGAGGACAGTGCAACTCGACGAGATAACCAGTATCTTTGTCATCAGTTCAAAGGAAAGAAACCCTGGAAGGTGATTCTGTTGTTTCCTACTACGACTGATATGGAAGTCTCTACAATAAAATGTATGGACTTCAGTCGAACGTGCAGCTGAACCACGTAGGCAAAGCTCGTGCAAACCTATCAGGTGCGCAAACGAGATATTGTTGTTAGACAACAGTATACCTACAATACACAAGTAAGCGTTGATGGGCCCTGACTTCGGGATTGGCTAAATGTCAATACAATCCGAGATAGTTTCCATATAAGTGATTCAAGATTAAAAACTTGATACACCTTTCAGAGGACTTAGAGTCTAACGAATATTTATGGAACTAAAAACTGATACGGATAAAAATTGTTTTATCCATAAAGCTTGACTTGCTGAAATAACAAGTTTAAGGAGTTGACTACAATGAGGTTGTTTTCACCATAGCGATGCTTAAGGTCAGTTCGGGTTGAACTAGCAATTAATGCATATATCAATCATGAGATATGAAACATGGATGAAAAAAGGATTTCCATCTGATGGAAATGAAACCTAGGACTTTTATGTGATACAGTCAAAAGTAATTTGTCGATTCAGAGGATGCTAGTAAGTATGCAAACTTCAGAGTTCCAGCAATGGACAGAAGAGAGCAAAATGGAGTTGGAATCTTTGTGGTTTGATGAAATGGTCAAAAGGGTTTTTTCATTTCATCAATGGGTAACGAAGATGCTTGTGATTCAAGAAAGTAAGTGGGAGCGTAATAATATTTCTAAAAACATTGTGTGCTTGACACATTGTTAATTGGAAATAAATTTCTTGACACGAATTAGGACTTCATTTGAAAATAGTTTTGCGATGAAGTGCTTAGGCTAAATAGCCTCAATATTAGGCATGATGATCTATGGAGATAGATTTACCTAATGGGGCTAAGCAATGAATGTATATTGACAAGGTGCTAAAACCTTTTAGCATTTAAAAACGCCAAGGAGTGATTCTTGCCGAAGTCACATGGAAAGAGTTTTTGCAAGACTTAGTGTCCCAAAACACTGATGAGTAAAATACATGATGGAGATTCCACACACTCTAGTGTTTGGATTAAATCATGTATTCCATGGTATGTAAAAACAACCAGATATGTCCGATACTCCCAAGTTGTTGCGAGTATAGATACCAAAGTGATCAAAGCACTGATAAAGGGACAACAGTGAAAGATGTCATTAAGTACTAGAGTAGTGCTGATGCATGTTTTCTCGCAAGCAGAGATTGTGAAGTGCTTGTTGTAAGTAATTATATTGATACAGTCTTCATCAATGCTCCATGCGATTTTTGATTTAAGTTAAGGGTTTTTGTGTAGTACACAATATGGTGGCATGGTAGTTGGAAGATGTTCCAAACAAGATATTGTGGTGAATTGTATAACAAAAGGCTAAGTATGTTGACGCTTTGGAAGCGACAGAGAAGTTGTTGAATCATATAGTTCATTCATGAACTTAGTATGATTCCAAGATGGCTTTGGTCTATGAGACACTATTGCAGATAGTTGCTCCATAACTCAGTCTGAGGAATCAGGTTTCGACCAATGATTCACACATAGGACAAGACAAGTTCACACAAAATAAGAATTTTGTGATAGCATGAAAACGCGAGGATATGCAAAGTTACACACGGAGCTGAAGTTGTCAGATCCGTTGGACATCATGCTATACCACAAGCGAAGCATATTTTACACCAGTATGCCATAGGTGTAAAGTGCATTAACATTGACTAGATTATTGACTCTAGTGCAAGTGGGAGTCTGTAGGAGATATGCCCTAGAGGCAATAATAAATGTTATTGATTATCTCCCTGTTCATAATTAGGTTTATGTTCCATGCTATAACTGCTATGGTTCTCGAGTCTACAATAACCACGAGGCTTGAAGGAAGACTCATATGCACGTGTGGAATAATAAACGGTAAAATGTATTCCTAGTCTGGCCTCTAAGACTGGCTCAAGTATTGCATGTTGATCCTATGTTCCTGGTCATGGGCATGGCTATGCCGACAATTTTGAGGGCACAATGTTAGAAGAACATTTGTGTTGAATCGACCCGAATTGATGTTATGCTATGAGATACATTCGTCATAAGTTAATGGTTAATAACATACAGAAGTTAATGTTTGCATAATTCCTTAGACCATGAGAGTATCGAGTTTCTTCATGCTTGCTTCATGAACTTTGGGGTTTGTTAAACGTCATCCGTAAATGGGTGGCTATTACGGCGGCTTACGGGTTCATGGAAAAGTATGTCAAGTAACTTGATAGCTCAAGATTGGTATTTTCTCCTCCGGCGATGGAGAGATATCTCTGGGCCCTCTCGCTGTTACGGTATCCATCATCGTCTGGCCAGACACTTTGTGATTTGATCACGGGGATGCCGGAACACGGGAACGAGAAAAGAGAACATTACCGATAACGAGGTAACTGGCATAGTGGACAACTTGATGATCCACGGGGATGCCAACATGTCTCACCTCGGGTATTTGTAACATATCGCGAAGCAACAGGAATAGCACACGGCAACTGGAGGTTCACTCGAATGTTCATTAGTGTGGGTATAGGGTCAATATGGGTGTCCACGGCTCCGATGTTGATCATTGATCGGAAGGGGTTCCGGGTCATGTCTATGCTTCACCGAACCTATAGGGTCACACGCTTAAGGGTCATCTATCTGCTGAATACTAGACATGGAGTCTGAGAGAAAATCACCGGAAAAGTTTCGGACACCGGAAAAGTTTCGCACAGCGGAAAAGTTCCGCAGAGAGAACACCGGAACAGTTCCGGTCAAACTGAAAAGTTGTTTCAGGGGATACCATAAAGTCAAATTGGTTTTGGCACATGCCTGATAATTCTTGGAGGGTGCCAGAATCGTTCTGGAAACTTTCTGGAATTTTACGGAATGAAAACCGGAAATGTTCCGGAGCTGCTGGAACCGCTTCAGATGCTTTTCGCAGATGAAAATCACTAAACCGGAATTGTTTCGGAAAGTGTTGAAAATTATTTTAGTGGGTACTAGAAATATTCTATGCCCACATAAATATTTTTAGTTCGATCAAACGCTGAAAAATGTCGTTGTGAATAGTGAAATCAGCTTTATGGTTACTTTTTGGAAAGCCAACTTTTTGGGCTTTTGCTCCAAAATATCTTGGAGATGACATGGATGGATTGGCTGAAATTTCAGCCCCTCCACCCCTCCTTCTCCTATAAATAGAGGTGGAGGGGGAAGCCCAAAACTCATCCCTTCTCACATACAAGTGCCATGCAATGATCTGGCTTCTTCTCTCCCTCCCAGCGAAATAGTTTCGTAGAGCCGAAAGGCTGTCTGGGTTCCGGTAGGAACTAGTTCTGGACGGTGAAGCCCTGTCGGATAGATGACACCGTATGTGTGCAACTCTGTAGAGAGATCGTAGTTTCGGTCTTAGTTTGAGAGTGCCTCCCGAAGGGTTGCCCGTGTGGCCGTCCGAGTTTCGAAGGTCCTCCCGAAGGGCTGTCAGAGTGACAGTCCAAGTTTTGGAGGTCCTCCCGAAGGGATGTCCGCGACACCGTCTGGGGGACTGTGCGACCGCCTCCTGAAGGGCTGTCCACGGGGCAGATGAGCGTGTACATCCTCGCGGTTGGGAGGTTGTAAATCCTAGCTGTGGGGATCTGCACCGCCGATCGTCATCGACTCTACTTCCGCTGCGCTACGAGTCGGTAACGAAAATGATCAAACCTTGTATGCAATCTCCATAGTGGTCCTGGGCTAGTGCGTAGGTTGGAAATTTTTTGTTTTCTGCTGCGTTACCCTATAGTGTCAAGAAAAGAACCATTTGGGTAGCCAAGCCTATTATGACTAACCTCTTAGGACCCAAGTTGGTTGGGGAACGACAAGCTCAAACTTGATCAATAGGTATTGTTGGAGGGCATTGGTGACGTGGCTACATTATGAAGAATTGAGGGGGTTTTACCATTCATATTTTCTCTAGCCAAGTCATGTGAATCATCAAGTTTCTATCATATACCAATGTTCCTCCTTGCGGTAACTTGTACTTAAATTGAATACATTGTTAGTTACTTGCCCCTTTGCATGTTGTGGTTTTTTACCTTGCATGTGTTTGTATATGTTGTGCTTCCTATTTGTTTATCTTGAGAAATCAAGTATGTATGATGGGTTGCACATCATGTATGTGTGTGTCTTGTGTGGAGCCTTTTTGCATTATGTTTGTATCTTAGTTGGCTCTTTGTGAGAGATTAATGGATTATCCCATTTTGGGGGAGTGATGTGCTTTATGCACTTCACGACCCTAAAAATGTGTGTTTATGAGGAATACCACTTAGTATTGATATTACAAGATTGTCTAGCTTTTATGTGGTATGTATTCTCATGAGAAATTCAAATTCTAAATGGTCCATTAATCATCTCTTGTTGGATTTCATGTACCACTTGTTAATATCGTTAGGTTACCAGATTATGGGGGAGTAATATACTATGTGCATATTACAAGCCCGGATAATGTGTACATTTGAGATATTGCCACTTAGAGTTGATATTATAATTTATCTTGTTCCTAAGTGGCATGTTAGCTCTACAAGTGTCATTTGCTTATGATTTACGTGTGAAGATGATGTTGGATATCCCTGCAATCTACCAATAGGAAATATTTCGAATTACTTCTTGTCCTTTGACAATTGGTATCATTTTATGTGGTAGAAATTGCCAATCATCTTTGCATTGTATTTTGTTTATCGTTTTTCTTCCTTGCATCTTGTGGATCTTTTTGAGCATGTCTAGTGTTTCTATAGATATAGGGAAAATGATGATCCCATCAAGTGCATGTTGTATCCAAGTGCAAATTCTATATAATGCACATCTCTAGGGGGAGCCCTCCTATTTTCTGTAGAACACTCTCTTTATGTGTGTATCATAAAATCTTTTGATCCTCATCAAGTGTGTATTGTTGGGAGGCAAGCCTTTTATCTATGGTGCTTTGTGCCAGCATGAAAATTTGTGGAGGGTTTGGTTTGTTTGGAACCAAGCTCTCTTTTGGGAACTTGATACCTCTTGTTTTCCTTCAATTGGTATCTTGTTTCCTTCTATTTGGCATGTGTCAATGAATATCTCATTCCTTGATGTATATTTTAGTTGGTATCTGTCAAGTGATAATTTTTCATTTGGTATCTTATTTTCACTTGATTCCTTTTCTCTTGGTATCTTATCAATTGTGTGTTGATTTGATTCCTGAAAGCCTTGAGCATGCATATTTACTACATGTACTTTCGTTAGCATGTTCTCTTTCCTTGACCCAATATATAGGGGAAACTCCACTATGACATAAATTGTCTAAAGTGTGCATGAAATTCAGTTTCATATCTATATGCACATATTTATGTGGAGTTTTTTCCTATATATTGTTGGTCCACTAACTTCTTGGTCCCAATAAGTTTGGGTACCACTTTGTTTGTGGTGTTGTTCTAGGAACAATTGGAGATACATTGGACACTCAGCTCACTTATAAGGAAGGTGTTGACACCATGTGCTTATTGGGGCCACGCTAGGATGATCGAAGAACCACTGTCTACTACATCAATCCAATGCTATCTCGGTAACAAGTATCTTCTTCATGCATACATTTCTCGCATTCAACCTTGTATAGGTTGCATCATGGCATGAATTTCTTGATTCATTCTTGTGGTACTTGTTTCCTTTCTCAAAGCATCACAACGATGATCTCTTATTGATAGTTTTGATGTCTTTGATGTTTGTGTGGTGGAACTTCCTTTATGTACAATAAGAAAATATTAGGATATGTGTTATGCTTTCAAGCAAAGATCTTATTGGCATGTTTATGAATTCCTTTTGGATATATTGTTCCTTCCTTCTTGTAACTATTTCGTATGTACATCATTCTTTGTGGATATATCATCATAATTCTCCTCTACCTAGAATCTTATACACATGAGAGAAGTTACATCTCTAGTTGATGTCCTCTTTTCTTTCACATCCACCGTTGCATTCTCATTTTATTTCCATGGTGGTTTCGTGAAAGAATTTATCTTGAGTGTGGATCATATATCCTAGCATCTTGATGCACTCTTTCGTGGTGAAGATTATCTTCCTCATGCTTGTCTTCATGAGGGTTTTGCCATTTCGATTGGTATCCCTCCTCTTGACAAGGCTATCATTTCCTATCTTCACTAGGGTTTGTCACAAGCTTTGGTTTTTAATTTTCCTATTAGTAAGCTTGTTAAGCCTTTTGCTAGTGGTTTCTATGTGGGAAGGATATGGTTTGCACTTTATGTCTCATTTCATCAAGACTAAGTGCTTTGCCATGACTCACACACATCATTGAGCCTATTCTTAAGATTGCCTCTTTTACATGTTGCTCAACCATATGTTTAGTGCAAGTACTATGCTCATTGTCTTATCTACTTGCTTGCACTTGTGGTGTGTTTATATTGATTTTGGGGGAGTCATGATCCTATTTGTGCACTTGTATTAAAATATAGAAATTCTTATTTGCGCACAAATCATGGGGAGATCCTCTAGTTTCTTTATAAACACTCTTTTGCCCATATCAGAATATGTTTTATTCATGTGGCTCGTAGGTCCATGTGATTGATTGTTCCAATTAGTATCTTTTGATTACTTGCTTCACTCCGGTGTATGTCTTTGTGCCATACGATCCTTTTTGCGATATTTGGGTCCTCAATATAGTTTGTCTTCCTCCAACTACTTATCATTGGATATGTGTATTTCTTTGCACACGTATTTCGAGATATACAAACTTTTTGGAGGAACACCTATTATATTGGCTTTCTAAACTTTTCGTTCATTTTGGCAATTGATTCCAATGGGGGAGAAGTTTAGAGAGATTAGTTTGGAATGCTTTCAGAGTTTTGCTTTTGTTGCTTAAGAATTTGCATCTCACATCCATGCATTGCATTTGTGTGTGCTTGGTTGTGCTTATTTCCTTATATAAACTCTCTCGAAAGTGGTTGTCATCAATTACCAAAATGAGGGAGATTGTAAGTGCACATTCCTCCATGTGTGGTTTTTGTAATTGATGACAACCATATGGACTAATGGTTTCCTTGAGTTATATTCGAAGGATTTGTCCATAGGCACTTCTTGAAGTCCATCTGTTGGGTTTCAAGGAGTTTATATGATGACCAAGGTGGTATTCAAGGTTTATCCAAAGATTGGTCATAGGGAAGATAAGATACAAGGTTGATCAAGACTAAGTCAAATAGTGAATCAAGTGATACACACAAAGCATACAAGATGTACCGAGAGGGATCAAGTGATCCTATGGTATGGTAAGAATTGTTCATTACGCTTTGTGTACTAACCCATGTTCCTTGTGAGAGTTATTTGTGGGAATATTTCCATGGGATTGCATCAAGAGGAAGATCCCATACAACCCATGGAAGATGACATCAAGAGGTGATCGTCATCAAGGTTTTGGTGTGCAAGTTCAAGTGAAGCATCACGGAGAGATCATGCTTGAAGCTTGCCATCCATTGTGGTGTCAATGGACTTGTGAAGATGTGACTAAGAGTGGCTCACCATAGTGGAGTATGGCAGAGCAATCATCTAGTCTTCATCAAGCCAACGCAATCAAGAAAGGTGGTCCATCTTGAGTAAGTCAAGATCGTCATCATCTAGCTCAAGTGGACTATGCGCAAGGCTAAGGTTTGACCTTGATAGGGTTTTCTATTTTACCGGTCTCATAGTGGTAGTTGGAAGTGGGTTATAGGATAGGTAGTCATGCTATCAAGGGGGCTCTCAAGTGAGTAGCTTGATCGTATCGTTCATTGAGAGATCAAACCATTGCATTCTTGGCATCATCATCTTTCTTGGTTCTTGGTTGGTTTTTCTCTTTGAGGTTTCTTGAGCTTATGGTCAACTTCATGACAAGCTCAAGTTCATCGAAAACGGAGTCCATATGCATCTTCTAGATATGATGTTTTTTATGTTGGAGTTGTTGTCGATTCTTCATTGAAAGAGGTTTCTCATCTCTATACCATTGGCATTTTTATCGCTGTTGGATAGCTCTTGTCGACCTGAATCCAACAAGCTTGAGTTTTCTCTATTCGGAGCTCATTTGCAGAAGTAATGGCAGTTCTAGTTTTACTGTATCCTTCCATTTTCCTAGCTGAGTAGTTGAAGGCAGCAAGGTGCCGCAGTACAGTGGCTAGCGGTAGTACCGCTCCTTGGAGCGGTAGTACTGCAAGTTGCACAGAAGTAATTTTTACTTCTGCCCCGTGGGCGGTAGTACCGCAAGTTGCACGAAAGTAATTTTTTACTTCCGCCCCGCGAGCAGTAGTACCACAAGTTGCACAGAAGTAATTTTTTACTTCCGCCCCTCGGGCGATAGTACCACAAATTACTTCTGGTACTACCGTATCGGATATTTTCTCGAAGCTAGCTCCAGCGGATGTAGCCCGGAAGTAATTTTTTACATCCGTGTACACGCGGTAGTACCGCTACCTCGAACGGTAGTACTGCTGCCTCACGGTGTCTTCTGTCGTGTGCTACACCTGAGTGGCCGTTGAATACTACCCCATGGTACTACCGCAAGGGCAGGCGGTAGTACCGCTCCGGTAGTACTACCGCCTTGTTGCATCATTGTAGTAGTGTTTCATATGGCTACTACCGCCCTAGCGGTAGTATCGCTCCTTGGAGCGGTAGTATCGCTCCTTGGAGCGGTAGTATCGCTTTGTGCGGGCTGTGAGGATAACGGTTGGATTTTTTCCCACCTATAAAAGGGGATCTTCTTCCCCAATAGACTTGATCTTTTTAAGCATGTGTTCTTCCCCCATTGTTGAACTTCTTCGAGCTTGCTAACTCTCAATCCCTCCAATAATTCTTGCTAGTTCTTGAGGGAAAAGAGAGAGGAGATCTAGATCCACATTTCCACCAATCACTTTGTCCTCTAAGTGAGGGGAACCCCTTGGATCTAGATCTTGGACTTCTCCGTGTTCTTCTTCGTTATTCCTCTCATTTTCCTCCCTATCATTAGTTGCTTTGGTGGGATTTTCGTTCTTCCTCTCATTTTCCTCCCTAGCATTCATTCTTCCTCTCATTTTCCTTCCTCTCATTGGGGTGCAAACATCCGGGCAAGCGTTGGGGTCTCCAATTAAGTTGTGGAGATTTCCTCGAGTATTTGAGGTCATTGCGGAAGCCATAGTCCATTGTGGTGAAGCTTCGTGGTGTTGTTGGGAGCCTCCAATTAAGTTGTGGAGTTTGCCCCAACCTAGTTTGTACGGGTTCGGTGACCGCCCTCAAGGGTCCCTTAGTGGAATCATGGCATCTTGCATTCTGCAAGGGCGTGAGGAGATTAAGGTGGCCTTATTGGCATCTTGGGGAGCATTGTGCCTCCACACCGCTCCGAACGGATATTAGCATTTGCAAGGGTGTGAACTTCGGGATAAATAGTCGTCTGCGTGTGCCTCGGTTATCTCTTACCCGAGCCCTTTACTTATGCACTTTACTTTGTGATAGCCATACTTGTTATATATCTTGATATCACTTAGTTGTCTATCTTGCTTAGCATAAGTTGTTGGTGCACATAGGTGACCCTATTTGTTTTAGGTTTTGTTCTTGACTAATTAAACGATAGTTTTATTCCGCATTTGTTCAAGCCTAAACCGTAATTATTTTAACGCGCCTATTCACCCCCCCCCTCTCTAGGCGACATCCACGTCCTTTCAATAAGCATACTTTAGAGTGTCAGGCAATTTTTTTAATTTAAACACAGGATCACCTTTAGGTGGAGGAGGGCCTCCAAGAGTTTCAATAGGCAAATTGTGTTTTAGTAGAATTTTTTGTTCAAAGAAAATTTTATCTATTTCATTTCTTTCACACAAGTGCATATCATTTTCATGGTCTCGCAAATATTGTTCTAATGGATCAGTAGGAGCAATGACAATGGAAGCAAGACCAATTATTTCATCCTTACAAGGTAATTCTTTATCATGAGGTTGTCTACTAAACTTGGAAAAATTAAAATCATGAGACACATCACCAAACTCAACACTAACGGTTTCCATTTGACAATCTATCTTAGCATTAGTAGTGTTCAAGAAAGGACTACCAAAGATAATGGGAAAAAAGTCATCTTGTGTGGAACCAAGAACTAGAAAATCAGTAGGATGTTTTATTTTCCCACACAAGACTTCAACATCTTTAACAATACCAAGTGGTGTGATGGTGTCTCTATTAGCAAGTTTAATAGTAACATCAATATCTTCTATTTCTGCGGGTGCTATGTCATCATAATTTCTTGATATAAAGTAAAAGGAATAGCACTCACACTAGCACCCAAATCACATAAGCCATGATAACAATGATCTCCTAATTTAACCGAGACAACTGACATGCCAACTACGGGTCTATGTTTATCTTTTTCATCGGTTTTAGCAATTCTATTAGCTTCATCACAGAAGTAAATAACATGCTCATCAATATTTTCTACCAAGAGATCTTTAACCATAGCAATACTAGGTTCTTCTTTAATTTTTTCAGAGGGATTAGGTGCTCTAATATTACTCTTGCGAACCACAGTTGTTACCTTAGCATGCTCCTTTATCCTAACAGGGAAAGGTGGCTTCTTAATATAAGCAGTAGGCACAACTTGATCAACATTGTAACTGGTAGTTTCTTCTTTAGCAATGACCGGTTCTTTAATTTCCTTTTTAATAGGGGGGTGATATTTAAACCACTTCTCCTTAGAGGGATCAACACAAGCAGCAAATGATTCACAAAAGAGGCTACTATCTCTGAGTCAAGTCCATATTTAGTGCTAAACTTGTGAAGAGCATCAATATTCATAAAAGATTTAACACAATCAAATTCAAGCTTAATACCTGACTCATTACCTTCGTTGAGTTCCCAATCTTCAGAGTTGAGTTTAATAATTTCCAAGAGATCCCACTTGAATTCAATAGTCTTCTTCATAAAAGAACTAGTACAAGAAGTATTGAGCATGGATTGATCATTATGAGAAAGCCGAGCATAAAAATTCTGAATAATAACTTTTCTCGGGATATCATGATTGGGGCATGAATATAACACTGACTTCAGCCTCACCCAAGATAGAGCGATGCTTTCTCCTTCACGAGGCCAAAAATTATATATATAATTCCGATCACGATGAACTAGATGCATAGGATAAAACTTTTGGTGGAATTTCAATTTCAGTCGATTCCAGTTCCATGATCCAATATCATCACATAGCCTATACCATGTCAATTCTTTTTCCTTCAAAGATAAAGGGAAAACCTTCTTCTTAACTTCATCTCCGGATAAACCTGCAAGCTTACATAATACACAAATTTCTTCCACATATAATAGGTGCATATCAGGATGTCCAGTTCCATCTCCTGCATAAGGACTAGCTAGCCATTGTTCTAACATACCCGACGGAATTTCATAACCAATATTTTCAATAGGTGTTGTAGGTTGAGGGGCAACTAATTGTGGTTCCGGTCAAGGTGAAGATACCCCGAACAATACCCTGAAAGAATTGTTTTCCATAGTAACAAGTGACAATAAATTTCAGCATGTAGTATAAGTTTTTCCTGCCAATTTCCACTTACCAAGAGCGCTTCACTCCCCGGAAATATGTGGGTGGACTGGTGCTAAGGTGTTGTTCTTACTTGAACTAACAACCTACTTATTATTATCCCCCTCGCAAGCATTCGCAACTACGAGAAAAGTATTAAGATAAAGTCTAACCATAGCATTAAACATGTTGACCCAAATCAGCCCCTTACGAAGTAGCGCATAAACTAGGGTTTAAGCTTCTATCACTCTAGCAACCCATCATCTAATAGCTACTCCACAATGCATTCCCTTGGGCCCAAGGATGGTGAAGTGTCATGTAGTCGGCATTCAAATGACACCACTAAGGGAATCACAACATAAATATCATCAAAATATCGAACACATATTAAATTCACATGATTACTTGCAACATGACTTCTCCCGTGACCTGAAGAACGAAGGTAACTAATTAAAAATAATAGTAATACTCAAGATCAGAGGGGTATTGAGTATCATAACGGATCTAAACATATGATCTTCCACCAAATAAACCATTTGGCAAGCAACTACACAAGGTAATCAACACTACTAGTCAGCCACAGGTACTAATCTGAGGTTCCTGTACAAAGATTGAACACAAGAGATGAACTAGGGTTTGAGAGAACATGGTCTTGTTGAAGATGTTGATGAAGAATGGCCTCCCAAATATGATAGGGTTGTTGGTGATGACAATGGCTTCGATTTCCCCCTCCGAGAGGGAAGTTCCCTCGGCGGAATCTCTCCACCGGAGGGCCAAAGTGCTCCTGCCCAAGTTCCGCCTCGAGACGATGACGCTTCATAACAAAAGTCATCGTCTGATTTTTTTCTAGGTTAAATCAGAATTTATACAGAAGATGGGATCCGAAGGTGGGCCAGGGTGAGCACCACCCACCAGGGCGCGCCTGGGGGTCCTGGCGTGCCCTCGTGTCTTGTGCTCACCAGGTGGCCCCCCTCCGGTAGTTTTCAGCTCCGGTATTTTTCATTTATTCCATAAAAATTCTTCGTAAAGTTTCAACTCCATTGGGGATGTGCAGAATAGGTATATATGACATGCTTTTTTAGGTCCGAATTCCAGCTGCCGGTATTCTCCCTCTTTGAGTAAACCTTGCAAATTATGAGAGAAAAGGCATTATAATTACTCCCAAAGCATCATTATGCATAAAAACATTACAAATAATAGTGGGAAAACATGATGCAAAATGGACGTATCACAGCCGTACAACTCCGGGATCTCTATCCGGTGGCACAACTGCTTCAACAAGTTTTGAATTTTGATAGGTAACATCATGGAGGTGCAATTCGTGGCCATGTAAGCTAGCTTCCCATGCATGTCTTTCCAAGAATCCATCCACCAGGTTGGCTACTAGCTAGCTTGCCGGATAGTACTAATCTAATCTTATTTTTTGTATGTCTAAGTATGATGTCTCTAACCGTCTAATCGATTCTTGATTCTTCTCATCCATGAAGATTCTCCAAGACATCAAACTAATCACAAAATCTCACTTGTGAGTTCCTGAACTTTCTCTTGCAAAACTAGTGTAAAATAAAATTTCAAATAGGATACTTGAGTATGTAATGTAAAAAATCATTAAAAACATAAATAAAATTCATTTTTTGCATGGTAGATAATTTAGTGCATGAGGTACGCTCAAAATTTCAGCTCATTTGGACATCTAAGTCGCTGTCAGCAAAAAAGACAAATTGGGTGAGAACAATACATGAACAATAACTTTCTACACAGTCTTTTTTGCCGAGGGAGACTCTCATGTCCAAATGATCTAATGGATCAAACCTCATGCACCAAATTCTCTACCATGCAAAAAAAAAATTGAATTCTTTGATTTTTTTTCTAGTATTCTTTTTAATTTTTGTATGATCAAAGGTGCAGATGAGCCTTGGCACTCAATCGCTGCTACGTGTAAGGATTTACTCCCTCCGTCCCAGAATAAGTGACTCAAAATGACTCAACTTTGTACTAACTTTAGTACAAAATTGAGTCACTTATTCTGGGATGGAGGGAGTACTTTTTTGACCTTGTCACCCTTTTCTCTTAGTTTTTTAGGATGAGATACAATAAGAAATCTCGGAAGGTTTGGGAGTTGATGCCATCGATGAACAAGAGACTGATGAAGTTTTACGATGTAATTAGATGTGATTGGTAGATGTATGTGTTCGCTGTCATCTGATGTGAGATAGTACATTTGTACTTTTGTATGTTGTATGACAAAGCATGAAAAGAAATCATATAGTGGACTTTGAATGTACATTTTTGCGTTATGTTTGATTGTCAAAATATGTCATAGTAAATTGATTATGTCTAGCTGATTTTAGGACTAATTAACATGTCGTTAAGATCACACATTGCACACAGTTTTTTGGATCCAATTGTATGTGATGGCATTTTTTTATTTTTAATCGTGTGCAATGAATCAAACATTACATACACTTTTCGTGAAATAACCTTGTGTGATGCTAATCCAAATTGCAAACCGTTTTTGTGTTGAACTGTGTGGGATGTAACCCCAATCACAAACAATGTTGGTAGCATGTGCGATGGACCTCCCTATTGCCCACACTAGTAAGGTGACTGTTTGAAACTACATCACTGAAAGGGATTAAAAACCATTTGTATAGCATGTCACCACACCACTGCTATCCATTACATCTCATAGTTGATGCTAGTTTGTTTAATTGGTGGAAGATCATATGTTTAGATCCTTAATCGTATCCATTACACATGTGATCTTGAACATGGTGATGATTTGTTAGTAGTTGCTTTCATTCTTGAGGACATGGCATAAGTTTTGTTATAAGTAATCATGTGAAGTTGGTATTCGTTTGATATTTTGATGATGTGTGTGTTGCTCTTCCTTTAGTGGTGTCATGTGAACATCGACTACATGATACTTCACCATACTTGGGCCTAAGGGAAATCATTGGGGAGTAATAAGTAGATGATGGGTTGCGAGAGTGACAGCTTAAACCCTAGTTCTTCTTTTGTGGTTGCGTATGCTTGTGATAGGGGTAATCATAAGAGGTTGTTTGTTCAAATAAGAACAACACCCTAGCACTGTTCCACCTACATATAACATTATCAAAGTATCAAACATGAATCAACTAAAAATGATGAACATGACTAGATGATAATTCCCATGTGTCCACTAGAGCACTTTACTTCATCTAAAAGAAATTTCAGACTTCTACTTTGCTATAAAAAAGATTGGGCCACCTTGCTGCACCATTGTTACTTGTGTTACTTGTTACTCGTTACAAATTACATTACTACCAAACTATCTATTACTGCCACTCTCAGTGCTTGTAGGAATTATCTTCCTGAAAACCACTTGTTATTTCCTTTTGCTTCTCGTTGGCTTCAACACTCTTTGTTGGGGAACATTGCATGGAAACAAAAAAATCCTATGCTTCACAAAGATCAATCTAGGAGATGAGCATCCATGAGAGGAGAGATTGGATCTATGCACCCTTGTAGATCGCTAAGCGGAAGCGTTAAAGAACGTGGTTGATGTAGTGGTATGTCTCCGTGATCCAAATCACAAGCCGCCCACGAACTCCCGATCAAGTGCCGAACGGACGGCACCTCTGCGTTCAGCACACGTGCAGCTCAATGAAGATATCCACCTTCTTGATCCAGAAAGAGGGAGTGAAGAGGTAGATGGTTTCGCCGGTAGCACGACAACGTGGCGGCGGTGGTGGTGGAGCTGATCCGGTAGAGCTTCGCTAAGCGGCGCGGAACCAATCTACAAGAGGAGAGACTATCGGAGAGAGAGGAAGGGCTGCGTCGTGGCTTAGGGTGCAGCTTCCCTCCTCCCTCTCACATATATATAGGGGGAGGGGTGGTGTGCCAAACCCCTAGGGTTTCCCCCCTAGGGCGGCGGCCAAGGGTGGAGGCGCCCTAGGGTGGCTGGCCACCCAAGTTAGGTGGCGCCAACCCTAGGGTTGGCCCTCCCACCAACCCCCTTGCCGCATGGGACTTTGTGGGAGGAGTAGCCAGCCCACCAGGGACTGGTGGGCCCTCTCTCAAAGCCCATGTAGGCCTTTGGGGCTGGTGGCCCCTTCCGGTGGACCGCCGGGACCCTCCCGGCACCCTCGGTACGTTACCGGTGACGCCCGAACTTTTCCCGGTAACCAACACGGAACTCCCTATATATGAATCTTCACCTCCAGACCATTCTGGAGCTCCTCGTCAAGTCTGGGATCTCATCCAGGACTCCGAGCAACCTTCAGATACCAACACACATAACTCATCTATACCACAACATCATCGAACCTTAAGTGTGTAGACCTTGCGGGTTCGAGAACCATGTAGACATGACCGAGACACCTCTACGGTCAATAACCAATAGCAGGACTTGGATGCCCATATTGGTTCCTACATGTTCTACAAAGATCTTTATCGGTCGAACCACTATGTAAAGGATTCAGTTAATCCCGTATGATGTTCCCTTTGTCCTTCGGTATGTTACTTTCCCGAGATTCGATCGTCGGTATCTCTATACCTAGTTCAACCCCGTTACCGGCAAGTCTCTTTACTCGTTCCGTAATACAAGATCCTGCGACTAACACTTAGTCACATTGTTTGCAAGGCTTGTTGTGATGTTGTATTTCCGAGTGGGCCCTGAGATACCTCTCCGTCACACGGAGTAACAAATCCCAGTGTTGATCCATGCCAACCCAGCAGACACCCTCGAAGATACCTATAGAGTACGTTTATAGTCACCCAGTTACGTTGCGGTGTTTGATACACACAAGGCACTCCTCCGGTGTCAGTGAGTTGCATGATCTCATGGTCATAGGAACATATACTTGACATGCAGAAAACAGCAGCAATAAACTCACACGATCATATGCTACGTTCATAGTTTGGGTTTTGTCCATCACATCATTCTCCTAATGATGTGATCCCGATATCAAATGACATCTCATGTCCATGGCCAGGAAACCTTAACCATCTTTGTTCAACGAGCTAACCTGCTAGAGGCATACTAGAGACACAATGTTTGTTTATATGCCCACACATGTATGTAGTTTCCAATCAAGACAATTATAGCATGGAAAATAAACGATTATCATGAACAAGGAAATGTAATAATAAACACTTTATTTATTGCCTCTAGGGCATATTTCCAACAGTCTCCCACTTGCACTAGAGTCAATAATCTAGTTCACATCACTATGTGATTTACATTGTAATGAATTGAACACCCATGCAGTTCTAGTGTTGATCATGTTTAGCCCTCCCAAGAGGTTTAGTCAACGGGTCTGCAACATTCTGATCCGTGTGCACTTTGCAAATATCTATGTCCTTCTCCTCGACGTAATCGCGGATGGAATTGAAGCATCGCTTTTTGTGCCTGGTCCTCTTGTGAAACCTTGGTTCCTTGGCCAGAGCAATGGCACCAGCGTTGTCATAGAACAGAGTCATCGGATTCAATGCACTGGGCACTTCTCCAAGATCTGTCATGAACTGCTTCATCCGGACACCGTCCTTCGCTGCCTCCGAGGCTGCGATGTACTCCGCTTCGCATGTAGAATTGGCTACCATGCTTTTCTTGGAACTACACCATCTTACTGCTCCCCCATTGAGGATAAATACATATCCGGTTTGCGACTTAGAGTCATCAGGATCAGTGTCAAAGCTTGCATCGACGTAACCCTTTACGACGAGCTCTTGATCACCTCCATAAACGAGAAACATCTCCTTAGTCCTTTTCATGTACTTAAGGATATTCTTGACCGCCGTCCAGTGCTCCATTCCAGGATCACTTTGAAACCTTCCGGCCATACTTATGACAAGGCTGACCTCGGGTCTTGTGCACAGCATCGCATACATGATAGAGCCTATGGATGAAGCATAGGGGATGACACTCATCTTTTCGATATCTTCTGCAGTCACTGGGCATTGAGTCTTACTCAACTTCACACCTTGTAACACAGGTAAGAACCCTTTCTTAGACTGGTCCATTTTGAACTTCTTCAAAACTTTATCAAGGTATGTGCTCTGTGAAAGTGCTATCAAGCATCTCGATCTATCTCTACAGATCTTAATGCCTAATATGAAAGCGGATTCTCCTAGGTCCTTCATTGAATAACTCTTGTTCAAATATTCCTTCACGCTTTCCAGCATTTCTATATTGCTTCCAATCAGCAATATGTCATCCACATATAATATTAGAAACGCTACAGAGCTCCCACTCACTTTCTTGTAAATACAAGCTTCTCCATAAACTTGTATAAACCCAAATGCCTTTGATCACCTCATCAAAGAGCTTATTCCAACTCCAAGATGCTTGCACCAGTCCATAAATGGACCGCTAGAGTTTGCAAACTTTGTCAGCATTCTCGGGATCGACAAAACCTTCCGGTCGCCTCATATACAACTCTTCCTCGAGGAAACCGTTAAGGAACGCTGTTTTGACATCCATCTGCCAAATTTCATAGTCGAAATATGCAACTATTGCTAACATGATTCTAACAGACTTAAGCATCGCTATGGGTGAGAAGTTCTCATCGTAGTCAACTCCTTGAACTTGTGAAAAACCCTTTGCCACAAGTCGAGCTTTATAGACGGTGACATTACCGTCCGCGTCCGTCTTCTTCTGAAAGATCCATTTATTCTGAATGGCCTTTCACCCTTCAGGTAATACTTCCAAAGTCCATACTTTGTTTTCATACATTGATCCCATCTCGGATTTCATGGCCTCTAACCATTTCTCGGAATCCGGGCCCATCATCACTCCTCCATAGCTCGTAGGTCCATTGTTGTCTAACAACATGACCTCCAAGATAGGGTTGTCGTACCACTCAGGAGCGGTACCTGTCCTTGTCGACCTACGAGGTTCAATAGCAATTTGATCCGAAGTTTCATGATCATCATCATTAACTTCATATTCAACCATTGTTGGCTGCATAGAAACATCTTTCTATGTTGCACTACTCTCTGGTTGAAGTGAAGGTTCAACAACCTCATTGAGTTCTACTTTCCTCCCACTCAATTATTTCGAGAGAAACTCTTTCTCAAGAAATGTTCCGTTCTTTCAGACAAACACTTTGCCTTCGGATCTGATATAGAAGGCATACCCAACTGTCTCTTTTGGGTATCCTATGAAGATGCATTTCTCCGCTTTGGGTTCCAGCTTTTCAGGCTGAAGATTTTTGACATAAGCATCATATCCCCAAACTTTAAGAAACAACAACTTTGGCTTCTTGCCAAACCACAATTCATATGGCGTCGTCTCAACGGATTTCAATGGTGCCTTATTTAAAGTGAATGCAGTTGTCGCTAATGCATAACCCCAAAACTATAGTGGCAAATCGGCAAGAGACATCATAGAACGCACCATATCTAATAAGGTTCGATTACGATGTTCGGACACAACATTACGATGTGGTGTTCCAGGCGGTGTCAATTGTGAAAAAATTCCACATTGTCTTAAGTGACTGTCAAACTCATAACTGAGATATTCTCCTCCTCGATCAGATCTTAGGAATTTAATCTTCTTGTTATGATGATTCTCAACTTCACTCTGAAATTTCTTGAGTTTTCCATGTGTTTCAGACTTGTGTTTCATTAATTAAATATACCCATATCTACTCAAGTCATCAGTGAAGGTGAGAAAATAACGATATCCACCGCGCGCCTCAATGTTCGTTGGACCGCACACATCAGTATGTATGATTTCCAACAAATCACTCGCCCGTTCCATTGTTCTAGAGAACGGCGTTTTAGTCATCTTGCCCATGAGGCATGGTTCACATGTGTCAAGTGATTCAAAATCAAGTGACTCCAAAAGTCCATCAGCATGGAGCTTCCTCGTACGTTTTACACCAATATGACCCAAACGGCGGTGCCACAAGAAAGTGGTACTATCATTATCAACTCTACATCTTTTGGCATCAATGCTATGAACATGTGTATCATCACTATCGAGATTCAATAAGAATAAACCCCTCACATTGGGTGCATGACCATCGAAGATATTACTCATATAAATAGAACAACCATTATTCTCTGATTTAAATGAGTAACCGTCTCGCAATAAACAAGATCCAGATATAATGTTCATGCTTAACGCAGGCACTCAATAACAATTATTCAGGTTCATCACTAATCCCGATGGTAGCCTAAGAGCGAGCGTGCCGACAGCGATCACATCAACCTTGGAACCATTCCCACGCGCATCGTCACTTCATCCTTAGCCAGCCTCCGTCTATTCCGTAGGTCCTGCTTTGAGTTGCAAATGTGAGCAACCGAACCAGTATCAAATACCCAGGCACTACAACGGGAGCTAGTAAGGTACACATCAGTAACATGTATATCATATATACCTTGTTTGGTGTTGTCCGCCTTCTTGTCGGCTAGATACTTGGGGCATTTCCGCTTCTAGTGACGAGTTCCCTTCCAATGAAAGCACTCAATTTCTGGCTTGGGCCCAGCCTTGGGTTTCTTCACGGGGGGAGCAAATGCTTTGCCACCCTTCTTGGAGTTACCCTTCTTGCCCTTGCCATGCTTCTTGAAACTAGTGGTTTTATTGACCATCAACAGTTGATGTTCT
Organism: Hordeum marinum; assembly: GCA_022496015.1. Classification (NCBI taxonomy): domain Eukaryota; kingdom Viridiplantae; phylum Streptophyta; class Magnoliopsida; order Poales; family Poaceae; genus Hordeum; species Hordeum marinum. The sequence continues at coordinate 37,465,354 of CM039672.1, read as the reverse complement.
TTCTGGATTTAACACTCAGTGACTTTCTGCATCGCAAATAGCTTGGGGACTGACTTGTTCATCCCGTGCATGTTATAGTTCAACACGAAGCTCTTGTAGATAGGTGGCAATGATTGAAGAACTCTCTCAGTGATTGCCTCCGGCGGAAGGGGCATCCCTAACTCCGCCAGACAGGTCGAATACCCAGACATTTTGAGTATATGTTCACTGATAGACCCGTTCTCCTCCATCTTCAAGCGTATATTTTATCGGAGGCCTCATACCTCTCGATCCGGGCATTCTTCTTAAAGATAAACTCCAACTCTTGGAACATCTCATATGCTCCATGATGTTCAAAACGTCTTTGAAGTCCCGGTTCTAAGCCATACAGCATTGCACATTGAACTATTGAGTAATCTCCAGAACATGCCTCCCAAGCGTTCTTAATGTCTTTAGATGACACGGGAGCGGGTGGGTCACCAAGTGGTGCATCAAGGACATAAGCCTTCTGGGAAGCCGTCAGGATAATCCTCAGATTACGGGCCCAGTCAACAAAGTTACTTCCATCATCTTTCAACTTAGCTTTCTCTAGGAACGCATTAAAATTCAGGGGTGCTACTGCGCGAGCCATTGATCTACAACATAAATAAGCAAAGGTTACTAAGACTATTGTTCATGATAATGAGTTTAGTTAATCAAATTACTAAAGCTCCCACTCAAATTGACATCCCTCGGGTCTTCTGATTGATACATGATCCATATTCACCAACTCAAGTCTGATCATCACGTGAGTTAAGGTGGTTTCAATGGTGAACATCATCATGTTGATCATATCTACTATATGACTCATGCTCGACCTTTTGGTCTCTTGTGTTTCGAGGCCATGTTTGTACATTCTAGGATCGTCAAGTTTAACTTGAGTGTTCTGCATGTGCAACATTGGCTTACACCCGTTGTATGCGAACGTAGAGTCTATCACACCCGATCATCATGTGGTGTCTTGACACGACGAACTTTCGTAATGGTGCACACTCGAGGAGAACACAGTTCATCTTGAAATTTAAGTGAGGGATCACCTTATAATTCTACCATCGTCCTAAGCAAAACAAGGTGCATAAAAAGATTAACATCACATGCAAATCATAAGTGACATGATATGGCCATGAACTTATGCTTTTGATCTCCATCCCCAAAGCACTGGCATGATCTCCATCGTCACCGGCATAACACCATGATCTCCATCATCATGATCTTCATCATTGTGTCTTCATTGGGGTTGTCGTGCCCACCATGCTCATACTACTATTGCTACCGCTTAGCGATAAAGTAAAGCATTACATAGCGCTTAAAGATTGACATGCAGGTCATACAATAATCAAAGACAACCCTATGGCTCCTGTCGGTTGCCGTACTCGTCGACATGCAAGTCGTGATATTCTATACAAAAACATGATCATCTCATACATCACATATATCACATCATGTAATTGTCCATATCATATCACAACATACCCTGCAAAAACAAGTTCGATGTCCACTAATTGTTGTTGCATGTTTTACGTGGCTGCTATGGGTATCTAGCAAGAACGATTCTTACCTACGCAAAACCACAACGGTGATATGAAGATTGCTTTTCAATCTTCTACAAGGACCGCCTTAATCAAATCCGATCCAACTAAAGTGGGATAGACAGACACCCGCCAGCCATCTTTATGCGATGAAGTCACATGTCAGTCGATGGAACACGGTCTCTCGTAAGCGTACGAGTAAAGTCGGTCCAACCCGCTTCATCCCACAATACCGCTAAACCAAGAAAAGACTAAGGAAGCAAGCAATCTGAATATCAATGCCCACAAACTCCTTGTGTTCTACTCAAGATCTCATCTACGCATAGACCTAGCTCATGATGCCACTGTTGGGGAACGTTGCATGGGGAAACAAAAAAATTCCTACGCTTCACCAAGATCAATCTAGGAGATGAGCATCTATGAGAGGAGAGATTGGATCTACGTACCCTTGTAGATGGCTAAGCGGAAGCGTTAAAGAACTCGGTTGATGTAGTGGTACATCTCCGCAATCCAAATCGCAAGTTGTCCCACGAACTCCCAATCAAGTGCCAAACGGACGGCACCTCCACGTTCAGCACACGTGTAGCAATGAAGATCTATGCCTTCTTGATCCAGCAAGAGGGAGTAGAGAGGTAGATGGGTTCGCCGGCAGCACGACGGCGTGGCGGCAGTGGTGGTGGAGTTGATTCGATAGAGCTTCGCTAAGCGGCACCGAACCAATCTACTAGAGGAGAGACTATCGGAGAGAGAGGAAGGGTTGCACCATGGCTTAGGGTGCGGCTGCCCTCCTCCCTCTCACATATATATAGGGGGAGGGGTGGTGCGCCAAACCCCTAGGGTTTCCCCCTTGGGGCGGCGGCCAAGGGTGGAGGCGCCCTAGGGTGGCTTGCCACCCAAGTTAGGTGGCGCCAACCCTAGCGTTGGCCCACCCACCAACCCCCTTGTCGCATGGGCCTTTGTGGGAGGGGCGGCCAGCCCACCAAGGGCTGGTGTGCCCTGTCTCACAGCCCATGTTGGCCTTTGGGGCTGGTGGACCCTTCCGGTGGACCCCTGGGACCCTCCCGGCACCCCCGGTATGTTACCGATGACGCCCGAAATTTTCTCGGTAACCAACACGGAACTTCCTATATATGAATCTTCAGCTCCAGACCCTTCCGGAGCTCCTCGTCACTTCCGGGATCTCATTCGGGACTCTGAACAACCTTCAAATACCAACACAAATAACTCATCTATACCGAAACGTCACCGAACCTTAAGTGTGCAGACCCTGCGGGTTCGAGAACCATGTAGACATGACCGAGACACCTCTATGGTCAATAACCAATAGCAGGACCTGGAGGCCCATACTGGTTCCTACATGTTCTACGAAGATCTTTATCAGTCGAACCACTATGTCAAGGATTTAGTTAATCCCGTATGATGTTCCCTTTGTCCTTGGTATGTTACTTGCCCGAGTTTCGATCGTCAGTATCTATATACCTAGTTCAACCTCATTACCGACAAGTATCTTTACTCGTTCCGTAATACAAGATCCCGCGACTAACACTTAGTCACATTGCTTGCAAGGCTTGTTGTGATGTTGTATTACCGAGTGGGCTCTGAGATACCTCTCCGTCACACGGAGTAACAAATCCCAGTGTTGATCCATGCCAACCCAGCAAACACCCTCGGAGATACCTGTAGAGTACCTTTATAGTCACCCAGTTACGTTGCGTCGTTTGATAGACACAAGGCACTCCTCCGGTGTCAGTGAGTTGCCTGATCCCATGGTCATAGGAACATATACTTGACATGCAGAAAACAGTAGCAATAAACTGACACGATCATATGCTACGTTCATAGTTTGGGTCTTGTCCATCACATCATTCTACTAATGATGTGATCCCGATATCAAATGACATCTCATGTCCATGGCCAGGAAACCTTAACCATCTTTGATCAACGAGCTAACCTGCTAGAGGCATACTAGGGACACAATGTTTGTCTATATGCCCAGACATGTATTTAGTTTCCAATCAACACAATTATAGCATGGACAATAAATGATTATCATTAACAAGTAAATATAATAATAAACACTTTATTTATTGCCTCTAGGGCATATTTCCAACACTCTTATTTATCGAAAGGACTACGATTGATTCACTATACTTGTGGGTTATCGGTATACGTGCAAGGATATCTCACCTACATCACAAAAATGTTATGTGAACATCATGGCATGTACTTCTAGTAGTGATAAAAATCTTATGGGGAAAGAAATATGATTGTAACAAGCAAACAACTGAAACTCCACCTGAGAATGATGAAACCTCACCAATGGTGGCATTTGGTTCCGCGGTGCAAACTCAACCCATGTTACAATGGCAATTTGTTAAGGCATAAGGTTCCTAAAAAAGGTGGGGTGATTGCATTTTTTTAATATTTTAAATTATGTGTGTGCTTGTTAGTAAGTAGAAATGTCATTCCATGACATGCATTGTAACTATTAACCAAAAATATTGTTTTGTGTGTGTGAGAGAGAGAGGGATATATATATAGCGAGAGAGAGAGACAAAGAGAGAGAGAGAGAGTTGCCTTTCACCATGTATTTGGGAGCAAAACATGAAGAAATACATTCAGATCAAACGAATATTGTAAAGTTGTCACACATGTTGTCTGATGCTACAATGAACACTACTCTGGTGATGACAACTACTCCATGTACTAAAGATGTCAACTAAACCGTTGGATGTTTTTGTCTCTTTTACTACAAGAATTATTCATATGAATTATAGATTATTAGAAACCTTGGATCTTTCATCTATGTGGTTATACGAAACTACACAATGTACCTTAAATGATATAGTGTCACAAATAGTGGTGTTTCGGGTTCCATGCACAATGGTAATTTGTCTAGAGTGCTTGGAGAGTAAAGTTTTCATGCTTTTGAAATTTCAATGCACCATACACAAGAGTCTTTTTTGAAATTTGAGTTATCCCATGACATGCATTGTAACTACTAGAGGGTGACCAAATATGGTAATATATATTGCCATTCACGATATAGTTGGGATCACGGCGCAGAGAAAGACCTTTAGATCAAACACATACTTAAAGTTTTGGCATTTTTTGTTCAAATGCCACATTGGACACTTCTATATCAATGATGGCTAGTACTCATCCACACTAAAGATCTCACATAAACTAGTGGATGTTATTGTCTCTCTAATCATAAATATTATTCATATGAATCCTAGGGATTTATTGAAGTTCTGCAATTACATAGGGTTTACTTGTAGTTGTTTTCGAAGTAAGAGTATCAATCCCACGAAGAGAGATGATAAAAACAATCTTTTGCCCCTCATAGAGGTTTATCGCAAAGTTCATGCAAGCTATATTAGATTCCAAGGAAAAGTGGTGTGCATAATAGTTAATTTTGCTCATGTTCTGTGGCTTTCTCGTAATTCCCTTATCCATGTAGATCATACAATTTAGAAGTAAAAACATTATAATTGAGCTATAGTGTGTATAACATCGATACAAAGATGAAATTATAATAAGAAATAACGATGCAAAATGGGTGTATCAACGCATAGGCCCACCAGTGAGAATAACTTATGATGAAAGAAATATGGGTATAACGAGCAACAACTACAACCCATATAAAATAAGAAAAAATCCATGTGGTTGTTTCATTTTTTAATAGTCGCAATAACCATAATTGCTTGTACATCTACCCTGAACACCATTGAAATTACACAAACAGGCTAAGAAAATGATCAGATACCGCTAATGGTATAGTTTGTTCAAATGAGGAGTTTCAGAGGGTGGAGATAATATGTTGGATCTTGTCACACGTTTTGTGCAATGGTGCAGTTCACACTACACTAACAGCTAGATGATATCATGTGCATTGCCACGACACATTTGGTCAAAATTAACATTATGTACATATGATCACATGAAGGAAAAATTCAAAATGGAAAAATAATATTAATGGAACATCACACGTCAGCTAGGCTGGCATACCAATAACTCATATGACCAATTATCGGCCACTCAAATGTTAAGTAAATGTGACATCATGTGGATTGTCAGGATGCATTACACTATGAGCATTAATAATATAGACATGTTTTTTATCCAATACATATGGGCTTCTAAGTCTGCCTCAAATTAGAATTTACTAAAATGACATGCTAACATACGCCTCTTACAGTATTGTCATCCACCTGCATGTGAATGGGGTTAGGGAATGGAATGCATGAGAGAAAACAAATTTCTTGATGACTTGATTGATTTTTGAAACATCCATTAGAGTCTTACACCGAATCATTTAATCTAGCTGTAGTACATTGTCTAAGACGAATGATTTACTTGCTCTGCAACTTAAGCCAAACCAAAATACCTAGGTATTGAATAATTAAAAGAACAATCAAGATACTACGGTACTGCCAAAATAATTAATAAAGATGTTACTATCAATAAATGAACACCACTAAATATTTGCATTGGCTATTCATGAAAAATGTCATGATCTCACATCACTCTTTATCTCCTTTTCTGGTAGTCAAATTGCTTCATATGTTGAAATGAAAGAAGTGACCAAACAACCAGTGAAATTTTGGGAAGGTGAAACAACAAGAAATTGTGAAAATGGACAAGTTGAAAGGTACTAGAATACACTATTTCAAAAAAAAGTTACAATAGTATGGGATCAATCATGGAAATGCATGTCAGACATCTCATGCAAAATAGTTTCTTATTAGAAGCCATGGAATTTAAACAACATATATAAAAATTGAGGTTTTATTTTAAAACCTGCAAGCTAGCAAAAGTTGAAATCGAACAGGGAATTGAAACATCAGAAAGGCAAAACATATCTCTATAACGAAAACATCAGAAAGGGAAAACACACTAATTGGATTCATTTACCTTACATCATCAACATATGTCTCCTTGACGTGGGTGTCAACACCTCAGGAGTTCTTTATTGTCAGTCCACGAATATGACCATGGAGGCATTAACCTGAATCGGGAGGACAACACAAGATTGACTTGGAAAGGGAAATATGAACAATCGAGGGAAATGATTGATTTTGTAATTAATTAATGGTTTATTTACAATTGATTGAAACATAGGAAATTGGTGGGAGTCGAAGAGGAGTGGGCATCATGGATTCAGAGAGGATGACGAGCCTGAAGGTAATCGACCGCAACCAGAAATATGGGAGAGACGAGTTTCTCGTAAAAGGATAGTAGTGGAAAGGAGCCGAATTGAGGGTTGTTGCTTGGCTTCAAGAAATCATAGAAAAATTAGTTACTAGGATTCAACTAATTTATGAATGGACGCCCCAAAAAACTAACTTATGAATAGAGGATGGCACAAAAGAAGCCATCCAAACTATTGGATGTTTTTTGAAATCCTGATAAGTGACACATGTGTGGCATAAAGCAGGTTTGTCCCGATGTTTTTTATGGTAACTTTAGTTGTTCGAGAACAACCTTTAATTCTGAAGCATGATAACTTTCTGTTTGGATGACAAGTTTTGGTTTTTTTAAATACAATTTTAACATCAAAAAATGTCAGGGCGGTGTTTGCTTTATGCCACACATGTGACACTTATCATTTGGAAATGTTTTTTTCATATGAGTTCCTAAGAGCATCTCCAACCACACCCCCAACAGGCCTCCCCGGGCGACTTTTTTACCGCCGACGCCGAAAATCGGCCCAGTCGTGCCCCCAGGACCCTGTTTTTCGCCGGTTAGAGCCCTTTTTTGGGCCGGCAAACCCAGGCCGAACGCAGCGCGCTGGGGGCTCTTGGGGGGCTCCGGCGGAAACAAACCGGCGTGTGGGACACCATTGCCAGGCGAATCTTGTCCTTTTCCTCGCTTGAGCCACTCCCCTTGCATTCTCCCCAATGTCGATTCTGGCGCCTCTCGCCTGTTCACGGCCACTGTGCCGCCACTAGAAGGCCTCTTTTAACCGCCCCTTCATTCCCCCTCGCCGGATTTCACTTCCCCGACCCTCGCCCATCGATGTCCTCCGACCCACACCACGCCGGCAAGGCACCGGTAGCTGCTCATGTTCGGGAACGTTGCATGGGAAACAAGAAAATTCCTATGAACACGCAAGATCTATCCATGGTGATGAGCATCTACGAGAGGGAGAGTGGATCTACATACCCTTGTAGATCGCTAAGCAGAAGCATTAAGAAATGCGGTTGATGTAGTCGAACGTCTTCGCGATCCAAATCGCCGAGCGTCCCGTGATCCCATCATGATCCTTCTCGCGATCCAATCATGATCTGTCCCACGATCCCATCACGATCCGCCTCACGATCTTGATCACGGTCCTTCCGATCTAGCGTCGAACGAACGGCACCTCCACGTTCAACACACGTGCGGCTTGATGACGCCTTCACCTCCTCGATCCAGCGAGCGATGGTGAAGTAGTAGATGATTTCTGGCAGCACAACAGCGTGGTGACGGTGGTGGTGCAGAACAATCTCCGCAGGGCTTCGCCAAGCACAACGGAAACTATGACAGAAGATAAACTAGAGGGACGGGGTTGCTGACACACCGCTTAGGGTTTCTTGATGTATTCCAAGTGCTAGCCCCGCCCCTTTATTTATATGCTGAGCCCTGGGGTCAAAACTTGGAGAAAAATCCTCCTCAAGGTCGTTTGCCCGCAAGGCAAGAGTCCTCCTCGGACTCCAGGACCAGACGCCAAGGTCCTTGGCGTCTGGCCCCATACGCCAGGGTCCCTAGCGTCGGGCCCCTGGCCTCCGCAAAACACCTTTTGCACCTTCCTAAAGCCTCATGGGCTTTACCCCTTGTCCCAAATAAAGTGTACTTGTACCCCGAACATTTCGGGAAACATCCGAAACTATTTCCGGTGAATTCCAGAACCCTTCCAGGGACCAAACACTATTATCCCATATATGAATCTTTACCTCCGGACTATTCCGGAGATCCTCGGCATGTCCGGGATTTCATTCGGGACTCCAAACAACTTTCGGTCACCAACATAACAACTCAACTATACTTATATCGTCACCAAACATTAAGTGTGTAGACCCTGCGGGTTCGAGAACTATACAGACATGACCGAGACACCTCTACGGTCAATAACCAATAGTGGGACCTGGATGCCCATATTGGTTCCTACACATTCTACGAAGATCTTTATGCGTTGAACCTCTATGTCAAGGATTCAGTTAATCCCGTATGATGTTCCCTTTCTTCTTCAGTATGTTACTTGCCCGAGATTCGATCGTCGGTATCTCTATACCTAGTTCAATCTCGTTACTGGCAAGTCTCTTTACTCGTTCCATAATACAAGATCCCGAGGCTAACACGTAGTCACTTTGCTTGCAAGGCTTTGTTGTGATGTTGTATTACCGAGTGGGACCTGAGATACCTCTCCGTCACACGGAGTAACAAATCCCAGTCTTGATTCATGCCCACTCAACAGACACTCTGGGAGATACCTGTAGAGCACCTTTATAGTCACCCAGTTACGTTGCGACGTTTGATACACACAAGGTACTCCTCCAGTGTCAGTGAGTTGAATGATCTCATGGTCATAAGAACAGATACTTGACATGCAGAAAACTATAGCAATAAACTGACACAATCATACGCTATGTTTATAGTTTGGGTCTTGTCCATCACATCATTCTCCTAACGATGTGATCCCGTTATCAAATAACATCTCATGTCCGTGGCTAGGAAACCTTAACCATCTTTGATCAACGAGCTAGTCTATTAGAGGCATACTAGAGACATGGTGTTGTCTATGTATCCACACATGTATCTGAGTTTTCGATAAATACAATTCTAGCATGGATAATAAACGATTATCATGAAGAAGAAAATATGATAATAACTAATTTATTATTGCCTCTAGGGCATATTTCCAACAGTCTCCCACTTGCACTAGAGTCAATAATTAGCTGACATTGCTATGTGATTTGTTATGAAACTCACACCCAATGAGTTTTGGGGTTCGATCATGTTGCATGTGAAAGAGGTTTTAGTCAACGGGTCTGCGACATTCAAATCCATGTGTACTTTGCAAATCTTTATCTCATAATGTAGACACTGCTACCACGCTCCACTTGGAGCTATTCCAAATGACTGCTCCAATATACGTATCCGAATTGCTACTAAGAGTCATCCGGATCGGTGTTAAACCTTGCATCAACGTAACCCTTTACGACGAACTCTTTATCACCTCCATAATCGAGAAATATTCCTTAGTCCTCTAGTTACCTAGGATAATCTTGACCGTTGTCCAGTGATCCACTCCTGGATCACTCTTGTACCCCTTGACAGACTCATGGCAAGGCACACATAGGTGCGGTACACAACATGGCATACTATATAGAGCCTATGGATAAAGCATAGGTTATGATCTTCGTCTTTTCTCTTTCTTCTGCCGTGGTCGATCTTTGAGTCTCACTCAACTCCACACCTCACAAACCAGACAAGAACTCTTCTTTGACTGATCCATTTTCAACTCTTTCAAAATCTTGTCTAGGTATGTACTCATTGAAAGCCTCATCAAGCATCTTGATCTATCTCTATAGATCTTGATGCCCAATAATTAGGTAGCTTTATCCAGGTCTTTCTTTGAAAAAATCCTTTCAAACAACCGTTTTTGCTTTCCAAAAATTCTACATCATTTCCGATCAATAATATCTCAACCACATATGCTTATAAGAAATTCTATAGTGTAAGTTTCTCGTAAACTTTGTATAGACTCAAAAACTTTGATCACCTCATCAAAGTGTATATTCCAACTCCGAGATGCTTGCTCCAGCCCATAGAAGGATTGATGGAGCTTGCACACCCTTTAGAATCCTTAGGATTGACAAAACCTTCTGGTTGCATCACATACAACCTTTCCTCAAGTAAATCGTTAAGGAAACGATGTTTTGACATCTATCTGCCAAATTTCATAATTAAAAAACCGCAGCAACTGCTAACATAATTCCAACAGACTTTAGCATCACTACGAGTGAGAAAGTCTCATTGCAGTCAACTCCTTGAACTTGTCAAAAACTTCTTTGTGACAAGTCGAGCTTTGTAAATGATGACATTTACCATCAACATATGTCTTCATCTTAAAGGTCCATTTGTACTCAATGACCTGCCGTCCAACGGGCAAGTCTACCAAAGTCTATACTTGGTTTACATACATGGATCCTTTCTAGGATTTCATGGCCTCTAACCATTTGTCGGAATCCGGGCCCATCATCGCTTCTCCATAGCTCGTAGGTTCATCGTTGTCCAACAACATGACCTCTAAGATAGGGTTGTTGTACCACTCAGGAGCAGTACGCGTCCTTGTCGACCTAAGAGGTACCACTCAGGAGCTGAAGTGTCGTGCTTCCATCTATTCCGTGCAGTGCCAAAATTGCTTTCTGATTGGTTGATATGACCCTCCCACGGATCATGCGTAAGGACCGTCCATCCCCCTTGGATCCAACGGTGGGCACAGTCGCCCCTCTCTCCCTTCTTCCTCCACCCGAGCCGCCGGCTGCTCTTCCACCGACAGGAACGAAGTCCCCCCGTCCCTCCCGTGTGTGCTCTTTCTTCTCTCCCACCTCTTGTGATCTTCGTCGTCCCACCTCCCGCGATTCATATGTAGGTCGAGGTTTCTAGAGGCTACATCCAGACAAGCAACTCCACGCCCAACTTCGCTCCCTCCCGGCACTAACCCGTGCTTCGTCGATCGGGTCGAGGGAAGGACGTCGCCCCACCGCACCTGCCAGATCTGCCGAGCCAGCAGCCGAATCCGCCGAGCCAATGGCCAGATCCATGGAGGTCGCGCATGGATCTCGATCTTCTAGTCCTCCCTGCCTTCCCCTCCGTTGATGGAGGGCAGCAGAAACATGCAAGGCGCGTGACTACTTCGGCCAGAGGAAGGCACGAGGTGCGACGTGACGGTGCATGGTCTAGTCGGGCACGACACCGGCGGGCACCACCTCATCGGGGCGCAACTCCGACAGCCAACTCCGACGCCCAAATTTGGATCCATCGAACCCAGGCGCGGGCTCCGACGGGCGTGCGGTTCTGCGTTCAATAGGAGAGCACTGCTCCCGTCTTCTAGCAAACCCCAAAGAGAGCAAAGGAGGAGCTGACCAAGGGCAAGGGTCCGTTGGTCGGCATCCACCTCGGGACGACCTACTCCTACATCGGTCTGTGGTAGCAGGTTGAGATCATAGGCAGTCGGCAACACACAATCTGACCAGTTCACATGCGTCTACTCTGCCCTCCTAAATCCCTAAACCCCAATCCAATCTAGGGGAGCACTGCGCGACGGGAAGACCTTCTCCTACCTCTGCCCCGGTGCCAGGGTAGTGCCGGTGGCGCCCGGAGGGATGCCGCTACCCGCTGTGACCATCTACCCTGAGCCTGCATCATGCCTGCATCGAGCAGGCACGGGACCTCGCATTGACTACACCAATGGCAACTTCCATTGGTGATAAGAATCCATCACACCTCTCTCTGATCTGTTGAACTAGGTGATCTTATGACTAGGCTAACGTTCCTGTCAAGTAAATCCTACGGGATTAATCTCTAACAATGGTATCTTGAGCCGTTTAAGCCTAGATTAGATCTGTAAAGATCTTCTGGTTACACTAATGTGTTTAATTAAGTCCTGATGGTCACTGTTAAAGGTCAATGATCATTGTTTATAGTCTATTTCCTCTGTTAAAGTCAAGTTTTAATACCTAGGGTTAAGTGGTTTCGATTATGATCTAATTTTGGTATGGGATGGTGCTAGCCAGAAGTTTATGATCATTATTTTTATTTGGTTAATTTAACTATGCCACGTTTCCGCATCAAGATATGTAAATTAGCACTGGTATTAGTCCCTGCTAGCAGTTAGACCGTGATGAGTTGACAAAATTTCAAGCAAGCCCTGTTTTTCCCCAAATTTTGTTCAATCCCTAGAAACTCAAATCCCAAATCAGAGGCAAAATGTTGAAAGGAAGGGCATTAAAAGGTTTGGGTCTCACCAAATGATGTCGCGCCAGTGCTCCTCTTGGGGATCCCGTAGCCGGTGACGCCGCCATCCCTCCGGACGGCGCGCGGAAAGCAATAGCCGTTGATGGCTGCCCCCATGGACTGGAGCATGGGGACGGCAGCCTGTGCCCCGCAAGTCACCGCCGCTATCGCCTTCGAGAGCACACGCCGCGCAGTTACCGGCAGAACGAACCCCTGCCGCATCGGGCGCCATGTGCGTCGCCGGCAGCTACCCTCAACGAGGTAGCGCGTCGGACTGGATCCGTTGTGCGCTCCTCCGACGAGGGCAGCCACCGCGCTGGCATGGCCGGCGTGCCCCATGCCGTCGAGTCCCCATGGGCGGGCGAGCCCAACGCCGACCTCACCGCGTTCGGCAGCTCACTCGGGCAAGGCTTTTGGGAAGAGCGGGGATGGGGAAATGGATAAGGTAGTGCGTCTTGCCAGCCACTGGCTGGATTTTGGTCTGCTTCGGTCGGCCTCCACGGGCTGTTTTAAGCAGCTAGCTTCGGCCCAAACTATCTTAGCCCGAAAAAACATTATGCTTTGCTGCTGGGCCGGATTTATATTGGACAGTTGTGGGTTGTTTTGCACAAAAATAAAGTCCTAAGCATTTCTATTTATTCAGTGCATTTTTTCAAATTACGATTATTCTAAATAAAAAAAAGTTTTGCGCTGTCATAAATGGAAAATTGCCAGGAAAATAATGTTGCAAATTATGTTTTCAGTTTTCTGGATAAAATGGAACCAACGAGAAATTTTATTTATAAAACTCTTATGATATTAATGTTTGTGTCATTTTATGGCATATTTATGTTCATCTCATGGTAATATCAATAAAACTGTATTAATAATGTTTGAAAATTGATATTACACATGGGATCGATGTGATCATTTTTGTAATACGGACCAACATTGTTTTACAATTTTGATTCACCTCGTTTAATTCTTTATTATTTTCTGCCCAACAGTGATATAATTCGGAGTTATTGTATGAAAAATTGATCAACCAACGTAGGTTAATTTTCTTGCAATTTAATCATGATGTTCTTTTCCCTTTTACTTATGACATTTTGAAATTATCACAGCTCCTGGTCCCCGTGGTTTCAAGAACATCGAGCCACTCACGGGAAACAACTTCCAAACAAGGAAGGACTCGCTGCTATTGCACTTGGGATGGCATGAGGTTGACCTCGCACTGAGGGAAAGTAAACCAGTAGAACTTGCAAAAGGTGCCACTGGGTATGTTGTGCTTAGGAAAGCCTATGATGATAAAGTTGAGAAGTGAGAGAGGTCAAACAGAATAGCGCTCTTAATCATGAACTTCTCCATCTCAACTGAGATTAAAGGGGCTATTCCTGCTAAAGAAAATGCCGCTGAATATCTAAAATCGGTGGAAGAACAATTTAAGGGCTCGGAGAAAGTGTACGCAGATGAGCTTTTGCACAAGCTGCTTGCAAAATATGATGATATGATGGGCACGGAAGTGTGAGGGAGCACATTCTAAGTATGAGCAATGCCGCGGCAAAACTTAAAACAATGAAGTGTGACTTGAGAGAAGAGCTTCTTGTGCTCCTAGTTTTTATGTCACTACCCTCATAGTTCAATCCATTCAACATTAATTACAATTCTCTTGAAACCAAATGGAAACTACCTGAACTCATTGCACATTGCATTCAGGAGGAAGAAAGAATGAAGAGTGAACAGAAAGATCAAGCTTTCCATGCTAACTCTGGAAAGAGGAAGCATGAGAACCATGCTCACAACAATCACGTGCCCAACAAAAAGCCATTTGTCAAAAAGAATTCTCCAAAGCCTAAGCAATGCAATGAGGCGAGTTGTTCACGTCCTGCTCCTTCAGCGGGTGCTCCAGTTAATCTTACGAATGCCGCTGGAGAAAGACTTTGCAATTTTTGCAAACAACCAAAACATGTCAAGGCGAATTGTCCAGGTTTTCTTAAGTGGCTGAATAAAAATGGTAAGGATGAGATCACTCTAGTAGATGGATCTCTATATGTTGATTTTTCTGAATCTACATGGTGGATTGACTCAGGAGCGACTGTTCATGTCGCTAATTCCTTGCAGGGATTCCATACAAGCCATACCCTAAGAAGGGGTTCAAGAAAACTTAATGTCGCTAATGGGAAGGAGGCTGAAGTTGAAGCCGTGCGCTCCCTCACCTTGAAGTTGCACACTGGTTTCCTACTTCAGCTCAAGGATGTTCTTTATGTACCTACATTGAGTAGGAATTTGATTTCAGTTTCATGTTTAGATGATTTTGGTTTTCATTGCACCTTCGGGGAGAAACAATGTTTCTTAAAGTATTGTAATAAGGATGTTGGTCTCGCCGTCCGACGAGGCAAACTTTATATGTTAAATCTTTCCGATTATCCTATATGTGTGAATCTCTGTGAGATGAATACGAATGAATGCAATCATAATAAAAATGGGAGAAGTACCAATCCTTTTTCGAAATTGTGGCATCGTCGCTTGGGCCACATTTCGAGGGGGAGAATGGAACGATTGATTAAAGTAGAAATACTTCCTTCGTTAGATTTCTTTGACGCGGGCAATTGCATTGACTGCATTAAAGGGAAATATGTGAAAACAATTAAGAAAGGAGCAGTAAGATCCACAAGGGTCCTTGAACTTATTCATACTGACATATGTGGACCTTTTAACGTAAAATCTATGGATGGTTTTAATTCTTTCATTACCTTCACAGATGACTTTTCTCTCTATGGCTACATTTACCCTATACGTGATCGATCGGAAGCTTTGGACAAATTTAAGATTTATAAAGCAAAGGTTGAAAATCAACTTGATCTAAAGATCAAAGTAGTACGGTCTGATCGCGGGAGAGAATATTATGGCAGGCATGCTCCTTATGGGCTAATTCCGGGACCATTTGCTAAATATCTTGCTGAAAATGGAATTATTGCTCAATATTCAATGCCTGGTGAACCTCAGCAAAATGGTGTAGCTGAGCGTCGCAACCGCACTCTTATGGATATGGTGCGTAGCATGCTTAGCCATGCAAGCTTACCAGTAAGTCTTTGGATGGAGGCATTGAAAACAGCTGCACATATCCTGAATCTTGCTCCAACTAAGTCAGCACCGAGCACACCTTATGAGATGTGGGCGGGAAATAAACCGAGCATGAATTACTTGCGTGTGTGGGGTTGCCCAGCTGAAGCTAAAGTGTTCAATCCACATATTAAGAAGTTGGACCGAAAGACACTTAGTTGTTTTTTCATTGGGTACCCGCATATAGGAAAAGGATACCGCTTTTATTGCCCAGGTCACACCACCAAGTTTGTGGAAACCAGGCAAGCGGTGTTTTTTGAGGATAATGAAGTCACTAAGGTTAGGGCGATTGATCTTCAGGAGAAGCGGGTGTATGTTCCATCCCCGGTTATCCAAGAGAACTTTATCCCTATGACTAACATGCATGAGACACCTACTGATGATCCTGAACCTAAAGTGGATCCTCAATCTGACGAGGAGCATCAACATAATGAAGATCCTCAGCGTGATGAGGACTCTCAACCAAATAATGATCCTCAACCTAATGTTGATCCTCAATCTTCTCGGGCAAGAAGAAATTCAAATGGTAATGAGCCTGTGAGAAGATCACAACGAGATAAGAAAAAGGCCATCTCCAACGATTATGTCACTTTCATGTGTGAGGATGAAAATGACATGGGGAAGGCACAAGATCCGGCCTCATATAAATAAGCCACTAAAAGTGAAGACTCGTCCAAATGGTTGGTCGCCATGGAAGACGAATTAAAATCTATGAGCTCGAATGACGTTTGGGACTTAGTAGAAGTTCCTGATGGAGCCAAAAGAGTAGGCTGCAAGTGGGTCTACAAAACAAAATATGATTCCAAAGGGAATGTCGAAAGGTTCAAAGCGAGGCTTGTAGCAAAAGGTTTTACACAGAGAGAAGGGATCGATTATAAGGAGACCTTCTCGCATGTGTCATCAAAAGATTCCTTCAGAATTGTCATGGCACTTGTAGCTCATTATGATTTGGAGCTGCATCAAATGGATGTCAAGACAACATTTTTGAATGGTGACTTAAACGAAGAAGTTTACATGACTCAACCTGAAGGTTTTGTCGTGGAAGGAAAAGAACATATGGCATGTCGTTTAAAGAAATCCATATATGTCTTGAGGCAAGCTTCAAGGCAGTGGTACCTCAAGTTCGACAAGGTTATTAGAACTTTTGGTTTTAACGAAAATGAAGTGGACAACTGCATATATGTTAAATTTAAAGGCAGTAGATTCACAATTTTAGTCCTATATGTGGATGATATTTTGTTGGCTTGCAGTGATAAAGATATGATGCATGAGACCAAGATATTTTTGTCCTCAAATTTTGACATGAAAGATCTTGGTGAAGCCTCGTATGTCCTTGGCAGTGAGATTCATCGAGATAGGTCCAACAAAACATTAGGACTATCACAAAAGGCATACTTTGAGAGAGTACTAAAGAAATACAATATGCATCAGTGCTCTTCCTCACCTTCTCCCATAGTCAAGGGTGATAAGTTTGGGGCATTCCAATGTCCAAGGAACCAAAATGAAGCTGATCAGATGAAGTCGGTTCCTTATGCTTTGGCTGTCGGAAGCATCATGTATGCTCAAGTGTGTACACACCCTGACTTAGCTTTCGTAACCGAGATGCTTGGCAAATTTCAATCTAATTCAGGACCGGACCACTGGAAGGCCGCAAAGAAAGTCTTGCGTTATATGCAAGGTACTAAAAATTTCATGCTTACATATAGAAAGTCCGATAACCTGGAAGTTATTGGTTACTCAGACTCTGATCTAGCCGGGTGTGTGGATAGTAAGAAATCCACGTCAGGTTATATATTCACACTCGCTGGTGGAGCTATATCGTGGAAAAGCTCCAAGCAAACGATAGTTGCCTCATCTACGATGCAGGCAGAGTTTATAGCATGTTTTGAGGCCACTGGGCAGGCTGTATGGCTAAAGAATTTCCTTTCCGGACTTAAAGTGGTTGACAGCATTTCCAAACCACTGACATTATACTGCGATAATGAACCTGCAGTTTTCTATGCTAATAACAACAAGTCAAGTGTTGCTGCTAAGCACATTGACCTAAAGTATCGTGTTGTTCAGCATAGAATCCAGGATCAAACTATTAATGTTAAGCATATCAGAACGACACGTATGCTTGCGGATCCGCTCACTAAAGGCTTACCACCCAATATATTTCGTGAGCATGTAGCCAGCATGGGATTATTGGAAGCCTCTTGATTCTGGAATTATGGGACCGCTAATATAACCACTCCCCATTAAGTAATATGTATTCCAATTCGAAATAGGATGTGTGCTATGAGTATTGCGGTTCAATGACATTTCATTTGTTGTTGTAACACCTTACTCCGGTATATCATTCCTATGGAGAATGGGCAAAAGTTATTGAGCCTAACGATCAAGGGGAGAATGTTGGTATTGATCTAAGGCCCAATGGGCCAAAAGAAAAAGAAAACCATCAATAAGTAACGTTAAGGGGAAGGGGGTCACGTACCAACGTACGATACCCTCTCGTTCCTAACAGAAGCGCCTTGATCGGGGGCGATCCAAACCAACGTGGTTTAGGTCCCCTGATCGTCAGCGCCACATATAAAGAGGAGGGCAGTCGGCAACACACGATCTGACCAGTTCACATGCGTCTACTCTGCCCTCCTAAATCCCTAAACCCCAATCCGTCTGGAGGAGCGCTGCGCGACGGAAAGACCTTCTCCTACCTCTGCCCCGGTGCCAGGGCAATGCCGGTGGCGCCCGGAGGGACGCCACTACACGCTGCGACCATCTACCCCGAGCCTGCATCGAGCAGGCACGGGACCTCACATTGACTACACCAATGGCAACTTCCATTGGTGGTAAGAATCCATCACACCTCTCTCTGATCTGTTGAACTAGGTGATCTAATGACTAGGCTAATGTTCCTGTCAAGTAAATCCTACCGGATTAATCTCTAACACATCCATCTGCAATTTCTTCTAGTGTGCGGAGTCGTTGTTCTATTCCTATGCACATGATATGATTAAGAGCAATTTGATAAAATAGCACACCTTTCCTGGGACGTTGCTCCAATAGCACATCTTTCTTTCTATTAGATAAAATAGCACATTTTCTATTGATAGTTGTACAAAATAGCACAAATTAACCTTTTTCCCACTTTAACACTTTCGTGCCCATATGTCATATTTTGTTGAAAGAAATTACCCTCCTATTGTTTCACTTGGTTCTGTTGATCAAAACGGATCAAAGAGCATAGGAGCCGGAGAGACAAACTATCCAGTGCGCCGCCGCCTCGCCGTGCCTCCTGCCCAGAGAGCCGTCAGCTCGCCGCGCCTCCTCCCCGCGACCCCTCGTGCTGCCAGTTCTCACGCCATCGTCGTCACGTCGTCATGGTTCCTCGACGAAGCATCGTCACGTCGTTGTGTCTTCTCCACCGTGGCACCAGCTCGCCATGCCTCTCCACACGCGCTGCTCGTTCCTGTGAAGGACGCGGCTTCGTCGGCCAACACCTTGCCAGTCTAGCGGGTCCATGTCCAGGTTGCTCGCTGGCCGCGTTGGAGGCCTGTATTGAGCATGTGCGTCGCTCCTAGCCCTTACATGCTGGATGAAACGATGGATGGGCAATTTTGTCCTATAAAATATATCATATGGGCCCGTATGTGCAAAACTAGGGAAAAGGGCAATTTGTGCTGTTTTGTACAGCTACCAATCAAAGGTATGCTATTTTACCTAATAAAAAAAAGTGTGCTATTAGAGCAAAGTCCCAGGAAAGATGTGCTATTTTATCAAATTGCTCTATGATTAATTGGGGTTGGATCTATGGTTATTTTAATAATCAGATGTAGCTGTTGTCGAATCCGTCATGCAATCCCTTGTTTCTAAGATTTACTACAGATTTATAAGTAGTTCACATCTGCATGTCTACTCTCCCTTCTGAGATTTGTTTTGCTATGTTATGTTGTCAAATTTGATACTTCAGAATCGGTGGCTTGAATTAAGTAGGGATGCTTCCTTAGGATTGAAATAATGATGTAGTATTAGATTGTGCTGTTTCAGATTGAACAGCTCCGTTTGATAGCTCAGTTTTTTCTAAGTATTAGGAGAATACTACAGTTTTCTAAAATACTATGGTTTTAATTACCGTGAGCTGTTTGGCAACCACAAAAGGCTGTAGTAATTTTACTATAGTATTATCAAAACTGTGGTATTTTCTCTGCATTAAAAAAAAACCCAAACCTCTTTTTTTAAAACAAAGCACACGGAGAAAACGAGACTATTCGTTATCGCCGTCCTCTCTCCTAAGCCGCCACCACTGATGCTTGCCGTGCATGCGCTGCTCCCGAACGCAGCCCCATGCCTCAGTGCGCCATGCTCACCGCTATCAGCCAAACCAGAGCGATGCCGTGCCACTGTGCTCCCGCCGTCGCTGATGCATACCATGCGGTCGGGTCTGTTTAATTGTTTATGCATGGCCGTTCAATTTGCAACCACTGGTCAGCTACAATCATACCTGTTTGCAACTGTTATTAACGGCTAGCTAGCTAATTTACATCATTGTAAACATGCACCAGCCAAACAGTGTCATAGTATTTCCAATACTACAAAATACTTTGATATGTCAAAACTGTGGTATCTAGTACTTATAGACAAAAAATTGTAGTTTTCAATACTGTAGTTTCTGTCATACTTCATTGTCAAACACAGTAAACTGGCAGAACCGTTTTTGAAAAATCATAGTAATCTGAAACCTCAGTTTTTAAATGTGTGGGCAATAAATACTTAAGTTTCTAAAAACCACGGTTTTCCTCAGTTTTGATAAAACCACCGACGAGTTTGGCAAGTGTTGTTTTGACTCGCTGTGCCTTGCTCAACTATACTCATGCAGCTGATCTGCATGTAGAAAGGGCGCCCAATGCATGCAACATGTCATGCACGTCAAATCCCCTCCTAGCTAGCCGGGGCAAAATTGTTTTTTGCGTGTACGTGCACCTATATGCACGTAGAATTGATTGTGTAGGTAGCTTTTAGCCTGCTGCATACAAGTGCTCCAACGACCAGTGGATATACTCCACGAGCAAGTTTGTTTAAATCATGGGCTACTCGTGTAATCTGCACCCATTGTTCCAATAGAAGTGTGCAAGATCGTCAGAAGAACGTAACATGCGCGCTGTCTCTGTAGAGAAACTGACTACCAAACCTGAAGCGCTTAATAATCAGGAGCACTTTGTTGAAAAGACAATCGTAGAGGGATCGGAGGCAGCAATCGCATTTTATCAACTTTGGAAGTAGACGAGGCGATGAGTTCTTTCGGTTCAGTTTAGAAAAAAGAGGTTCCGACCTCTTTTTTAAATACTGAAAAAACCCACAGAATGATAGATACCTTGGTATGTGAAAGTACAGTATTTGTTTTATCCAAACACCTCAAAGTATTTAATACCAAAGTTATTTCAGAAACCACAATATTTTCAAAAAACTGCAAAAATACTTTGCATCCAATCATAGTATGTGAAATTACCTTAGGATCAGAATTACGCTATCGATTGATTCACATTTCGAATTGAACATTACTTTCAGTGCATTATTAGATCCCTTCTAGGTTTAATATTCCAAAATTATTTCTAACTTAGATATCTGGTAAGCACATGGACAAGATTGTGGTTTGAAGACAAATCTAGTGCCCTCCAACTTTTTGTCTGGAATATTTTTCCGGAAATTGTACTTCAAAACTAACAGTGATTGATAACTTGATTTCATGCACAGATCACAGTACAAAGTTAAGCTGGCAATGAGGTATCCCTTTCCATCCATCATCCATGGTTTACACATTTGGTCCAGCATCGGACTCGACAACTCTGAACAATTGTTTTCTGTCCTGAATTTCATCAGCCTTCTGAATCCTTGGATTGTGGAATTTCAATCTGAATGCTTGTTCCATTGATAAATTTGGTTGCTATTTAGGTTCAGTGGGGTTATACTCAATACTCATGCTACTGAACAATTTGCCTAGGATGTTACTTAGAATTTTGGCATGGTACTATGGTGATTTGTAGGTTGGCTTTTTTACTTCTCCATGGCTTGTAGCTACGGCTTAACTAGAATAGTTAACTGGATAAGAACCGAAATTACCTTGCTAGACTTGCGTTGTGATTTGTCACAATAAAGTGTTTATACTGCTAGTTCTTTATGGTAGTTTTAAAGTGTTTATACTGCTAGTTCTTTATGGTAGTTTTAGATAGACATGTATATTCAGCGTATCTGTATTGCCTCTCTGTTCGTAGTGATCTACTTCACTTGCATTGGCCCTAAATGCTGGAATTGTGAATGTTTGTTAGGAGTGGTAAATACTAATGAATAGATTTTGTTGAGAGTCAGGTGTAGTCATATTTGTGAATTTGCAAAAAAAAAAGAACTAATTTTATTCTGCAGTGTGATCTTGCATTTATATACTTAACTTTAAATAGAAAAATATATATTGCATTAGAATTATATATGTTTTAATAGAAAATAGGCCTTTTGACAATTGTAAACTGTTTTTATTTACTTGTTTCAAAAATACAAAAATAGGCCTCCCGACAATTGTTTAGATGAGAAGTGTGATGCAAATTCTTTTTGAGGCACAATTGCTAACTTTCCTCCATAATATGTACTGTACTGTGCATATAATGATCATTTCCTATTTCCTTATTCTATATCAGCTAGAAACTCATTAGTGTAGTATTTTAACAACTGCTCACGATTATTTGCTGCCTGTACCAGAGTAAGAATGACATCATCGACTTCTACCGCCTCCAACTCAAGGACAAATCTCATGCAACCCATGGTGCTGCATTTGACGTGCACATTTGTAATTTGTTGGTGAGTATTATGTGTAATGTCTGATGTAATGGATATTTTTTTGTAAATGATGGCAGTGTGGCTTTAGTGATGTACCTCTGATGGTTGTTGTAATTGAATGAATCAATTCAATGGAAATTTGTGGGCACGCAAAATTATGCGTCTTGTTGACGGAAAATATTTAGGCTGTGAAAACTTATTTGTATTATATGTAATGGGCTGTGCTATTTTGGCCGTATTGGAATTGTTATGTTGAAATCTTAATTGGGTTGATAGTCAAATGTAGTGGGCCAAAATCTTAACTGGGCTAATGATCAAATGGGCCGCAACCTTTGATTCACGAGGCCGCCACGTTAGATCATGACGTGGAATGCAACTTAACGTTGTTATGAGCCCTTTCGTTAGATACTCAGCTGTGATAGTCAAAATCCGTCATGGATCCATAACGGATTTAGAAATCCATCATGGAGTGCGTGGTGTTCAAATTATGACGCGATATACATGACGGATTTGAAATCCGTCAAGGACGCCCCTCCATGATGGTTCTGAGCACATCTGTGACGGTATGAATTTATCATGTATTAACAAGTTTCTTGTAGTGACGTAGGCTCCACAGAAACATCTTTCTGTGTTGCGCTACTCTCTGGATGAAACAAAGGTTCAACAACCTCATCAAGTTGTGTTTCCTCCCACTCAATTCTTTCGACAGAAACTCTTTCTCGAAAAAGGACTCGTTTTTAGCAACAAACACTTTGCACTCGGATCTGAGATAGAAGGTATACCCAACTGTTCTTAGGGTATCCTATGAAGTTGCACTTTTCCGCTTTGGGCTCGAGCTTATCAGAGATAAGTGTCGCATTCCCAAATTCTGAGAAATGATAGCTTAGGTTTCTAACAAACCATAATTCATACGGTGTCATCTCAACAGATTTAGATGATGCCCTATTTAAAGTGAATGTAGTTGTCTCTAATGCATAACCCTAAAACCATAGTGGCAAAAACGATAAGAGACATCATGGTTCGCACCATATCCAATAGAGCATGACTACGACGTTCGGACACACCATCACACTATGGTGTTCCAGGTGGCGTGAGTTATGAAACAGCTTCCACTTTGTCTTAAGTTGTATACCAAACTCGTACCTCAGATATTTACCTCCACGATCATATTGTAGACATTTTATCTTCTTGTCACGATGATCTCAAACTTCACTCTGATTTTGCTTGAACTTTTTAAACGATTCAGACTTGTGTTTCATTAAGTAAATGTACACTATATCTACTCAAATCATCAATGAAGGTAAGAAAATAACGATATCCACCGCACGCTACAACACTCATTGGATTGCATACATCAACATGTCTCATTTCCAATAAGTCACTTGCCCGCTCCATCAAACTGGAAAACGGGGTCCTTAGTCATCTTGCCCTAGAGGCATGGTTCGCATGTCTCAACTGATTCGAAATCGAATGAGTCCAAAGATCCATCAGCATGGAGTTTCTTCATGTGCTTTACACCAATATGACATTTAATGGCAGTGCCACAAGTATGTGGTACTATCATTATTAACTTTGTATCTTTTGACATCAATGTTATGAACATGTGCATTACTATGATCAAGATTCAATAAACCATTCTCATTGGGTGCATGACCATTGAAGGTATTATTCATGTAAATAGAATAACCATTATTCTCCAACTTAAATGAATAACTGTATTTCAATAAACACGATCTAATCACGTTCATGCTCAACGCAATCACCAAATAATATTTATTTAGATTCGTCACTAATCCCGAAGGTAGAGAGAGCGTGCGATGTTGATCACATCAACGTTGGATACATTTTCAACACACATCGTCACCTCACCCTTAGCTAGTCTCCGTTTATTCCATATCTTTTATTTAGAGTTATTAACATTTAGCAATCGAACCGGTATCCAATACCCAGGTGCTACTAGGAATACTAGCAAGGTACACATCAATAACACATATATCAAATATACTTCTATCGACGTTACCAACCTTCTTATCTACCAAGTATCTAGGGTTGTTCTGTTTAAGCGACCGTTCTCCTCATAATAGAAGCACTTAGTCTCGGGTTTGGGTTCAACCTTGGGTTGCTTCACTGGAACAGCAACTGACTTGCCATCCATGAATTTTCCCTCCTAGCCCTTGCCCTTCTCGAAACTAGTGGTTTCACTAACCATCAACACTTGATGCTCCTTCTTGATTTCTACCTTCGCGGTGTCAAAAATCGCGAATAGCTCAAGGACCATCATTTCCATCCCTGGCATAATTATAGTTCATCACGAAGTTCTAGTAGCTTAGTGACAGTGACTTGGAGAACTATATCAATTACTATCTTATCTGGAAGATCAACTCCCACTAGATTCAAGCGATTGTAGCACCCAAACAATCTGAGAAAATGCTCAACGATTGAGCTATTCTCCTTCATCTTGTAGGCAAAGAATCTTGTTGGAGATCTCATATCTCACAACACGGGCACGAGCTTGAGATCTCAATTTCAGCTTTTAGAACATCTCATATGTTCCGTGACGTTCAAAACGTTTTTGGGGCCTCAATTCTAAGCCGTAAAGCATGACGCACTAAACTATCAAGTAATCATCGGAACGAGCATGTCAGATGTTCACAACATCTACAAACGATGCTAGAGGGGGTAGCGCACCGAGCGATGCATTAAGGACATAAGCCTTTTGTGCAGCAATGAGAACAATCCTCAGATCATGGACCCAGTTCGCAATATTGCTACCATCATCTTTCAACTCTATTTCACTAAGAACATATAAAAATTCAAGGGAGCTACAGCATGAGCTAGTAATCTATTACATAATTTGCAAAGACACTACAGACTATGCTCATGATAATGAGTTGAATTAATCATATTACTTAAGAACTCCCACTCAATTGACCTCCCTCCAGCCATTCGAGTGATACATGATCCAAATTCACCAACTCAAGTCCGATCATCACGTGAGTTGAGGTGGTTTCAATGGTGAACATCATCATGTTGATCATATCTACTATATGACTCATGTTCGACCTTTCGGTCTCTTGTGTTCCGAGGCCATGTTTGTACATGTTAGGATCGTCAAGTTTAACCTGAGTGTTCTGCACGTGCAACACTGGCTTACAACCGTTGTATATGAACGTAGAGTCTATCACACCCGATCATCACATGGTGTCTCGACACGACGAACTTTCGCAACGGTGCATACTCGGGGAGAACACAATTTATCTTGAAATTTAAGTGAGGGATCACCTTATAATGCTACCATCGTCCTAAGCAAAACAAGGTGCATAAAAGGATTAACATCACATGCAAATCATAAGTGACATGATATGGCCATGAACTTGTGCCTTTGATCTCCATCCTTAAAGCACCGGCATGATCTCCATCATCACCGGCATGACACCATGATCTCCATCAACGTGTCGTCATCGGGGTTGTCGCGTCAACCATGCTTCTACTACTATTGCTATCGCTTAGCGATAAAGTAAAGCATTACAAGACGCTTAATGATTGACACACAAGTCATACAATAATTAAAGACAACCCTATGGCTCCTGCCGGTTGCCGTACTCATCGACATGCAAGTCATGGTATTCTATACAAAACATGATCATCTCATACATCACATATATCTCATCATGTAATTGGCCATATCATATCACAACATACCATGCAAAAATAAGTTAGACGTCCTCTAATTGTTGTTGCAAGTTTTACATGGCTGCTACGGGTATCTAGCAAGAACAATTCCCACCTACGCAAAAACCACAACGGTGATACATAAGTTTCTTTTCAACCTTCTCAAGGACCGCCTTGTCTAATCCGATCCAACTAAAGTAGAAGAAACAGACACCCGCCAGCCATCTTTGTGCAACAAAGTTACACGTCAGTCGATGGAACCGGTCTCCCGTAAGCGTACGGGTAAGGTTGGTCCGGGCCGCTTCACCCACAATACCACTGAACCAAAACATGACCAAGGAAGCAAGAAATCTAAGCATCAACGCCCACAAACTCCTTTGTGTTCTACTCGAGATCTCATCTACACATAGACCTAGCTCATGATGCCACAGTTGGGGAACGTTGCATGGGAAACAAAAAATTTCCTTCGCACACGCAAGATCTATCCATGGTGATAAGCATCTATGAGAGGGAGAGTGGATCTACATACCCTTGTTGATCGCTAAGCAGAAGCGTTAAGAAATGCCGTTGATGTAGTCGAACGTCTTCGCGATCCAAATCGCCGAGTGTCCCATGATCCCATCATGATCCTTCTCGCGATCCAATCACGATTCGTCCGCGATCCCATCACGATCTGTCTCGCGATCTTAATCACGGTCCTTCCGATCTAGCGCCGAACGGACGGCACCTCCACGTTCAACACATGTGCAGCTTGATGACGCCTTCACCTCCTCGATCCAGCGAGCGATGGTGAAGTAGTAGATGAGTTTCGGTAGCACAACGGCGTGGTGAAGAACAATCTCCGCAGGGCTTCGCCAAGCATAACGAAAACTATGACGGAGGATAAAGTAGAGGGACAGGGTTGCCGGCACATGGCTTAGGGTTTCTTGATGTATTTCAAGTGCTAGCCCCACCCCTTTATTTATATGTTGAGCCATGGGGTCGAAACTTGGAGAAAAATCCTCCTCAAGGTCGGTTTGCCCGCAAGGCAAGAGTCCTCCTCGGACTCCAGGACCAGACGCCAAGGTCCTCAGCGTCTGGCCCCTCGCCTCCACAAAACACCTTTTGCACCTTACTAAAGCCTCATGGGCTTTACCCTTTGGCCCAAATAAAGTATTCTTGTACCCCGAACATTTCGGGAAACATCCGAAACTACTTTTGGTGAATTCCAAAACCCTTCCGGAAAACAAACACTATTATCCCATATATCAATCTTTACCTCCAGACTATTTCGGAACTCCTCGTCACGTCCGAGATCTCATCCGGGACTCCAAACAACTTTCGTTCACCAACATAACAACTCAACTATACTTATATCGTCACCAAACGTTAAGTGTGTAGACCCTCCAGGTTCGAGAACTATGCAGACATGGCCGAGACACCTCTACGGTTAATAACCAATAGTGGGACCTGGATGCACATATTGGTTCCTACACATTCTACGAAGATCTTTATCCGTTGAACCTCTATGTCGAGGATTCAGTTAATCCCGTATGTTGTTCCCTTTGTTCTTCGGTATGTTACTTGCCCGAGATTCGATCGTCGGTATCTCTATACCTAGTTCAATCTCGTTACTGGCAAGTCTCTTTACTCATTCCGTAATACAAGATCCCGTGGCTAACACTTATTCACTTTGCTTGCAAGGCTTTGTTGTGATGTTGTATTACCGAGTGGACCCTGAGATACCTCTCCGCCACACAGAGTAACAAATCCCAGTCTTGATCCATGCCCACTCAACAGACACTCTTGGAGATACCTGTAGAGCACCTTTATAGTCACTCAGTTACGTTGCGACGTTTGATACACACAAGGTACTCCTCCAGTGTCAGTTAGTTGCATGATCTCGTGGTCATAGGAACAGATACTTGACATGCAGAAAACTATATCAATATACTAACACAATCATATGCTATGTTTATAGTTTGGGTCTTGTCCATCACATCATTCTCCTAATGATGTGATCCCGTTATCAAATAACATCTCATGTCCATGGCTAGGAAACCTTAACCATCTTTGATCAACAAGCTAGTCTATTAGAGGCATACTAGGGACATGGTGTTGTCTATGTATCCACACATGTATCTGAGTTTCCGATCAATACAATTCTAGCATGGATAATAAACGATTATCATGAACAAGGAAATATGATGATAACTAATTTAGTATTGCCTCTAGGGCATATTTCCAACAGCTCGCTCGTCACGCTGACAACGTGTTCATCGTTTTGCCTGCTCGGCCATGGACTCGGACGACAAGGAGGCGTTCGTGGCCGTATTGGAGGAAGAAGCCGAGGCCGACACCGCCGACGAGGAGCACCTCATGATACTCACCTCGCTGGTCGGCCTATTCGTGAACAATGACAAGCCCCGGCGAGGTGGCTCCGCGCCGGGTCGGCGCAAGAGCAATCAAAGGCATCGGATATTCGGATGGAGGGGTATTGCATGCTCTACGTCGACTACTTTGTCGACTCTCTATTGCATGGTGAGAGAGTATTTCGGCGTCGTTACCGAATGAACCGGAAGCTCTTCCTCAGGATTGTTAATTCCGTTCGGGAGTTCGACAACTATTTCGTTTGCAAGAAGGATTGCACTGACACAGTTGGATTCTCCTCACTCCAGAATGCACCCAAGCTATGAGGATGCTTGCATACGGAGCTCCTGCTGACATACAAGAAGACTATGGGCGAATGGCCGAGCCACCACCATTGAGTGTCTATACAAGTTCTGTAGGGCAGTGGTGGTAGTGTTTGGACCACTATATTTGCGATCACCCAATGCTGAAAACACTGCTTGAATCCTAGCACAGAATGCAACTAGAGGATTTCCAGGGATGCTTGGAAGCATCGACTGCATGCATTGGTCACGAAAAAACTGCCCATTTGCTTGACAGGGGATGTACAAAGGCGCCAAAGGAGGTTGCAGTGTCATACTTTAGACAGTAGCCACACATGACCTATGAATTTGGCACTCCTTCTTTGGTATGCCAGGAACTCACAATGACATCAACGTCTTGTAGTGCTCGAATGTCTTCGCAAAGCTTGTTGAAGGTCACGCTCCACCGGTGAACTTTGAGGTTAATGGGCGCCACTACAATAAGGGATACTATCTAGCAGATGGTATCTATTCGAAATGGTCCACATTTGTGAAGACTATCTCAAAACCTGTGGCGCCAAAGAAGTCACACATTGCTAATTGTCAAGAGGCTTACAGGAAAGATGTCGAGCGAGTATTTGGTGTGCTCCAATCCCGAATTGCCGTTGTCCGGTACCCCGCTCCGACCTGGTCAAAATCGCAAATGTGGGAGATCATGAATTATTGTGTTTGCTTGCACAACATGATCATTGAGAGCGAGCAAGAAGAGCCAGTGTTTGACACTGAACCATATCATAGGATGGGACCTCTTGCAGTTGTTGATCACCAAGTACCAGCAACATGGGCTGCCTACCTCAATATGCGCTAGGAGATCCGAGACCCACGAGTGCATCAAGAACTGCATGACGATCTGGTGGAGCACCTATGAAGGCTTAAGGGCAACGCCTAGCTCGATTTGTTTTAATTTATTATATGTTGGAACTTGCTTCAGTGAATATTTGATTTTGTATTAATTTCCATGATGAACTTTGGTACAAAACATTTAGTTTTTTTGTTGAATTTATGCCGAAAGAGCGTCGAATTTGTTGATTTTAAGCCGAAAGAGCACCGAATTTGTTAAAGTTATGCCAAATAGCGTCGAATTTGGGCGGAATTTGGGCCGAATCTGCGTCCATACAGGGCCAAAATCGTCGGTTGGAGGGCGACCATGGGACGGCCGCGGGGAACCCGAGCCCCCCAGGCCGATTTTAACGCCGGTTTGGCCCCATGCGACGCTATTTCGGCCCCCTGGGAGGACCAACGGCTGGAGATGATCTAAGGATCATAATCCGTTGCAAATTTCTTCCATGTGGTTGTTTGATTTGTGAGGTTGAATCCCATATAAAATATTTACTGAGATAATTTCATTCTTCATTTGGGAAAAATAATCATCATTTGGCTCAAATCTCTCCCAAGAAACCATTTGCTGAAGCAAAAAAAAAAATGCTCTTCCCCGAATAAACCGAACGAAGAAATCCACCGCAAAACTCGAAAAGAAAAGAGAGCGCGGAAACAAAACTAAAATAAAATTTCCGGATTCCCCTCCTCTCCCCGGCGGCCGGAGCTGTGCCGGCGGCCGCGATGGCCAACAAGCTGGTCTCGGACATGTGCCTGCCCCCCCACCTCGCCCACCTCCTCGCCGCCCGCCGCCTCATCACGGCGAAGGTCAGCGACCCCCCCCCCCCCCCCCCCTCCTCCTCCTCTCGCCGCTCGAAACATTCACCGGCCGCCGCCTCTAACCCGCCACGCCCCAGGACGTGCTCTCGCTGCCGGAGGTGGAGCTCATGTCCCTGCTCGACGCGGGCCTCGCCACCGCCCGCGACGCCGTGCACCACGTCAGCGAGTTCGCCTGCCCTCCCTGCCAGACGGTACCCCGCCTCGCCTCTCTCGCCGTTTCGGATCTGGGGGGTTTCTGAGCGATTGATGTTTTGCGTCCGGTTTGCGCAGGCGCTCGCGCTGCTGGAGGAGCGGGTGAGGCTGGGAGGCGGCGGCCGGCTGGCCACCACGCTCTGCGGGCTGGATGAGGCGCTGGGCGGAGGTATCCCCCTGGGCAAGCTCACGGAGGTCGTCGGGCCCTCGGGGATCGGCAAGACGCAGGTGAGGCCAAGCTTTTCTGCGTAGCGGCGCTGTAATCATACGAGCTTTTGCCGTGTATACGCAATGTGGGCTTTTGTGTTTCTGAATGCCAACTACTTCGTGTACCCTTATGCAACAGAGAAGTGTAAGGAATGCACCTTGTGTGAAATTTATGTTATCCGGCAGTGCTTTACGAGTTTATTGTGGGCTAATTGATGATTACTAGTGGTTTGGACCTCGGGATTGTGGTTTCTTGGTCGGAATTTTTTGTTTGCATTACAGAGACACGTTTTTGTGAATGCATGTTCAGTTAACCATATTCAGTTCAAAGACACATTCATGTGTGTCACTTGACAATTTCCCTCCCAAATGAATCCCAAGTATGTCAAATTGATATGTCAAATTTAAGGCCTTCTTTCTTCTTAGTGTGTGCTGGTGCTGCTTTGTTGTACATTTAGTCTGTATATATATGCTGAAAGTTATGCAAACTCTGCAGTTTTGTCTGAAGCTTGCGCTGCTAGCAACGTTACCAGAATGCTACGGGGGCCTAAACGGTCGAGTTGTGTATATTGACACTGAATCCAAGTTCTCTTCACGGAGGTAGCTTAGTTCCAGCTTACTACTCCAAAGTCCCAAGCATGTCATTTAAGAAGTATGTGTAGTCATCAACCTTCATGATATGTTGCAGGATGATCGAGATAGGTCAAAAAAGCTTTCCTCAAATGTTTAGGCAAGAAGGCTTGGCACAGAAGGTTCTTATAATTCATCTTCTAATTTACCTGTACCAGGCAATGCTTAATCTTTCAGTTCTACATGACTTCTTCGGCTGTTGTTTCAAACCTTCTATATTTTTGTTTGCAGATGGCTGGCAGGATCCTAGTGATGCGACCAGCATCATTGTCTGATTTCACAAAGAGGTATGTTTTTCTGACACTCAACCAGTGGAAGGTTGATGTCGAGTGATTGTCGTTCTAGGGTTCCATGAATGATACAAAATTTTCATTAACAATCCTTGAAATGCTCCTCTTCTGCCCAATATGGTGTGGTCATTGTTTACACTTTATGATTTTGTTGGATGCTCCTCAAATTTACATGTAAAAGAAATCCATCATGCCGCACAAAATACTTGAATGTTCTTTTTGACGTCTTTCTTGCCCTTCTACAGTTTGGAACAGATGAAGGTGACTCTCCTACAAAATGATGTGAAGTTACTCATTGTTGATAGCGTGGCTGCTTTCATGTCATCGTAAGATATGCACACTAGATTTCTTTTTTTTACTTTTGACTTCACACAATGATAGTTTGTTTTAAGAATGAGGAGCCATGGTAGTTTCCACAGCGAGTTTTTCTCAGTTCCTTAGCATATTCCATGTTTACAAATTTAGAAAGTCATCTGGCTTAACATAATATCTTTAATCAAACACCACATTGCCTATTCGTTATGTGTCAAACTGTTGATAACTATGAGTCTCAGTCTTACATTACTGAAAACGTTGAAATACTAAAGGGTGAACAGCTTGCACACCCACAGAACTAGCCAACAGAGCATTGTTCGGTTCTCGAAATATTAAATTATGTTGAAACATGACCAAGAGCTTTGGTGGAGTGTTAACATGCCAAACGGCATGCATAGTTTCTATACAGCTATAAGTTAAAAAGCTCTGCAGCGCTTTTTTACGAAGACTACCCTTTTAAATAGCTGACAAGGGGCTTGGACTACCGTACTACTATGTACTGGCTCGTTGTTGCTGTGCTGGAGGCTTGTGGTGAAGTGTGTAGCGGTGCTTTAGCATGAATAGCTATCATGTTTTAAGATCATCTAATTATTTCATGGTAGTTGTTTCTTCTTCTTCTAGTATGGTTCATTTTTTGGTTAACAGTATAATATTTATTTTTCTAATATTCCGTCAACATACATGTGGCAGGGAGAACGAAAGGGGTATAACAGGTTTCACACAACACCCTCTAAGATGGGCTCTTTCATTTCTTAAGTGAGCTTCCTAGATCCTAAGATTCATAGCATTCCTTCTACATTTTGTGGGTTACACTATTGATTCTACTAAAGTGCTTCTCGATTTCCTTTCTGTCCAGGTCTATAGCAGAGTTGACAAGAATTCCAGTTGTAGTTTCAAACCAGGTCCGCAGCCAAAGTAATGATGATGGTTATCATTACTCATTTGAAGGTTTGTGCTTCGTTCCGAGGAAACATATTTTCTGTTGGGCATCTTGAACTTCATTGAGTGTTCCTATTATTCCTCTGCAGTAAAAAGGATGGGTGATGGCAATGCTGCTGAAAGACTCGAATCTCATCTTGTTGCTGCTCTAGGAATCCAGTGGGCTCATGCTGTAACTATCCGTCTAGTCTTCGAGTCTCACTCAGGTTTGTATGCTTAGATGTATCATTAATCAACTTACTTTTTATTTTAATCATGTAGTCTTTGATTGTTGACCTACCCAGCAAGTACCAATACAGTTCGGAAGGCTGTCAGCGAGCAGTTCTGTTTTGTCAGCAAAAACCGTCTGCTTTTCGTTTTTACAATGAGGTTTAAACTAGAGGGGTTTAGGCGAGTGAAACAAAATTGGTTTCCCAGAAACCTGTTGCAGGGAAGTTCGGGATCTTTTAGTTGGTAACCCACCGGTTCCTGTTGTTTTTGGAACCCTGAGCCGCACAGTCGAACCTTGATAAAAAAGAGAGGTTCTAAAACCTGTTGAAAATCAGCTGCTCGTTAAATGAGTTGAAGTAACTAAAGATGCCACCTATCATAACTATTTTCTGCATGCATGGGTTGAGACAGATTGGCCAAACCCATTTTTGAACAGCCATAGTCAAACTTGAGGAGCTACAACATTGCTTATTGGCTTTTCAAGTTTTGTAATATAGCCGTAACTGCAGTTCAGTGGAACTCTTTGAATTATAATATATTGATTAGTGAACTGACAGCAGTTTTTGTAAAAAATGGGACCAGAGTACCGGTAAATTGCTATCTGAGCCTGGACTCATCTGCTCCCAGTAAACAGTAAAAAAACAGAAAAAAAATCCGATTTTCTATGCAAGATGCTTGAGTGCGTGATGCTCGTGCCAAATTTGGTGGTGTTTCAACATTCGAGGAGCTCGTGGCAAAAAAGACAAAATGAGCTCTGAACAGTGTGTTTTTTCAAACTCTCTGAGGCTTTTTTTTTCTGAGAGCTACTCAAATGTCGAAACACCACCAATTTTTCTGAATTATTTTGCTAGTTTTTTCGATTTTACTGTTCATCCACAGGAGCAGATGAGCTCGGGAGCCAAATCTTCGCGTCCAAATAATTATGAAATAACATCTTTTGTTTTACCAATGATGTCAAAAATGACTGCTGTCTCTATGTCCCCTTTATGTTTGATCTCTTTTATTCTTGCATATAAGTTTACATAGCAGTGTTCCATCAACTGTTGTGCTAATTTTGGACGACCATGCCACAAACTGCATTGCCCACAGGTCAGAGGTTCATCAAGGTGGCGAAATCGCCCATGTCTCCAGCAGTAGCATTTCCTTTCATCGTGGAATCATCAGGCATTACATTGCTAAACGATGAAGGCATTGATGTGTCAGGTCCCGAGATAACCTCGATTCGCTGTCAAGGTACGATTCATATTGTCGACACACATTAAGCTCAAGCCTGCAGTCTTCCTTCGATTAGTCGTTCTAACAAACACCTTTCTCAGGGCAAAATTTGTTGGGTCTGTTACCATTTGAAAACTGAGGATGATTTCACTGCTCTGTGCCTGTGGGTCGGTAGGAGGTAGTCAGAAAGGAGCTTAAGTATGCCACTGAGAGTGTTTATGCTCCCTCCACTTGTCATGACAGAAAGCAGAAGCTAGCAATGTACATACTGTAGTAGATAGGGTAGACAACCACCGGCCCTTGGGAACCCACATGCCTGGTTTTATATTGGATTTCTTATCTGTTTATGTTTTTGGATGGGGATTAGCTGCCAGAGATACAACTCTAATTTTCTCCCCTTTTGTGATCAATTTCTTGAAGCCTACTTTGATCCTTGCAAGTCACTCCCTCAGCTCAAAGATGTTCTAACTTTTTTTGTGAACCGGATGTATATAGATACATTTTAGTGTGTTTGTTCACTCATTCAATATGTAGTTCATATTAAAATATTCAAAACATCTTATATTTGTGAACGGAGGGAGTATTATGTATTATGTGCCTGAAGTTTGATTGGAAGTCTGGTCACCGGATGAGTGCACATGTGAGATATGACAGATCAGAATGCCTCCAAATCAGACAAATGAAAATAGGTAAAAAACATCAACTTGAATTTGCACCATCTGCATCTAATTAGCATGTAATTCGAATAATACTATATAAAAGACAGCCAAAAAATGGTTTGATTTGGGCACATAATACCTAGAGACATATCATGCATTTGTGTAAATTTTCATGATGAAATTTGTTAATATGAGATCTACACACACAGAAAACAAAGATGTGACTTTTCAGTAAAGGCACTGTTCATTCTCAAAGTTTATGAATTATTTTGTGCACTTCACAATTCAAGATATTTCGTCGTGAATTTTTACACACATATACATTGCGTCCTTGTATACATGTTTTTTTCTCTTAGAAAATTTTGAAACTGGAAAGTTTGATTTTTTCAATTTTTTTGATTTCCTTGGAGCTTGTCTTCAAAACCATTAAAAAAATAGCACGCTATACCGCCGCTAATAGCATGTTATAGCGTACAGAAAATTATCTCGTTAAATTAATCAGTGTATAATGTCTCGCTAATAGCGCGTTATAGCACGCTAATAGCATATTTTTAGAGACGACGCTATTTTATATAGGGCGCTATTTTTTTCCTTGTTCCCTACTCTAAGGACACGTTTGGTTGCCTGCATGGAATTTGGGCACTTTGCATACTTGACCCAGTTGGGTCAGGCTGAACATATGCAGGTTAAAAACCAACATCTGCATGTTGATTGGTTGCCTGCATTGCGTCAAGGCCCAGCTGGGTGCATGTTGTTTTGTTGCGTGTGTTTGTGCTTTGAATTTGAGCAGATGCAAAGCACAACCGTTTGGTTGTGCGCAGTTGTGTGCAAGCACTTGATCTGCTCACCCATTTCAAATGTGATAGACTTACCACCCATTTATGAGGACACAACACACATAACATACACAATACACAACACAAGATCAAACGAAGCCCAAAGCAAGAAGAAGCAAGAACAAGCCAAGTACTACTACTGGGCATAGGTCTTAAAACAGTAGGGCATACCAACATCTCCATGTTGATTGGTTGCCTGCATTGCATCAAGGCCCAGCTGGGTGCATGTTGCTTGGTTGCTTGTGTTTGTGCTTTGGGTTTGAGAAGATGCAAAACACAACTGTTTGGTTGTGTGCAAGCACTTGATCTGCTCACCCCTTTCAAATGTAGTGGACTTACCACTCATTTATCAGCACACGACACACACAACACACACAACACACAACAACAAGATCAAACGAAGCCCAAAGCAAGAACAAGCAAGAACAAACCAAGTACTACTACTGGGCATAGGTTTTAGAATAGCAGGTCATCCCATGCTCCTGCTGGACCCCAGGGTGCTGCTCCCTGGGCAAAATATGAACAAGTTTCACAGCAAAAGGGTCGATTGGGCTTCAGTTCAACCTACACTACTTAACTACAGACTAACAGGAACAAGCTAGATAGCATGAGCAATGTCGCCGATGCAGCTGTGCTTGGAGCACCAGACCCTGCAGATGTTGGAGGTGTTGGCGTTGAAGATCTACACCTCGAGCCCCAGGCCGTAGAGCCTGAAGACTACAAGGTTGTCGAGGTGGATCTTGTGCCGGCGGCAAAAGTACTCCCAGCTGCGCCCCAACACCATGTGCCCCTTGTAGTAGTGCACCTGGACCCAGAACTTGCACCAATTGTTGGCGGAGAGGCTGACGACGCGAGGAGGGCCGGTGACTAGCCATTGCTTCATCATGAGCCTGAATTTAGGCGGGATGATGAGCATGGCGATGTTCTCCTCGTCCTTGATCTGCATGTAGAACCTGATAGGTTCGCGTGCACCCTCCTCGTGTCCGGTCCTCGGCCTCCTGCCAGCGCCCTGCGGCATCCTCATGTAGGCCACCCCGCCAAGGAGATTCACCCTTTGCAGCCACTTGTTTGTGGGGATGATGTCTTCTTCCCCCTCTGCGCCGGCGACGACCTATGCACCACTGCCGGCTCTGTCCCACTCAGTCTTCGGCACCTTGTCAGCAAAATGGACATTAGTTAGCTCAGCATACAATGATCAATACTAACACATGATCTGTACTAACAAGGAGATAGCGATGATCAATGCTAGCAATGATCAATGTTACTAGTGATCAAAGCACCATGATCATATCAAGCCACAATAGACATATCCTACTTGCACCTACCACTTTTGGCATTCAGTTATATGCCCTACTTGCATGTCACATGCACTCACGTACCCTAGCAGGAGGAGCACTAAGAACTAACAAACATCAACAAAGAGCAAGATGAGTACTAACAAGTAACAAACAACAACAAAAACAGGAGCAAGAGGAGCACTAACAAGTAACAAACACTACGAACAATGCTAAGACTAATAATGTGGCAGTAAGAACTAAGCTTGGAGCATTAGAAAGTAACTATGTGGCAGTAAGACTAACAATGTGGCACCTACAAAGACACAATGTGACACTAAGACTAACAATGGAGTAGTGGTACTACCCATATGGGATGAACATAGTACGCATGCACTCTGGTTCATCCCCAAAATAGTGGACAAGTAATAAATCTGATGGAATCCAGTCGAAT
Source organism: Hordeum marinum (assembly GCA_022496015.1). Classification (NCBI taxonomy): domain Eukaryota; kingdom Viridiplantae; phylum Streptophyta; class Magnoliopsida; order Poales; family Poaceae; genus Hordeum; species Hordeum marinum. Next base: position 37,427,655 of record CM039672.1, on the reverse strand, counting down.
CGGCCCTAATCTACTATCCTAGAACACAACTAGACCTACCATAAGAACCCTAAGTAAGAAGCAGCAATAGATTGGAGAGATTACAGTGGGGGTTGCCGGCCGCGCGTACGCCGACCATGGAGAAAAACCCGATAGGAAGAGGGGTGCTGGTGCGGTCGATGAAGAGGACCCGACCATTCTGAGGGCCGCGGTCGTGTCCCTCGTCCTGCGCCGGCTCGAAGACGACGCCGACGTCCAGGAGCTCCCCTCCCCTTGCACCGGACGCATGGGAGAAAACCCTCTTAGAGCATCTCTAGCAGACCTCGTATAATGCCGACCCGCAAAATGCGTTTACAGTTCGTGGAAAAATGGCTTTGCGGCCAACGTGGGCGTGAACGAGCAGACACTACAGAGCGGACCCGTAAAAAAGGATATGGCCGCCGCCCGCGCCGACCCTAAATCAGTAATATGCATTTCAATTTCGGGCATGAAAACACATTTCGTTCCTTCTTTATTTTCTTCACGGGCATTGGATTCATAATAGTTCACCAAATCTTTGCTAGAATAGCAAGACCAAAGAAAACAAGAACCACAATTAGGCATTTTAGAAGATATCCAACTTCCATAACTACTCCCACTAGTTGTACCAACATCTTCTCCATGCCTTCATTGTTGATCTGCGGATTCTTGATCTTGCATTCTTCATTCTTCTTCTTTGATTCTAAAGAAGTAGACGTTGCTTCCCCTCTAGTTTCTTCTCTAATTGCACATGCAACCGCATCATTAGCCTCAATTTTACCAACGAATGAACGCACATCTATTAAGTTTCTTACTATCAATAAATCGATGTATTCTTCTTCCTAATATCAAAATGAACACCCACCTTCCTACAGCATGACCATCTCAATAAGCTACCAAAATTGAACCGAATAGGTTGACAAAGTCGAATGAAAACAAAAACATACTGTCGGTGTCAAAACCGGCAGATCTCGGGTAGGGGGTCCCGATGTGTGGGTCTTGGATCGATGGGTAATAGGAGACAAGGGAGACAATATTTACCCACGTTCGGTCCCTCTTGATGGAGGCAAACCCTACATCTTGCTTTGTTTATATTTATGATGGTGTATCGAGTACAGAGTTGATCTACCTCGAGATCGTATGTAGTGGTCTAAACCCTAAGAGTTATGCTCGTACGATGATATGATCTATGATGATCTGATTGTCTAATGACTAGCCTGGCCACGGCTTATATAACACACTAGAGGCCTAGGATAACAAGTGTCCTAGTTGGCTATGTCGGTTGAGAGGAGTCCTTGTATTGATCACTAAGTCTTGTGGAATCTTCCTCGTATGCATCATGGGCTGTTCGAACTGGCCCATTAGTGAACCGCCCTAGGGGTCCTCGGTCCGACCCACTGGTCAGGAGATGACGTGGTGAGTACCCCCTAGTCCAAGACACCATCAGTAGCCCCATGAACCGGTCTTCAAGTTGGGGACACTCCTCGGTTCTTCCGAACTGTTCTTCATCTTCGGTCGTCGGTCTTGAAAACTGGTTCAACATATCTTCCCATGTCTGATCTTGAGGATCGTTGAGCTGAATCCGAAGAGTTCACACGTTGAGAATCCGAAGAGCCCATTAAAGTTCTTGGCCTTTATCAATGCCTTGTAATTGTTTATGCCACACTTCGGGTTTGAAGTGTTTCCCATGCGGGGGTTTCCTCTTGCATCCGAGCTCCAACGCCGAACTACATCCGAGGTATCTTTTTGCATCCGAGCTTCAACGCTGGTCGGCATATGAGCGCCAATGATGGGCTGTGTCCGAGCTCCAACGCCGGATTGTGCCCGAGCTCTAATGCTAGTCGGCATCCGAGGTGTCATAAATTACCTCGGTCTCTTAAAATTTGAAGGACTTCATCCGAGCTTAAATACCGGAACAGTATTTTATGGAGCTAGCCATTCGCATCCGGGCTTTATGGCGGAAAGCTTTTGAGGTGTTTTGTGCAGCCGAGCTCCAACGCTGGTCGGCATCCGAGGTGTCATATATTACTTCGGCCTTTGAAAAGGTTGAACGAGCTCAGCCGAGCTTAATGCCGGCAATGCCCTCTAGTGATCCAACCACCTGCATCCGAGCATTACACCGGACTGCTTCAGAAATAGTGCACCACCTCAGTAGCAGGGCTGATTTTTTTGTGGATATTATTTCTGATCGCTGCAATTTATTCTCTACCGAGATATATAGCCTAGTATCCCTCAATGTGTGTGTCGGTCCATAACCCGAGATGCACCTGAAGGAAAAAATAACAATCAAAATAAAACCACTGATCCCAGTAGCCCCTGAGACTTAGGTCAATTTGCAAAATCGACCTAAGGATCAAGTTCTTGCTCAGCGGCATACGTTTGGGATGTAAATGCGGTACGTAGTAGTTTCCAAGACTCGGGTTGGGTGCGGCCGACCAACCTAAGGATCGAATCTCCTCGGAAACCATATTGCACTTTCGATTTGCTACATTGAATAGGTAATGCAGTAGCCCTCGAGCCTTAATTTAGGTACGGGTGGTCGAATTAAGGATCGATATTTGTTTGACACAAACTTTGTTACGGTCGACACAATTTATGTGTAATGATTCTATGTATCCAAGTACTTTACATCGTTAATATTCGGATCCGCATTGTACAAGACTCTGTTGACCGAGCATCGGCTTCAACCTCCTCGGCCCGTAGCCGAGGAGTGTTTGTCCTACTTTATAAAGCCTTTATAAGGGCAAAGATTTACGGCAAACAAGGCAATCCAGCATTATGGTTTTATAAACAATGGTACACAGAGAGATATGTTATATTACTAGTTAACGTAAGAAACATCTTCTGGAAAAAATAGTTCCTTTATAAATTCCTTTTCCCAGTCTATCATGTTGACCATGATCGTGAAACCTCAACTCCGATCAATGTGTTGGAAATATGCCCTAGAGGCAATAATAAAATGGTACTTATTGTATTTCCTTGTTCATGATAATTGTCTATTGTTCATGCTATAATTGTGTTAACCGGAAACCGTAATACATGCGTGAATACATAGACCACAACATGTCCCTAGTGAGCCTCTAGTTGGCTAGCTCGTTGATCAATAGATGGTCACAGTTTCATGACCATGGACATTGGATGTCGTTGATAATGGTATCACATCATTAGAAGAATGATGTGATGGACAAGACCCAATCCTAAGCATAGCACAAGATCATGTAGTTCGTCTGCTAAAGCTTTTCCAATGTCAAGTATCGTTTCCTTAGACCATGAGATTGTGCAACTCCCGGATACCGTAGGAATGCTTTGGGTGTGCCAAACGTCACAACGTAACTGGGTGGCTATAAAGGTGCACTACGGGTATCTCCGAAAGTGTCTGTTGGGTTGGAACGAATAGAGACTGGGATTTGTCACTCCGTATGACAGAGAGGTATCTCTGGGCCCACTCGGTAAGACATCATCATAATGAGCTCAATGTGACTAAGGAGTTAGCCATGGGATGATATGTTACGGAGCGAGTAAAGAGACTTGTCGGTAACAAGATTGAACAAGGTATAGGGATATCGACGATCGAATCTCGGGCAAGTATAATACCGATAGACAAAGGGAATTGAATACAGGATTGATTGAATCCCCGACATTGTGGTTCATCCGATAAGATCATCATGGAGCATGTGGGAGCCAACATGGGTATCCAGATCCCGCTGTTGGTTATTGACCGGAGAGGTGTCTCGGTCATGTCTACGTGTCTCCCGAACCCGTAGGGTCTACACACTTAAGGTTCGATGACGCTAGGGTTATAGGGAAATAGTGTATGTGGTTACCAAAGGTTGTTCGGAGTCCCGGATGTGATCCCGGACGTCACGAGGAGTTCCGGAATGGTCCGGAGACAATGATTGATATATAGGAAGTGAGGATTTGGTTACCGGAAATGTTTCGGGCGTCACCGGTAACGTACCGGGACCACCGGAAGGGTTCCGAGGGTCCACCAAGTGGGGCCACCAGCCCCAGAGGGCTGCATGGGCCGCAAGTGGGAGAGAACCAGCCCCTAGGTGGTCTGGTGCGCCCCCCACAAGGGCCCAAGGCACAGCTGAAGTGGGAGGAGGGGCAAACCCTAGGGCAGATGGGCCCTAAGGCCCACCCTAGGGCAGCCGCACCCCTCTCCCTCTTGGCCGCTGGCGAGATGGGATCTGGTGGCTGCCGCACCACCCTAGGGTGGAAACCCTAGGGCGCAGCCCTCCCTCCTCCTCCTCCTATATATAGTGTGGGTTTTGGGGCTGCCAGACACAAGGTTTCTTCCTCTCTCGGCGCAGCTCTACTCCTCCCCTCCTCGTTCTCCGTAGTGCTTGGCGAAGCCCTGCCAGAGACCACGTAGCTCCACCGTCACCATGCCGTCGTGCTACCAGAGCTCTTCCTCAACCTCTCCTTCCTCCTTGCTGGATCAAGGCGTAGGAGACGTCACCGGGCTGCACGTGTGTTGAACGCGGAGGCGCCGTTGTTCGGCGCTAAGATCGAAGTCCACTGCGATCTGAATCGCTACGAGTACAACTCCACCAACCGCGTTCTTGTAACGCTTCCGCTTAGCGATCTTCAAAGGTATGAAGATGCAATCTCTTCCCACTCGTTGCTAGTTTCTCCATAGATAGATCTTGGTGAACACGTAGGAATTTTTTTGATTTACTACTACGTCTCCCAACAGTGGCATCATGAGCTAGGTCTATGCGTAGAATCTATGCACAAGTAGAACACAAAGTTATTGTGGGCGTCGATCTTGTTAATTTGCTTACCACTACTAGTCTTATCTTGATTCAGCAGTATTGTGGGATGAAGCGGCCCAGACCAACTTTACACGTACGCTTACGTGAGACCGGTTCCACCGCCTGACATGCACTTGTTGCATAAGGTGGCTAGCGGGTGTCTGTCTCTCCCACCTTAGTCGGATTGGATTCGATGAAAAGGGTCCTTATGAAGGGTAAATAGAAATTGGCATATCACGTTGTGGTTTTGGCGTAGGTAAGAAACGTTCTTGCTAGAAACCTATAGCAGCCACGTAAAAACTTGCAACTACAAATTAGAGGACGTCTAACTTGTTTTTGCAGCATATGCCTTTGATGTTATATGGCCAAAGGATGTGATGTGATGCATTGTGATGTATGAGATTGATCATGTTCTTGTAATAGGATTCATGACTTGCATGTCGATGAGTATGACAACCGGCAGGAGCCATAGGAGTTGTCTTATTTTATTGTATGACCTGCGTGTCAATCATAAACGCCATGTAATTACTTTACTTTATTGCTAAACGTTAGCCATAGTAGTAGAAGTAATATTTGGCGAGACAACTTCATGAAGACACGATGATGGAGTTCATGATGATGGAGCTCATGGTGTCGTGCCGGTGACAGTGATGATCATGGTGCCCCGAAGATGGAGATCAAAGGAGCAAGATGACATTGGCCATATCATGTCACTATATTGATTGCATGTGATGTTTATCATGTTTACATATTATTTTCTTAGAACGACGGTAGTAAATAAGATGATCTCAATAAAATTTCAAGAAAGGTGTTCACCCTAATTGTGCACCATTGCTAAGGATCGTTGTTCCGAAGCACCACGTGATGATCGGGTGTGATAGGTTCTAACGTTCGCATACAACGGGTGTAAGCCAGATTTACACACGCGAAACACTTAGGTTGACTTGACGATCCTAGCATGTACATGCATGGCCTCGGAACACGGAAGACCGAAAGGTCGAACATGAGTCGTATAGAAGATACGATCAACATGGAGATGTTCACCATGGATGACTAGTCCGTTTCACGTGATGATCGGACACGGGCTAGTTGACATGGATCATGGATCACTTGGATGACTAGAGAGATGTCTATCTAAATGGGAGTTCATTAAATAATTTGATTATGTGAACTTAATTATCATGAACTTAGTCTAAAATTGTCTTTACAATCTATATTGTAGATCCAATGGCCAACGCTAATGTCACCCTCAATTTCAACGCGTTCCTAGAGAAAACCAAGATGAAAGATGATGGAAGCAACTATGTGGACTGGGTCCGTAGCTTGAGGATCATCCTCATAGCTTCCAAGAGATTGTATGTCCTTGATGCACCGCTAGGTGACCCACCCATTTTCCCAGTGGACCAAGATGTTACGAACGCTTGGCAGTCACGCTGCGATGATTACTCCCTTGTTCAGTGCGGCATGCTTTACAGTTTAGAACCGGGGCTCCAAAAGCATTTTGAGAAACACGAAGCATATGAGATGTTCCAAGAGCTGAAACTGGTTTTCCAAGCTCATGCCCAGGTCGAGAGATATGACGTCTCCGACAAGTTCTTCACCTGTAAGATGGAGGAGAATAGTTCTGTAAGTGAGCACATACTCAAAATGTCTGGGTTGCACAACTGCTTGACTCAGCTGGGAGTTAATCTCCCGGATGACTCAGTTATTGACAGAATCCTCCAGTCGCTCCCACCTAGCTACAAGAGCTTTGTGATGAACTACAACATGCAGGGTATGGAGAAGTCCATTCCCGAGTTGTACGCGATGCTGAAATCAGCGGAGGTCGAGATCAAAAAGGAGCATCAAGTGTTGATGGTGAATAAGACCACTAGTTTCAAGAAAGGCAAGGATAAGAAGAACTTCAAGAAGGACGGCAAAGCTATTGCCGTGCCCGGTAAGCAAGTTGCTGGGAAGAAGAACAAGAATGGACCCAAGCCTGAGACTGAGTGCTTTTATTGCAAGGGTACCGGTCACTGTAAGCGGAACTGCCCCAAGTACTTAGCGAATAAGAAGGCCGGCAACGTTAAAGTATATGTGATATACTTGTTATTGATGTGTACCTAACCAGCGCTTGTAGTAGCTCCTGGGTATTTGATACTGGTGCAGTTGCTCACATTTGTAACTCCAAGCACGAGCTGCGGAATAAGCAGAGGCTAGCAAAGGACGAGGTGATGATGCGCGTCGGGAATGGTTCCAAGGTCGATGTGATCGCCGTCGGCACGCTACCTCTACATCTACCTTCGGGATTATTTTTAAACCTTAATAATTGTTATTTAGTACCAGCTTTGAGCATCAACATTATATCTGGATCTCGCTTGATGCGAGATGGCTACTCATTTAAATCTGAGAATAATGGTTGTTCTATTTATATGAGAGAAATGTTTTATGGTCATGACCCGCTAGTCAATGGTTTATTTTTGATGAATCTCGAACGTGATGTTACACATGTCCATAGTGTGAGTACCAAAAAGTGTAAGGTTGATAACGATAGTCCCACTTACATGTGGCACTGCTGCCTTGGTCATATTGGTGTCAAACACATGAAGAAGCTCCATGCTGATGGACTTTTGGAGTCTCTTGATTTTAAATCATTTGACATGTGCGAACCATGCCTCACGGGCAAGATGACCAAGACTCCGTTCTCCGGAACAATGGAGCGAGCAACTAACTTGTTGGAAATAATACATACCGATGTATGCGGTGTTGGGAGACGTAGTAGTAAATCAAAATTTTCCTACGTGTCACCAAGATCTATCTATGGAGAAACCAGAAATGAGTGGGAGAGATTGCATCTTCATAGCTTTGAATATCGCTAAGCGGAAGCGTTACAAGAACGCGGTTGATGGAGTCGTACTCGTAGCGATTCAGATCGCGGTGGATTCCGATCTAAGCGCCGAACAACGGCGCCTTCGCGTTCAACACACGTGCAGCCCGGTGACGTCTCCTACGCCTTGATACAGCAAGGAGGAAGGAGAGGTTGGGGAAGGGCTCCAACAGTAGCATGACGGCGTGGTGGTGGTGGAGTAGCAAGGTAGGGCAGGGCTTCGCCTAAGCGCTGCGGAGGAGGAAGAAGAGAGATAGGGCTTTGCCATGAGAGAGAGAGTTCTGATCTGTTCTCAAAAGGCCAAAACCTCAAGTATATATAGGAGGAGGGAGAGGGAGGGCTGCCTTGGCCCCTCCTCCAAAGAGGAGGGCTTCGGCCGAAGTGGGGATAGAGTCCACCTCCCATAAGGGAGGTGGATCTCCTCTTTTAGAACCCTTTGCCCTTTATCTCCAGATCTCCAGCCGCATGGGCCTTTCTAGAAGGTCTTGGCCAGCCTAATAAGGGCTGGCACACCTCCTCTAAGGGCCCACAAATTCCTATGGTCGTCACACCCCTCCCGGGGTCCTCCGGCACCCTCCCGCCACTCCCGGTACAATACCGATGAGCCCGAAAACTTTCCGGTGACCAAAACTGGACTTCCTATATATCAATCTTTACCTCCGGACCATTCCGGAGCTCCTCGTGACGTCCAGGATCTCATCCGGGACTCCGAACAACTTTCGGTAATCACGTATACCATTTCCCTATAACCCTAGCGTCATCGAACCTTAAGTGTGTAGACCCTATGGGTTCGGGAGACATGTAGACATGACCGAGACACCTCTCCGGTCAATAACCAACAGCAGGATCTGGATACCCATGTTGGATCCCACATGATCCACAATGATCTCATCGGATGAACCACGATGTCGGGGATTCAATCAATCCCGTATACAATTCCCTTTGTCTATCGGTATGATACTCGCCCGAGATTTGATCGTCGGTATCTCTATACCTTGTTCAATCTCGTTACCGGCAAGTCTCTTTACTCGTTCCATAATACATCATCCCGTGGCTAACTCCTTAGTCACATTGAGCTCATTATGATGATGTCTTACCGAGTGGGCCCAGAGATACCACTCCGTCACACGAAGTGACAAATCCCAGTCTCGATTCGTGCAAACCCAACAGACACCTTCGAAGATACCCGTAGTGCACCTTTATAGCCACCCAGTTACGTTGTGACGTTTGGCACACCCAAAGCATTCCTACGGTATCCGGGAGTTGCACAATCTCATGGTCTAAGGAAACGATACTTGATATTGAAAAGCTATAGCAAACGAACTACACGATCTTGTGCTAGGCTTAGGATATTGTCCATCACATCATTCTCCTAATGATGTGATCCCGTTATCAATGACATCCAATGTCCATGGTCATGAAACCATGACCATCTATTGATCAATGAGCTAGTCAACTAGAGGCTCACTAGGGACATGTTATGGTCTATGTATTCACACATGTATTACGGTTTCCGGTTAACACAATTATATCATGAACAATAGACAATTATCATGAACAAGGAAATACAATAATAACCATTTTATTATTGCCTCTAGGGCATATTTCCAACAGTCTCCCACTTGCACTAGTCAGTAATCTAATTACATTGTGATGAATCGAACACCCATAGCATTCTGGTGTTGATCATGTTTTGCTCGTGAGAGAGGTTTAGCCAACGGATTTGTGACATTCAGATCCGTATGCACTTTACAAATATCTATATCTCCCTCCTGAATGTAATCACGGATGGAGTTGAAGCGGCGCTTGATGTGTCTTGTCTTCTTGTGAAACCTGGGCTCCTTCGCAAGGGCAATAGCTCCAGTGTTGTCACAGAATAGAGTCATCAGGCCCGACGCACTTGGAATCACTCCTAGGTCGGTGATGAACTCCTTCATCTAGACTCCTTCCTTTGCTGCTTCTGAAGCAGCAATGTACTCCGCTTCACATGTAGATGCCGCCACGACGCTTTGCTTGCTGCTGCACCAGCTGACTGCCCCTCCGTTCAAAACATACACGTATCCGGTTTGCGACTTGGAGTCGTCCGGATCTGTGTCGAAGCTAGCATCGACGTAACCCTTTACGAAAAGCTCTTCGGCACCTCCATATACGAGAAACATGTGCTTTGTCCTTTTCAGGTACTTCAGGATATTCTTGACCGCTGTCCAGTGTTCCGCTCCGGGATCACTTTGGTACCTCCCTACCAAACTTATGGCAAGGTTCACATCAGGTCTGGTACAAAACATGGCATACATAGTAGAGCCTATGGATGAAGCATAGGGGATGACACTCATCTCTTCTCTATCATTTGTCATGGTCGGGCATTGAGTCGTACTCAATCTCACACCTTGTAACACAAGCAAGAACCCCTTCTTGGACTGATCCATATTGAACTTCTTCAATATCCTATCAAGGTATGTGCTTTGTGAAAGACCTATGAGGCGTCTCGATCTATCTCTATAGATCTTAATACCTAATATGTAAGCAACTTCTCCAAGGTCCTTCATTGAAAAACACTTATTCAAGTAGGCCTTTATACTTTCCAAGAGTTCTATATCATTTCCCATTATCATTATGTCATCCACATATAATACGAGAAATGCTACAGAGCTCCCACTCACTTTCTTGTAAATACAGGGTTCTCCATAAACCTGTACAAATCCAAACGCTTTAATCACTTCATTAAAGCGAATGTTCCAACTCCGAGATGCTTGCACCAGCCCATAGATGGAGCGCTGGAGCTTGCATACCTTGTTAGCATCTTTAGGATCAACAAAACCTTCCGGATGCATCATATACAGTTCTTCCTTGAGGAAGCCATTAAGGAATGCCGTTTGACGTCCATTTGCTAGATCTCATAATCATAAAATGCGGAAATTGCTAACATGATTCGGACAGACTTCAGCATCGCTACAGGTGAGAATGTCTCATCGTAGTCAACTCCTTGAACTTGTCGATAACCCTTAGCGACAAGCTGAGCCTTATAGACGGTCACGTTACCATCCGCGTCAGTCTTCTTCTTAAAGATCCATTTATTTTCAATGGCTCGCTTATCATCAGGCAAGTCCACCAAAGTCCATACTTTGTTCTCATACATGGATCCTATCTCGGATTTCATGGCTTCAAGCCATTTGTTGGAATCCAGGCCTGCCATCGCTTCTTCATAGTTCGAAGGTTCACCGTTGTCTAACAACATGATCTCTAGGACAGGGTTGCCGTACCACTCTGGTGCGGAACGTGTCCTAGTGGACCTTCGACGTTCAATAGTAACTTGATCTGAAGTTTCACGATCATCATCATTAACTTCCTCTCCAGCCGGTGTAGGCTCCACAGAAACAACTTCCTGTGCTGCGCTACTCTCCGGCTCGAGTGGAGGTACAATTACCTCATCAAGTTCTATTTTCCTCCCACTTACTTCTTTCGAGAGAAACTCTTTCTCAAGAAAGGATCCATTCTTGGCAACAAAGACTTTGCCCTCGGATCGTAGGTAGAAGGTATACCCAATAGTCTCTTTGGGATATCCTATGAAGACGCACTTTTCCGCTTTGGGTTCAAGCTTCTCAGGTTGAAGTTTCTTCACATAAGCATCGCATCCCCAAACTTTTAGAAACGACAGCTTAGGTTTCTTTCCAAACCATAATTCATACGGTGTCGTCTCAACGGATTTTGATGGTGCCCTATTTAAAGTGAATGCGGCAGTCTCTAATGCATATCCCCAAAATGATAGCGGTAAGTTGGTAAGAGACATCATAGATCGTACCATATCTAATAGAGTGCGATTACGATGTCCGGACACACCATTTCGCTGAGGTGTGCTAGGCGGCGTGAGTTGTGAAACAATTCCACATTTCCTTAGGTGCGTGCCAAACTCGTGACTTAAATATTCTCCGCCACGATCAGATCGTAGGCACTTTATTTTCCTGTCACGTTGATTCTCTACCTCACTCTGAAATTCCTTGAACCTATCAAAATTTTCAGACTTATGTTTCATTAAGTAGACATACCCATATCTACTCAAGTCATCAGTGAGGGTGAGAACATAACGGTAGCCACCATGAGCCTCGACACTCATTGGATCGCATACATCGGTATGTATTATTTCCAACAAGTCAGTTGCTCGCTCCATTGTTCTGGAGAACGAAGTCTTGGTCATCTTGCCCATGAGGCATGGTTCGCACGTGTCAAATGATTCGAAATCAAGAGACTCCAAAAGTCCATCAGTATGGAGCTTCTTCATGCGTTTGACACCAATATGACCAACGCGGCAGTGCCACATGTAAGTGGGACTATCGTTATCAACCTTACACCTTTTGGTACTCACACTGTGGACATGTGTAACATCATGTTCGAGATTCATCAAAAATAAACCATTGACCAGCGGGGCATGACCATAAAACATTTCTCTCATATAAATAGAACAACCATTATTCTCAGATTTAAATGAGTAGCCATCTCGCATTAAGCGAGATTCAGATACAATGTTCATGCTCAAAGCTGGTAGTAAATAACAATTATTAAGGTTTAACACTAATCCCGAAGGTAGATGTAGAGGTAGCGTGCCGACGGCGATCACATCGACCTTGGAACCATACCCGACGCGCATCGTCACCTCGTCCTTGGCCAGCCTCCGCTTATTCCGCAGCTCCTGCTTGGAGTTACCAATGTGAGCAACTGCACCGGTATCAAATACCCAGGAGCTACTACGAGCGCTGGTTAGGTACACATCAATAACAAGTATATCACATATACCTTTAATGTTGCCGTCCTTCTTATCCGCTAAGTACTTGGGGCAGTTCCACTTCCAGTGACCGGTACCCTTGCAATAAAAATACTCAGTCTCAGGCTTGGGTCCATTCTTGTTCTTCTTCTTCCCGGCAACTTGCTTACTGGGCGCGGCAACAGCTTTGCCGTCCTTCTTACCCTTGCCTTTCTTGAATCTAGTGGTCTTATTCACCATCAATACTTGATGCTCCTTTTTGATCTCGACCTCCGCTGATTTCAGCATCGAGTACAACTCAGGAATGGACTTCTCCATCCCTTGCATGTTGTAGTTCATCACAAAGCTCTTGTAGCTAGGTGGAAGCGACTGGAGGATTCTGTCAATGACCGAGTCATCCGGGAGATTAACTCCCAGCTGAGTCAAGCGGTTGTGTAGCCCAGACATCTTGAGGATGTGCTCACTGACATAACTATTCTCGTCCATCTTACAACTGAAGAACTTGTCGGAGACGTCATATCTCTCGACCTGGGCATGAGCTTGGAAAACCAGTTTCAGCTCTTGGAACATCTCATATGCTCCATGTTGCTCAAAACGCTTTTGGAGCCTCGGTTCTAAACTGTAAAGCATGCCACACTAAACAAGGGAGTTATCATCGCATCGAGAATGCTAAGCATTCGCAACGTCTTGCTCTGCTGGGAGAAGGGGTGGGTCACCTAGTGGTGCATCAAGGACATACAATTTCTTGGAAGCTATGAGGATGATCCTCAAGCCACGGACCCAGTCCGCATAGTTGCTTCCATCATCTTTTAGCTTGGTTTTCTCTAGGAATGCGTTGAAATTGAGGGTGACATTCGCGTTGTCCATTGGATCTACAATATAGATTGTAAAGATAATTTTAGACTAAGTTCATTATAATTAAGTTCACATAATCAAATTATTTAATGAACTCCCACTTAGATAGACATCTCTCTAGTTATCCAAGTGACATATGATACATGTCAACTAGCCCGTGTCCGATCATCACGTGAGACGGACTAGTCATCCATGGTGAACATCTCCATGTTGATCGTATCTTCCATACGACTCATGTTCGACCTTTCGGTCTTCCGTGTTCCGAGGCCATGTCTGTACATGCTAGGCTCGTCAAGTCAACCTAAGTGTTTCACGTGTGTAAATCTGGCTTAGACCCGTTGTATGCGAACGTTAGAACCTATCACACCCGATCATCACATGGTGCTTCGGAACAACGATCCTTAGCAACGGTGCACAGTTAGGGTGAACACTTTTCTTGAAATTTTAGTGAGAGATCATCTTATTTACTACTGTCGTTCTATGCAAATAAGATGTAAACATGATAAACATCACATGCAATCAATATGGTGACATGATATGGCCAATATCATCTTGCTCCTTTGATCTCCATCTTCGGGGAACCATGATCATCACTGTCACCGGCATGACACCATAATCTCTATCATCATGATCTCCATCATCGTGTCTTCGTGAAGTTGTCTCGCCAACTATTACTTCTACTACTATAGCTAACATTTAGCAATAAAGTAAAGTAATTACATGGCGTTTATGATTGACATGCATGTCATACAATAAAATAAGACAACTCCTATGGCTCCTGTCAGTTGTCATACTCATCGACATGCAAGTCGTGAATCCTATTACAAGAACATGATCAATCTCATACATCACAATGCATCACATCACATCCTTTGGCCATATCACATCACAAGGCATATACTGCAAAAACAAGTTAGACGTCCTCTAATTTGTACTTGCAAGTTTTTACGTGGCTGCTATAGGTTACTAGCAAGAACGTTTCTTACCTATGCCAAAACCACAACGTGATATGCCAATTGCTATTTACCCTTCATAAGGGCCCTTTTCATCGAATCCAATCCGACTAAGGTGGGAGAGACAGACACCCGCTAGCCACCTTATGCAACAAGTGCATGTCAGGCGGTGGAACCAGTCTCACGTAAGCGTACGTGTAAAGTCGGTCCGGGCCGCTTCATCCCACAATACCGCCGAATCAAGATAAGACTAGTAGTGGTAAGCAAATTAACAAAATCGATGCCCACAACTGCTTTGTGTTCTACTCGTGCATAGATTCTACGCATAGACCTAGCTCATGATGCCACTGTTGGGAGACGTAGTAGTAAATCAAAATTTTCCTACGTGTCACCAAGATCTATCTATGGAGAAACCAGCAACAAGTGGGAGAGATTGCATCTTCATACCTTTGAAGATCGCTAAGCGGAAGCGTTACAAGAATGCGGTTGATGGAGTCGTACTCGCAGCGATTCAGATCGCGGTGGATTCCTATCTAAGCGCCGAACAACGGCGCCTCTGCGTTCAACACACGTGCAGCCCGGTGACGTCCCCTACGCCTTGATCCAGCAAGGAGGAAGGAGAGGTTGGGGAAGGGCTCCAACAACAGCAAGACGGCGTGGTGGTGGTGGACTAGCAAGGTATTCCGACAGGGCTTCGCTTAAGCGCTGCGGAGGAGGAAGAAGAGAGATAGGGCTTTGCCGTGAGAGAGAGAGTTCAGATCTGTTCTCAAAAGGCCAAGACCTCAAGTATATATAGGAGGAGGGATAGGGAGGGCTGCCTTCGCCCCTCCTCCAAAGAGGAGGGCTTCGGCCGAAGTGGGGATAGAGTCCACCTCCCACAAGGGAGGTGGATCTCCTCTTTTAAAACCCTTTGCCCTTTATCTCCAGATCTCTAGCCACATGGGCCTTTCTAGAAGGTCTTGGCCAGCCCAATAAGGGCTGGCACACCTCCTATAAGGTCCCAAAAATTCCTATGGTCGTCACACCCCTCCCGGGGTCCTCCGGCACCCTCCCGACACTCCCGGTACAATACCGATGAGCCCGAAAACTTTCCGATGACCAAAACTGGACTTCCTATATATCAATCTTTAACTCCGGACCATTCCGGAGCTCCTCGTGACGCCCGGGATCTCATCTGGGACTCCGAATAACTTTCGGTAATCACATATACCATTTCCCTATAACCCTAGCGTCATCGAACCTTAAGTGTGTAGACTACGGGTTCGGGGGACATGTAGACATGACCGAGACACCTCTCCGGTCAATAACCAACAGCAGGATCTGGATACCCATGTTGGATCCCACATGATCCACGATGATCTCATCGGATGAACCACGATGTCGGGGATTCAATCAATCCCGTATACAATTCCCTTTGTCTATCGGTATGATACTCGCCCGAGATTCGATTGTCGGTATCTCTATACCTTGTTCAATCTCGTTACCGACAAGTCTCTTTACTCGTTCCATAATACATCATCCCGTGGCTAACTCCTTAGTCACATTGAGCTCATTATGATGATGTCTTACCGAGTGGGCCCAGAGATACCTCTCCGTCACACGGAGTGACAAATCCCAGTCTCGATTCATGCCAACCCAATAGACACCTTCGAAGATACCTGTAGTGCACCTTTATAGCCACCCAGTTACGTTGTGACGTTTGGCACACCCAAAGCATTCCTACGGTATCCGGGAGTTGCACAATCTCATGGTCTAAGGAAACGATACTTGACATTGAAAAGCTATAGCAAACGAACTACACGATCTTGTGCTAGGCTTAGGATTGGGTCTTGTCCATCACATCATTCTCCTAATGATGTGATCCCGTTATCAATGACATCCAATGTCCATGGTCATGAAACTGTGACCATCTATTGATCAACGAGCTAGTCAACTAGAGGCTCACTAGGGACATGTTATGGTCTATGTATTCACACATGTATTATGGTTTCCGGTTAACACAATTATAGCATGAACAATAGACAATTATCATGAACAAGGAAATACAATAATAACCATTTTATTATTGCCTCTAGGGCATATTTCCAACATGCGATCCAATGAGCGTCGAGGCTCGCGGTGGCTACCGTTATGTTCCTACCCTCACTGATGACTTGAGCAGATATGGGTATGTCTACTTAATGAAACACAAGTCTGAAACCTTTGAAAGGTTCAAGGAATTTTAGAGTGAGGTAGAGAATCAACGTGACAGGAAAATAAAGTGCCTATGATCTGATCGTGGCGGAGAATATTTAAGTCACGAGTTTGGCACGCACCTAAGGAAATGTGGAATCGTTTCACAACTCACACCGCCTGGCACACCTCAGCGAAATGGTATGTCTGAACGTCGTAATCGCACCCTATTGGATATCGTGTGATCTATGATGTCTCTTACCGACTTACCGCTATCATTTTGGGGATATGCATTAGAGACTGCCGCATTCACTTTAAATAGGGCAGCGTTAAAGTCCGTTGAGACGACACCGTATGAATTATGGTTTGGAAATAAACCTAAGCTGTCGTTTTTAAAAGTTTGGGGATGCGATGCTTATGTGAAGAAACTTCAACCTGAGAAGCTCGAACCCAAAGCGGAAAAGTGCGTCTTCATAGGATATCCTAAAGAGACTATTGGGTATACCTTCTACCTCAGATTCGAAGGCAAAGTCTTTGTTGCCAAGAATGGATCCTTTCTCGAGAAAGAGTTCCTCTCGAAAGAAGTATGTGGGAGGAAAATAGAACTTGATGAGGTAATTGTACCTCCACTCAAGCCGGAGAGTAGCGCAGCACAGGAAGTTGTTTCTGTGGAGCCTACACCGGCTGGAGAGGAAGTTAATGATGATGATCATGAAACTTCAGATCAAGTTACTATTGAACATCGAAGGTCCACTAGGACACGTTCTGCACTAGAGTGGTACGACAACCCTGTCCTGGAGATCATGTTGTTGGACAATGGTGAACCTTCGAACTATGAAGAAGCGATGGTGGGCCCGAATTCCAACAAATGGCTTGAAGCCATGAAATCCGAGATAGGATCCATGTATGAGAACAAAGTGTGGACTTTGGTGGACTTGCCTGATGATAAGCGAGCCATTGAAAATAAATGGATCTTTAAGAAGAAGACTAACGCGGATGGTAATGTGACCGTCTATAAGGCTTGGCTTGTCGCTAAGGGTTATCGACATGTTCAAGGAGTTGACTACGATGATACTTTCTCACCTGTAGCGATGCTAAAGTCTGTTCGAATCATGTTAGCAATTGCCGCATTTTATGATTATGAGATCTGGCAAATGGACGTCAAAACGGCATTCCTTAATGGCTTCCTTAAGGAAGAACTGCATATGATGCAGCCGGAAGGTTTTGTCGATCCTAAAGATGCTAACAAAGTATGCAAGCTCCAGCGCTCCATCTATGGGCTGGTGCAAGCATCTCGGAGTTGGAACAATCGCTTTAATGCGGTGATTAAAGCGTTTGGGTTTGTACAGGTTTATGGAGAACCCTGTATTTACAAGAAAGTGAGTGGGAGCTCTGTAGCATTTCTCATATTATATGTGGATGACATATTGTTGATGGGAAATGATATAGATATTTTGGAAAGTGTAAAGGCCTACTTGAATAAATGTTTTTCAATGAAGGACCTTGGAGAAGCTGCTTACATATTAGGTATTAAGATCTATAGAGATAGATCAAAATGCCTCATAGGTCTTTCACAAAGCACATACCTTGAAAAGATATTGAAGAAGTTCAATATGGATTAGTCCAAGAAGGGGTTCTTGCCTGTGTTACAGGGTGTGAGATCGAGTACGACTCAATGCCCGAAAAGGATAGAGAATCCCCTATGCTTCAGCCATAGGCTCTATTATGTATGCCATGCTGTGTACCAGATCTGATGTGAACCTTGCCATAAGTTTGGTAGGGAGGTACCAAAGTGATCCCGGAGTGGAACACTGGACAGCGGTCAAGGATATCCTAAATTACCTGAAAAGGACAAAGGACATGTTTCTCGTATATGGAGGTGCCGAAGAGCTCATCGTAAAGGGTTAGTCGATGCTAGCTTTGAGACAGATCCGGACGACTCCAAGTCGCAAACCGGATACGTGTATATTTTGAATGGAGGGGCATTCAGCTGGTGCAGCAGCAAGCAAAGCGTCGTGGCGGCATCTACATGTGAAGTGGAGTACATAGCTGCTTCAGAAGCAGCAAAGGAAGGAGTCTGGATGAAGGAGTTCATCACCTACCTAGGAGTGATTCCAAGTGCGTCGGGCCTGATGACTCTATTCTGTGACAACACTGGAGCTATTGCCCTTGCGAAGGAGCCCAGGTTTCAGAAGAAGACAAGTCACATCAAGCGCCGCTTCAACTCCATCCATGATTACATGCAGGAGGGAGATATAGATATTTGTAAAGTGCATACGGATGTGAATGTCGCAGATCCATTAACTAAACCTCTCTCACGAGCAAAACATGATCAACACCAGAATGCTATGGGTGTTTGATTCATCACAATTTAACTAGATTATTGACTCTAGTGCAAGTGGGAGACTATTGGAAATATGCCCTAGAGGCAATAATAAAATGGTTATTATTGTATTTCCTTGTTCACGATAATTGTCTACTGTTCATGCTATAATTGTGTTAACCGAAAACCGTAATACATGTGTGAATACATAGACCACAACATGTCCCTAGTGAGCCTCTAGTTGGCTAGCTCGTTGATCAATAGATGGTCACGGTTTCATGACCATGGACATGATGTCGTTGATAACGGGATCACATCGTTAGGAGAATGATGTGATGGACAAGACCCAATCCTAAGCATAGCACAAGATCGTGTAGTTCGTCTGCTAAAGCTTTTCCAATGTCAAGTATCGTTTCCTTAGACCATGAGATTATGCAACTCCCGGATACCGTAGGAATGCTTTGGGTGTGCCAAACGTCAGAACGTAATTGGGTGGCTATAAAGGTGCTCTACGGGTATCTCCAAAAGTGTCTGTTGGGTTGACACGAATCGAGACTGGGATTTGTCACTCCGTATGATGGAGAGGTATCTCTGGGCCCACTCGGTAAGACATTATCATAATGAGCTCAATGTGACTAAGGAGTTAGCCACGGGATGATGTGTTACGGAAGAGTAAAGAGACTTGCCGGTAACGAGATTGAACAAGGTATAGGGATACCGATGATCAAATCTCGGGCAAGTACCATACCGGTAGACAAAAGGAATTGAATACAGGATTGATTGAATCCCTAACATTGTGGTTCATCCGATGAGATCATCGTGGAGCATGTGAGAGCCAACATGGGTATCCAGATCCCACTGTTGGTTATTGACCGGAGAGGTGTCTCGGTCATGTCTACGTGTCTCCCGAACCCGTAGGGTCTACACACTTAAGGTTCGATGACGCTAGGGTTATAGGGAAATAGTGTACGTGGTTACCGAAGGTTGTTCGGAGTCCCGGATGAGATCTCGGACATCATGAGGAGTTCCAGAATGGTCCGGAGACAAATATTGATATATAGGAAGTGAGGATTTGGTTACCGGAAATGTTTCGTGACGGTAACGTACCGGGACCACCGAAAGGGTTCCAGGGGTCCACCAAGTGGGGCCACCAGCCCCAGAGGGCTGCATGGGCCGCAAGTGGGAGGGAACCATCCCCTAGGTGGGCTGGTGCGCTCCCCACAAGGGCCCAAGGCGCAACTGAAGTGGGAGGAGGGGCAAACCCTAGGGCAGATGGGCCCTAAGGCCCACCCTAGGGCAGCCGCACCCCTCTCCCTCTTGGCCGCCGGCCAGATGGGATCTGGTGGCTGCCACACCACCCTAGGGTGGAAACCCTAGGGAACATCCCTCCCGCCTCCTCCTCCTATATATAGTGGTGGGTTTTGGGGCTACTAGACACACAGTTTCTTCCTCTCTCGGCGCAGCCCTACTCCTCCCTCTCCTCGTTCTCCGTAGTGCTTGGCGAAGCCCTGTCGGAGACCACGCAGCTCCACCGTCACCATGCCGTCGTGCTACTGGAGCTCTTCCTCAACCTCTCCTTCCTCCTTGCTGGATCAAGGCGTAGGAGACGTTACCGGGCTGCATGTGTGTTGAACGCGGAGGCGCCATTGTTTGGCGCTAAGATCGGAGTCCATCGTGATCTGAATCGCTACGAGTACGACTCCACCAACCGCGTTCTTGTAACACTTCCGCTTAGAGATCTTCAAAGGTATGAAGATGCAATCTCTTCCCACTTGTTGCCGATTTCTCCATAGATAGATCTTGGTGAACACGTAGGATTTTTTTTGATTTACTACTACGTCTCCCAACACAATGCGCGAGGAAAATTTTGAGGATTTAGTTCAGGGAAAGTTGTCGAACTCTGTGGTCCTTAGTGAACCTAAATTTTCACTTCTGTCATTGCAGACCAATTATATTCTTAAGATGGCTAGCTTTCGGCTTCACCCAGTCTGAGGTACTAACACGGATGACCCGGAAGTAACAATCGCAGAGGTGCTCCCGTTACCCCCTAGCCGAACAATCGGGAACATAGGGGATAAGCACAGGAGCCAGACAATCCAGCTTGGCCAAAATCTTAAGTGAAATTGATGCATATTTATGGCTTTATAACAATGATTACAGAAGGCAGCACTCATATACTGAATACAAATGCTTTTTATGCTATATGCTATTTTGACTCCTCTGTGACCGTTTATCATTTGTGAGTGGCCCATCGTCAACTTCTACCCCCTTATAGATGCTACGCAGGGTGTTTCTGCAATAACAAGACAACCCTTAGCCGGCGTCTCGGTGGCCGGAGGCGGTTGTGTTAGCGGAAACGAGGCAATCAGATATACATGCTTTATAACTTTCACTTGGTCATGGGAGCTTAATGTTTGGGAGGCCAGTTACTAGCCCCCCGTTAGTGTTTGGCGTCAGACGAGGTCAAGCTGTTAACAATTCGGCCAATTTTATGAATGGCCCATTGTTTAATATGGTCATCGGATCGCTGACCAGTTTACGCTCATTGTGACAGTCAGTTTTTGGCTTTCTCCACTGAGGTACTTGACTAGTTAAACCGGAAGTACAATCGCAGTGGTTCTCCCTTTGCATTCCTAGCTGAACAAAGCGGAACGTAGGAGGCAATCACAGGAGCAAGGCAACCCAACTATTGATGGAAGACACAATTCGAAACCGATGCATATAGAGCAATATCCGAGACGCCGAGGTGGAGGTCGGTAGAGAAGATGCCAAACAGTGGGTAAGAAAAGATTTCTTGAGATGAATTATTACGTAGGGCACCTCGGCCAAGACGATGTCCCTTCTCCTAAAAAAATACAAATAGCTTAAAACTGCCATAAGCTCGAAAAGTCAAAAAACTTACGTAAAAACTTTGACGTTCGAACTAAATCAAGTGTTTTGGTGCCAATCCGAAAATTGGTCTGAAAATTAACATGTGCGTCGATCGTGCATTAACATGATACATCCGATCTCTCAGACTACAAGCAGGCCAGCCTTTGGCTTCAACATCCACATCCCGAGGGCGGAGTGTTCTTCGAGGCCTGTTTAGCGAACTAAACTCAAGCGGTTTTAGAGAGAAACTAGGCTACCCGGCTATTGACCAAGCACCCGTGTCGAAAAAAGGAGTAGTAGAAAAAGACTTTGCACCGACTAAGAAGAAACATTTATTATAAAACGGCTCATACAAATTTAAGAGGCCCCAAGTGACTTGGGTAAAAGAATTTTATGTATAATGATTGTATGTATCAAAGTACTTATATCATATGTGTGTTCGTCCGAGCTTTAAACGCGTCTTAACCGACCGTCGTCTTCTCCCTCTTCGGCCAATGGCCGAAAAGTGTTATCTACTGCACCATCCGAGGATATCGGAGGTGTTTCGAATAACCAGACAATCAGGCCATTAGGCTATAACAGACAAAGCGCGCCGAGAGAACTTATGCTATATTACTATTTAACGTAAGAAGCATCGTCAAAGAAAATAGTTCCGCCAACAGTTCCTTTCTTTGGGTTCTCATGATTACCATGAGGGGTGTGGAATAGATTTATGTATGCTTGTCTTTTGTCGTGGTGGACCATAGTTAAAAACAGTAAGAGCGCTAGCTTTCGGATTCATCCGTCTGAGGTACGAGTTCGGATGACTCGATCGTAACAATTGCATAGATGCCCCCTTTACTCCCTAGCCGAACAGTCGGGAACGTAGGGGTAAGCACAGGAGCAAGGCAACCCAGCTTTGCGGAACACTTAAGTCAACATGATGCATATATTGGCGTAAACACAAACAAGGAAGGGCGCGATACATTAATAATCATATGCAAGAGTAATGGTTTCATAAAGGAAGCCCCCAAGTAAACGGGGTATTTGAATTTGTTTGTAACAAACAAAGTTTTGACAAGGAAAGTTTTTTGCAAAAAACTTTTTGTCAAAAAAGTATAATGCTTGGTCGAACCGAACAAAATTTAAAAATTGAAAAAAAGTGAGCATGAAAGCGACTTAGCTGGTTAATGTGCTTGTGACGTGTGCCGATCTTGTAGTGGGTCAAGGTCCCAACCCCCAAGCCGGTCATGATGTAGCCGAAGAAGAGCTCGGCTTGATGAAGTGACAACACAACACTTTCGAAGGCTGAGGAGAAACCTCTGGACGAGTCGAGCAGACGGAGTAGTTTGACAGCGTGACAACGAAGCCCTCAGTTTGTCGGCCATGTCGACGACACAATTTGGTTGATGGAGGCGGGACAACGATGTAGGCACGCCAAGGTGACCGCATGACATAGTCGAAGCCGATTACCTGTGCACACAATATAGTGCAAGTCAAGAGTAATAACAAATAAATATAATAACATATATTTTTAAAAATTCTTCTACTTAGTTAATTTAAGTGAAGCAAATAAGTAAATGGATATGGCCTGGGCACCGAGGTGCCTGAATGAAGAGTTCGGCTCGACGAAGTGGCGACGTTGCACGGTCGATGTGGCGAGATAAAGTCCTCGGTCCAATTAACATCGCGAAGTTGTGATTGGCGGACGCCGAAGTCTCATGCAGGTCGGCTGTTGAGACCGAAGTCTCATGCCACCCGATGTGTTGAAGCGGGTCGGCTGGTGATGCCGAAGTCCCCGAAGTAGGTTGATGAAGGGATACCAAAGCCCCCGTCTGGCCGAGGTGATGGAGCAGGTTGGCTGGTGACGTTGAAGTCTCAGGCTAGCTGAGGTGTCGAAGCAGGTTGACTAGTGTTGCCGAAGTCTCACGCCAGCTGAGGTGTCAAAGTTGGTCGGCTGGTGATGCCGAAGTCTCACGCCAACCGACGTGTCGAAGCTGGTGTGCTGGTGACGCCAAAGTCTTTGGAGCGGGTTGATGAAGGGATGACAAAGCCCCCAGTCTAGCCGAGGTGATAGAACAGATCTTTAAGGTGACACTAGAGCCCCATGCCAGCTGACATGTCAAAGCAGGTCGGCATGGTGGACGTCAGCTTGAAAAAGTAACGGCACGACGATGCCGACCCAGGTCGGAATTTGTGACGAGGTCGATGCTGGCTTGATGAAGGAATGGAGCGCTCGACCCGTACAACCCGCGGATGAGGTTCATTTGATGATTATTCGGCCCTCGCGCTGCCGAACTCTTGGTCGGATGAACGAGATGATGAGAAAATTTCCTTCAAAAAGAACGTCCGACAACCCGTTCATGAAAAAGATGATCTCGGGTCGGATTCGTTTTCGCGCAGAAAATAGATCCATAATTTGTTGTACTAATCAGATGTTTACTGGAGTTTGGACGGTCGGATCGAGCTGAAATTTTGAGAGATGATCGGTATAGGAATTCCGCAGCCGATGAATGGTGGGATTGTCCAACGGACATCTGAACTAGACGCTGGACTCCTCACCCTATACTCGTCCAGATTCTCGTCCAGATTCGATAGGTCTTCGGTAGATCGGAGATTGCCGGAGATACCTCCATCGGAACACGACGAAATTTTGCAGGGATGTTGTAGATACAATTTCTCACAATTCCACCGAAGCAATCGCCAAAGCGAAGCTCGAGAAAACAGGGACGATGAACAAAAATTTTTGTCCAGAAAAACTACAATCTATAGACGAGCCATCGATCCTACTAGCGATCCCACAACAAAACTCTCAATGAAAGCACCAATGGTGTCAAAACCGGCGGATCTTAGGTAGGGGTCCTGATATGTGGGTCTTGGATCGATGGGTAACAGGAGACAAGGGAGACGACATTTACCCAGTTCGGACCCTCTTGATGGAGGTAAAACCCTACGTCCTGCTTTGTTTATATTGATGAGGGTGTATCAAGTACATAGTTGATCTACCTCGAGATTGTATGTAGTGGTCTAAACCCTAAGAGCTATGCTCGTAGGATGATATGATCTATGATGATCTGATTGTCTAATGACTAGCCTGGCCTCGGCTTATATAACACACCAGATGCGTAGGATAACAAGAGTCCTAGTCGGCTACGTCGGTTGAGATGAGTCCTTGTCTTGATCACCAATTCTTGTGGAATATTCCTCGTATGCATCATGGGCTATCCAAACTGGCCCATTAGTGAACCGCCCTAGGGGTCCTCGGCCCGACCCACTAGTCGGGAGACGACGCGGTGAATAGCCCCTAGTCCAGGACACAATCACATACCCCATCATTTTTGCATTTGAAGAATACCCATTCGGGGTGTCGCGACGTGCTGTATGTTAGCCGTACCACTCTCTATGTGCAGTCATTGCACTATATGAGCGGCATCGGCGAGCCGGCGAGCCCGGGCGATGGTCGACCGAGTCCTTGCCGACAAACCGACGACTATGGCTAGAGGACAAACTAGTACCTGCATGCGGCACTTGGGCTTTGCTGGGGCTATGCGGGGTGCTTCCCGACCAATCCATGGCTTGGCGCAGCTGCCTGTGGTTGGAAAGGCCAAATCCGGCGGCCGTGACAAACAGCCGCCGGTCTGCAACTTTCCGTCCGGTCGAGGCAGAACGAAGTGGTGGAGGTCAATCTTGGGCGTGTGGCGGTCCGTCGGTGTAATCCTGATGGCTGGTATGGCCGGAATCGTAGGCGGTGGCCCGACAACGGTGGGTGGGGAAAAGCACAGGCTGAAATGCCCCCTATGCCAACCACTCCTGCTATATACAGGGCACCGACGGGGCGAGGGGGAGAACCTGCATTTTCGCGGATTGGGGTGTGAATTTTGCCGCGCCCCGCAAAAATATTTATAGGTCCGACGCATTTGCGGGGTCTGACCGGGCAGCTTTTTTTGCGCGGACCCGTATTTTGGCGGTTATTTTGTGGATCGGGGCATTATACGGGGTCTGCTAGAAATGCTCTTATGGGGGTAAAAAGACCCCCATATAAGGGACCGACAAAGGACTGAGCCAACGGGTACTGGATCCCCGCCAGGTTCCCGCCAAAGGAGTACACGACCGGCTACGAGGGTGGAGCTGGAGCGACCGACGCTGGCGTTGCATTGCCCTGGGGTGGCGGCATGGTGCAGAAAGGGGAGGGGGTTCGTAACACTACCGCTAGATTTACTCTAGCGGAGGAGAGGCCAACGACCCACCTGTATTGGATGGGATTGTTGCCGGCGATGACTGGAGTGGCAGGGGCCTTGCGAGATGGAGGTGTTGCCATCGGAGAACCCGAACAGGCGGTGAGAGGTGAGAGAGAGGGGGGGGGGTGAACTGTTGAGGGAGGTGACAGGAGGGGGCGAGGGTAGTTATGATCTGTCGCATCATCTCCCGCACTTCCCCAAGTGTGCAGGCGCTCGGCACGCGTAGCTCGCGTGGGTCTGGCTCGCAAAAAACTGCTGATTCGACACAACAGTTAACATCCTAAACTTGCTACAATATGGCACATATTTTCACAAGTTATCAATTCAATATTAATTTATTTTGTGAATTTAATTTGATATATATAGAGAAAACCCTTCATCACTACATTAATACATAAGCATGTCAAAACGATCAAGTTAAACGCACAAATTAGTTGATGCTACTAATATTTATAGTGCACTTATATGTGTACTTGACTATAGTGTTCTTAAATATCTAGATATTATTTCCTTTCTAAAACATTGTAAATGATATTATACATTTATAAATTCACCAAGTTATCAAACTTATGCATAATCTTTGTCAGGATACATGTAAACATAGCAGTGTTGCATTTACTGTTGTGTTATTTTTTTATGACCGCTATAAACTACGTACATTACTCACAAGCCAGAGGTTCATCAAGGTGGCGAAGTCGCCCATGTCTTCATCTATGTACATTTCCTTTCATTCTGGAATCATCAGGCATTACAATGTTAAACGATGAAGGCATTGATGTGTCAGGTCCCGAGATAACCTCGATTCGCTGTCAAGGTACAATTCATATTGTTTACACACACGAAGCTCAAGACTGCAGTCTTCCTTCGATTAGTTGTTCGAACTTCGCAGGGCAAAATTTGTGGGGTCTGTTGCCATTTGAAAACAGAGGATGATTTCACTGGGTTGTGCTTGTGGGTTGGTAGGAGCTAGTCAGAAAGGAGGTTAAGTATGCCACTGAGAGTGTTTATGGTTCCTCCACTTGACATGATAGAAAGCGGAAGCAAGCAAATGTACATAGTAGACAACCATTGTTCCTTCAAAACAACATTTTTCTTATTTGTTTATGTTTCTGTATGGAGATTAATTGCTAGAGATATTGCTCTAATTTTCTCCCTCTAGTTAGGTTAACTTTCTGTGGCCTACTTTGATCCTTGCAAGTTATTATGTACTTCTTCTGGTCCATATAAGTGTCGCAGTTTTGAACTAAGGTTAGTTCAACCTTTAGATCAAAACTGTGACACTTATTATGGACCGAAGAGAGTATTATTTGACTGGAGTTTGATTGAAATTCTTGTCACTGGATGGGGTAACACCAATGAGTGCACGTATCAGAATGCCTCAAAAAAGGATATAAAACATCAACTTGGATTTGCACCACAAGTAGTTGATTAGCATGCAATCTGAACACAAGATATAAAAAGCAACAAAAAAAGGTGTAACTGAAGCCATTGATTCACCACGCAATAACTAACCACAACTTTGCATATTTAAGAGCATCTACAACCGGGCTCCCCAAACCTGCCTTAAACACCGAACGGACGGGCGGGTCAGTGACCGGTCAGAAAAAAACAACCCTGATGGGTGTTTCAAATGGTCCTCAAACGCACGGACTGACTGACATCCCTCATATTCAGCCCAAATATGGACGAATATGGGAGGCTCGGGCGCTACTTGACAATCCTATCATGTGCATATGTAGGTTCGGTTTAATCATCACGCAAGCCAAGGAGGAGTTCATGGACAAGAGAGCTCATGAGCCACTCAAGACATGAGATAATTATGGAAGAAAAAAGGAAGAAAAAGTCACTCCCCAAGGCGCAAGGTGCAAAAGGGGATGTAGAAGTGTTGCTGCGAGCCGGTCGTTCAACGCTAGGCAAGCACCGTCTCACCATGGACATGCGATCATTTGAAAACTAAGTATGGTTTCATGGGCCTATATGTGTGGATCATCAAGAGATAATCAGGAAAGGAGCTAAGTGTGCAATTGAGAGTCCCACTTGTTTAAGGTGCCTACATAAGTACCTCAGAGCTCTGAATTCTCTAAGAAGCTTATAAATGTTCCTTCCATTCCTAAATATAAGTTTTTTAGAGGTTTTACTAGTGGGCAACATACGGATGTATATAAATATATTTTAGAATATAGATTCATTCATTTTGCTTCATATGTAGTTCCTAGTAAAATTTCTAAAAATACTTATATTGAGAAACAGAGGCAGTAGAACTGCATGCAACATTGTAGCCAACACACTTCTTGCTTTCAAACCTTGGACCAAACTTGGGCAAGATGCTCATGAATTTGGCGATGCGAAAAAGGACCTCATGTTGAAGAGGAACTTATGAAGCATGCATGCCATGAAACAAAACACTTTTAAGAAAGTATAGTTATGATATTGGGATGTACTCTTCCACAAATTTTCTTGGTAAACCAAACTATAAATTTTCCACTTAACTGAACTACAATACACTATGTAACTTTGTGGTTTTATATTTTTCATATTCTAATGAGTTCAAGTATAGATTGACCATTTTGAGATGTGTGTCATGCACTTAGAATCATTGACCTAATTGCAATAGTTATTAGTTCTTTATCTTCTAACAATTTGGTTTGAATTTTGTGGTATCAACTAACTCATCTTACAATAAACTTAGTGATCTGTCGGCTAGAAGGTTCCACAATGTACTACTTTCAAACTTCTAGTATGATTTATTTCACTTGGTAAATGATTCACTTTCAAGTCGTTCCTTAGACATTCCGTGTGCGCGCGGGGGGGGGGGGGGAGGGGATGGGGGATACGCATATGCAAAAGAATCTAGCCAGGCAGACACAATGAAAGAAGCAACTAATAGTTCAACTGACTATTGCAATTTGTGTTTATATAGTTTATTTTAGCCATCTATCATGTTTTAAATCTTCAAATTGTCCTCGTATGAAAATAAAAATATCGACATCCGCATCATTGTCTTTATGAACATAAACATGCCCTTGAATAATTTAGATGCTTCATTGATTACTCAATAGTGGTAGAGAGTATCTTACAACATGTCCCAAACTGATATGTAAATTATGAACTACTCCCTAGTTTCTAGTTTTCTACAAAGACGGCCCCAAAAGGATAAAGCAAACTGCAATTGGGTTTGAATCCGTCAAAACTACACTAGTCCAGAAAAGCCTAGCTATGGCGTGGCGAAAAAGGCTGTGCTGGAGTGCTACGCCGACGCCACTAATATGATGCCATTGTTAAAAAATAATGGTGGCGTAGTGTCCCACGTCAGCAGCATTCTGTGCGCTGATGGCATTCCACGTAGGCTACGCCACAACTATAATCGCTCACCTAGCGGCGTGCAATGTACATTGCACGCCAGGAAAGTTTTGTGCAGCCAAAAAATAAAAATCACATCATATAACATTTAACATTTTGCATTGCACATAACATTTAACATTTTGCATTGCACATGAGGAATTAGCCTAATAGAACAATGCATTCCAGTTAATAATAAGTGTTAATCTCACAAGTAGTACTAGCTAGCTAGAGTTAATAATAAGTACCTATTTTACAATCCTCACAAACACGAGAAAACTAGCTATAGCATAGTTAAAGGATGTCGAAAACGATCATCATCCTCAAGTCATGGCGTGGGGTGTTCCTGATAGTGACTAAGACGGGCTGTTCAACCCGAAGATTCTTGCCAGCGAGGAAGTTGCTCCATCGAGCCGCACTGAAGATAGTGCGCGCGTCTGTGTCCACTGCGTAAGTACATGTGGTGATGGAGCCCCTTGTGGTAAGGCGTAGTTCAGCAATGCCATCTTCATCCAGTTCAATGCCACATCTCACACATAGCCTCTTAGATATTTTTTCAAAAAAACATGATGATCATATCATCACATTACTACACTATAATCAATATATGACATTAGTAAGCATATCACATTACTATTCACTAAGCATATCATCACATTAATATACTAATCATATCATCACATTACACTAGTGCAGAAACGACCTATTGTCGCGGTTGGTAAGGGCCTTTAGTGCCGGTTCTCGAACCGGCACTAAAGGGTGGGGACTAAAGCCTACCCCCTTTAGTCCCGGTTCAACACGGCCCGACACCAAAGGCCCTCCATGTGGCATCCGCCGGCGCCGTGGGCTAGGGGACCTTTAGTTCCGTTTGGTAACAACAACCGGGACTAAAAGTATTTATTTTTTTATTTTTTTTAGTTTTCCTTTTATTTCTTTAGAAGTTTATGAATTAATTATGGTTTAATTTCCTTTTTAATTTTGTGTTTTTAATTAATTTTCATTTCGAACATATATTACGGTACTACATACTGTACACACGTTGTGCGCATATATATATATATATATATATATAGAATTTCTCGTAGAACCGATCACATATATATATATATCTCATCGAATTGATCGTACAATGACCATTCACACACACACACACACACATATATATATATGCATACAATTTCTTGCTAAATTTGAGGATCATTACATATATATGCAGGCATTAGTGCTTCTTGTTCTTGACCTTGTAATAGTATTGTCCTTTGGGGTCTATGACCCGATCGACCAGAAATTCAGCTAATTTCTCTTGAATTGTTCGTACCCGAGCCTCTGGTATGAGCTGACCCCGCATCTCCGTCAGCTACAAGATAGAGATCAAGATGAATATATTAGTAGTGTGTATATATATTAGCTAGATCATAACAAAAAATTATGGATAATGTTCTGGCAAACATACCCAAAGATTTCTTTCATCTCGGCTCCTTTCAGACGTGATCATGGGAGTGTTCTCGCAAACGCAGTATGCGCATAAACTAGTCCCCTGCTCCTGTCTCATGCACTTTACGAGAATAAAATTTAATCAGGTAATAATTAATCAAGCATGACAATGGTATTAAGACTAGAATTAAAGAGATGAACGAACGTAGCTAGCTAGCTAGTAGTACTTAATTACCTTGGGTGGCACCCATTTCAGCTGTTGTGCCTAGTTGCCTGAGACCTGTTTGATGAACTTAGCCCAAGCCCTGCCCGCCGGTAAAGAAAATGAATAAATGAGTTATTAAATAGTTGATATCAGAAAATTAAGTAATTAAAGATGCCGACATAGTGCAATAATGATTGAAATTACCTGTCAAGCACCCCCCTCTAACTTCCAAATCGTCTAACTTCCTGGTCGGTCACCCATCCTCTCACTGCTCCAACCCGAGCACACTTAACTTTCAGGTTCTATCGCCCCTGGTTTCCAAGTGTGCACTTATTGTTTTCCTAACAATAGTAAACTCTCAATCTTATTAACCCTTAGGTCTTGATGTCACATGATTTAATTTTTTGAATTCTAAACAATTATTAAAATAAACAAAATAAGTAATAATAATATTGAATTTCAATGAAACTAAATTAAGTAATAATATGATTTTATTAATTTTTTCCATTTATTCATTTAATATGGCATAATTAATATCTTTAAATCTGTAAATCAAAATTTGACAAATAATATATCCTCTATTATCAAAAAAATGTGAGGAATCCAAATATGACATTATTTATTTATTTTGAAGTAAAAATATATTTTTTATTTTTTTTTGATTTTTCTGTAAAGAATCTTCTTTTTGAAATAACTTTTTTTTTACTTTTGGAATTTTGTGAATGTGAGAAAACTTCACCGGGTAAACCCGGGTGAAATCGAGTCCCATTTTTTCTCTAATTTTTTGTATATTAAACTTTTTTCGACGTCGTATGCAAAAGTTATGGCCGTTTTACTTTTTTTTTTCGTTTTTTTGCAAAAGGGTCAAAATTCATATTTCAAATTTTCTATACCAACTAGACACTAAAACCTAACTACTCCCTCCGTTCCTTAATATAAGTCTTTTTAAAGATTTCACTAGGAGACAACATATGGAGCAGAATAAGTGTATCTATATTTTAAGGTATGTCTATATACATCCAGAGCCACAACTAAGGTTAACCAAGCCAGAGTTAACCCTTTCTAACTTCATTTGCTATTTTTCATGCATTTAATAATTTTTTGAGCTAGATGACCCTAAAATTGAAAAGCCCTACAAATGAACTCTGAAAAGGTTGAAACTTGGCATGATATCATCATTTCACCCACATAGCTTGTGCTAAAAAGTTGAGAGGGTTGCGGCAAAAATTGGATGCACTTCGTATACAAACTGGACCATCTCCTTCGAAGTATAAAGGTTTGGATGAAAACCCATCTCTTACAAAGGCATTTCATTTTTTAACTTATTTCAACTCCAAACTTTTTGTGCATTCAATATGCACCATTCAAAGCCACATCCTCAAAGTTCAACCCTTTCTAACTTCATTTGTTAATTTTCATGCATGCAATGATTTTTTGAACTAAATGACCCTGAAATTGAAAAGCACTACAAATGAACTCTGAAAAGGTTGAAACTTGGCATGGTATCATCATTTGACACACATTGCATGTGCTAAAAAGTTGATAGGGTTACAACAAAAATTGGATGCACTTCGTGTACAAACTGGACCATCTCCTTTGAAGTATCAAGGTTTCGGACGAAAACCCATCTGTTAAAAAGGCATTTCATTTTTTAACTTATTTCACTTCTAGACTTTTTGTGCATTCAATATGCACCATTCAAAGCCACATTCTCAAAGTTCAACCCTTTCTAACTTCATTTGCTAATTTTCATACATTCAACGATTTTTTTGAGCTAAAGGACCCTGGAATTGAAAAGCACTGCAAATGAACTCTGAAAAGTTTGAAACTTGACATGGTATCATAATTTCACCAACATAACTTGTGATAAAAAGTTGAGAGGGTTATGGCAAAAACTGGATGCACTTCGTGTACAAACTGGACCATCTCCTCCAACTGGACGAACTATTTTGAAACTCAAGTTATTCACAATCTAGGGTTTGAAGCAAATTTGAACAAATTCATATTTAAACCATTCAAATTTGAAAACTAATGGCATAAACATAAATTAGACAAATTTTTAATCTAATGCAAAAAGAATCACTCAAAAACATCAAATATCCTAAAAGATATAAGCAATTTAAATTAGAAACTTTTAGAACCCCTTTAGTCCGGGTTGGTGTCTCCAACCCTCTAACCTTTAGTCCTGGTTGGAGACACCAACCAGGACTAAAGCCTCAACCCCTTTAGTCCATAGCATTAGTCCCGGTCAGGTTTTGAACCGAC
Organism: Hordeum marinum; assembly: GCA_022496015.1. NCBI lineage: Eukaryota > Viridiplantae > Streptophyta > Magnoliopsida > Poales > Poaceae > Hordeum > Hordeum marinum. The sequence goes on along the minus strand of CM039672.1, from coordinate 37,394,645 downwards.
ACTAATGAGACCATTAGTCCCGATTCGGGATGGGCATCATCAGTCCCGGTTCATTCCGGACCTTTAGTCCCGGTTCGTGCCACGAACCGGGACTGATGATGCCCGTCCCGAATCAGGACTAATGGTCTCATTAGTGTCGGTTCAAAACCTGACTGGGACTAATGCTGTGGACAAAAGGTCTATTTTCTACTAGTGTCAACTTTTCCCTTGTCAACTTCAATGATTAACAAGATCCAGTGGTAACTGCATAACTCATCAACAACACTTATTAACATCTAGTTAGCAAAAAATAGAATGTGTAGTACAACATATATATAGTAACACTCACCTGAAGTTGTAAGGAAGTAGTATTTCTGGTTGGGTGTTTAGATGCTTCAAAAAATCTAGCAGTTTCCATATCTTTTGATTAATCGTATTTGGGTCAATGAACCCAATGCCATAGCGTCTAGCTTGTTTCATTTCATACATCTTCATTCTGCATAATACCACATAAACGAATATAGTGAGGATAATTACAGGTAATGAACGAGAGCACAGCTAGCTAGAGACTTAAATTATAGAAAGAAATCACTTACAAACAATAGCAACTCACTAAAGATTTGTCGAGTGCGTCTTGATTGAATAACTGAAACAACTCTGAATAATGAATCCAGAGATCTTTTTTATGGAAGTAATGCCTCCCTTTAACTCTCACCATGAGGGACTCTTGATTGGTATTTGCTGTTATTTGCATGTACCACATATGCAAATTGTACAATCTCGTTGGTAGAAGCTTGACATCTTCAGGCTTGACCAGAGGTTTGCCACGGGCATATTGATATTTTACTTCCTCCTCTTTAAGCCTGGGGATTTCCTCAAGGCCTAGGAGTTGTTCAATAGTGACACCGGCCTCTTTAGCAATCCTAATATGATCTTTGGTTACTCCCGGCCAACCGGCGGTACTCACAGGTGTTTGTTGTAGAAGATATGCCCTAGAGGCAATAATAAATGTTATTGATTATCTCCCTGTTCATAATTAGGTTTATGTTCCATGCTATAACTGATATGGTTCTCGAGTCTACAATAACCACGAGGCTTGAAGAAAGACTCATATGCACGTGTGGAATAATAAACGGTAAATTGTATTCCTAGTCTGGCCTCTAAGACTGGCTCAAGTCTTGCATGATGATCCTATTTTCCTGATCATGGGCATGGCTATGCCGACAATTTTGAGGGCACAATGTTAGAAGAACATTTGTGTTGAATCGACCCGAATTGATGTTATGCTATGAGATACATTCGTCATAAGTTAATGGTTAATAACATAGAGAAGTTAATATTTGCATAATTCCTTAGACCATGAGAGTATCAAGTTTCTTCATGCTTGCTTCATGAACTTTGGGGTTTGTTAAACATCATCCATAAATGGGTGGCTATTACGGCGGCTTATGGGTTCATGGAAAAGTATGTCAAGTAACTTGATAGCTCAAGATTGGGATTTGCTCCTCCGACGGTGGAGAGATATCTTTGGGCCCTCTCAGTGTTAAAACATCCATCATCGTCTGGCCAGACCCTTTGTGATTTGATCACGGGGATGCCTGAACACGGGAACGAGAAAAGGGAACAATACCGGTAATGAGGTAACTGGCATAGTGGACAAGTTGTTGATCCACGGGGATGCCAACATGTCTCACCTCAAGTATTTGTAACATATCGCGAAGCAATAGGAATAGCACACGGCAACTGGAGGTTCACTCGAATATTCATTCGTGTGGGTATAGGGGTCAATACGGGTGTCCACGGCTCCGATGTTGATCATTGATCGGAAGGGGTTCCGGGTCATGTCTATGCTGCACCGAACCTATAGGGTCACACGCTTAAGGGTCATCTATGTGCTGAATACTAGACAGGGAGTCTGAGAGAAAATCACCAAAAAAGTTTTGGACAACGGAAAAGTTCCGCAGAGAGAACATCGAAACAGTTTCGGTAAAACTGAAAAGTTGTTTCAGGGGATACCATTAAGTCAAATTGGTTTCGGCACATGCCTGATAATTCTCGGAGGGTGCCAGAATCATTCTGGAAACTTCTGGGAATTTTCCGGAAGAAAAACGGGAAATGTTCCGGAGCTGCCGGAACCGCTTCAGATGCTTTTCGCAGATAAAAATCACTAATCCGGAATTGTTCCGGATCAGATTGAAAATTATTTTAGTGAGTGCTGGAAATATTCTAAGCCCACATAAATATTTTCAGTTCGAACGGACGCTGAAAAATGTCGTCATGAATAGTGAAAGTGCTTTTTGGATTACTTTATTGGAAACACTATTGCAAACAGTGGAAACACTATTTGTGAATAGTGGAGACACTATTTGTGAATAGTGGAAACACTATTAGGGGATGATGCAGGCATAGTGATGCAGGCATGGTGATGCAGGCATAGTGATGCAGGCATGGTGATGCAGGCAACACTATTTGGAGGCTTTCCCTTTATGCCCTTGTGGTGTGCTCACCTCATGGGCATTTTGGTAATTCCATGTCCCATCCTACCCCTTGGTTTTCCTATAAATAGAGGTGAGTGGGCTTCCCACAAACTCACTCATTCTCACATACAAGTGCCATTGCAATGATCTAGCTTCTTCTCTCCCTCCCAGCGAAATAGTTTCGTAGAGCCGAAAGGCTGTGTGGGATCCGACAGGAACTAGTTCTGGACGGCGAAGCCTTGCCGGATAGATGACACCGTATGTGTGCAACTCTGTAGAGAGATCGTAGTTTCGGTCTTAGTTCGAGAGTGCCTCCTGAAGGGCTGTCCGTGTGACCGTCCGAGTTTCGAAGGTCCTCCCGAAGGGCTGTCCGAGTGACAGTCCAAGTTTTGAAGGTCCTCCCGAAGGGTTGTCCGCGACACCGTCCAGGGGACTGTCTGACCGCCTCCCGGAGGGTTGTCCGAGGGGCAGATGAGGGTATACATCCTCGCGGTTGGGAGGTTGTAAATCCTAGCTGCGGGGATCTGCACCGCCGATCGTCATCAACTCTACTTCTGCTGCACTACGATTCGGTAACGAAAAGATCAAACCTTGTATGCAGTCTTCATAGTGGTCCTGGGATGGTGCGTAGGTCAGAATTTTTTTGTTTTCTGCTGCATTACCCTACATTTGTGCAGGTAGCAGATGAAACCTGTAACCCGATGTTCTTGTTGCTTCCCTGGAATAATCATAGTCCTAATCTTAATGACATGGTGGAATCTCACAAAGTTCTGGCAATCCGCGATCTTTTCATGCTGCTCGTGAGTATGCTGATTGACAGATCAACGAAGTGCTAACAGTTCTTTGGGTTCCACCATAGTTGAGAAAGATGGATGTTTCGCAGACAAAAGGGCAATGCAGATGCGATTTGCATGGGGGTCATGCGTATGACGAAGTTTAGTATGGGGCTCAAGATTTTATTATCTCGTGTTTCATACACCTCGCAATGTTAATCTAGCGACTTGGATTATCATGCTTGATGATGGACGTTGGTAGCTTCGGTTTGTTTCGAAACCTTAGAAGCCACGTAAAACAAGTTTTTGCATGAATCGATTAGAGGCGTCTAACTTGGTTTTGTAGGATGGTTTGCATGTGCATGTGATGTGGTATAGCAGTGCTCATATAAATTTGATTATGTATGAGATGACTATATGATGTAATTTGATTAACATGACCTGCGTGTCATGATTCGGCATGATGGTTGGAGCCATATGATTGCATTTTAATGACATGCATGTCAACCTTATGTAATGCACTTATTTTATTTGCTATAGAGATAGCAATATTATCTGGTGCATCGACAAGGTGGTGGCAATCTTTGGAAGGTGAACACCGACGCGAATACCGAAGACGAAGAAATACAATACTTCTCCGTCAGAAAGGGCTATACCATATCATGCTATTATGAATTGCCTGAGATGTTTATCCCTTATCATGCACCCTTTTGATTGCATGGTAGTCGCTTTTATTAGGGTGATCTCTCATAAAATATCAAGTAGTTAGTGTTCTCCCAAGTGTAGCACCATCACAGCATCTTTCCTTTCGGGGTATCACATGGATACATGGGCACGAACGATTGTACGGGTGTGAGGTGGGTGAGTTGAGACCTCGCAGCATGATCACTTGGTTGTCTTGACGTTCAGGCATGAAAGTCACTAGCTCGGAACACACGCATCGAAAGATGAACAAGAGTCACATAGAGATGTGATTGGCAAGTCGGCCTACCGATTTCAATTCTCGTCACTTGAGATGGATACATCCTTGGCGTTGAATTGTAATATGGATCTTGAATCACTCACAATCAATTATGAGAGATATTGATTTCAGTGGGAGTGCACTGTATAATTGAATTCTTTTAATTCTCAGTGCAATTAATTTTGAACAATGTCTAAGTGTGTTTTGCATAATAGTTGTAGAATAATGGCTCGCGTTTCCACCTTCCCTATTAAAATTGAATAGCTGTTAAATATTTGGTTAAAACTTTACGGTAGGTAACGTAATGTGAGGATTGTCCTCAAGAGTGTCGAGAAGGACTTTGTCCTATCGCATGCTTTTGGTATTCTCCCGCTAATGCTATGGATCATGTGACTCTCGTCCTTCGATCCAAAAGCTAGAAATCCTTTTCAGTCAAAGTGCAATATGTTTGCTTCCATGAGACCCGAACTTCGAAAGTTTCGATAGTTATGTGATATTCATGGAATCTGAAAATCATTTTCAAAGACAGACAAAGGCTAAAAGATATGAGATATCCAAAGCAATGTTTGTTTGCAAACTACTAGTAAAGAAGTTTACTATGCATTAGACTGATAAGAGAGGGATCCAGGAGAACGCCTGTCATATGATGAAAGGTGAATAAAACAACAACTTAAAGAGAAAGGAAGTGTCCGAAGGGTGTTAGTGAGACTTTCACGCCTAGGAAGTCCAGAGCTAACGCCACTCTTAAGTTGGATGCTTCTTATGAGAGTAGGAGAAATACTAAAAAGTTAAACTGTTAGAAGTATAATGGCAAAAGGAAAGAAGACTGGAATATCCAGCTCATGTATGAATGTCATACAAGTTTTTGATGTATAGAAGGCTGGTCAAAGATATAGTTCTTGGGAATTATGGTTAAACATGTTAATCACTAATTCTTGGTTATTATGAGTTGGTCACAAAGATACCCGCTCGATTGCATTCTGTTGCAACTCGATGTAAGAAGTACTATGGCCTGAAAGACTAACCAGGGATGAGGTTTAGATACACGCAGGGAACATAGTAAATGTTACTATGCCTTCCATTGGTGTATTCCCTATGTATTAAGTTTCATAATTCATTTTAGAGTTTTACACTCTAGCCCTTTGCATAAGGTATCTTGCAAGAAGGTTGTTCATAAGAGAACTTTTCATGTTTGGTGTTATGAATAACATAAGGGCCATACTTTCATTATGAATGAGACGTATGTTACGAATATTGATAATAATACATTACCTCTGGGTTTACTTTTATAATTCATTTTAGAGTTTCATACACTCTAGCCCATTGCACAATGTTTGTTGCAAAAGAGTTGTTCATAAAAAAACAATTGTTGTTTAGTATTATGAACAAACATGAAGGGCCATGCTTCCATCCTAGATGGGATGTATGTTATGAATATTGATGGAAATATGATACATCCATAACAGTGACGCTAAATGTCGTAAGACTAAAAGAATACCACATATGTGTGGCACTGCATTTGGTCACATTGGAGAAACCCGCATGGAAAATTCCATTATGATGGATTTTGAAGTCGTTTGATTTTGAATCATCTGACACTTGCAACTTTCCTCCAAAAGGTGAACTAACTAAAATACCGTTCACAGGCCATAAGGAACGAGCAAAGAACTTATTGGTGATCATACATTTGATGTATGTAGTCCGATAAATGTTGTTGCAAACAGTGTATTTGTCTACCTTCAAAAATGACTCAAGTAGATATATGGATATTTACTTGATGAGACGTAAGTCTGGATCTTTTGAAATCATTCGAAAGGTTTTCAAAAATTAAGTAGAAGTTATTGTACCAAGAAAATTATGTTTCTACAATTTGATTGCGGAAAGGAATATTTGAGTTACAAGTTTAGCGAATGTCTGATGAGTTGTGAAAAGAGTTTCATAACTTGCACCTCCCGGAACACCACTGCAAGTGGAAAGTCCGTGAAGATGTAATCAAACCATTTATGACATGGTAAGATCAAAGATGACATAAATAGATTTGCCATTACCCCTTTTATAGAGTGATGCTTTAGAGACTGCGGCTTTTACATTGAAAAGAGATCCATCAGGTCTGTTGAAATGACGCCATGGTATGGTATGCCCAACCATGTTATATCTTTTCCTAACATTTGGAATATGGGGCTTGTGTAAAAGGTTACAAACCTATTCCAAATCAGACAAGTGCTACTTTGTATGGTTATCCCAAGTCATTGGGTATTCCCCCACCACTATACCGAGGCAAAGGGTTTTGCCACAAAACGGTATGCTTTTAAAGAGAATAGTTCTTACAAAAGGTGAGTGGGAGGACAGTCCAACTTGACGAGATAACCAGTATCTTCGTCATCAGTTCAAAGGAAAGAAACCTTGGAAGTGATTCCGTTGTTTCCTACTACGACTGATACAGAAGGTTCTACAATAAAATGTATGGACTTCGGTCGAACGTGCAGCTGAACCACGTAGGCAAAGCTCGTGCAAACCTATCAGGTGCGCAAACGAGATATTGTTGTTAGACAACAGTATACCTACAATACACAAGGAAGCGTTGATGGGCCCTGACTCCGGGATTGGCTAAATGTCAATACAATCCGAGATAGTTTGCATATAAGTGATTCAAGATTAAAACCTTGATACACCTTTTAGAGGACTTAGAGTCTAATGAATATTTATGGAACTAAAAACTGATACGGATAAAAATTGTTTTATCCATAAAGCTTGACTTGTTGAAATAACAAGTTCAAGGAGTTGACTACGATGAGGTTGTTTCACCGTAGCGATGCTTAAGGTCGGTTCGGTTGAACTAGCAATTAATACATATATCAATCATGAGATATGAAACATGGATGACAAAAGGATTTCCATCTGATGGAAATGAAACCTAGGACTTGTATGTGATACAGTCCAAAGTAATTTGTCGATCTAGAGGATGCTAGTAAGTATGCAAACTTCAGAGTTCCAGCAATGGACAGAAGAGAGCAAAATGGAGTTGGAATCTTCGTGGTTTGATGAAATGGTCAAAAGGGTTTTTGGATTTCATCAATGGGTAATGAAGATGCTTGTGATTCAAGAAAGTAAGTGGGAGCATAATAATATTTCTAAAAACGTTGTGTGCTTGACACATTGTTAATTAGAAATAATTTCTTGACACGGATTAGGACTTCATTTGAAAATAGTTTTGCGATGAAGTGCTTAGGCTAAATAGCCTCAATATTAGGCGTGATGATCTATGAAGATAGATTTACCTAATGGGGCTAAGCAATGAATACATATTGACAAGGTGCTAAAACTTTTAGCATTTAAAAACGCCAAGGAGTGATTCTTGCCGAAGTCACATGGAAAGAGTTTTTGCAAGACTCAGTGTCCCAAAACACTGACGAGTAAAATACATGATGGAGATTCCACACACTCTAGTGTTTGGATTAAATCATGTATTCCATGGTATGTAAAAACAACCAGATATGTCCGATACTCCCAAGTTGTTGCGAGTATAGATACCAAAGTGATCAAAGCACTCATAATGAGACAATAGTGAAAGATGTCATTAAGTACTAGAGTAGTGTTGATGACATGTTTTCTCGCAAGCAGAGATTATGAAGTGCTCGTTGTAAGTAATTACATCGATGCAGTCTCAATCAATGCTCCATGCAATTTTCGATTTAAGTTAAGGGTTTTGTGTAATACACAATATGGTGGGACGGTAGTTGGAAATTGTTCCAAACAAGATACTGTGGCGAATTCTTTAACAAAGGCTAAGTATGTTGACACTTTGGAAGCGACAAAGAAGTTGTTGAATCATGTAGTTCATTCATGAACTTAGTATGGTTCCAAGATGGCTTTGCTCTATGAGACACTATTGCAGATAGTTGCTCCATAGCTCAGTCTGAGGAATCAGGTTTCGACCAATGATTCACACATATGCAAAGCCAAGTTCACAAAAAATACGAATTTTGTGATAGCGTGAAAACGCGAGGATATGCAAAGTTACACACGGAGCTGAAGTTGTCAGATCCGTTGGACATCAGGCTATACCACAAGCGAAGCATACTTTACACCAGTATGCCATAGGTGCAAAGTGCATTAGCATTGACTAGATTATTGACTCTAGTGCAAGTGGGAGTCTATAAGAGATGTGCCCTAGAGGCAATAATAAATGTTATTGATTATCTCCCTGTTCATAATTAGGTTTATGTTCCATGCTATAACTGCTATGGTTCTCGAGTCTACAATAATCACGAGGCTTGAAGGAAGACTCATATGCACGTGCGGAATAATAAACGGTAAATTGTATTCCTAGTCTAGCCTCTAAGACTGGCTCAAGTATTGCATGATGATCCTGTTTTCCTGATCATGGGCATGGCTATGCCGGCAATTTTGAGGGCACAATGTTAGAAGAACATTTGTGTCGAATCGACCCGAATTGATGTTATGCTATGAGATACATTCGTCAGAAGTTAATGGTTAATAACATAGAGAAGTTAATATTTGCATAATTCCTTATACCATGAGAGTATCGAGTTTCTTCATGCTTGCTTCATGAACTTTGGGGTTTGTTAAACGTCATCCATAAATGGGTGGGCTATTACGGCGGCTTACGGGTTCATGGAAAAATATGTCAAGTAACTTGATAGCTCAAGATTGGGATTTGCTCCTCCGACGATGGAGAGATATCTTTGGGCCCTCTCGGTGTTAAGGCATCCATCATCGTCTGGCCAGACCCTTTGTGATTTGATCACAGGGATGCCTGAACACGGGAACGAGAAAAGAGAACAATACCGGTAACGAGGTAACTGGCATAGTGGACAAGTTGTTGATCCACGGGGATGCCAACATGTCTCAGCTCATGTATTTGTAACATATCGCGAAGCAACATGAATAGCACACGACAACTGGAGGTTCACTCAAATATTCATTCGTGTGGGTATAGGGGTCAATATGGGTGTCCACGGCTCCGATGTTGATCATTGATCGGAAGGGGTTCCGAGTCATGTCTATGCTTCACCGAACCTATAGGGTCACACGCTTAAGGGTCATCTATCTGTTGAATACTAGATAGGGAGTCTGAGAGAAAATCACCGAAAAAGTTTCGGACAACAGAAAAGTTCCGTAGAGAGAACACCGGAACAGTTTCGGTAAAACTGGAAAGTTGTTTCAGGGGATACCATTAAGTCAAATTGGTTTCGGCACATGCCTGATAATTCTTGGAGGGTGCCAAAATCATTTTGGAAACTGTTGGGAATTTTCCGGAAGAAAAACGGGAAATGTTCCGGAGCTGCCGGAACCGCTTCAGATGCTTTTCGCAGATAAAAATCACTAATTCGTAATTGTTCTGGATCGCATTGAAAATTATTTTAAAGGGTGCTGGAAATGTTCTAAGCTCACATAAATATTTTCAGTTCGAACGGACGCTGAAAAATGTCGTCATGAATAGTGAAAGTGCTTTTTGGATTACTTTATTGGAAACACTATTGGAAATAGTGGAAACACTATTTGTGAATAGTGGAAACACTATTAGGGGATGATGCAGGCATGGTGATGCAGGTATAGTGATGCAGGCATGGTGATGCAGGCAACACTATTTGGAGGCTTTCCCTTTATGCCCTTGTGGTGTGCTCACCTCATGGGCATTTTGGTAATTCCAAGTCCCATCCTACCCCTTAGTTTTCCTATAAATAGAGGTGAGTGGGCTGCCCACAAACTCACTCCTTCTCACATACAAGTGCCATTGCAATGATCTGGCTTCTTCTCTCCCTCCGAGCGAAATAGTTTCATAGAGCCGAAAGGTTGTCTGGGTTTCGGCAGGAACTAGTTCTGGACGGCGAAGCCCTGCCGGATAGATGACACCGTATATGTGCAACTCTATAGAGAGATCGTAGTTTCGGTCTTAGTTCGAGAGTGCCTCCCGAAGGTCTGTCCGTGTGACCGTCCGAGTTTTGAAGGTCCTCCCGAAGGGCTGTCCGAATGACAGTCCAAGTTTTGGAGGTCCTCCCGAAGGGCTGTCCGCGACACCGTCCGGGGGACTGTCTGACCGCCTCCCGGAGGGCTGTCTGAGGGGCAGATGAGGGTATACATCCTCACGGTTGGGAGGTTGTAAATCCTAGTTGCGGGGATCTGCACCGCCGATCATCATCGACTCTACTTCCGCTGCGCTACGAGTCGGTAACGAAAAGATCAAACCTTGTATGCAGTCTTCATAGTGGTCCTGGGCTGGTGCGTAGGTAGGAAATTTTTTGTTTTCTGCTGCGTTACCCTACATTTGCACAATGAGCAGGGGGGTCGATTGCACTGCCTGTTCTCCCAACTGGGGGATAGTTTTCCCGCTTTTTTGCCAACTCCTTGGCTCAAGCTCGAGCTCGACTCCTTTTGTCCTACAAGATATGACTTCTTGATAGACCGCACATAGTCGCCATCCTTCTGACTGACAGCCGGTCGAGCCATATCAATGGAGTGTTGTGAGACATGCTCAGGTACTTTCTCCTTTGGCGTCTGGGGTGGTTTCGGTCCAAAATGGGCCTTCACTTTGGCATCCACTATGCTGTCGAGTTCCTCCTCGGTCAGGCAGTAAGATAACTTCAGAAGTGGCTTGAGGCTTGGACCATATTTGAATTTCTTGCCTGTTGTACCGCTAGTCTTCATAGTTGCTGCCTCTCTCTTTCGCTGTTGCTTAGGCGACGGAGCACGCTGAGTCGACAGAGCATGTTGACATCGTGCCAGACTTGGAGGAGGAGTCGACTGACACAGTGTCAGACTTGGAGGAGGAGGAGTTGGCTGACGCCGTGCCAGACTTGGAGGAGGAGTCGGCTGACATAGTGCCGGACATGGAGGAGGAAGAGGGGTCGACTGACACGGCGGCAGACTTGGAGGAGGAGGAGTCGGTGGCCTTGGAAAGACGATGCAATCCTTTTTCCATAGAATGATACAATGTATGGCCTCTCCCAGTGTTCTCTCCTCGTGACCTCCAAGAATGTCAAGTTGTAGCTCGTGATATCCTGACATCACTTCATCAACCCCAACACGAGCATAGCCAGCTGGAATGGGATTGCAATGGAACGTTGCTTCTCGGGGATTTGCTAAAGCATAGCCATGCGCCACCTTCATGGATAAGTTCTTCACTTTCATGTGTAGCTCACAGTTAGTCCCGTCTTTAATATCATCCACATAGTAGCTAGCTGGCAGTGCATCGTCATCGATATCGGTCGGGGCGGAACCCACGCTGCTTCTCGGCATAGATGGGACGGTGATATCCAATGCTAGATTGATCTGCTCATGCTGCCGCTAAGACGCCCTTTCCTGGCTGAGTGAGTCGATCTGCTCCTGCTGCCGACTGATTCTGGATTCCAACTCCAGGTGCTTTGATTCTAGGCCTTCAAGGTGGAGTGCTTCCTCCTTCTTCTTCTGCTCCTATTTCATCGTCTTTCTCGCACGACTTCTATAGTCGTCGTTCCAACCAGCAAACCCCTCAAACCACGGAACAACGCCTTTCCCTTGTGTTCTTCCCGGGTGTTCAGGATTCTTCAGGGCGCGCGTAAGCTCGTTGTCCTCTCTGTTCGGTGTGAACACCCCCGTTTGAGCTTCTTCTATTTTCATCAGAATTTCATGTGTCACTTTTTAAGACTTGCCTTCACCATAATAGCCCCTGTCTTTGGGTCCAACTTCCCCCCATGCGCATAAAACCATGTCCTGCACCTCGGGGGCCAGGTCACTGTAACTGGAGTGACCCCTACACTAATTATATCTTGTTAGGATTGATCCCACTTAGGCAGGGCCGTCTGGTAGCCACCTGGCCCAGAGTATGGTGCCACTGCTTTTTCGCAGCATTAATCTTGTTCTTTCTTGACCGTTCCATAGCTAGTTCCGATTCCTTGAACTTCATGAAATCATCCCAGTGATCTTTTGCCTTCACCAGTGCTCCCTCGAATTTTGGAGTTGTCTTGTTTGCTTTGACGTACGCAGCCCATGCATTTTTCTTGAAGGTGTTGAATGCGATTGCCATCTTTTTAAGAGCATAGTTTCTGACTTTCTTCAGATCTGCATCTGTCAAGTTATCTGGTAGTATGAAATGTGACATCAGCTCGGTCCAAAGCACATCTTTTGCTCTTTCATCGACAAAAGTAACTCCTTCTCAATCTCCCTTTGCTGGCCTTTTCCATTCTTGTGTGGAGATCGGGATTTGGTCCCTGACAATAACTCTGCATTGATTCTTGAACTTGGTTGCATTTTTCTTAGGTTCAAGCGGTTCGCCAGTTGATGTATTGATGGAATCGATGTTGAACTTTATGCCAGGGTCCAACTTTTTGGCCGGGCCTCAAACTACCTTGTCGCTTGTAAAAGATTTGCTCGATCCTGAGGCCTAAAATAAGAAAGATCGATTCGTTAATACATATACAACTCAATTAAGACATGTAATGATCACCCGATGGCTTATATAATAAATATACCTCGCAGGTCTTTGTTATTTGAAGAACATTTTCTTCATAAACATCGTTGTCGAATTCATCTATTCTTTCGTCTTCATCAAACATACAACCCTCACCGGAATTTCAGATATTGCGAGCCGTCATCATCTTCATGTTCATGCTATGGGCTCGTGGAGCGTATGATGTTGAATAGAGCCTCTTCTCCTTCTCTGTCAGTATTGTCCATAGCTTTTATTTAACTAACCCACGAGAAAGATAAACCAATTTAGTATTCAAATTAGAATGCATGCAATCAATAAGGAAAACTGAATCATAGTACATAATATGCATCATCGAATATAATCTCGAATAAATCGTCTTGAATATTATCGAATATAATCTCGAATATATCTCGAATATTATTACTAATACACCTTGAATATTATTGATTATATAATATCACTACTACAGATCCAGTTGACGTCTCGCGCAGCAGGCGGTGGACACCCAAAGAGAAGGAACTATGACAGGATATAGCTTGGGTGAGATCCCTGAAGAACCTATCAGGTATTGGAGAACCTGAAGTCCAACGCATCCATGTATTGACAGACGTGCTTGTACTCCTCCCTGACACGACGACGTACCAGCTCCGGCGGGGCCGGCTACCTCCACACCGAAAGTGGCCCACGCGAACGCCACCAAAGAAGCTCCGGGTCGACGACGGGACCCGGATTCCTCACCAAGCTGTGCCTCCCTGAAGGTAGCACCTCCCAGTGCCAGCCTGCTAGGGCCCAGTCCCGGACATGGTGTCTCTAAAGCAGGACATCGTCGCGAATGAGTCGACGACGAGGATGGGGGTCAGGCATCGTTGACTCCGAGAAAAAAATTCTTATGGAAAAAAAATTCCTAGGTTATAACTACCCTAATAATATTCCTAATAAAATTCCTAGGTTATAACTACACTAGTTATAGAAAAACAACATTATATAAAAAAAGTCAAAATTCATCTAATTAACATTCATATATCTAAAATTCATCTAACATTTCTATACATCTAATTAACATCTAAAAATTCAAAATTCATCTAATTAACATTCATATATCTAAAATTAACATCTAAAAACAACATTATATATTTCTATACATCTAATTAACATCTAAAATTAACATCAAAATTCATCTAAAATTAACATTCATATATTTCTATACATCTAATTAACATCTAAAAAAACATCAAAATTCATCTAAAATTAACATTCATATATTTCTATACATCTAATTAACATCTGAAATCCATGGCGGCAGGGGCTCACAGCGGGGCGCCGACCGGCGAGGCGAGACGAGTCGTCGGAGATGGCGACGGCGACAGCACGCGTGCTCGAGGAGGGGGCAGCGACGGGGGGCCACGCATAGGGGGCGGCGACAACGTGGGCGGCGCGTCGGGGGCGGCGACGGGGGGCGACGTCGGGGGCAGCAACGGCGTGGGCGGCGCGTCGGGGACGGCGATGGTGTGGGTGGTGATGGCATGGGTGGCGACGGTGTTGGGGCAGGCGATGCGTCGGGGGCACGCGACGGCGATCTCCTCTGTTCAGTGGTCGAAGAGACGAAGAAGCAGAGGGAAAAGAAAAAAATTCAACTCCTGCTTATATAGGAGGACCTTTAGTCGCGGTTGGTGGCTCCAACCGCGACTAAAGGGGGGGTCTTTAGTCACGGTTGGAGCCATCACCCGCGACTAAAGGTGAATTTCACCAACCGAAGCCGCGGGAAGCGAAACCCTTTAGTCGCGGTTGGTGGCTCCAACCGTGACTAAAGGGGGGGGGTCTTTAGTCGCAGTTGGAGCCACCAACCGCGACTAAAGGGGTGTTCCTGGCACGGCGCACTGCGGTGGAAGTTTAGTCCCACCTCACTAGTCGAGGGGCGCCTCGACCAGTTTATAAGCCCTGGTGCGGGCACTGCATTGAGCTCCTCTCTAATGCAGACCTTCTGGGCCTACCTCTGCTGCGATTCCCTATGGGCCTACTGGGCCTTGCAGGCCTGCGTCCTGGCCCAACTACAGGTTGGGTTTCTAGTCGTATGTAGGCCGTTGTTGCCTAGTAGGCTGGATTTATTTATTTATTTTTTGTTTTTTTGTTTTTTGCTTTATTTTTTTATTTCTGAGTTATTTTTTTCTTTATTTAGCGTTTCTTTGTGAATCCTTTTGCTTTAGGTAAAAAAATATATAAACTTTCTGTTAGTGCCAGTAGTTTTCAAATTTGAATAGTTTAAATTTGAATTTTTTGAAATTTGTGGGAATCACTAGTTTGTGAATAACTTTACTTTAAAAATAGATTTTTAAGTGATTATTTTTTCTTCTGTTTAATTTTACTGTGTTTTATCATTATGTTCAATTTGGTAATACTTAGGTTATTTAAAAAAATGAAATGCCTTTGTAACAGACGAGTTTTCGTCTGAAACCCTAATACTTCGAAAGAGATTGTCCATTTTGTACACGAAGTGCATCCAGTTTTTGCCATAACCCTCTCAAATTTTTAGCACATGCTATGTGGGTGAAATGATGATACCATGCAAACTTTCAACCTTTTCAGAGTTCATTTGTAGTGCTTATCAATTTCAGGGTCATTTAGCTAAAAAGAATCAGTAAATGCATGAAAAATAGCAAATGAAGTCAGAAAGGGTTGAAAATTGATGACGTGGCTTCGAATGGTGCATACTGAACACACAAAAAGTCTGGAGTTGAAATAAGTTTTAAAAAATGAAATGCCTTTGTAACAGACGAGTTTTTGTCTGAAACCCTGATACTTCAAAAGAGATTGTCCATTTTGTACACGAAGTGCATCGATTTTTTTCTATAATCCTCTCAACTTTTTAGAACATGCTATGTGGGTGAAACGATGATACCATGCCAACTTTCAACCTTTTTAGAGTTCATTTGTAGTGCTTATCAATTTCAGGGTCATTTAGCTAAAAAATAATCACTAAATGCATGAAAAATAGCAAATGAAGTCAGAAAGGGTTGAAAATTGATGGCCTGCCTTCGAATGATGCATACTAAACTCACAAAACACATAAGTACACTACTATTACAAAGATTCCCTTCGATTTGTCCGAAGTGGGACTTTCGAGATTTATAAGTCCGGAAACTAACTAGAGAAGCCGATCACATCCGAGAGTGGGATCTTTGGGTGTAAAACTTTTTCTTCGTGTGTGGCCCTTTGAATCATAACCATGGACAATCTTCAACATTTAACTTGATGCTCGGGTCAACATTCACTGTGAAGGGAGCAATTTCATGAAACTTTTCATAATCTTCTGACATGTGTGTCTTGTCCTCCACTCCCATGATGTTTCTTTTCCCAGAAAGAACTATGTGGCGCTTTGGCTCATCGCATGATGTATTCACTTCCTTATCTTTTCTTTTTCTCGGCTTGGTAGACATGTCCTTCACATAGAAAACCTGCACCACATCATTGGCTAGACGAATGGTTCGTCCGCGTACCCAAGAATGTTGAGATCCACTATTGTCATTCCGTACTGCGGGTCTT
The DNA here is from genome assembly GCA_022496015.1 of Hordeum marinum. Classification (NCBI taxonomy): domain Eukaryota; kingdom Viridiplantae; phylum Streptophyta; class Magnoliopsida; order Poales; family Poaceae; genus Hordeum; species Hordeum marinum. The sequence continues at coordinate 37,378,484 of CM039672.1, read as the reverse complement.
CCTTTACCCCGCCTCCTGTCAGATTGACCCATTTGCACCTAAACAAACGAACCTTCAAACCAAGTCCATAGTCAAGTTCCCATATCTCCTCTATGTAACCATAATATGTGTCCTTTGGCCCATTGCTATTTGCTGCATCAAAGTGGACACCACTGTTTTGGTTGGCGCTCTTTTTATCTTGGGAGATCGTGTAAAATGTATTCCCATTTATCTCGTACCCTTTGAAAGTCAATATAGTCGAAGATGGCAACTTGGACAACAAGTACATGTCACCTTCAACAGTGTCGTCATGCATGAGACGTGTGTGCAACCAACCGGCGAAAGTCACCGTTTGTTCATGTGTAATCCAGTCGTCATACTTCTCCGGGTGGTTGCAGCATAGAATATTCTTGTGTTGCTCGATATACGGAGCCACCAAGGCGGAACTTTGTAGAACTGTGTAGTGTGCTTGCGCCAAAGAATGCCCGTCTCGGCATATTAGTGAATTCTTTCCTACCGTGCCTTTTCCACCCAGTCTGCCCTCATGCCGCGATTCAGGAACACCAATCGGCTTAATGTCAAGAATAAAGTCAACACAAAACTCAATGACCTCCTCTGTTTCATGGCCCTTGGAGATGCTTCCTTCTGGCCTAGCACAATTATGAACATATTTCTTTAAGACTCCCATGAACCTCTCAAAGGGGAACATATTGTGTAGAAATACAGGACCCGGAATGGCAATCTCCTTGACTAGATGAACTAGGACGTGCGTCATGATATTGAAGAAGGATGGTGGGAACACCAATTTGAAACTGACAAGACATTGCACAAAATCATTCTCTAACCTTGGTAGGATTTCTGGATCGATTACCTTCTAAGAGATTGCATTCAGGAATGCACATAGCTTCACAATGGCTAATCGAATGTTTTCCGGTAGAAGCCCCCTCAATGCAACCGGAAGCAGTTGTGTCATACTCACGTGGAAGTCATGAGACTTTAGGTTCTGGAACTTTTTCTCTACCATATTTATTATTCCCTTTATATTCGACAAGAAGCCAGACGGGACCTTCATACTGAGCAGGCATTCAAAGAAGATTTCCTTCTCTTCTTTATTAAGAGCATAGCTGGCATGACCCCGAAACTGCTTTCGATCCATGTCGTCTTCTCCGTGCATACGTTGCTAGTCCTCCCGTGCCTCTAGCGTATCTTTTGTCTTCCCATACACGCTCAAGAAACCTAGAAGGTTCACGCAAAGATTCTTCATCACGTGCATCACATCGATTGTAGAGCGGACCTCGAGGTCTTTCCAATAGGGTAGGTCCCAAAATATAGATTTCTTCTTCCACACGGGTGCGCGTTTGTCAGCGTCATTCGAAACATATTGTGCGACAGGACCCTTGCCAAATATTACTTTTAAATCCTTGACCATATCAAGTATGTCATCACCTGTACAATCGCGAGGCTTCTTCCGGTGATCTACCTCACCTTTGAAACGCTTGCCTTTCTTTCTTACGGGATGCCTGCTCTGAAGAAATTGAGGATGCCCCAGATACATATTCTTCTTACGTTTATCCAAATATATACTGTCGATATCATCTAAACAGTGCGTGCATGCGTGTTATCCCTTATTTGTCTGTCCTGAAAGGTTACTGAGAGCAGGCCAATCATTGATGGTTACAAACAGCAACGCATGTAGGTCAAATTCCTCCTGATCTTTTGCATCCCATGCACGTACACCTTTTCCATTCCACACCTGTAAAAGTTCTTCAACCAATGGCCTTAGGTACACATCAATGTCGTTGTCGGGTTGCTTGGGGCCTTGGATGAGCACTGGCATCATAATGAACTTCCGCTTCATGCACAACCAAGGAGGAAGGTTATAGATACATAGATTCACATGCCATGTGCTATGATTGCTATTCTGCTCCCCAAAAGGATTAATGCCATCTGCACTTAAACCAAACCATACGTTCCTTGCGTCATTTGCAAAGTCCTTCCACTTTCTCTCGATTTTTCTCCACTGTGATCCGCTAGCGGGCACTCTCAACCTCCCGTCTTTCTTACGATCTTTGTTGTGCCATCACATCAACTCGGCATGCTCTTTTTTTGGAACAAACGTTTCAACCGTGGTATTATAGGAGCATACCACATCACCTTGGTAGGAATCTTCTTCATGGGGCGCTCGCCCTCAACATTACCAGGGTCATCGTGGCCGATCTTATAGCATAGTGCGTAGCATACCGGGCATGCATTCAAATCCTCGTCCTCACTGCGGTAGAGGATGCAGTCATTAGGGCATGCATGTATCTTCTCCACCTCTAATCCTAGAGGGCAGATGGCCTTCTTTGCTTCATACGTACTCTTTGGCAATTTGTTGTCCTTTGGTAGCTTCTTCTTTAACATTATCAGCAACTTTTGAAATGCCTTGTCAGATACACCATTCTCTGCCTTCCATTGCAGCAATTCCAGTGTGGTACCCAGCTTTTTCTTGTCATCTTCGTAATTTGGGTACAACCCTTTTTTGTGATCCTCTAACATGCGCTACAACTTCGGCTTCTCCTTTTCACTTGCGGAGTTTCTCTTTGCATCGGCAATGGCCCGACCAAGATCATCAGCGGGCTTATCTGATGCCTCTTCTTCAGCTCCTTCCCGCATTGTCGGCTCAGCTTCTTCCCCCATTTTTGTACCATCGTATTCACGGAACCCATTAGGACCCCTCTTTCTTCGTGCTTGGTCCAACAGTTATAGCCGGACATAAAACCAGACTCAAACAGGTGGACGTGAATGGTTCTTGAGTTAGAGTAATTTCGATCATTCTTACAGCCAGCACATGGACAATACATAAAACCATCCGGACGCTTATTTGCCTCAGCCGCAACCAAAAAAGTATGCACACCATTAATAAACTGGGGAGAGCATCGGTCATCGTACATCCATTGCCGTCTCATCTTCATTACACAACACCGAAAAGACCAAATTAATACAAGTTCGTACATAAAGTTCATACACACTTGTTCTCATAAAACAACATACAAACTCTCTAGCTAAAGCATTTAAATGCAACAACAAATGCGATCAACATCGCAACTAAGGTAACAATTGATCCAACATCATAGTGATACCAAGCCTCGCTATCAATGACATATCTTTCAAATTTTCTAATCTTCAAGCACATTGCACCCATCTTGATCTTGTGATCATCGACGACATCGGCAACATACAACTCCGGTTTCATCTTCTCTTATTCAACTCTTTTCAATTTTTCTTTCAAATACTCGTTTTCTTTTTCAATTAAATTCAACTTCTTGACAAGAATATCTATGTCGGTTGGAATCTCCGGTTCACATACCTCCTAGATAAAAAAATATATGTCAACTTGATTTGCATAATTGTCATAAACACGAAATGTAACAAAGAATTATAAAAGAGAGTATATACCACATCCGCATCATAAACCGGACGAGGGCCGACGGGGACGGATTTCAAAACCATGCCACTATGTATAACAAACAACCATATAGGTAAGAAAACTATACAAGTAACTAAGTAAATCTTACAAACATCTTTTTTTATAAAAAGGATAAGAACAAGAGGCTCACCAAGGTGGTGCCGGCGACTGGACGGTGCAGGCGATCGATAGTGGTTAGGACGGGGACGGGAAGGCACTAAGTAAACCACACCTACAAATGCAAAGTAAGAAGTTAATTTGAGCTCAAATTGCATAAATCAAATAAACTATCATATACAAACTAAAACCCACAAATTACTATACTTATAGAGCATTGCAAGAGCTAATCTAGCAATGAGAGATGAAAGGACAAAGTTGCTAACCTTTGTGAACACTTGGATGGATGGGATGCGTCCAAATCTTGACAAAATTTGGCAAAAATGAAGGATGGGCTCGAGGAAGAGAGGAAGAACAGAGAGGAGAAGAAAGGGGAAGAACAGAGAGGAGTGTGCTCGGGCTGGCGCCGAAGGGTTTCATATAGGGGACCTTTAGTCCCGATTGGTGGCTCCAACCGCGACTAAAGGTTGGCCTATAGTCGCGGTTGGAGCCACCAACCGGGACTAAAGGTTTCTGTGGGTCCCCAAGCTGACGCCAACCTGTCACCACACCTTTAGTTTCGGTTCGTGGCACGAATCGGGACTAAAGGTCCGGAACGAACCAACACTAATGATGCCCGTCATGAACCGGGACTAATGAGCACATTAGTGCCGGTTCAAAACCCAACCGGGACTAATGAGGCGGACGAAAGGTCTGTTTTCTACTAGTGTTACTATATATACTAAGCATATCACATTACTAGCTATATCAATAAAAAACATACCATGATATGTCTGTTAACCATTGTCTGCGTCAGGCGGGTCACGAATGGCACCCCGCCGTAGGCATCATGTGGCGGAAGCTTTTCCCATAGCGTGTCCATTTCATTCTCGCTCATCTTGGTCATTCTTTGGACAAAGAGGGCTTCATCAAGTGGGTCATCATCTTGTTCGTCATATTTGAGATAGATAACAGCTAACCTTGGAGTTTCTCTTCTGAACGACAAACTGATCAATGCACCCCCAGTGAGATGCATGTGGGCGATGAAAAGAACCCATTCACCTCCTTCAATTTGGGTTATGTTCCTTTCCTTATTGACCTTCATAGTGTAGGGCCCCTAGGAGAGTCAAAGATGATAGTGTGTCCAATAATGAGCTCATTGAAACCCAATCTCACATTGCAAGAGACGATCTGTGTAGGAAAAACCAAAAACATGCACACAATGCATTAGTGTAAATATCAACAAACTTAAAAGAAAAAACTATTAGAAAGGTCATATAATTTGTTACCGCTGCAGGAACAAAACATGGCTGGAAGTAAATGTCGAACAAAGTGGCAGTTGCAAGGCTGGTTGCACACTCGACATGTTGCCGGTTGCGTCATACTACACAAAAACATATTGAAAAGTAACATGTACTAAAATCCACTCAAAATGCTACACTAGGAGTTGATTATATTTATTCCTCTGGCATTCCAGACTAAACTACACTAATAAATTGGATTTTACATCGGATTATAACTAACATTTCTACACAAAACAATCCATGGAATCAAATTTTGATCCTACATCACATAAAGCAATCCATTATATGTATGTACTAAAATTTGTACACATAGCAATCCTAAATCAATTTATGGATAAATCCCACATATATATGGACAGAGAGCCAATGAAGGAGATGCAGAGGACGGAGAGGAAGAGATATTCCACCCTTGTCCCATCACCCCCACGACGACGAGGAAAGAATGGGAGGATCACCACAAAGGCTTGCCACTGGTGCCACTACGAGCTTATTTTGGGGGTTCTTTGGTAGATATGTCTCCTTCCCCTTTCATCCACCATGGAGCCATTGTTGGGATGATGTCTATCGAGTGCCCCGCGAGCTCTCATGGCTGCCCCCCTCACCGACGTCATGCGAAACAACGGGACTGGGGTAAACAACACAAAAGACAACAACAACCCTAAACCTACTATACATAGGAATATCCCGAGCCCCTCCCCCTCTCATTCCCACTCCCCATGGCATTGGTGCGAGACGATAAGTTTTTTTGGGGAATATGCGGGTTGCGTATCTTTTCATTGATAGAGGGCATAACTCAGGATGTGTGGATTAGAAGGAGAAGGGGTTGCACAACCCCTAATTACAGAAGTTCAGGATATAAGTAAAATCGAGTCTATTCCTTTGGCATCCGCCTTAGCCCAGGCGTGTGCATCGGCTTAAGATCTGATCGATGATGGGAGCATGAGATGGCTGGACACTCTCGAAGACACAATTGTTTCAGTGTTTCTAGATGGTCCAAGCTGCAAAGCGCTATGAGAGAGCACACGCCCTTTCACAGGCTAGCCAGTGATGTGTGAGAGACAGTAGTCCACCAGTAGAAAAACCTTGCCGTCGGGTCGTGCAATGTGAGGCTTCACCAAGAGTAGATCTCATGGCAGACCATGCGAGAGGTGACACAACCATAGAGGAGGTGGTCGATGGTCTCGTGCTCTTGGTCACAAAGGGCGAGAGGGGAAGTGAAGGGGAGCCAGGGACGTGGCGAACAAGAGAGAGAGTGAGAGAATTGACTTTGTATCGCTCTTATGCACGCCCAACAGATACCTAAAGCACTAAAGCAGTTTTCAGGCGACTCAAACCCTACGTTTTAGGTTTATTTTTTACATGAATTGCAAAACACCTTTCATAATAAATTAGTTCCATCTATTTTTTGTAAGTTTAAATTTTGTGAATTTGAAAGTTCGGAAAAGTTGAAGTTGAATTTGGGAAAAATATTCCTTTGAGCCAGAGGAAACAGGCTAGGTAGCCCAGCAGCCCACAACTACTCGTACACCTTCCCGCACACAGCTCTGACCTCTTCCTCGTCCCCTTCTCTGGTCCTTCACAGGCGGCGACCCATCTCATTCGCCGCCGACGTGAAACAAACTGCACTGCGAGTCCTCCGTCCTGCACCTCCTCTACCCGGCCCTCGTTATTCTCCTACGCTCCTTCGTATGGTTGTGCTCAAGGCCTTGCCATATTCTTTATTTCAGATCTGAGCTTATTTCGTCCTCCATGCCAGACCTCTCCCGCCATGTAGCAGCTGCCTTCTCCAGTGCAGAACTGCAGATCACTAGACCGCAGCCCTGCCTGTAGGTGTGATATTTTCTGCCCCATAATAAACGACTAAATATCTTATGAGTACCTTATCCAAATAATTTACTAGAAAAACTTCAGTGAATTTTATTCTCTTAAAAATCTGAAATGCTTTGTTCCTATGAGTTCAAGTTATTAAAACAACTAAGCGGCATCTTATTATTTTGCAAAATAAATTTGTGTAGCTAAACTATTCTGTCTTTGCAAGTGTCTTTGTTTCCCTTTTTTCCTTTCAATGGCAGTAAGGCTCTGTTCGGTAATCACCCGCTCCCGGAATCTGCGGAGCGGGAAACTGCAAATCCGCCATTTTCAACTGCAGCTCCGCTAACTCCGCTCCCGGAGTTACATAAAGACATGGACCTTCACAAGGAAGTCACTCTACTAGGTTAACCGATGATCTAGTAGACGATATCCTCTCCCGACTGACGTACAAGTCTTTCTGCCGCTGCAAATGTGCCTATAACGCCTGGCCCGCCTTCTCTGCTGATCCAGACTACCGCAAGAAGCTGCCCAAAAAAGTAACCACGCCTTTTCTATCAAGGACACAATAACTCCGCTATCCCGCTTATTAGCCTGTCCCAAGATGATGGAGAAATCGATGGAATTCTTTCTGTCGTGCCGCAGTATGAACATTTGGAATTTCTTGACTGCTGCAATGGTCTTGTTCTCTGTAAGTACAGGAGCAGTTATACCTCTCCAGGCATTTGTCGCTTTGTTGTGTGCAACCCAGCAACACGAGAGTGGAGGATACTACCTGACACTCATACTGGAAATGATAGCCGTCGCGATGCAACTATTTTGGCATTTGATCCTTCAAGGTCACCACACTTCTATGTCTTCAACTTTAATCATCATTACCAGAGTCCGATGAGCAAACTGGAGATCTTTTCTTCTGATGGGTCCATGTGGCTTGTGGATGATAAATGGGATTCTCATGTAAGCGTTTGTTCGAGATCTCACTTATTTCTTGATGGAACGTTGTATGCGGAGACTACTGGGCTAGACGTTTTGGTGTTTGGAGCCTTGGAGTCAATGAGTGATGGCAAACTGCCCTATCATGAGATCATTGAGAAGCCATCTGACTCTTTTTATGTGGGTACTTTTACCCATGGTTGCTCTGGCACATCTTTAGGGAACTTACACTACGCAATGCCAGATGTGAGTGGTCACTCGATTGTGATTTGGACTCGGAATGAATATGCTCATGATCTAGGGATTTGGTATGTGAACTGTCATATTAGTATGATATATGCATTTGGAAGGTATGACTTTGTTTACTATGACAATGGTGGCGATGGTGGTGACCGCCACTGGTTTTGGAACTGTGATTACTGTATTCTCGCTCTCGATTTGGAGAGAGAGCTTGTTTTCCTCTCATACCAGAAGACAAATAAGCTTCTTTCTTACAACATCAGCACCGGGGAACTCACCGAGGTACGAGACCACTTTGAGCGGTTTCAATACGATGTCTATGTACCATGCTACTCAAAACTTCTAGCTCAAGAATCTTCTGTGTAGCGAATACCGTCTTCTTTTCTGTGTGCCAGTGGGACCGTTCCCTGCTTTATATGCTGAACCACCTTGTAAATTTTCCTAATCGGTGTTATAATGTGTGTCCAGGCCAAGAACCTTCCCCTTTTTATTTTGTTGGGATGCCAGGTTTTTCTAGTAACCCAAAAAGTTCCCAGCTTACTACCTTGTTTATGTTCAGCATATGTAAGAATGCATGTCTTTCTTATGCTCCATTTGTCGGTGTGGTGGTTTTCTCGTAAGCACTTCTACTTCTGTTTGTGGATGTAAAGATCCGTTTCTTAGATATGATAACAGATCTTGTTAACACTTGAATTAGCATTACAACCCTACACTACACATGTACCTTTTCTTTGCGGGCATCATGTACACCTGTACCTCATAGGAAGGTAAACTTCAGTATAGCAGAGACCTATTCGAACATTTCGAATAGCAGCTGGTGGTGGTTCTCGAGTGCAATAAGATGTGGTCTCTAGCCAGTTCTTGGGATTTCTGCCAAGCATGAATGCCGCAAGATGCAACTCAGTCATGAAGCTGTGGTCTCTGACCTGTCCAAATGATCGGTGTGTACTCGAGCCAGGACAAGAGAGTTCAACCCATTTTCTGAACCTGAGACCTGAGACCTGTGGTGTCTTCGCTCCACAAAGGACCTGTGCCATTGCTCGCCTGGTTGGAAAGATCATCAGGGGGGAAAAAGAAGAACAAATTCAGCACACACACGAGCCATCATCTGTTGATCGAACTGAAACCATGTGATAATTGATACTAGTTGCGCAATGAATTAATCGTGCTCATGGCATTCGACAGCCAGATGACTAAATCGACGAGCATGAGCATGGCAAGTGCATGTGTTGTGCAGTTTCATAATCCCCCCCCCCCCCCCCCCCCCCCCCCCGGGGAACGTGTAGCTGCCATTCCCCACCCCCTTGTTTGAGTGTACCAATTCGCTACTTTAACAGTTTAACTGATGCTGCACTCAAGTAATTTGAGAGCTCTTGGCTGGAGTTCATGTGTTGAGTCAGCTGAGTCTTGGGTTCTTGATATCGATGAGTTCATCAGTTCGTACCATATATCTGGGCATCCAGGGAGTCTGATCTCTGATGTACTCTGTATTAGTAGTTTGTGATTTTTTCATTCTGCCCCCCCTCCCCCCTATTCCAACAAGCAATGATTTAAGGCACGCAGGTCCGGCGGCACATGGATCCTGTGCCATTGATCTGCGCCAAATATTCGGTGATTTATACACAGAGTTCGCTCTTTTCCTTTTATGTATAATATGCATTTGTATATAATTACGGATATACCTCTTAACGGTGGAAAACAGGAACTGAGAAAGACTTAACGGATGAGGGAAAACGATTCATCTTGCCATTGTTCTGCTGTTCTTGTTGGTTGTTATTACCGAAAAAGGCTTTTGCCCGCTTTATATGTAAAGCAATGACCAACAACATTTCGATACAACCACACGCCAACACAACACACGCCAACACAACACCCGCACTCACTCAAGACAGGATACAAAGGCGTTGGATGCAACAACGAAAAGTCGCATAAGGCGACCCGAGGGCTTCAAGGCGGCGCCTTCAAGAAGGATACGACACCGGAGCGCCGCCACCGTCCGATCCGAGGATCAGAGTTTCCCCTGGAGCCACATGACGGGCGATGAGAGCCGCGACGACGCCTTCAAGAAGAGAATGAGCTTCGCCGTTGCCGGTCCGTCCGAAGATAGAGCAGGTTTTCACTCCGACCAACACTCACCGCCGCCGATCGCCACACCCCGGCTACCACGCCATCCACATGGCCATGGCCACCAGGCAACACCAAGCCATGGGCTTTGCCCATGAGCACCACGCAACCACCTCCAGGACCGCCGCCCCGGCATCTAGGACCTTAACACCACCTCATCCGAGATCCGCCGCTACCCCAACCGAAGACACGAGCGAAAAGGCCCCGCCTTTTCCACCCCTGGGCAGCCTCCAGCGCCGAGACCCAAAAGGCCAGCCAAAATTGGCCTCCATCGACTCGTCTTGCAGCACCGGGCGCAAGACGAGCTCGGTCCTACAACCACGAGTGCGAGACGAGGTCGGTCCTGCTGCACCGTGCACGAGACAAGCTCCATCCACCATACCATGCGCGAGACGGACTCGATCCTGCTGCTCCGGGCATGAATTCAGCTCTCGATCCTGCTGGTTCCTATTTGTTCTTGTCTTCCTGTTTATGCATAAACAACATCCGCCTTTAGGCATGAATTCAGCCTGGGAGAGGAAAGAGATCATCTTGTGTCTTTACAAATTGATGTCTTCGAAGATATGAACACCTGCAACAATATATTTGATGCAAAAAGGTACACTTTCGGACGAAGGCTTCATTTTCTTATGCACTCCTTAGTTACGATCCTATTTCTTCAAGAACAACCTTTTAATGTGTCGTATAGTTGATGAATCTTATGTTTGATATTTATATTCCTTGCTTGTGTTTGTTGTAGTCAATGATTATCTTGGAACAGGTTTTCTGTCCGACATATTGAGTGTTCATAATATGAAGTTATATGAACTTGAATCTTATGATGCATCCAAAAATAGTGTCACTGTATGTATGTGTAGGGAATTTGTTCAAATAAGTTAAAGGTCAGGAAGCTTAATATTACGAAGGTTTAAAGGAAAGTTACCACTAACCAAACTTAAAGTTAAAGTTGTATTTCTCTTATGAATTTGTTATTAGCTTCACTTTATTAATAGTCATGTCGACATCAATGTGATGTGCTACTATTTAGAGTCATCAAAATAATAACTTTAATACTACTTGAATCTTATTGATCATAATTATTATTTTACATTGTGTTTTTTTTCTTCCTCTTTTGTCAACATGAATATTACCTGAAAGTTGTTGTTGTGGAAGTGTTGGAGATATTGACATTTAGAAAGTGCAACATTATGGTCCGGAATATTAAAGTGCGCAAAAAATAGTGGGAGTACTTTTACTTACGTATAAAAAGTTGATTTATGCTACTGGGTCTGAAATTTAATGTATATAAATGAATTGTAAATAAAAGATAATAAAACTTAAATATTTCATAAATTTGATTGATTCATAGATCATTATTAGTAAAGGTAATTGTTTTGAGTGATTGACAGTAATTTTGTCTTTGAACGTGAAAAGATTTGAAATGCAATGTTTGCACTTGATAAACATTATAGGGCGTCATCCAAATTATTAAAAAAATTGCATTTCATACATTTGTAAACATTAAACACTTAACCCAGTGATCTGTGTAAAGTGTAAATAGTAATGGCGTCCAAACTGAACGCAAACTCATAGACACCAAGCATGCAATCTGTAGGAAGGGAGTTGATGTGGATCAAATCATGACCAAGGCATCAAAGAGTGAGATTCATGCTAGCACAAATGTTAAACCATTAGAGCAGCAAAAGAAAGACAAGAGAAAAACCATTATCTGTGTTGGGAAGCTTCTGGTGCCTATTTTGGGAAAAGTGCCACCTCAGATTTCGAGCTACCACTTCCCACCTAAACCTAAACAATTCTAGAAGGTTCCAGCATGTTTTATGGGTTGGATAGGATGGTGTTCGAAGTCAACATTCATGTAAAACAAATGGTGTATCATTTGACGTCATGAGTCAAAAGTTATGCAAGTTCCAATGCAAGTTGTCCAAGAATTAATTATAGCGTGATGTTCAACAAGATTGCTCCTGCTACAACAGCTTGGGACTCATGATGTTATCCTTCATTTTGAGTTGTTTTCACACCTAACTAGTATATGCTTCTAGTATAAGTATTCTCCAGCTGTTCCATGTGAAGGGGGATGAAATTTTTGAGTTTATATTTGTAGATAGCCGATGAGGTTGTGTTGTGCCGTGAGCACTAGTTTCGTTGCGTGTTAGCTCTTATGTTTTGATTTAAGGGGATGACCTTAATCCATATACATAGGATCCCTGTGGCTCCCGCTTGTGATTCTATCTAGGTTCACAAGTTTCATGGTGTATGTTGTGTCCTTGTAAACCAAGCTAGTTATCCACTGCAATATAATTGAGAGTGTTTCCTACTTTTTATTGTCGTTTGAAATATATATTGCTGATGCTTTTGAGTTATTTGGTACCATGAAAAATGGTTCCAGCGGTGTCCCACATCAGGATTCTACTCAATTACAAAAAGGTTAGATACCAGAGAAGATCAAGCGGTCGAGGATGTATTCTTGCATTTGCTTCATGGACGCCTCGTGGATTGGAAGGCAGATTCAAAGAGCTCATCAGTTAGATTAGCGGGGTTGCAAACTTTAATGACAAGCTTTCTAATGCCTTTGGGTACTTAGGGGTAGACGTGCATGTCCTCGAGCATGGGTGTGACTACTTCCAGTTGGACGACCTTCACGAGTTAGAGCTTCTGACCTCCGACGAGTATGAGGAGCTGCCCCACCCCATCCCGAAGGCTTCGATTTATCGTAGAATTCCTCTTGGGAAGTAAGTGGTACATTGTAATTCAGTTTTGCATGATTTTAATGTTAATTCTTATAAGTGCATGGTCCGGAGTTAATGCTATTCTTCCCTCCCTTCTAGTTAATGTTAGTCTTGTCTTCCTTCCAGGTATGGAAGCATTCTATCAGCTTACAAAGCTGCAACTAAGAATGATAAGTAAGATCTTTTGAGAGGTAGCTGATGGATCATCCCTTGTTTTTTGTACTAAACATTTTTACTTGATTATAATTTATATTATCACCAAACCTACGATGCTTCCTATTAATACACCCTTCACACACTACTTTAAATATTAATTTCAATTATAATTAATTAGAACACCAAAACATTCTCACCATATTACAGTGCATATTTTCATAAATTATTAACTCAATATTATATATATTTTAATTTAGTTTGACATATAAGAAAAATCTTTTATCACCATATTAATACATAAGCAGGTTAAAATGATCATTTGTTAACTCCACAAATTAGTTGATGCTCCTAGTGTTTATAGTGCACTTATATGTGTACTCACATATAGTGCTCTTAATTATCTATACAACTCAGTTGAGAGTGTTAGATCTATGAATCTTACAAATGATTATGAGAGGTTTCTAGAGTATAAAACTACCTTGTTTTAGTGTGAAATAAATAACACTCTAGTGTATGAGGTGACAACGAGCAATTTCTCCTAGAATCCCCTCTGCCACTCTCGCTTGCTGATAGTGTTGGTTTCTTGGTCAACATAGTTCTTTCTTCACATGCATCGCCGTACTTGATATTGAGACCACCATGATACCGCTTGTAACAAGGTTGCATATTTTGAATACAAACTTATTCATGTTGTAATGTTGCTTGTTGATATATGTACTCCCTCCATACCAAATACACTAGTATAATGTCGAAAACGTTCTTATATTATGAGACGAAGAGAGTATAATATTTTTATACACAAGCAAATTTATGCAAATTTATGGTCATATTATTTAAATAATGTAAGATGTCTAAATTATGTACCCAATGCCCAGATACAAGCAACTTAACACCTCTCAAATTAACTTGGAACCGAGCTTCTAATATTAGCGGACATGACCCATATGTAGCTTGTCCCTACTAATATAAAATATCATTTCAAAAGTTCCTTTTCATACACATATTGGTCAACATTACCAATTTTAACACGATATCTCCACATATACTTATATGGGATTGATTCTTTCCTTTCTAAAACATTGTAAACAATATTATAAATTTGTGAATTCATCAAGCTATCAAATTTATGCATATTTTTTGTAAGGACACTTGTCTAACATAATTTCTAATATTGCAATCTCTGGTTAATCCTCAAAGCTAACCTCTGGTTAATCCTCTCGAACACAACACATCTAACAAGATATTTTTGTCTTCACACACCGATTTTGAAATAATATATTGCGCTAAAATGTACAAGCCAGTTGCTCCGTACCATACTGATAGGCACACACCCATCGGTATGTAGTTGGTTGCATGTAGATTTCTTTTTCGAGCAGAGTACAATCGAAGTCGTTCACATACACGAGCATACAATTCATCCTTATGAACGCACGCACGCACACCCTATCCTTATGAGCATGTTCGAGCCGACACATCATCTTGAGATTGACGAAGTCGCCATAGACGTCTTCGTTGTCGACGGGAATGTCTCCTCCCACTGAAAGCACATCGCCGGAAGACCTGGAATAAATTCAGGAAAATGCAAGTACCAACGTCAAGTCTGAGACTTGAACTCTGGTGGGCAGGGGATACCACTGACCCTCTAACCATCCAACCACAGGTTGGTTTGCTTGCATGTAGATAAAGGAACCAGATAAAGAGTCTTTAGGGCGTGTATGAGGGTGTAACATCAGTCTTGTTTTATAGAGCAGATCTTTGGAATCTATGTACACCGGGAACCCACTTCACAAAATTTAAAAAAAAATGTAACTTTGAAAAATTACAAAAATAATCCCACACATATATAGGTATTGGTTAGAAATTTACCCAAGTATATTTTCATGAAATAATATGACCATATGTGACGTGGGGGTATATGTAAACATGAGGGTGCTCCACTTTAAATTTTGGAAGTTAAACCTAGCATTCTCATTTTCTTATTTTCATGCATTTTCAAATGGTCATATTATTTTACAAAAAATTGTATGGGAAAGTTTCAACTCAATACATGCATATGTGCTTGTTTGTTTAGAAGTTTTAAAACTTACCAATGCATTTTTGCCAACTTATAGAAAGCGAATACTCAAGAACCCATGATCATTCCAGTATTGTATGTCTTCTTTTAATAAGATAAATGGAATAATCACGTATAATAAAGAAAAAATGTGTTATTTTAACCAATCAGCATCAGTACAAGATATTTTTCCTCCATTATGCCATAAGTTCTCTCTTGTCACAAGTTTTATAATAAAATCTCTAATCACAACACAATTCTTTTGGTATGCAAGAATTGCTTATTATATACTCCCTCAGTCCCAAAATAAGTGACACAAATTTAATACTAAGTTAGTACAAATTTTGTACTAAAGCAGCGATATTTATTTTGGGACGGAGGGAGTACACATCTAAGTACTCACATTGTATAATATGTTTTATTGTCATCTCTAAATGATGTGAACAACTATGAGAATGCTACCTTCTGAACACCTTCTATGCCCCATATTGCCTAGCCTTAGCCTAGGGCCGATTTGCAGATGAGTAAATGTGTGCATGGTTCCACGATCTTCCTACTCACCTCGTGGACGAACACGAGGACATTTCCTCCAGAAAACTGAGAAGGACCAAACCATTGAGTTATTGATCACAAGAGAAACCGCTTGCAATTATGTGGCTATCATCCAGTGGCTAATATATACAACCGCGAAACCTGTTTCTAGAAGAAGCAACACGAGAGTTGGCTAGTTTCATATGAAACATGATGGCAAGATTCTGTCTGGTGTCTCCAACAGTTTAGTGGGCAGTATGCTAAGAGTTGCGCAAAAACGTAGTTTACAGATAAGGTTGATAAAGTATACAAATAATCGGCAGCCAAAATGAATCGATGCGAACTTTATTTAAACCATCAAGATCAACAATTTAAACGCAAAAAGGGACCCCCATGTGTTACATTCAAATTTTTGCTATATATGGGTGAATTTGCTTTGCATTACCATCAGGTCACAGGTTCATAGAGGCGGCAAAATTGCCCATGTCTCCAGCCGTAGCATTTTCTATCATTGTGGAATCATCAGGCTTTACATTTATAAGTGACGAAGGCATTGATGTGTCAGGTCCTGAGTTAACTTCCATTTGCTGTCAAAGTACAATTGTTATTCTTGACATTAGTCATTATAACAGACCTTCTGGGCAGGTCAAAATGTGCTTGGTATGTGACATTAACAAAGGACGATAGTTTTACAGAAGGCCGAAGCAAGCCGTGTTACATACACAACCATTGTTCCTTAGGTACCACAAGTTTGACTTTACGTCCGAATTTTCTTATATGTTTTTTTAACCAGAATTTTCTTGTATGTTTATTAGTACTATGTTTTTGGACAGGGATTGTTTGGTTCCATCCTCACAGATTCATAGTATCATTCATTGGTACATCCATGCCATTACATTAGCACTTTTACTTCGGTACACCACTCGTAAACACATTAAAGGTTGAGATTATTTCATGCTCCTTCATGATAAAAGGCAAGATGGTCTTATTAAAAATACGCCGCGAGTCCTCATATACGAATTGCACAGGCACAAAAGGGCCAGCCTCTTGAGCCATGTCCCTCCTACCACGTTCAATAAAAGCAACGTAAAACTATAAAGAAACTGGAGAGTTGGAAGGGGAGCTCCTATTAGGTGTTGTAGGCACCAGTTTGGAGAAGGGCGCCTATAGAGCCCGGCAGTGGGTCGTGGCCCATTCAAGATTTTATTTGCGATTTTGAATATGTTCTTGAAATAAAACAAATCTAGGGTTTATTAACAAATGATCATCGGTTTAATTTTTTTTCAAAACCCGAAAAAATAAAGTAAATAAAAAGTTCAGTGGATTTAAAAAAAAATCATCCAATTTTCAACTTTTCATTGAATTTAGAAAAAGTTCATTGAACTGAAAAAAAGTTCACAAATATTTTAAAAGTTCAAGATTTTAGAAAAGGTTCATCGATTTTCAGCGAAAATTTCATAAATTATATAAAATTTTCATTGAAATTTGAAAAAGTTCATGAAACTAAAAAAATGTTCACAAATCTTTAAAAAGTTCATATACTTTAGAAAAGGTTCATTGATTTTCAGAACAATGATTACCATTTTTCAGAAATATTCATAGATATTCAGATAAGTTCATAGAATTTTCAAAAAAACTTCGACAAATTTTTAAAAATATCATTGATATGAAAACGATTTTTTATTTGAAAAAAGCTTCATCCAAATTGGAAAAGTTGTGCTTTTCCGAAAAAGGGAAAATGTAAATAAAAATGAAAAAGAGTAAATAAAAGAAACAAAAAAAAGATAAAGAAAAAACAAAATGCAGTCATGAAAAAACTTAAACGAAAAAAAGATCTAGGAAGCTTCCAGAAGCTTCACAAAACCGGAGAAACCTACCTCCCGCCGGAACATAGATGGGCCTGCACATTTACAAACGCTGCAGGCGTAAGGTAACAAAATGCAACTTAAACGGCGCCTGCTGCGTCAAATAAGAAATGCCAGGGAGAACTCGAGTTCAAGATAGCACACAATGCCAGACACTTCAGCCCACCGCTCCTTTTGGTATTTTCTAATGCTACATATATAAGAAAGCACAACATCGTTAATACATATGAAGTATTTTCTGAAAAAAAATCGAAACTGTTATTCGCAAAAGAAGAAACAATTTGGAAATGCCATCCTTTTTATTTTTATTTTCTTTCCTGTTCCATTTCCGTTATTTTTTATATTTTATTTTATTTTAAAATTATAGAATTTTTTTACATCATGGACATTTTTTTGAAATTTGTTTACTTTTTAAATTCATGAATATTTGCTTAAATTCACGAACTATGTTGTCAAATCCGTGAATTTTTTTCCAAATCTAAATGTTCTTTTAAAAAAATTCAAGCTTTTCTAAACCCTCAATTTTTTCGAATTCATGAACATTTGGTTTTAAAATTGATGAGCTTTTTTGAAATCTGCAACACTTGGGCCGGCCGCATAGGTACAAATGGGAGCGATGCGTTGCCTAGTTGGGCCAAGGCCTAGGCTTATTTCTTCCCTTTCTTTTTTCGTTAATTCATTTTTCTCATTTTTGAACTTTCTTATTCTTTTTTAAACCTATTTCAAATTTGAAATATTTTTTAGACTCCAAAAAATATTCTAGTCTTCAAATATTGTTTGTAATAGAAAATGTTCTCGAGTTTTAAAAGATGTTCCTGTTTTTGAATTTTTTTGTTGACAAGTTTAAGAAATCTTTGTTTTACAAAAGTTGATATTTCTTGTAAAAGGCATGTGGTTTTCAATTTTTGTACAACGTCAATTGTTGGGAATTTCTTCAAATTTTTGGTGAAAATGTTCATTTATAAAATTTTGTATACAATTTGAAATACCAATTTGTTTAGAATTTTTTGGAAAAATTGTTACGTTATAAGAAAGTGTTCATGTTGATTAATAATGATGGAAATTACAAATAACAGAGGCATTCAAATTAGAAAAACTTACATGCTCATGGATGCAACCGTGTGCTTAGTGTAACACACTCCTCTTAAGGCTTTGTTCGATTATAGTGAAAATAAACATCTAATGGAAATAAACCTCTAGAGGATTGGGTGACCCGCTTGACACCAAAATCACTTGGGGGGCAAATCCCTGCCACTGTGCAATCCCTGCCACTCAGTATGTGTATTCGATTAATCCCTGCCACTCAGCAGTGCTGACAGAGATGAATGGTACATACATACATAGAATCGACAAAGATGCAAACAACCATTCTCACATAGAATTGACAAAGATGCAAACAGAAGTGGTAATAGTTCTGACAATATAAAACACTTATTATCCCAGCAATAACATCAATTCTAAGATTTGAACAGGGTACAAATACTAACAAAAATGACAACAGTTTGACACATAGATAATATGTCGAATCGACAACAAAAGCTTAACTCTGAGTTCCTCAAAGATACAATCTGTCGTTTTCAGAAATAGCGAATAGTTTCTCTACAAATATGACAGACAAAACCAAGAAAATAGATATGAAGCCTTACACTGAACAACACGGACAAATAGATCCAGGTTGCGCCCTTCTTCTGGAGCATTCTCATGTAGAATTCCTGCTTTCTGAAACCATGCCAAACAAAAATTATTTTAAAAGCCGTACATCTTTTCAAACTTATGTAGTACATCATAACAAAGATTTATCAAGGATGCCCAGCAATATATAGTAATAATGTCTTTACTGCAGCAACAACAACATGGACTAAATAGCTAGCAAGGAGTTTAGTAACATGGACTAATTGAATGAGGAGTACCTCAGTTATTCCATTTCAGCTCTCAGCCACATAAGAGCAGTCTCCGGTCTGGCACTCATGAAAATCTCTCGGTTCTCGGGGATCTTGAACACTCGGAAAGCCTTGACTTCTTCCTCGGGTGTGATGTCCATTGTTTTCAGCAGATCAATGCAATTTTTGATAGAGTACTCATCCACAACCCTTGGCTTATTCCTCTCGTATTCCACCTGCTTCGCCCTTATTTCCAAGTACCTCTCCATCATTGCAACCACATCACTATTCGCACCCCTCCGCCTCTTTGGTTCTTTTTCTTGTCCATTTCTTGAGGGTGCATTAGCAAAACTTGGTTGCATTTGATGGGGCTCCACGGCGATATTTTCTTGCACATACACCCCCTGTTGGGGATATAACCCCACGGTGAGACCCGCCTCTGAGGTTCCGGGTCACACCTGGCGGCTCATACACCAGCCCATGGATGGGCCGTGAAGACTTAAGCCCAAGACGTTGGGCGGCTTGACAAGATGGCCCGGGACGTGGCCTGGACGGAGAAGGTATGAAGACCCGGGCGGGTGAGCCGCCCGGAGACAACTTGCTCAGGAAGGCAAGACAATGTAGAGATAGACTCAGACACGCTGTGAGAGTCGGTTACGACTCGTATGACCCGTGGTCTTGACCTCCTATATAAAAGGCGAGACCCGGGGCGACTTAGAGAGAGATGAATGATCGAGAACTAGGTCAAGCAATCAGCTCCCTTGTAATCGATACACCAACTAATACAAACACAAGAAGGATGTAGGCTGTTACCTCTACTTGAGGGGCCGAACCTGGGTAAACCCATGTCCTCCATCCCAATCAACCCCTTTGAGTCCATCACCTTAGCGATGACCTCGAATCCAAGTCCGTTCACCCAGACATCTGCCATGATAAAACCACGATAGTTGGCGCCCACCGTGGGGCTAGCGCTCGATGGTGTCGAGTTCTCAAAGGTTTCTCTCCTGGGGTTCGAAGGATACGTGGTCGGAAGGATGAGCAAGAGTCGCCGCGGCCGGCTCTACATCGACGACGCCGGCTGGGGTCCTGAGGCCGGTTCTGTCGAGTATGGATTCCGGGTTCCCTTCGGTAGAATCCACATCTTCATCGGCAAGGTTGACGAATCTACACCCGGGCCGGACATCTGCACCAACATCGTCGAGCCGGCTCGGCGCGCACAACCCGCCCAACATGTGCCACCTGCCCGCGTTAACCCGGGCCAGAAGCACGTCTTCGTGGGCTTTACTCAAGGTATGGATCTTGAAACTTCTACGTCGCAGGAGACTCTTGTCTATTCAGAGGACGGATCTTCGAGCGGAGAAGCAGAGTCGATCTACCAGCTTCACAACGGCGGGCTCGGGGGCTACGACGAGCCTTACCCTGAGTTGGAGCGTTCTGAGCCGGACGATCTCGGGCTGCCGGTTCATGCGGCCGTGATCATGGTGGGGTCAGCCCCAGGCACGAGTAGCACAACCGCCAGAGCAGCAAACACGGGGGCTGACCCGCCGCCGCCGACTCAAGTTCTTCTGGATCTGATGAACGAGCTCGCAACCCTAATGGCCACCGAAGTCACACTAGATAATCAAGCCACTCGGAACTTGGAGATCGCAAGACTTAAGGACCGGATGGCGGAGGTGCAACAAAGGATAGCCGAATTAAAAGTTCAGATGGAGGCGGAGGCAGAACACCTTAAGACAGATGCTTTCAGCCTTGAGCTAGAGCAGCAATCAGCGGCTGCGGTGCAGCGGATGAGGCATCAATCCCTCTTACCGGAACAATACGAGGCTAGGAATCTCTTTAATACGTCAGGAACGGGACGAGCAGCGAATGCGCCTGGAAGTCGGTTGGCGGCTCGACAGTAGCTTAACCCACCTCGACGAAACTAGGCCTCACCAGTGGCTTTTCCAATTCTAGCGGGTCATTATTCTTACCCGGCGGAGAACATGGTGGCCGCAACAACCCGGCTTGAAACAATCCCTATTCCAGATGAGGCGCCTTTTGCAGAAGAGGTGCGGAATGCCATTGGGTACCTTCAGATGGCGATGACCCAGCAGGAGAAATATGCTTACATCCGGAGCTGCGCTCACTCACCCCCCCTCCCCAGCCGCAGCTTTAGCCGGCGCTATGAGTCACCGACGGTTTCTAGCAGCGATCGGCACCGGGGGCCTCCAGGGGATGATCAGACGGCTCTAGATGCCCAGGCGCTCGTAAACCGGGCAAGAAACCAGCAAGAGGCGACGGCTTTGGCAGCGGCAGCTCACCAAGAGCCTGCGCCCTCCGTCTCAGTAGGAGCGGGAGTGACCACTAGGGCCGTGGGAGTACCGTGTTTAGTACCGGCTCTGCGGAACGAGCGGTTGCCAAAGGATTTCAAAGGACCTCGCAAAGTCCTGAATTACACTATCGACTAACCTCCGGAGGCCTGGATCGAAAGCTATGAGCTGACTATGAAGATGTTGGATGTCAATGACGCGGTGTGTGCCAAGTATTTTATCATGATGCTTGAAGGACCGGCTCACACGTGGTTGAAGGGTTTGCCGCCCAATACCATCAATTCATGGGCTGAGCTAAAAGCAAGGTTCATCAAAAATTTTCAAGGGACTTGCAAACAGCCTATGATGATTGTGGATCTCGATCACTGTGTCCAATAGGAGAATGAGTCGGCTCATCATTGGGTCCGGCGGGTGTCGACCGTCATCCACTCGTCTGAACAGATCACGGCGGGTCAAGCAGTGCCGATCCTAGAGAAGAACTGTCACTTCATCCCTCTGAAGCAGAAGCTCGGCCGGCTCAAGCGTACGTGTCAGGACATGGGAGAACTCATGGCGGCTCTCACAAAGTATGCCGACTCTGATAACACGAAGGATTTAGGCTCTGATGAGGAGAAGACTGGCCCAGGTAAAAAGAACAATCATGGCAAGGGTGCGGCAGGTAATGGTAACTAGGGCAAGCGGAAGAACCCGGATGGCGGGTCAGAATTGGTGGCCAATGCCAGCACCGGCCATAACCGTCCTAAGGGCAATGGGAAGTTTAGACCGCCTTTTAACAAAAATAAGACTCCTTTCAATTTGGAGGAAATGCTCAATAAACCTTGTCCGGAGCACAGCCGACCCGATAGAGTTGCGGGTCACACATGGGGTAATTGCCACATCATGCAGAAGTTTAAGAACTACAACATGCAACAGCATAACAACAATGATGGTGGCGCGCCCGGCGACTCAGGACCAGGCGGGTCAGGAGCCGGGTTTGGATCCGGCGGCTCAAGATCCGGTCATCATGGCCAGGGCAACCAAGGAGGACATCATCAACACTCTGGTAGCAACAATCAGCAGCAGCATAATCAGTCTGGGTATCTATTTTTTTTTCTATAAATACGGTCAAAGTTCGTAATGTTTGACTTATAGAAAAATCTATAGACACTACATTATGGAATGGAGGGAGTATATTTTTTTGTTTTTAAGAAAATTGTTTATAAGTTCGAAAATTGTTGTTGTTTTCAAAATGTTTCCTTTTTTTTGTCAATGTTCGAGATTACCAAAAAATCATTTAACAATATGTTCTACTTTTCAAAATAAAATCATGAACTTGAAATGTTTGCGTTTAAATAATATTTATTTTTTAGAAAGAGAAGTTAAAAAATGTTAACTGTTTGCGGCTTATCGTCCATATACACTGGACTGCCTTTTTAGACACGTATTAGTAATTATAGTGGCTAGTGACGGACGCGAACGAAGAGCACACGGCGACAACGCCCACCAGAATCTAAACCACTCATCGTTCATTTGGGGATTAGTGCAAATTTTCATTAGATTGACAGCAATTTCGGAATACAACGTGTTTTTGCGTATATGCCAAGAGTAAAGAACTGTCCAAACTCAGTCAATTTACCGGACATTGTATTTAATTGATGAAGTGGAAAAGTAAAATGATAAAAGGTAAAACAAAAGATGCATATCCATTAGGCTTAGGCTGGTCGTAATGAAAGTATCATAGACGGTATCATGCATGTCCATTAGGTTTATTTGATGATGTGGCACATCAATAAATAAGAAATGAAAGGATATGTATCATATTATGATACCATATCATATTAAATGTTATAATCCTTTATGTCATGAATAACAATTAATAAGATAATTTAATAGATCCTAACTTATGATACTATTCATTACATAAGTAGTATCATGTGCTAGGGCCGCAGACGTTTGGTCCCTGGCAGTATATGTCCCCGGTACCAGCATCGTCAATAACTGCATCGTGATGCGTAGCTAAAGTAGTGTTTCAATATACACGGACTGCAACTAAAGTTGGAAAGTGCAATACACATGTGCAGAACAGCGCGATACAAACGTTAGTACAGGTACATACAGGATCCTGAACAGTCCTCACACCCGTTTTGCAGCGTTCGGGGTTAAATGCAGAGATTCTGAAACACGGCATCTTTGGTTTGACAGTGGCGATCGTCAGAGTCCTGTCCCCCAGCCTTTGTTCACTCTTGATTTTTATTCAGTACAGTTAAAACTGTAGAGTAAGTATGGCTCAAAAAATAAATAAATAGTAGAGTAAGCAAGAGGCTAGCTAGAAGTGAGCACTATGAGATTTAGATTCAACGGAGAACAAAATAATTACTGGATTATGTTTTAACAGTTATGCGGTGGTAATTGTGTCTACTTTTTTTACTGCTCCTACAATTTTATAATCTGTTGTAGTCTTGGTTGTGTAAATATAACGACACCATAAAAGCTTCAAGTAAACATTAATGCGACCTGAGAAAAGTTGTTACCGCTAAGTAAACACCTAGACAATGCACAGTACGTAATTGATATTTGTTAGTAACAGTTTTTCTGTTCCATTACTAAGTTCTTTTCTTTTTTTTCTTCGAAAAACTGTTTCCACTATTAAGTATGGGTATTAACAAGCACATGATTTATGTCCTGTGCGTCCTTAATTTTTGCTATCTTAGGCTCTTAGCCAACTAATCTTCCCATGTGTCTTAAATATTGTTTATCCGCTTTTGCAGCCTAGTATGGAAAAACAACAGAAATCACAACAAGATCTGAAACTTTATTGGAAATAAACTTGACCAAAAGTTTGATGAAAGAAAAATTCCCTTTGACTTTTGGGTTTAGAAAAACAAAATTTCAAAAACAAAAGTGTGAATAGTATCATTTATACAATGTTGGTTTTGTTTTTTCAGCCAAAAGTCAACGACAGTTTTTATTTTGCCAAGCTTTTTATACAACTACAAAAGAATGTCAAGTTTTATTTCCAAAAAAGTTTCAGAGTTTTTTTCGCACGGAAGTCACGTCAGTTTTCATTTCACCCTACTTTTTATACAACTACAAAAGAAAGTCAAATTTATTTCAAAAAATATATAATTTCTTGAAACCTTTTGTGATTATGATTTTTTCTTCTTCTTAGAAGTCAATGTGAGATTTTATTTCGCTAACCCTTTTATACAACTACAAAAGAAAGTCAAGTTTATTTCCAGAGAGAACTTAAGAATCTTTTGAGAGAGCGGCGTTTCTGCATCCGGGCTCACCTGCACCCGCGCCGAGGAAAAAATCACAAAAAATAGTAGAAAAATTCCAATTGTTTTGTGTGGTAGATATTTTGATGCGTGAGGTTCTCTCAAAATTTCAACTTATTTGCATATCTGAGCAGCTCTCGCCAAAAAAGACAAATCGGGATCTGTAAAAAATGTTTACTGTTCACGAACTTTTCTAACCCGATTTGTCTTTTTTGCCGAGAGTTGCTCAGATGTCCAAAAAAGTTGAAATTTGGATCGAACCTCACGTATCAAAATATCTACTACACAAAAACAATTTGGATTTTTTTCAATTTTTCTACAATTTATTTTGATTTTTTTGTTAGCGGGAGCAACTGAGCCCATGCTCAGAATTGGATTTTCAATCTTTTGACTCCTTTTGTAGTTATTCTTTTTGGACTCATGAACAGTAAAACATGTGTGGGTGTGGCTAGTGAATGATGACATCTGAACAGTAAATCGATTAATATTTCTGGTCGTATTTGGATCAAAGAGATTTACTTAAGGAGTTCGTCAGGAGTTTCAAAAATTTGTCGCAATTGTTGTGAACAGAGGATGCGTGTACGAGAGAAAAGCACCTGCTGGTTAATGCGTGTCAGGTTGATATGAGTAGTCTATCATTCCAATTAAGGCAGACTCTCACATACACCCCTAGTCTATCATTTCTGGGTGGCATGGAAGGAGCCGTCCAAGCTGTGGGTTGGCCTGTGTAACCTGTGCAATGAGGTGGACATGAATCTGTTCTACGCATCCACTATCATCACCTTGGGCAACGGAGGAAAAACGCCTTTTTGGGACGCGCCGTGGTTGGGAGGAAAAAGGCCTAAGGATATTGCCCCACTCATTTTCGAGGCCTGTAGACGAAAAAACTAGTTCGTGAGTGAGGCCACGCGGGACAATGCCTGGGTACGCAAGATAAGCCCTTCCACCAATCTCTCGGTCCAACACATCGTCGAGTTTGTGGACCTATGGGCATGACTCCAAGGCGTTCAATTGCAAATGGACGTCCAAGACGATATCACCTGGAAATTTGAAACGAATGGGGAGTACTCAGTGGGCTCTGCTTACAAAGCGTAATTTCTAGGATCCACGTCCACTGTCATGAACAAGACCATCTGGAAGGTTTGGACGCCTCCCAAGGTCAAGTTTTTCTCATGGCTGGAAATTCAAAACTGGATTTGGACGGCCGACAGACTGGCGAAGAGGGGATGGGAGAACTGCGACCTATGCACCCTTTGTAGAAGGGCCAACGAGACCTTGGATCATTTTTTCTTCAAGTGACGGTTCACGTTACGCATTTGGCGTCTGTTCAAGGCATGGCTTGGATTGAGGACGCTGGATACACGCGGATAGGGTATGGAACGCATCACCAAGTATTGGTGGACGAACATGTCAAAGCCGAATACTGCGAACAGGAAAGCCATGGCTTCGCTTACAATGCTTGTTTGTTGGGTCATCTGGAATGAGAGGAATGCTAGATTCTTCCGGAAGAAATCAACGCCACCATACTACGTCCTAAAGCTCATCCAAGAGGAGGCCAGGTTGTGGGTGACTGCGGGGGCTAGGCACTTGAGCATCATCATGTCGCGAGAGTAATCCGGCTGTATCTTAGATAGATGGGCTATGATGTAAAGCCGATTGTTTTGTACCCTAAAACTCTCCTTCTTAATTAATGAATGAGACAAATCTTTTGCCTCTATTTCAAAAAAATGCGTGTCAGGTACAGTTGGTTGGCGAGTAGCAGCAACTGGCGTTGGATGAATGTGTTCGTGGGCCCTTTTTTCCGGTACAGGTCCGAAGGCATCTAATACGAACATAAATGATATACTCCCTTTGCCGCAAATTAAGTGACTCGATTTTATATTAGCTTTAGTATAAAGTTAGTACAAAGTTGAGTCACTTAATTTGGGATGGAGGGGTAGAATAGAAACTAAAGTCAAAGTATACTAATAGGCACGCCGCAAATCATGGCTGACTCGATGATGAGATTCTAGAGATAGATGTCTTCAGAAACCTTTGGATATTTCCCCGTGTATGATACTAGCATATGATACTCTTCATTACGGACAGCCTTCGTGTAAATAATGTCTGATTAAGTGTACATATAATAATTCCATTATATGATCAAGGTTCAATGGTTGACAATACAAATTAACTAATACAATTATACAAACTATAAGAATATCCATAATACCATATTTCCAGCAGTAAGCACATGTGAGTCGCTGCATCGGGACGATTGCATTGATAGCAATGAGGAATAATATATCCAATACAGTGACACATAATGCTCCGATAGGTAGTAACATAGAGTAGTAACATGCATATTTTACTAGTCTAAGTTATTAACTTCACAATGGGTAATAACATAGGAGTAGTAACATTGAGCCTTTCATTTATTAGCTTATAGACTCATCTTGCCTTGGTATACGTTATGTTACTGACAGGGATAGTAACATGCATATTTTACTAGTCTAACTTACTAACTCCATAATATGTAGTAACATAGGAGTAAAACATTGAGCCTTTCATTTATTAGCTTATAGACTCATCTTGCCTTGGTATGCGTTATGTTACTCATAGGGGTAGTAACATGTTAAGTTACTCAATTTCTTTCCCTTCTCATTAATTAGTTGCCACATCATACTTTTTGCTTAGGTGACATCTATGTTACTACCTAGTATGTTACTCCCATTAGACTAGTCATAACGGGAAGTAACATAGAGTAGTAATATACATATGTTACTAGTCTAAGTTACTACCTTCACAGTGGATAGTAACATAGATGTAGTAACATTGATACTTTTATTTATTAGCTTATAGACTCATCTTGTCTTGGAATGTGTTATGTTATATAGCAATATAACATGTTACTCAATTTCTCTCTCTTCTCATTAATTAGGTGCCACATCATATCTTTTGCTTATGTGGCATCTATGTTACTACCTATGTTATTTCTATTGTGGGTAGTCTTAGAGCAATGTTAATAGTATAGCCAGCTGCTGGCTATAAACCGTTGCCAAGTCATATATAGTTCATCTTATAGCTAACAAGTACAATAGTTGATTAAAAGAGTGTACTACTTTTTTATTATGTGGCCCACCTTTCACTCTCATAAAGTGCCTAGGAGCACGTGCTAGAGCTGCCTCTTTACGAAGAGCCCGCTTACCTTCTCTATCCTCTTCTCTTTCCTCCAACTAAGCAAAAAATATAATATTTTATTTCTTATAGCCCGCTGAGTCAGCTCTATTGTACTTGCCCTTAGGCTACTTCCAATGCATTGGTGCTAAGATGAGGTGCTAAGCACATTTAAAAGTTTAGCAACCAAAGCCCCCAATGCATAGGTGCTTAACTTGCTATAGCTAAGCACACTCTATTTAATAATTTAGGTACTAAAGTTCTTCATGCATTGGTGGGCTTCCTTTCATTTAATTATTTTGTTTAGGTTCACGCGTTTGGCACCGTTTCTTTCTGGAGTCAGCACATACATCTCTCTCCTTTTAAATACCATGCCACATCAGATTTTTTGCATATGTGACAGCCTTAACACCTATACAAAATGGAGCACTGGGAGGGACCTTATCGGTAGTCTCATGTGGTGTGTACACAAAGTCAATAGTCCTAATTAATGAGACCAGTGTTTGCATGCAAAAAAAGTTAACGTTTAGTCTTTCCTTTGCCATGTGAGAGTATGAAGTGGCTCAATAAATGAAAGCAGAACAGTTGCCCGCAATGTAATTACGTCAATTCATCTTTGCTGGAGCATAAAGATTAACGATCAAATGTGGCTGCACTGCACTGATATACCATGCAATGCGACTATTACTAGATTTTTAGGAGAGGAAATGGTTGGAGATTAGTATAATTAAATTATCTAGAATTATTATCATGAAGTTCTTGAGTTTTCACTAAAAATAGAAATACGTAATTTCATGGAATTTGTACCTTGAATTTTCCAGGATTTGGAATTCTCTGTTTCTATTTTAAAATTTAATAATTATGAAATCCACTGTTTTAATTAGCCCAGGGTAAGATTCCCAGTTTTTATAGAAGACACATAACTTGATGGAAAATTGTATTATAGTCTTAAAACTGATTAAAACATAAATTTGCGAAAGATATTTTCAAAGTTAAGATAATATTGCAGTTTAAAAACTTGGTACAAACTGAATACTATATGTGTTATTTGATTCAAAAAGCAAGGTTCTCTAAAATCTGCATGCATGTGGAGCCAATGTTAGATGCGAGTCCAGCCACCCACATCTAGATGCATTTATTTCAAGTCTAAGATCATTAAGAACATGAAAAAATACATACGCTATACCTCTCCTAATAAAAGAAATCACACATCAAATTAAAGTGATGAATACATGCATACTATCCCTATGCTTATTTAATGGTGAGGTATCGGGGGGTGAGCCTGCAGGTGCTCCTAGTCATTTCTTGGCTAGCGACGGTCTGTACAAGGAAGAGGTCCTTTTTTTTATAGAGAAAAACAAATACTAGCAAGATGTCCTTTGTTCAATCCTCCGCACAGACTTGTGTTTTTGGGAATTTCTGCGAACTTTTTTTAAGTTTTACCGCTCTCTTTTCTTTCTTTAGGGGTCACACCGCAAATCTAACACAAGAACTTGTCAGCATCAACGGTTAGGGGAGTGTGCTTACAACCGCGAGGTTTCGTGTTTGAATCCCAGCCCCAGCGCACAACGTTTTCTCACCTGGCTGACGCGGTTCCATCCCGTGCTACTGCAAATGGGCCGACCAAGATGAGCCGCTCTATGCAAAACGCCGTACAATTCATATGTGTCACATACGGAGGTGGGTATACCTTATGATCAAATGGCCATACTGTCATTATACAGTTGGGGAGGAGGGGGTGTACCCAAGCAAAGTCTTACATTAGCGTCATCATCCATGGTCGTTTCAGGTTTCCTCGTGTACCCGAGTCTTGGAGCTGGAGCTAGAGCCATACTGAGATATTTGGAGATCCTTTTGTGCACAAATGCTCTCTCCGTTAATTTCCTTGTGAGGAATAGCTTGGCTTGTTGTGATGTCTTGTGGGACATGTCAACCGCAATCGCAAATGCGGCCTTGTGATAATAGTTGACCTTCGTCATCAAGTAGACGAAGTCCTTGCTATCATCGTGCAAGCTGATCACGGGTTGATGAGGATATGACTATCTTGAATACAATTAAAAATATTGCATATATGCATATTTATGAGATGATTTTTTATAAAAATCATGCAATAATTTATTTACATTTGGAACAAAACACTTCACCTATTTTTATTTCATGCCTAAATGCAGAATTATCGAACACTTCTATGAATCACGTGCGAAGACAAAGGAAAAGAAAATAATTAGGTGTTGTTCAAGAAGTCCTCTCACTTCAAATAAAATGATTAGATTTTTTGAGACACACACTTTTGGCCGAAGAGAAGATAGAGACCAAGTCCCCCATGTTTTGGACTCGAATTTGGACCGCACAAACATATCTGATTCAAAATGCTAACAACTTCTGTATGCGTACTCCGAATTGAGTGAATTTTTTCTGTTGGAAAGTTTATTTCATGTACTTTACAACCCAATTACAATCACCTTAAAATTCCTTCCGAGTGAGAAGATGAAGCCAAAATGGTGTGAAGCTTCTATAGAATCCGTGTCAAAATCCATATCATAAGGTGTTGCATCACCTTCACTTGGACCTATAGGCCTTGTACAACCTAGAATTAGTTTTAGGCTGCCGTGGAACGTCCTTCCACCCCCTTGGCTGCCACCCCTTAGTTCTATATAAGTAGATCAATCCCTTAGCTTTTTGGGATTTGTGTAGTTCAAAGTTAGCCATTGCAACTTTGTATACTTCGTTTGTGTCCAGCGACTAGACTAAGATCGCTTTCGGATCCCCACTTTTATCAATACTTCATATATATCCACAATATTCAGATTGCTTTATCATAATCTTGCTCGTTCTTCGATTTCTTGCAGGAATAGACCTTCATGGTCAGGCTGGTCGTGCTTCCGGCATAGTCAATAACATCCGGAGATTGTTTGAGCGATTGTAAGGCGCAACGTTGTGCACGTTTGTAGTCGGATCGTCTTATCATCTCACCGAAAGATCGGGACGCCTTCGCCTCTATCAAGTGGTATCAGTTTTCAGGTTGCTCGGTAAGAATTTCCAGTTATCCCTAGATTAGATTTATTTTCTTACCTATTGTCCAAGAAAAAGCCACACAAAATTTAGATCTATTTGTCCTTTTTGCAAGCCACTTTGAACATGTGCAAGCTTGCATAGTTGAATTACCGGTTGCATCATCGTGTCGAGTTGTTGGTCTTACTTTATAGTTCCTTTAGAGTTTTGAGTTTTGTTCACATTAGTCATGCCACCGCTGCATCATCATCCCTTCCTCTGTTGTCCACCACCATCCATCAATTTTCACCACGTGCTTCCCATCGTTCATTTTCATAATAATACTTGAGGTCGTTCTCATCTACGGTCGATCCAATCTGCATCTTATCCGGTTTATTTTGGAAAGCAGAAAAAAGAGAAAAAAGAAAGTAAAAAAAAGTGAGAGAAAAAAGTTAAGAAAAAGAGAGAAGAGAAAAAAATCGGATCTACCTAGACTCAATCTCGTATTTGAATTCAGATTAAAATCTGTTTTGCGCAGTGTTTAATAAAATAGGCATATCTCCCTCATACGAAGTCCGCTTTGGCTCCACAAGTACTCAAAGTCAAGCTATCAACGAGCTTCATCTGAATAGTTCATGAAGCTAGTCATTATCGCCACTTCCAAATCGGCTTCTAAATAGGACTTCTCACCCTCTGAAGTTTTAAACACAGTTTGTCATTGTTTTTCATTCCAATTTCCGATTGTTTGACTCATCATACAAACATGGAATTGAGTGATTATTTTTGCTTTGGAAATCTCAAGTTAATTAAAGGCATTCTTGAGAAAAATATCAATTTTTTGGCATAATATTTTCAATAGGAAAATTGTAGTGACAACTTTGGCATATCCTGCTTGGCGGTTATTTATCATCATTATCTTTATTGTGATTGTGATCTTCACTTATATCTTGCTGTCGAGAGCTACTTCATATAATTTGTTACTGCTACTTTTGCTACGTCGTAACTCTATTAGTGTTCTAGGCTCGCGTCTCTAGTATGGTCTACCCTAGTACCAACACAATACCGTCATTGAGCCATTATTCAACATTGCCATATAGTTAAGCCTTCCAAGCTCCACATATTTCTATACCGTGTATACATACGTTCACCTAGTAATCGCTTTACTAAATCGTCAGAGTTATTCCACACCGTTGGTTTTCGGTCACTACCTACTGCATAGTAAGAACTTTTAAGATGGTGATATTTTCTTTACTGTGAGCGATTGACCACCACATCGTATTAGTTTATAGGAACATTATTCTTGAATATTTTCTTGTTTTACTAATCATGACAGATTCTGGAGTAGAAGTTCTTGGATGATGGGTACATCTTCACCAACACAAGAGGTGCAACAACACACACAAGCATATGGTCAGGTTATCTCTCTATCACCATTTGAGGGTAGATTTAATCGTGCTATTTATCTTTATTGGGAGCTTGAGGTAGAACACATTTTTTACTAGCCATGATTTTCCTGAACTTGAGAAAGTACGAGCTGCCACTCGAGAATTTACTGATTTTGCTTCCATTTGGTGGAGTATGAAAAAACATTGATAATCAACCCAGAACTTAAAAGGATTTTTTTAAACAAAACTTGGAAAGATTTGAAAGCTATAATGAGACATCAATTTGTTCCTTCCCACTATCATCATGAATTACTTCGCAAATTAGAAAAATTAAAACAAGGCAGTAACAATGTTAATGCTTACTAGCAAGAGTTCAAATCTTAGATGCATCATTGTGACATAGATGAATCTGAAGATGAAACAAATAATAGATATTTTCATGGCTTGAACCATGACATTCGTGCAAAATTTTATTATATTCCTCGTTGCATTACTGGTATGCATGTTTGTGCTTGTACCTTTGAGAGACAAATGCAGGAAGATGCATTGGGAGACTGCGACAACTACTATTCCAGTTCATGCTCACCACAACTGGTTGTATTCTCCACCGATGCACCTGCTAGAGCGGTTACACCTCAGATTGTGAGCGTGTCATCGCCTGAAGTCTATGATACATTACCATCATCCGTACCTACATCATTTGAGTCTGTGACAGGATAACTCTAAAGGTATTAATGGCATAACTTTACATGAGGATGATGAATGCCTAGTTGACTTGAATGCATTATGTGTTGATTTACCTATTTATTTGATCACAACACCTATCGTAGAGAATCGTGTTACTATTATGAATGTGTCATGTTATCAAACAACTGAAATACCAACAAGTTTGAGCGCACCCATTGAATTAACTATTGATGAAAAAGAACCATGTGAATGGATGAATAAATCATAGTTGGATCATATACGTTTGAAAATAATTGTGCCAATGTTTAATCATTTTGATATGACCTCTAACCTTGGTGATGATTCCGTCTCAAATGACTTGCATGTTTGCTTATTTAAGCATGTTGTACCATGTAATTATGAAACTTAAATTTTATTTATCGGTATTCGGGTGGTTTAATGATGAACATTATCAATTTTTTGATGTGAATAAGAGCTTCACTAATATGTGCAAATTAAGTTGAAATATTTTCATGCCTTTTACTTCTTGTGATAGTAGTTTGGCTTTATATTTTACGACATATGAAAGTTTTTACTCACGTATAAATATGTCACATGTGCAAAAACCGAGGAAAGTAAAGATGGATGACATATACATATACAACATGTACACCTTGTCTGTTCTGTTAGACACATTTCAGATTAAGCAACGCCATTGACGACTTTGTTTTCAAGAAGGGGAGATTGATGTCTACTACGCAACTTTATTTTTGTAGACACGTGTTGGCCTCCAAGCGTAGAGTTTTCTAGGACAGTGGCAATTTTCCTTCAAGTGGATGACCTAAGGTTTATCAATCCATGGGAGGTGTAGGATGAAGATGGTCCCTCTCAAACAACCCTTCAATCAAATACAAAAAATCTCTTGTGTCCCCAACACACCCAATACAATGGCAAATTGTATAGGTGCACTAGTTCGGTGACGAGATGGTGATACGAGTGTAGTAATGATAGTAGATATTGATTTTTGTAACCTGAAAATATAAAAATAACAAGGTAACAAGTGGTAAACAGCAAGCAAAACATTGTATAAATGCTTGGAAATAAGGCCTACGGTCCGTACTTTCACTAGTGCAATCTCTTAACAATGCTAATATAATTGGATCACATAACCATCCCTGAACGTGCAACGAATAATCACTCCAAAGTTCTTATCTAGCGGAGAGCATAAGAAGAAATTGTTTGTACGGTACGAAACCACCTTAAAGTTATCCTTTCTGATCGATCTATCTAAGAGTTTGTACTAGAATAACACCATACGATACACATCAACAAACTCTAATGTCACCTAGATACTCCAATGTGACCACAAGTATCCATGAGTTAATTATACAATACACATAAAAAAAATTAGATTCATAATACTCAATCCAACACAAAGAACCTCAAAGAGTGCCCCAAGATTTCTACCAGAGAAGCGAGGACGAGAACGTGTATCAACCCCTATGCATAGATTACCCCGATGTCACCTCGAGAATCTACAAGTTGAGCACCAAGACATAGACCAAGTGAATCACTTGAATACCCCAATATCAATAAGGGTATTCGCATGCAATACATATATCAAGTGTTCTCAAATCCATTATTCAATACAACATAACAAAATCTCAAAGGGAAAACTCAATTCATCACAACAAGATAGAGAGGGAAACACACCATATGATCCAACTATATTAACAAAGCCCATGATACATCAAGATCGTGCCATCTCAAGAACACTAGATAGAGAGATTCAACACATAGCTACTAGTACAAACCGTCAGCCCCAAGGGTGGACTACTCCCTCCTCATCATGGTCTCCGCCGGGATGATGAAGATGGCCACCGAAGATGATCTACCCTCTCCGCCAGGGTACTGTTTTCTCTCTAGATTGTTTTTTCATTGATACAGAGGCCTGGTGGCGGTGGAATGAGGAGTCTAGGGTTATTTCTGATGGTTTATATATCTCTATATATAGGATATTTGGGCGTCGGTTTCATGCTAAGATGGGCCACGAGGTGGGCATTGAACACCAGGGCCCGGATACGGGGCCCGATGCGCCCTGGTGGAGCGTGCCCACCTCATAGCTCTTCTGGCCCTCCCACGAACCGTCTAGTGCCTCTTTTGTTCCAAAAAACTGTTCGGGTGATTCTGAGAACTTTCATTTTCTACACAAAAAACACCACCACGGTAGTTCTGTTGAAAACAACGCCAGTCCGGGTTAGTTCTAAATAAATCATATAAAGTGCATCAAAACCATACGAAAGTATTGTAAATATAGATGAATATGACATGAATACTTCATAAATTATCGATACGTTGGAGACGTATCAGCATCCCCAAGCTTAATTCCTACTCGTCCTCGAGTAGGTAAATGATAAAAGAAATAATTTATGAAGTGTGAATGCTAGCATAGTGCATAAGTTTGATCAATGATAATTTCAATCACTTTTCCTAGCATCTGAACAACAAATCTTTCTCATAAAAAACATCATGATAAAGTAGCAACCAATTCACATGTTATGGTTCAAACAATGAA
This sequence comes from Hordeum marinum, assembly GCA_022496015.1. NCBI lineage: Eukaryota > Viridiplantae > Streptophyta > Magnoliopsida > Poales > Poaceae > Hordeum > Hordeum marinum. Next base: position 37,343,001 of record CM039672.1, on the reverse strand, counting down.
TTCTCTTGAAACTTAACAACATATGTTCTTAGTCACCAAAAAATTGGAATTCAACTTATTCTCAACAAAGTCTAAGTAAGAGCTCCACATACTCAATCATCATATAGTCTTCAATAATTGCTAGTACTCAAAGCATATTTTTAGAACAAATGACATCCATCGAACACATAGAAAAACAGGGGCTTAATGTTTCGCCCCCCCCCCCCCAACTCATTTATCATAGAGATAATTGTCAACAATAATAAGTCATGATCAAATATATTTGAATGGCCATATGTTCCTAGATCTTTCCCCACCACATTATGCTTGCCAACTAATAGATTGAAGTTGGAATGTGAAGTTGACTCAACAGGAAAAGTAAATAATAGGAAAGTAAATAGATTGTCCCTTCGGTAGAGGGAAGCAGGGATTTGCATATGTGCCAGAGCTCATTATTTAAAACAGAGATGAATATAATTTTGGGAGGTGCACCCTTCCTATCAACGTTACGACCAATAGTTAACAATATCTTCCATGTTAAACACATTAGCGGGGTTCCAAAGCGGTAAAAGTAAAGGCTTACCCCCCTCCACCAACAATCACACTCCACAGCTAGCCAAATCCACGGGTACCGTTCATACCAACAACATTCATGGGGTGTTTTGTTTAATTATTTGATTATTTTATTTTTTATTTTCTTTCGGGACTGGGAATCCCTATTACCACCCCTCTCGTGCAAGGACGAGTGAATAAACACTCATCATGAGAATAACCCGCTTAACATGGAAGATACTAACCACCCCCTATCGCTGCATGAGCGGTCCAAGCACACAAAACAAATGTTAATTTGAAATTTTAGAGGTGGCACATGCAAATTTACTTGGAACGATAGGGTATTACCGCATATAGGTAGATATATTGGACTCTCATGGCAAGAAACTGGGTTTAAGGGTTTTCGGATGAACAAGTAGTATCTCTACTTAGTATATTTTTGGCTAGCAAAAGGTTCTAAACAAGCACCACATGTTGGAGGATCCATGACAATATAAATTCTATGCAAATATACACAACCATAACTCATTACGTTGTTTTCCTTGTCCAACTTCAACTAATTTTCTCAAGTTTGAAAATAATTAATGGGTATTCACAATCATAGAAGATGTCCAAGATAATATATTTGTATGTGAAAGTTCTCTTCCTTATACCAATCATTCATGAATTGCTTGTATGACCAATATTGTGATTGCCAAACTTCAATAGATTTTACTTTATAAACCATATGTGAAGCTACTACCACGCATAAAGCACATTGATAATTTCAGATTTATTATATTCAATTCATTCAAAATTTACTCTTAGGATATAAGTGAAGCACAAAAGTAGACATAAAACTACTCTCAAAAGATATAAGTGAAGACCAATGAGTAGGTAAAGAATCAAGTAGCTATGTGAGGGCTCTCTCTCTCAATAAATATTTTCAGATATGAAAATTTTAAACATAAAAAATAAAAATAGCACTCCAAGAATAGCACATATCATGTGGAAAAAGAAAAATTTAGGCTCAACATAGGCTAACCATAGTTGTTGATGAAGAGAGGTGGGATGCGTAGCATCCCCAAGCTTAGATGCTTGAGACTTCTTGAAATATTTACTTGGGGTGCCTTGGCATCCCCAAGCTTTATATTTTTTATCTCGTTCAATCCTCCCATACCACGGTTTCACCTATTCTCAAAAACTTCATCCACACAAAACTTCAAAAGAACTCGTGAGATATGTTAGTACACATAAGAATAAATTAACTCTTTGTGTACTGTCAAGAGAAGTTGCATAATAATTTTCAACACATCATATACTGTTTATTATCATTTCCATAATTTATATCTACCAATATAGGCTATGGAAACTATAGGAAAAGTAGATAAAAATTATGACAACAATCTGTCCAAACAGAACAGTCTGTAGCAATCTATTAAACCAGTGTACCTATGTAACTCAAAAAATTCTGAACATTTAGGATGTGATAAATAATTTATATGAAAACACTTTGTAAAAATTTCATACACTTTCCATGTTCCAGTAAAATATGAAAATTCAAACACTACAGCAAAAGTTTCTGTTTTTACACAAGATACATCAAACATGCAATGCAAGCATCCTAATGCAATTCTTGGAACATTTTATTGAAAAACAATATTATAAAATATATAAAATATAACAACAAAATAAAATTATGCTCCAAGAAAAAAACATATCATGTGACGAATAAAAATATAGCTCTAATAAGATGTACCGATAATGTTCGAGACGAAAGAGGGGATGCCTTCCGGGTCATCTCCAAGCTTAGACACTTGAGTCTTCCTTGGATATTACCTTGGGGGTGCCTTTTTAATCCCCAATATTAGTCCTTGATGCTCCTTATTCACCTCATATCGGTATCTGACCCAAAACTTGAAAACTTCAATCACACAAAACTTAACGGAACTTCGTGAGATGGGTTAGTATAGTAAATATAGATCATTCACTTAGGTAATGTCAAGAAAAGATTCATAATTGTTATCAAATAATACATACTGTATTACATCATTCCCACAATTTATATCACCAAATATAAGCTATGGAAACACTTGAAACAAGCAAACTATGCATGCAAAATAGAATCTGTCAAAAACAGAACAGACTCTGAAGATCTGAATGATCACCATACTTACCTAACTCTAAAAATTCTCAGAAATTAGGAAAAAGCATAGAGTTTGCATAGAATTTTTTTGTAAAAATTTAAGAATTTCTTGACACTCCAGTAAAATCATATAGTTCATATACTAGACGCAAAAATTTCTATTTTTGCATAGAATCAAACAAACAAGTTTCCACATTATCCCAAAGGCTTTACTTGGCACTTTATTGAAATAAAAGAAATAAAACATCATTACTACAATATCTTAATCATGTGAATGCATCAAAACATAAAGTAAAAGTGTTGGGCTGTCTCCCAACAAGCGCTTTTCTTTAATGCATTTTAGCTAGGCATGATGATTTCAATGATGCTCGAATAGGAATAGTATTTGAAAATGCAAGAGAGCACAATGAATCACTTGAAAATAATATTTAAGTCTAACACACTTCCTATGCATAGGGATTTTATGAGAAAACAATTCATGGGAGCAAGAATCAATTTTCATAGGAAGGCAAAACAAGCACGACTTCAAGATTTTCAACATATAGGAGGAAACTTGATATTATTGCAATTCCTACAAGCATCTGTTACTCCCTCATAATAATTTTCAGTAGCATCATGAAGGAATTCAACAATATAACTATCACATACAACATTATTTTCATGATGCACAAGCATATAATTTTTATCACTCCCCACATAAGCAAATTTCTTCTCACTCATGATAGTGGGAGCAAACTCAACAGAATAACTATCATGATCTACTTGATTGACATAACCACTTTGAATATTAAAATCATGATGACAAGTTTCATGGTTGTCATTATTATTTATAGCCTACATGTCATCACAATAATCATCATACATAGGAGGCATGCTATCATCATAATAGTTTTGCTCATCAAAACTTGGGGCACTAAAAATATCATATTCATCAAACATAGCATCCCCAAGCTTGTGGGTTTGCATATCATCAGCATCATGAATATTTAGAGAATTCATAAAAACAATATTTATATCATTCTCATCATTCAAGGAATTATTATTATGTATTATCATATATTCTTCCTCTATCAATTGAGCACAATTTTCCTTTCCATCATTTTCACGAAAGACACTAAAAAGACGAAGCAATTGATGCAACCTAAACTCCATTTATTTTAGTTTTCTTTTATAAAATAAAAGTAGTGAAAAACAAGAAACTAAAAGATTTGATTGCAAGATCTAAAGATATACCTTCAAGCACTCACCTCCCCGGCAACGGCGCCAGAAAAGAGCTTGATGTCTACTACGCAACTTTATTCTTGTAGACATGTGTTGGGCCTCCAGGCACAGAGTTTTGTAGGATAGTAGCAATTTTCCCTAAAGTTGATGACCTAAGGTTTATCAATCCGTGGGAGGTGTACGATGAATATGGTCTCTCTCAAACAACCCTTTAATCAAATACAAGAAATCTCTTGTGTCCCCAACACACCCAATACAATGGAAAATTGTATAGGTGCACTAGTTCGGTGAAGAGATGGTGATACAAGTGTAGTAATGATAGTAGATATTGATTTTTGTAATCTAAAAATATAGAAACAGCAAGATAACAAGTAGTAAACAACGAGCAAAACATTGTATAAATGCTTGAAATAAGGCCTATGGTCCATAGTTTCGCTAGTGCAATCTCTCAACAATGCCAATATAATTGGATCACATAACCATCCCTTAACGTGCAACGAATAATCACTCCAAAGTTCTTATCTAGCGGAGAGCATAATAATAAATTGTTTGTAGGGTATGAAACCACCTTAAAGTTATCCTTTCCGATCTATCTATCTAAGAGTTCGTACTAGAATAACACCATATGATACGCATCAAGGAATTCTAATGTCACCTAGGTACTCCAATGTCGCCACGAGTATCCATGAGTTAATTTTACGATACGCATCAAACAATTTCAGATTCATAATACTTAATCCAACATAAAGAACCTCAAAGAGTGTCCCAAGATTTCTACCAGAGAAGCGAGGACAAGAATGTGTATCAAACCCTATGCATAGATTACCCCAATGTCACCTCAGGAATCCGCAAGTTGAGTACCAAGACATAGATCAAGTGAATCACTTGAATACCCAAATGTCACTACGGGTATTTGCATTCAAGACATATGTCAAGTGTTCTCAACTCCATTATTCAATCCAACATAACAAAATCTCAAAGGGAAAAGTCAATTCATCACAACAAGATAGAGATGGAAACACACCATATGATCCAACTATATTAACAAAGCCCATGATACATCAAGGTCTTGCCATCTCAAGAACACGAGAGATAGAGATTGAACACATAGCTACTGGTACAAACCGTCAGCACCGAGGGTGGACTACTGCCTCCTCATCATGGCCTCCGCCAGGATGATGAAGATGGCCACCAGAGATGATCTACCCTCTTTGGTAGGGTACTATTTTCTCTCCAGATTGGTTTTTCATTGATACAGAGGCCTTGTGGCAGTGGAATGAGGATTCTAGGGTTATTTCTAATGATTTCTATATATATAGGATTTTTGGTCACCGGTTTCACGCTAAGATGAGCCACGAGATGGGCACTGAACACCAGGGTGCGGTTAGGGGGCCTAGCGCGCCCTGGTGAATCGTGCCCACCTCCAAGATCTTCTGGCCCTCCCACGAAGCGTCTAGTGCCTCTTTTGTTTCAAAGAAAAATTGTCAAATTTTTTTCAGGCGATTCCTAGAACTTTCATTTTCTACACAAAAGCAACACCATGGTAGTTCTGTTGAAAACAGCGTCAGTCCGGGTTAGTTCTAAATAAATAATATAAAGTGCATCAAAACCATATAAAATTATTGTAAACATAGGTGAATATGGCATGAATACTTCATAAATTATCGACACATTCGAGACGTATCAAGTATTATGAGGACATGGCTACCTTGGATACGACAAAAAATATTGCATACAAGCATATTTCTGAGGTGATTCTTATAAGAATTATTGTTGGAAATATGCCCTAGGGGCAATAATAAATTAGTTATTATCATATTTCCTTGTTCATGATAATCGTTTATTATCCATGCTATAATTGTATTGAATGGAAACACATTACATGTGTGGGTAAATAGACAACACTCTGTCCCTAGTATACCTCTAGTGAACTAGCTCGTTGATCAAAGATGGTCAAGGTTTCCTAGCCATTGACATGTGATGTCATTTGATAATGGGATCACATCATTAGGAGAATGATGTGATGGAAAAGACCCAAACTACAAACGTAGCATATGATCGTGTCAGTTTATTGCTACTGTTTTCTGCATGTCAAAGTATGTGTTCCTATGACCATGAGATCATGCAACTCAGTGACATCGGAGGAGTACCCTGTGTGTATCAAACGTCGCAACGTAACTGGGTGACTATAAAGCTGCTCTACAGGTATCTCCGAGGGTGTCTGTTGAGTTGTCATGGATCAAGACTAGGGATTTATTACTCCATGTGACGAAGAGGTATCTCAGGGCCCACTCGGTAATACAACATCACAATAAGCCTTGCAAGCAATGTGACTAAGTGTTAGTCACGGGATCTTGTATTACGGAATGAGTAAAGAGACTTACCGGTAACGAGGTTGAACTAGGTATGGAGATACCGATGATCGAATCTCAGGCAAGTAACGCACCGAAGAACAGGGAACATAATACAGCATTAACTAAATCCTTGACATAGAGGTTCGACCGATAAAGATCTTCGAAGAATATGTAGGAACCAATGTGGACATCCAGGTCCCTCCATTGGTTATTGACCGTACAGGTGTCTCGGTCATGTCTACATAGTTCTCGAACCCACAGGGTCTGCACACTTAAGGTTTGGTGACGTTTTGGTAGTATAGAGTTATGTATGGTGGTGACCGAAGGTTGTTCGGAGTCCCGGATGAGATCCCGGACGTCACGAGGAGCTCCGGAATGGTCTGGAGGTAAAGATTCATATATAGGAAGTCCTATTTTGGTCACCGGAAAAGTTTCGGGCTCATCGGTAGTGTATCGGGAGTGCCGGTAGTGTACCGGGGGACCATCGGGAGAGGTATTTCGACCCAAGAGGCTACATGGGCTGTGGGAGGGTGGAAAGCAGCCCTTAGTGGGCTGGTGGAAGTCCTCTAAGAGGCCCATGTGGCTGGACTTGAGAAAGAGAGAAAAAAGGCCAAGGTGGAAAGAGATTCCAAGTAGGAAAGGAGGAATCCTAGTCCTAATAGGATTGGAGGAGGATTCCTCCTCTCCTCCTTGCGCAAGGGCTGCCTTGTGCACCAGCCCTCCTCCTCCCTCCCTCCTATATATTCTAGTGGTATTGGGTGTTTTGCACTAGATTTTTATGGCCACGTGCTACCCGTTCCACCGGTGCTCCTCGAGATCGGATTTTCGCAGTGCTTAGGCGAAGCCCTGCCGGAATAGCTCCACCACCATCGCGGCAGCGCCGTCATGCTGCCAGTGAACTCTTCTTCCTCTCCACTTCCTCTTGATGGATCAAGACAGTGGAGATGATCATCAAGCTGCACGTGTGCTGAACGCGGAGGTGCCGTCCGTTCGGCGCTAGATCGGAAGGACCGTGATCAAGATCACGAGACGAATCGTGATGAGTTCACGGGACGGATCATGATGATATCGCGGGACATATCATGATGAGATCGCGGGACGTATCGTGATTGGATCGCGGGATGGATCGTGATGTGATCACGGGACGCTCGGCGATTTGGATCGCGAAGATGTTCGACTACACCAACCGCGTTTCTTAACGCTTCCCGCTTAGCGATCTACAAGGGTATGTAGATCCACTCTCCCTCTCGTAGATGCTCATCACTATGGATAGATCTTGCATGTGCGTAGGAAATTTTTTGTTTCCCATGCGACATTCCCCAACAGTGGCATCATGAGATAGGTCTATGTGTAGATGAGATCTCGAGTAGAACACAAAGAGTTTGTGGGCATTGATGCTTAGATTGCTTCCTCCCTTGGTCAGATTTTGGTTCAGCGGTATTGTGAGATGAAGCGGCCCAGACCAACATTACTCGTACGCTTACGAGAGACCGGTTACCTCGACCGCAACTTGTTGCATAGATGGCTTGCGGGTGCCAGTTTCTCTCACTTTTGTTGGATTAGATTCGACAAAGGCGGTCATTGAGAAGGTTGAAAAGCAACTAGTGTATCACCGTTGTTGTTTTTGCATAGATGAGAATTGTTGTTGCTAGATACCCGTAGCAGCCACGTAAAACATGCAACAACAATTAGAGGACGTCTAACTTGTTTTTGTAGGGTATATTGTGATGTGATATGGCCAATTACATGATGTGATATATGTGATGTATGAGATGATCATGTGATGTATAGATTATCACGACTTGCATGTCGATTAGTACGGCAACCGGCATGAGCCATAGGGTTGTCTTTAATTATTGTATGACCTGCGTGTCAATCATTAAGCGCTATGTAATGCTTTACTTTATCGCTAAATGGTAGCAATAGTAGTAGAAGCATGGTGGGCACGACAACCCCGATGGCGAGACGTTGATGGAGATCAAGATGATGGAGATCATGGTGTCATGCCGGTGATGATGGAGATCATGCCGGTGCTTTCATGATAGGAGATCAAAAGCACAAGTTCATGGCCATATCATGTCACTTATGATTTGCATGTGATGTTAATCCTTTTATGCACCTTGTTTTGCTTAGGACAACGGTAGCATTATAAGGTGATCCCTCACTTAAATTTCAAGATGAATTGTGTTCTCCCTAAGTGTGCACCGTTGCGAAATTTTGTCGTGTTGAGACACCACGTGATGATCGGGTGTGATAGACTCTACGTTCACATACAATGGGTGCAAGCCAGTGTTGCACATGCAGAACACTCGGGTTAAACTTGACGAGCCTAGCATCTACAGACATGGCCTCGGAACACAAGAGACCGAAAGGTCGAACATGAGTCATATAGTAGATATGATCAACATGATGATGTTCACCATCATAACCACCTCAACTCACGTGAAGATCGGACTTGAGTTGGTGAATTTGGATCATGTATCACTCGAATGACCGGAGGGATGTCAATTTGAGTGGGAGTTCTTAAGTAATATGAGTAATTGAACTCATTATCATGAATATAGTCAGTAGCGTCTTTGCAAATTATGTTGTAGATTACTTGCTTGCGCTGTAGCTCCCTTGATTTTTATATGTTCCTAGAGAAATAGAGTTGAAAGATGATGGTAGCAATATTGTGGACTGGCTACGTTCTCTAAGGACTGTCCTCGTTGCTGCACATAAGCCTTATGTCCTTAATGCACCGCTCGGTGCGCCGACCCCTCTAGCATTGTCTGTAGATGTTGTGAACATCTGACAGGCACGTTCTGATGACTACTTGATAGTTTAGTGCGTCATGCATTATGGCTTAGAATTGAGGCTCCGAAATGTTTTGAACGTCACGGAACATATGAGATGTTCTAAGAGCTGAAATTAGGATCTCAGGCTTGTGCCCGTGTTGCGAGATACGAGATCTCCAACAAGATTCTTTGCCGGTAATATGAAAGAGAATAGCTCAATCATTGAGCATGTGCTTAGATTGTCTGGGTGCTACAATCGCTTGAATCGAGTGGGCGTTGATCTTCCAGATAAGATAGTGATTGATATTGTTCTCCAAGTCACTGTCACTAAGCTACTAGAACTTGGTGATGAACTATAAACGCCAGGGATAGAAATAATGATCCCTGAGCTATTCGCGATGTTTGACACCGCGAAGGTAGAAATCAAGAAGGAGCATCAAGTGTTGATGGTTAGTAAAACCACTAGTTTCAAGAAGGGCAAGGGCAAGGAGGGAAACTTCATGGATAGCAAGTCAGTTGCTGCTCTGGTGAAGCAACCCAAAGTTGAACCCAAACCCGAGACTAAGTGCTTCGATTATGAGGAGAGCGGTCGCTGAAGCGAAACAACCCTAGATACTTGGTAGATAAGAAGGCTGGCAACGTCGACAGAAGTATATTTTAGATACGTGTTATTGATGTGTACCTTGGTAGTACTCCTAGTAGCACCTGGGTATTGGATACCGGTTCGGTTGCTAAATGTTAGTAACTCAAAATAAAAGCTACGGAATAAATGGAGAACTAGCTAAGGGTGAGGTGACGATGTGTGTTGGAAATGTTTCCAAGGTTGATGTGATCAACATCGCACGCTCTCTCTATCTTCGGGGTTTGTGACAAACCTAAATAAATGTTATTTGGTGTTTTGCGTTGAGCATGAACATGATTGGATTGTGTTTATTGCAACACGGTTATTCATTTAAGTTAGAGAATAATGGTTATTCTATTTACATGAATAATACCTTCAACGGTCATGCACCCAGTAAGAATGGTTTGTTGAAACTTGATCGTAGTAATACACATGTTCATAACATTGATGGCAAAGATATACAAAGTTAATAATAATAGTACCACATCCTTGTGGCACTGCCGCTAAATGTCATATTGGTATAAAACGCATGAAGAAACTCCATGCTGATGGATCTTTGGACTCATTCGATTTCGAATCGGTTGAGACATGCGAACCATGCCTCTTGGTCAAGATGACTAAGGACCCCATTTTCTGTTTTGATGAAGCGGGCAAGTGATTTATTGGAAATGATACATGTTGATGTATGCAATCCAATGAGTCTTGTAGCGTGCGGTGGATATCATTATTTTCTTACCTTCACTGATGATTTGAGTAGATATAGTGTATATTTACTTAATGAATCACAAGTCTGAATCGTTTGAAAGGTTCAAGCAAATTCAGACTGAAGTTTAAGATCATCGTGACAAGAAGATAAAAATGTTTGCGATATGATCGTGGAGGTGAATACCTGAGTTACGAGTTTGGCATACAACTTTAGACAATGTGAAAGTTGTTTCACAACTCACGCCACCTGGAACACCATAGTATGATGGTGTGTCCGAACGTCATAGTCGTGCTCTATTGGATATGGTGCGTGCTGTGATGTCTATTATCGTTTTGTTACTATAATTTTGGGGTTGTGCATTAGAGACAACTACATTCACTTTAAATAGGGCACCATCTAAATCCGTTGAGATGACACCGTGTGAACTATGGTTTGATAGAAACCTAAGCTGTCATTTCTTAATGTTTGGGGTTGTGACGCTTGTGTGAAAAATGTTTTCACCTAATGAGCTCGAATCCAAAGCGGACAAATGCATCTTCATAGAATACCCTAAGAACAGTTGGGTGAACCTTCTATCTCAGATCCAAGCATAAAATGTTTGTTGCTAAAACTGGGTCCTTTCTCGAGAAAGGGTTTCTCTTGAAAGAATTGAGTGGGAGGAGGATAGAACTTGATGAGGTTATTGAACCTCTGCTTCAACCAGAAAGTAGCGCAGCGTAGAAAGATGTTTCTGTGAAGCCTACATCAGTTGAAGAGGAAGTTAATGATGATGATCATGAAGCTTCGGATCAAGTTACTATCGACCTACGAGGAAAATAGAGCTTGATGAGGTTATTGAACCTTTACTTCAACTAGAAAGTAGCGCAGCGTAGAAAGATGTTTCTGTGAAGCCTACGTCAGTTGAAAAGGAAGTTAATGATGATGATCATGAAGCTTTGGATCAAGTTACTATCGAACTTCGTAGGTCGACAAGGACGTGTACTGCTACTGAGCGGTACGACAACCCTGTCTTGGAGGTCATGTTCTTGGACAACGTTGAACCTACGAACTATGGAGAAGCGATGATGGGCCCGGAAACAAACAAATGGTTAGAGGCCATGAAATCCGAGAAAGGATCCATGTAAGAAAACCAATTATAGACTTTGGTGGACTTGCTCGTTGGACGGCAGGTCGTCAAGTACAAATGGATCATTAAAATGAAGACAGACGCTGATGGTAAATGTTACCATTTGTAAAGCTCGATTTGTTGCAAAGTAGTTTACGACAAGTTCAAGGAGTTGACTGCGATGAGACTTTCTCACTCATAGCGATGCTAAAGTCTATTGGAATTATGTTAGCAGTTGCTGCATTTTTCAATTATGAAATCTGGCAGATGGATGCCAAAACATCGTTTCCTTCCTTAAGGAAAGGTTGTATGAGATACAACCAGAAGGTTTTGTCAGTCCTAAGGATGCTAAAAGGTGTGCGAGCTTCAGTGATTCTTCTATGAACTGAAGCAAGCATCTCGGAGTTGGAATATACACTTTGATGAGGTGATTAAAGTTTTTGAGTCTATACAAAGTTTACGAGAAACTTGTATTTGCAATAAAGTGAGTGGGAGCACTATAGAGTTTCTGATAAGTATATGTGGATAACATATTGCTCTTTGGAAATGATGTAGAATTTTTGGAGAGCATAAACGGTTGTTTGAAAAGAGTTTTTCGAAGGAAGACCTGGATAAAGCTACCTAATTGTTGATCATCAAGATCTATAAAGATAGATCAAGATGTTTGATAAGACTTTCAATGAGTACATACCTTGACAAGATTTTGAAAGAGTTCAAAATGGATTAGTCAGAGAGAAGTGTTCTTGCCTGCTTTGTAAGGTGTGAAGTTGAGTGAGACTCAAAGCTTGACAATGGCAGAAGAAAGAGAAAGGATGAATGTCGTCCCCTATGCCTTAGCTATCGGCTCTGTATAGTATGCCATGCTGTGTACCGCACCTGCGTGTGCCTTGCCATGAGTCCGTCAAGGGGTACAAAAGTGATCCAGGAGTGGATCACTGGACAGCGGTCAAGATTATCCTTAGTAACTAAAAACTAAGGAGATGTTTCTCGATTATGGAGGTGATAAAGAGTTCGCCATAAAAAGTTACGTCGATGCAAGTTTTAACACGAATCCGGATAACTCGTAGTAGCAATCTGGATACATATAGTAGGAGCAGCCATTTGGAATAGTACCAAGTGTGGTAGCAGTGTTTACAGTTTGGCATAGATATTTGCAAAGTACACACGGATCTGAATGTCACAGACCCATTGACTATAAGACCTCTCTCACATGGAAAGCATGATCGAGCCCCAGAACTCATTGGGTGTTAGATTCATAACAATGCAAATCACATGGTGATGTGAACTAGATTATTGACTCTAGTGCAAGTGGGAGACTGTTGGAAATATGCCCTAGAGGCAATAATAAATTAGTTATTATCATATTTCCTTGTTTATGATAATCGTTTATTATCCATGCTATAATTGTATTGAATGGAAACGCATTACATGTGTGGGTAAATAGACAACACTCTGTCCCTAGTATGCCTCTAGTGAACTAGCTCGTTGATCAAAGATGGTCAAGGTTTCCTAGCCATTGACATGTGATGTCATTTGATAATGGGACACATCATTAGGAGAATGATGTGATGGACAAGACCCAAACTACAAATGTAGCATATGATCGTGTCAGTTTATTGCTACTGTTTTCTGCATGTCAAAGTATGTGTTCCTATGACCATGAGATCATGCAACTCAGTGACATCGGAGGAGTACCTTGTGTGTATCAAACGTCGCAACGTAACTGGGTGACTATAAAGGTGCTCTACAGGTATCTCCGAGGGTGTCTATTGAGTTGGCATGGATCAAGACTAGGGATTTGTTACTCCGTGTGATGGAGAGGTATCTCAAGGCCCACTCGGTAATACAACATCACAATAAGCCTTGCAAGCAATGTGACTAAGTGTTAGTCACGGGATCTTGTATTACGGAACGAGTAAAGTGACTTACCGGTAACAATGTTGAACTAGGTATGGAGATACCAACGATCGAATCTCGGGCAAGTAACATACCGAAGAACAAAGGAAACATCATACGGGATTAACTAAATCCTTGACATAGAGGTTCGACTGATAACGATCTTCGTAGAATATGTAGGAACCAATGTGGACATCCAGGTCCCGCCCTTGGTTATTGACCGTAGAGGTGTCTCGGTCATGTCTACATAGTTCTCGAACCCGTAGGGTCTGCACACTTAAGGTTTGGTGACGTTTCGGTAGTATAGAGTTATGTATGGTGGTGACCGAAGGTTGTTCGGAGTCCCGGATGAGATCCTGGACGTCACGAGGAGCTTCGGAATGGTCCGGAGGTAAAGATTCACATATAGGAAGTCCTATTTTGGTCGCCGGAAAAGTTTTGGGCTCATCGGTAGTGTACTCGGAGTGCCGGTAGTGTACCGGGGGACCATCGGGAGAGGTATTTCGACCCAAGAGGCTACATGGGCTGTGGGAGGGTGGAAAGCAGCCCTTAGTGGGCTGGTGGAAGTCCTCTAAGAGGCCCATGCATCTGGACTTGAGAAAGAGAGAAAAAAGGCCAAGGTGGAAAGAGATTCCATGTAGGAAAGGAGGAATCCTAGTCCTAATAGGATTGGAGGAGGATTCCTCCTCTCCTCCTTGCGCAAGGGCTGCCTTGTGCGCCAGCCCTCCTCCTCCCTCCCTCCTATATATGATGGTGGTATTGGGTGTTTTGCACTAGATTTTTATGGCTAGTGCTACCCGTTCCACCGGTGCTCCTCTAGATCAGATTTTCGTAGTGCTTAGGCGAAGCCCTACCGAAATAGCTCCACCACCATCGCCGCAGCGCCGTCACGCTGCCGGTGAACTCTTCTTCCTCTCCACTTTCTCTTGCTGGATCAAGACGGTGGAGATCGTCATCAAGCTGCACGTGTGCTGAACGCGAAGGTGCCGTCCGTTTGGGGCTAGATCGGAAGGACCGTGATCAAGATCACGAGACGAATCGTGATGAGTTCACGGGACGGATCGTGATGAGATCGCGGGACGGATCATGATGAGATCGCGGGACGGATCGTGATGAGTTCGCGGGACGGATCGTGATTGGATCGAGGGATGGATCGTGATGTGATCACGGGACGCTCGGCGATTTGAATCGCGAAGATGTTCGACTACACCAACCGCGTTTCTTAATGCTTCCCGCTTAGCGATCTACAATGGTATGTAGATCCACTCTCCCTCTCGTAGATGCTCATCACCATGGATAGATCTTGCATGTGCGTAGGAATTTTTTTGTTACCATGCGACGTTCCCCAACAATTATGCAATAATTTATTTATGTTATCTGGAACAAAAATACTTCACCTTTTTTTATTTCATGCCTAATTGCAAAATTACCGAACACTTGTGCGAACCACGTGCAGAATTACAAAACACTTGTACGAATCACATGCCAAAACAAAGGAAAAGCAAATGATTAGGTGCTTTTTAAGAAGTTCTCTGACGTAAAAAGAAATGATTATGTGTTGTTTAAGAAGTCCTCTCACGCCACTATTTTTTTGAAAGGAACACAATGTATTCCATCACCTTATAACGTTGGCAAAGTCTTCATCAACAACATTCAGTTCAAATTCTAGGAAGTTGCCGAACCAGGTCTCGAAGGATCCACTTCCCATATAGAGACCACGTGTCGCTAAGGCATGTGCTTCTACATTACAGTCTCTATTACAACGTTCAAATCTTACAACAAACATACCTACGTGCATCTAAATTTTTATATCTTGGAATTATGATCCCAGCCTAGATAAATGATACTCAGTACTGCTGATAGCTTGATTCAGCGTCATGGACTCTGTTTCAAACATCACTTGTTGTTCAAGAATTCCTCTCATATTAATTTTGTCCCAAGATAATATAGAGACCAAGTCTCCCACGTTCTGGACTCGGATTCAGACTGCACATACATAACTGACTCAAAACGACTACAATTTTTGCATGCAGACTTAGAATTGGGTGATTCTTTTTTTTTGTTGTAAATTTTGTTTCATGTGCTTTCCAACCCAATTGGAATCACATTAAAATTCATTCTGAGAGAGGAGATGCATCCAAAATGGTGTGACGGTCCTACATAATCCGAGTCAAAATCCATATCAAAAGGTGTTGCATCACCTCCACTTGGGCCCATAGGATTTGTACGACCGAGGTATAGTTTTAGGCTGTCTTGAAATGTCCTTCCACGCCCATGGCCTCCTCCCCTTAGCCCTATATAAGTAGATCAATCCCCTAGGTTTTCCTTGGGATTTGTTTAGTTAAATGTTAGCTACTGCAACCTCGTGTACTTCGTTGTGTCCAACGACCAGAATAAGACCGTTTTTGGATCCCCACTTTATCAACTTCATATATATCTGAAATATTAAGATTTCTTTATGATATTCTTGCTCGTTATTTGATTTCTTGAAGGAATAGACCTTTAGGGTCAGAATGGTCGTTCTTCTGGCATCGCCAGTAACCTACAAAGATTGGTTTAATGATTGCTAAGGCATAACGTCATGCACGTTTGTAGTCGGATCGTCAAAATATCCCCCACCAAATCTATAGTTTTCATCTTATCGAAAGATTGGGCCCTTGTCTTTATCATGGGAAGGATCGTGTGGTGCTTCTCAAAGGTCTGCAGACGAGGCATGCCTTAGTCTTTTGTCAAACTCGTGTGGCGGCAGTTGCTAAAGCGTCAGGTCTATGGTGCTGCCAACTTTGGATGTAGAAACTGTTGGGGAACATTGCATGGGAAACAAAAAATTTCCTACGCACACACAAGATCTATCCATGGTGATGAGCATCTATGAGAGAAAGAGTGGATCTACATACCCTTGTAGATCGCTAAGCAGGAAGTGTTAAGAAATGCGGTTGATGTAGTCGAATGTCTCCGCGATCCAAATCGCCAAGCATTCCACGATCCCATCACAATCCTTCTCACGATATAATCACAACCCGTCCCACAATCCCATCACGATCCGTCCCATGATCAAATCACGAATCGTCTCGCGATCCTGATCATGGTCCTTCTGATCTAGCGCCGAACGAACTGGCCCCTCCGCATTCAGCACACGTACAACGTGATGATGATATCCACCTTCTTAATCTAGTAAGAGGGAGGAGAGAGGTAGATGAGTTCTCCGGCAGCGCGATGGCATGGTGGCGATGGTGGTGGAACTATTCCGGCAGGGCTACGCCTAAGCACTGCCGAACTAGACTAGAGGAGAAAACGATCTAGATGAAGTAGAGGGAGCACGTGGCAATTAGGGTTAGCTCTCCCCTCTAAATCCTCTAGTATATATAGGAGGGAGGGAGGGGAGGAGGCAGACTCAAACCCTCAAGGGTTGGCCGAAATTGGAGGTGGAGGAGTCCTACTCCAATCCTACTAGGAGTATGATTCCTCCTCTCCACTTGGAAACCCTTTCCACCTTTCCACCTTTGGGTTTTTCCCACCCCAAGCCGCATGGGCCTTAGTGTGTGTGTGTGTGTGGGGGGGGGGGGTTGGCCATCCCACTAGGGGCTGGTTTGACTCCTCCCACAACCCATGAGGTCCTTTAGGTTGAGACACCCCTGCCGATGGCCCCCGGTACCCTCCCGGCACTCATGGTACACTACCGAACTGCCTGAAACTTTTCCAGTGACCAAAACAGGACTTTCTATATAGAAATCTTTACCTACGGACCATTCCGGAGCTCCTCGTGACATCCAGGATCTCATTCGGGACTCAGAACAACCTTCGATCACCATCATATATAACTCTACTATACCGAAACGTCACCAAACCTTAAGTGTGCAGACCCTGCGGGTTCGAGAACTATGTAGAGATGACCGAGACACCTGCACGATCAATAACCAATAGCGGGACCTGGATGCCCATATTGATTCCTACATATTCTATGAAGATATTTATCGGTTGAACCTCTATGTCAAGGATTCAGTTAATCCCGTAAGCTATCCCCGTTGTTCTTCGGTATGTTACTTGCTCGAGATTCGATCGTCGATATCCTTATACCTAGTTCAATCTCGTTATCGGCAAGTCTCTTTACTCGTTCCGTAATACAAGATTCCGTGGCTAATACTTTAGTCACATTGCTTGCAAGGCTTGTTTGTGATGTTGTATTATCGAGTGTGTAACAGCCTCGGACCAACGCTCCAGAAGATTTCCCTTTTATTTCCATTCTCGTCGTGTGATTCATTTGGTTGTCGCATTCATCATTGCATCATTCGCATCATCTACATAGGATCGTCACTTGTTTTTGAAAACTTACATCCATTCATAGTCGCCGGTTCTCTCCGTTCTTGTTGTTGCCCGTTTCGAGACCAACCACACACGCACGTGTCCGCGACATTGATGAAATATTATTTTTAAAAGTACACATGAAATATTCTTGGATTGGGTCAAAATATGGCATGCGGTCTTGTTATATTGTAGGCAGGCCGCATGCCAAATTGCATCGCAATCAGAGGTGGTTTAGTACCTGAACGATCAACCATAGCGACACTGTATCGGTTCATTTGTGAGACGTTTTCCGCGTTCTAAAACTTGTCACGGGCCGCAAAAACTTCCCTCTCATCTTAGCCCCACCCCTCTAAACAGCCCACTACCACCTAGCTAGCCCCTTCCGCTTCCGGGCCGTCCGAAAACGGATGAAAACCCCCTAGCCTATCCCTCCTTTCCTATTTAAACAACGCCCCTGCCTAATTGGGACGCTACCCTAACCTTGTCTCGATTTCATGCCATGCAGCCTCCACCTGCGCCTCCTCTCTCCTCCCAGTGCCACCAGCCCGCTAGGCCCATCCGAGGCCTGCCGCAGGGCCCGAACCACCTACGCAGCCTCCCGCAAGCGCTAGAGGCGCCTGAGTGCAGCCCCAAGCCCCATCGCGCCGTACCCTGCCGCTGCTTTGCCTCGCCTCCCCGCAAGCCTCTCTGCCGCCCCACCAGTGCCTCGCCGCCCCGCCGCCAGAGACGCCGCCGCCGCCGGAGCTCCTCCGCTGCTCCCTTACCCGTTCTGCCTCCTTCCACTGCGATTCTGGCCGAGATCGATCGGGAGTGACCGGATCCGGCCATGCTCGACCTCCTCCCCTCACCGGCAAGACGCCTTGGACCGCCCCTCACCGGAGTTCCTCATTGTCCGTGCTGCCATGGCCTCCTGTGCGTGGAGTGGGAGCGGGACGAGGAGCCTCGCTCGCCCGCCAGCGCCAGCGCTAGCGCCCGTGTGCGTTGACCGCAGCCCACCAGCGCCCGCGGCCCAGCTCCTTGTCACGGCCCACTAGCGCCTGCGGCCTAGCTCCTTGCCATGGCCCACCAGCGCGCCCGCCTCCAGCCGGCCTCCCTCAGCCACACGACATGGGCTTGGCCCACTAGATGAGCCCCAGTCGCCCTGTCCAGCGCCCCATGCGCAACATAGCTATTTTGCGCCCATACCCCGTCGGCCCAGTTCATACCAGTTTCGGCCCGTATATGTTTTTTCTCAGTCCTGCGATTTTGTCTAATTATCTAATGAATTACAAATTGCTGGAAAACCCCTTATGTTCATGCATTTAATAACTTTTGAACCGTGCATCATATGTAAAAACTTTATATATGCAAAGTGACTAGAATTTCGTGTTGATTTACAATTTGCAATTCTCACATGTGATAAAAATGATTAACTTGCTGTTTTCATTGGTTTTGCATTAATGGCATGTCAAAATGAATTGTTTAATAACTTTTAAACCGTAGCTCCGATGCAAATGTTTTATATATGTAACTTGACTAGAAAAATGTGTAGAATCTCATGGTGACATTTATTTTTCTGTTTAACAACTCTAAAATATGGTTAGCTCAGATCTAGACCAAAATCATAATATGCATATGAGGTCATTTCGGAAATGCTTATGTTGCTTCCGGCCTCAATTAATATGCCTAGATGTTGTAGTTGTTTTTTGCTTCACCGCTTGCCATGTTTATCAACATTAGATATTGTCGTGTACATAATCGAGAGTGAACTAAACAATTCAAATGTGGAGTTTCGTCAATATGAAACCGTTGCATGTTGAGCTTCACTTAATGTGTAGGAGTTGATTGATGTGCTTTGCCATGCCTTGCATATTTAAACGAGACATGCATCATATTTGTTTGTGCATCATGTCATGCATATGTTGTGGTGTATCGTGTGTTGATTGTTGTTTTCGGATTGTTCCTTCTCGATAGAGTTCCGAAAGCGTTCGGAGTGTGATGATTTGTTCGACTACGTTGGCTCGTCTTCTTCACGGACTCGTTCTTCTTCCAAGCAGGATCTCAGGCAAGATGACACATTTCCCTGGATACCACTACTATCGTTGCTATGCTAGTTGTACCGCTTTTATCGTTATGTCTCGCTACCTACCACTTGTGTGTCAAGCCTCTCAACATTGCCATGATAAGACTCTAACACCTCCACATCCCAGCAAACCATTGTTTGGCTATGTTACCGCTTTCTCAGCCCTTCTTATAGCATTTCTAGCTGCAGGTGCAACTGCTTCCATGTGACAATGATGTCTACTACACAACCTTCTTCTTGTAGACTTGTGTTGGGCCTCCAAGCGTAGAGTTTTGTAGGACAACGCAATTTTCCCTCAAGTGGATGACCTAAGGTTTATCAATCTGTGGGAGGTGTAGGATGAAGATGTTCTCTCTCAAACAACCCTACAATCAAATACAAGAAATCTCTTGTGTCCCCAACACACCCAATACAATGGCAAATTATATAGGTGCACTAGTTCGGCGAAGAGATGGTGATACAAGTGCAATATGGATGGTAGATATATGTTTTTGTAATCTGAAAATATAAAAAATCAAGGTAACAAATAGTAAACAACGAGCAAAACATTGTATAAATGCTTGGAAACAAGGCCCAGGGTCCATACTTTCACTAGTGCAATTTCTCTCAACATTATTGACATAGTTGAATCATATGTAAATACCTCTCGTGCGACAAAGAGTTCACTCCAAAGTCACAAATAGCATAGAACTAATGAAGAAATTATTGTAGGGTACGAAACCACCTCAAAGTTATCCTTTCTGATCAATCTTACGAGCTATCCCTATAAGTGTCATGAACAACCCTAGAGTTCGTACTAAAATAACACCTTAAGATACACATCAACCAAAACCCTAATGTCACCTAGATACTCCAATGTCAACACAAGTACCCATGGGCTTGATTATACGATATGCAATAGATAATTTCAGATTCATCATGTTCAATCCAACACAACGAACTTCAAAGAGTGCCCCAAAGTTTCTACCGGAAAGTCAAGACAAAAACCTGTGCCAACCCTTATGCATAGATTCCCAAGGTCACGGAACCCGCAAGTTGATCACCAAAACATACATCAAGTGGATCAATAGAACATCCCATCGTCACCACGGATATCCCATCGCAAGACATACATCAAGTGTTCTCAAATCCTTAAAGACTCAATCGAATAAGAAAACTTCAAAGGGAAAACTCAATTCATCACAACAAGATAGAGAGGGGCAAACTCCATATGATTCATCTATATCAATAAAGCTCGCGGTACATCAAGATCGTGCCATCTCAAGAACACGAGAGAGAGAGAGAGAGAGAGAGAGAGAGATCAAACACATAGCTACTGGTACATACCCTCAGCCCCGAGGGTGAACTACTCCCTCCTCATCATGGAGAGCGTCGGGATGATGAAGATGGCCTCTCGTGATGGTTTTCCCCTCCGGCAAGGTGTCGAAACGGGCTCCCGATTGGTTTTTCGTGGCTCTGGAGGCTTGCGGTGGCGGAACTCCTGATATAGGTTTCTTTTCGGGGGATTCTGTATTTATAAGAGTTTGCAGTAATGGAAACAAGTCCAGGCGGTCCACAAGGAAGTCACAAGCCGGGGGGCACGTGCTAGGGGGGTGGGCGCCCCCCGTGGCTTGTGGCTTCCTCGATCTTCCTCTTTGATGACTCTTCACTCCAGTAATTTTTATATTTTCTAAAAATATTCTCCGTAAATTTTCAGCTCATTCCGAGAACTTTTATTTGCACAAAAACAACACCACGATAGTTCTGCTCAAAACAGCGTCAGTCCGAGATAGTTACAATAAAATCATACCAAAATCATATAGAATTATTGTAAACATTGCATGAATACTTCATAAATTATAGTTACGTTGGAGGTGTATCAGACAACATGGACATTCTTTTGTTATATCACAATATTATGGCTATTTAATTTAATGCACATATATACTTGGTAAAGGGTGGAAGGCTTGGCCTTTTTCTCGGTGTTTTGTTCCATCTTTGCCGCCTTAGTTACTTGTGAGCTGGTGTTATGTTCCATAATTGAGCGCTCCTAACATGCTCGGGGTTGTTATGGGGACCCCCTTGATTTTCGTTTTAGGATAAGACTTGTCCGGCAAGGTCCAACATTGGTACTACATTTCCCCAACATAATAATACTGATAATAAATTTGATGCATAGGGAGTTAGCGCTACCTGAGGTTCGTTATTCAACATAATACAGGGGGGCAATGCTGCTGGTGCTGGTCCAAAACAAAGCCGAGTGCAGGGTCAACCCGAGGCAACTGGGTTATGTCTATTAGGCCACTGTATGCTGTGCTTATCCTTCGTATCCTGAGAACGAGATACGCGGCTCCTATCGGGATCGTCAACACGTCAGGAGGTCTTGCCGGACTTGTTTTTACCTTTCTCGGACATCTTGCACATGGGATTTTGACGACACTTCGGGCTATCTCGAAGTTGAGATTTTCCATCGGGATTCCGCAAATACTACGGGTGATTCCGCAGTTGAGGAATTTCAATGCGGCATGTGGTTAATTTGTGATGGACTAGTTGGAGCACCCCTACAGGGTTAAATCTTTCGGAAAGCCATGCCCACGGTTATGTGGAAAACATGGAAAACTTGTTTAACAGCCGATCATAGAAAACTTGAAGTAAACTCTAATAAAAATACACCAACTGTGTGTGTAACCGTGACCGTCTCTTCTCGTTAGTCCTTATCCGAGAGAGAACAAGGTGGGGTTATGTTTGACGTAAGTAGGTGTTCAGGATCACTTAGAGATCATTACTAGTTCACGTCCGTGATGCGTAGACCACCATATTTTACTTTTTGTATTCGTAAGTTAGCCACTCAAATAAATGCTTAGTCGTTTGCTGCAGCCTCACCACTTAACGATACCTCACCCATTAAGCTTTAATAGTCTTGATACCCTTGGAAATGAGATTGCTGAGTCCCTGTGGCTCACAGATTACTACAACAACAGTTGCAGGTACAGGTAATGCGATGCTTCGACGTGAGAGCGATGCTTGTTTGATTTGGAGTTCTTCTTCTTCATCGATCTAGGATGGGTTCCAGGCGGCAGCCTGGGATAGCAAGGATGGTTGTCATTTTATCGTTCGATTTCGTACGTAGTCGAACCTTGCTCTTGTATATGATGTTGGAATATGTTGTTGTATTAATGTGATCTTGGTGTAGCTTGTGGCGAGTGTAAGCCAATTCCATATACTCATCTCTTCTGTACATGTACTTGTAATAATATCCATTCTTGCAAAACAACGAGATGCGCTCCTATCCCTGTCGAGGCCCTCGAGCCAAAATAAGGATAGGGTTGCATCTTGGACGTGAAAAGTTGGTATCAGAGCCTGTATCGACCTAGGAGCCGCCTTGATGGATCGAACTTGGCCGAGTCGAGTCTAGTGAAAAACTATTTTGAGTTTAGTTATATCGGAGAGTAGGATTCTTTCTACTTCTCTTCTATACTCCGGTGAGGAATTACGACTTAGGAATTTTGATTCTACCCTCTTCTCACTCAAATTTTTTAGGATCACACAGATATTTTGGAATCTATATGATGTCAATGTGATGGAGTTCTGTACTTGGTGCCTCCTGTTACCGAGGAGTAGAGCTCCAGGGGATTCTTGACACATCGTTATCATTCACTTTCCTTAGTATCTCAGGACGGAGGATGTTCAAAATTGCTTCAATACTTCTCGTGCGAGATAAGGTCGGAGTCACCCAGTACCGGGGAGGTGTCCGGGGTACTCCATGTTTGGTATCATTATGTTTTCGATGATTCGAGATAGATGGAGTTCCGAAGCCTTTGGTTATGTGTTGACGGATGGATACATTTGGAGTGTAGGGCTTGTTAGTTGTGTGAGATATTTTGCCTCCATGTATCCCCATCACCCGATTGCATAACCAAATATTTCGGAAATTCTTAGGTGGGAATGCAAGTAGTTACCTAGGCTATCTTTCAAAAAATGGGTGATGTGAGGTTTGGGTTCAACATCTAGTGGATTCATTTGTTCACGGTCTTTCTTACAGAGGACAATTTCGATATATGTCATCAGATATGCTTCATCAAGCCTTGTAGTTTGCTACGCCTAGGGAGCATATTCGAGCGTCATTTCAATATGACAATCCAATGTACGATCGACCCCGTGCGAACCTTACCACAAAAATATCGAGCGGAATCTCTGTCATCAATTTGTTCTGGCTTGTTTCATAAGACTCATCCTTTGTTTTGTTGGAGTATGGTAATTTGAGTTGCTTCGATGTCAACTAGTGATCTCATATATTTCCGAAGTAGTGTTCTCATATTTCTGTGGGAATGCTAATTATTTTGCTCAATCAAGTTGTCATATCAATTCTTTTTATCCGGTGCGCTTCTCTTCAAGATAATTCTATCCTCTCCAATATTGCAAGATCACCCTCTTTTCTTCCCAGAGTTCATTTCATCCATCCCGAGTTTTCTTTGTTTTCCCCACCCTCCCACCCTTTTTATTCAATGATGAAAATTCTCATTCAAATGCCTTTCTTTTCATCGATGCTTCCACTATCTTTTCTTTTGTATCGTAACTGGTGATTCATTGTGAAGATCCTCAAGTGATTCGAATTCATCAATTCTTTATTCTTGTTTTCCTTCCCGGTGCATTCAATTCAAGATCTCGGTGTTCTTCATATCCTTTTCAATCGCTAAAGGCTTCCCCATGTCAGAAATTCTATACAAGTATCTCTTGTTTTTCGTCTCTCTATATTCTATCCAGAGTGCTAAAGATATCTCAGAAGACTTTCATTTCCATTCATATCCTCTTGAATTATTTTGAGTTTCTCACCTCATCAAGTTCTTATTTTTTCTGGTGCAATATCTCTTTCTAAGTAATTGTCTCAACGGTGGTTCTTTTTAGTGGGCCCATAACCCACAATTTTCCCCACGACCTTATGTGGCTCTTCTAATCTTTCGAGAGATCTGAACTTCTTTTCAAATATGATGTAAGAATGAATTTTATCAGTCATATTCCTTCTCCATAATTGCTTCCAAACCATTTTCATCGTTGGCTCAACCTTTCTTTCTTCATTATTTCGGAGTGTCTTAGTAATTAATGATGTTGTTTCCTGTCATCATTCTCTACGTTTGAAGACCGAAGGAGAGTTTCTCTTAATCTTGGTCCATTCTCTTGAAGATTTGTCATCTCATCTTGATGCTTTCCTCTCAAATTGTTTATATTCATGAGAAATTTCTCCAATATCTATCCGGTGCATTTAGAGTTATTTTCATTTCTCGATCCTCCCGAAGGCCATCCGTGCAAAAGATTCCTCATTCTCAGCTTTCAGCTTTCGTTCTCAAATTCTTCTCAATTGTTGCCCCTTCGTTCGTATCTCAATTATTCCGGTGCCTTGTGAAGTTATTTTCTAGGTGGATCATGATCTCTTTGTTCTCATGTTATTCCATTGATTCGTAGTATCCTCATTCATTTCAAATTCTTACCGGTGTTCTCGTTCAAGACTTCTTCATGTTTGTGCTCTATCTCTCTTTCCTATCGTTTTCAAAAGAATAAGTGGTATCCCAAATCAGTTGCTTGTCATCAATTTAACTTGATGAAGGATAAGAATAACATACTTCTTATTCTTTTCATCAAGGTGATTTCAATCCTTTTCCGGAGGTTTTCATCATATAAAATTCTTGGTTCCAAGTGTTCATATTTTCTTTTCCGGAGTTCCAAGTTTTCTCTAATATCTCATCGCAAAGCTTCATCTAAATCATGGCAAGGCATCAATCTTGTTCTTTCGCAACCTTCACTTCTTTTCTATCATCCTTTCATTCCAGTGTTCTTCAAGAGATCCCTCATGGTGGTTTGTTAAGGATGTAATTCTTCTCGAAGTGTTCTTCAAGATTCTTGTTGGAGGTGCTCAAGTGTTCTTTATCTTGGATTTCTACGTTCAATTCCCTTTCCATTGTTTTTTGAGATGGTGTTATTAAATTCTTGATTATGAGGAGTCTTGAAGGAAAATTGTCAAGAATGATATAAGTAAACCCATCATGTCTTCTCGGAGTTATCTTGGGTTGGATTTCAATTAAAGCATTTCCTAAGGATCGTTGCAATCATGGTGTCATAAATGATCCAAGTTTTCTCATCCTCTTCTTGGTGAAAGAAGTTTCTCATCTCTTGTTCCTCTCAACCAATCAATTTTAAAGCTCGACTTGTTGCAAACAAGTTTACGACAAGTTCAAGGAGTTGACTGCGATCAGACTTTCTCACTCGTAGCGATGCTAAAGTCTGTTGAAACTATGTTAGCAGTTGCTGCACTTTCAATTATGAAATCTGGCAGATGGATGTCAAAACATCATTTCCTTAACGGTTTACTTGAGGAAAGGTTGTATGTGATACAACCAGAAGGTTTTGTCAGTCCTAAGGATGCTAAAAGGTGTGCAAACTTTAGTGATTCTTCTATGAACTGAAGCAAGCATCTCGGAGTTGGAATATACACTTTGATGAGGTGATCAAAGTTTTTGAGTCTATACAAAGTTTACGAGAAACTTGTATTTCCAATAAAGTGAGTGGGAGCACTATAGAGTTTCTGATAACTATATGTGGATGACATATTGCTATTCAGAAATGATGTAGAATTTCTCGAGAGCATAAACGGTTGTTCGAAAAGAGTTTTTCAAAGGAAGACCTGGATAAAGCTACCTAATTGTTGAGCATCAAGATCTATAAAGATAGATCAAGATGTTTGATAAAACTTTCAATGAGTACATACCTTGACAAGATTTTGAAGAGTTCAAAATGGATTGGTCAGAGAGAAGTGTTCTCACCTGCTTTGTAAGGTGTGAAGTTGAGTGAGACTCAAAGCTCGACAATGGCAGAAGAAAGAGAAAGGACGAATGTCGTCCCCTATGCCTTAGCCATAGGCTCTATATAGTATGCCATGCTATGTACCACACCTGTGTGTGGCTTGCCATGAGTCCGTCAAGGGGTACAAGAGTGATCCAGGAGTGGATCACTAGACAACGGTCAAGATTATCCTTAGTAACTAAAAGACTTAGGAGATGTTTCTCGATTATGGAGGTGAGAAAGAGTTCGTCGTAAAGAGTTACGTCGATGCAAGCTTTAACACCAATCCGGATGACCCGTAGTAGCAATCTTGATACATATAGTGGAGCAGCCATTTGGAATAGTACCAAGTGGAGCGTGGTAGCAGTGCTTACAGTTTGACATAGAGATTTGCAAAGTACATACGGATCTGAATGTTGCAGACCCGTTGACTAGAAGACCTCTCTCACATGCAAAGCATGATCGAGCCCCAGAACTCATTGGGTGTTAGACTCATAACAATGTGTATCACATGGTGATGTGAACTAGATTATTGACTCTAGTGCAAGTGGGAGACTGTTGGAAATATGCCCTAGAGGCAAAAATAAATTAGTTATTATCATATTTCTTTGTTCATGATAATCGTTTATTATCCATGCTATAATTGTGTTGATCGGAGACTTAGATGCATGTGTGGATACATAGACAAAACCATGTCCCTAGTATGCCTCTAATGGACTAGCTCGTTGATCAAACATGGTTAAGGTTTCCTAGCAATGGACATGAGATGTCATTTGATAACGGGATCACATCGTTAGGAGAAAGGTGTGATGGACAAGACCCAAACTACAAATGTAGCATATGATCGTGTCAGTTTATTGCTACTGTTTTCTGCATGTCAAGTATATGTTCCTATGACCATGAGATCATGCAACTCATTGACTCCGGAGGAGTGCCTTGTGTGTATCAAATGTCGCAACGTAACTAGGTGACTATAAAGGTACGCCACAGGTATCTCCAAGGGTGTCTATTGAGTTGGCATGGATCTAGACTGGGATTTGTTAATCCGTGTGACGGAGAGGTATCTCAGGGCCCACTCGGTAATACAACATCACAACAAGCCTTGCAAGCAATGTGACTAAGTGTTAGTCACAGGATCTTGTATTACGGAACAAGTAGAGAGACTTGCCGGTAACGAGGTTGAACTAGGTATGGAGATACCGACGATAGAATCTCGGGCAGGTAGCATACCGAAGAACAAAGGGAACATCTTACGAGATTAACTGAATCCTTGACATAGAGGTTCGACTGATAAAGATCTTCGTAGAATATGTAGGAACCAATATGGGCATCCAGGTCCCACTATTGGTTATTGACCGTAGAGGTGCCGCCGTCATGTTTACATAGTTCTCGAACCCGCAGGGTCTGCACACTTAAGGTTTGGTGACATTTCGGTAGTATAGAGTTATGTATGGTGGTGACGGAAGGTTGTTCGGAGTCCCGGATGAGATTCCGGACATCACGAGGAGCTCAGGAATGGTCTGGAGGTAAAGATTCATATATAGGAAGTCATATTTTGGTCGCCAAAAAGTTTCGGGTTCATCGGTAGTGTACCGGGTGTGCCGGTAGTGTACCGGGAGACCATCGGGAGGGGTATTTCGACCCAAGAGGCTACATGGCCTGTGGGAGAGTAAATACCAGCCCTTTGTGGGCTGGTGGAAGTCCCACACAAGGCCCATGTGGCTAGGAAGAAAATCCCAAAGGGAAAAAGGTGGAAAAAGGCCAAAAAGGGAGGAATCCTAGTCCTACTAGGATTGGAGGAGGAGTCCTCCTCTCCTCCCCACTTCGGCGACCCAAGGAGGCTTGGACCTTGCGCCAAGTCCTCTCCTCCCTCCCTCTTATATATACTGGAGGTCTTAGGGTTTTTTGCACAGAATTTTTAGCCACATGCTGCCCGTTGCTCCAGTGCATAGTTTCTCCTCTAGATCGGATTTCTGCAGTGCTTAGGTGAAGCCCTACCGGAATTGCTCCACCACCATCACCGCGGCGCCGTCATGCTGCTGGTAAACTCATCTACCTGTCCGCTCCCTCTTGCTGGATCAAGAAGGCAGAGATCGTTATCGAGCTGTACGTGTGCTGAACGCGGAGGTGCCGTCCGTTCGGCGCTAGATCGGAAGGACCGTGATCAAGATCGCGAGACGGACCGTGATGAGTTTGCAGGACGGATCGTGATGAGTTTGTAGGACGGATCGTGATTGGATCGCGGGACGGATCATGATGAGTTCGCGGGACGGATCATGATTGGATCATGGGGCAGATCGTGATGAGATCGCGGGACGCTCGGCGATTTGGATCACGAAGATGTTCGACTACACCAACCGCGTTTCTTAACGCTTCCCACTTAGCGATCTACAAGGGTATGTGGATCCACTCTCCCTCTCGTAGATGCTCATCACCATGGATAGATTTTGCGTGTGCGTAGGAAATTTTTTGTTTCCCATGCGACGTTCCCCAACAGTGGTATCAGAGCTAGGTCTATGTGTAGATGAGATCTCGATTAGAACACAAAAGGTTTGTGGGCGTTGATGCTTAGATTGCTTCCTCCCTGGGTTGGATTTTGGTTCAGCAGTATTGTGAGATGAAGCGGCCTGGACCAACATTACTCGTACGCTTACGAGAGACCGGTTCCCTCGACCGCAACTTGTTGCATAGATGGCTTGTGGGTGCCAGTTTCTCTCACTTTAGTTGGATCGGATTCGACAAAGGCGGTCCTTGAGAAGGTTGAAAAGCAACTAGTGTATCACTGTTGTGGTTTTTGCGTAAATGAGAATTGTTCTTGCTAGATACCCGTAGCAGCCACTTAAAACATGCAACAACAATTAGAGGACGTCTAACTTGTTTTTGCAGGGTATGTTGTGATGTGATATGGCCAATTACATGATGTGATATATGTGATGTATGAGATGATCATGTGATGTATAGATTATCACGACTTGCATGTCGATGAGTACGGCAACCGGCAGGAGCCATAGGGTTGTCTTTAATTATTGTATGAACTACGTGTCAATCATTAAGCGCTCTGTAATGCTTTACTTTATCGCTAAACGGTAGCAATAGTAGTAGAAGCATGTTGGGCGCAACAACCCCAATGGCGACACATTGATGGAGATCAAGATGATGGAGATCATGGTTTCTTGCCGGTGACGATGGAGATCATGCCGGTGCTTTCTAGATGGAGATCAAAAGCACAAGTTCATGGCCATATCATGTCACTTATGATTTGCATGTGATGTTAATCCTTTTTATGCACATTGTTTTGCTTAGGACCATTGTAGCATTATAAGGTGATCACTCACTTAATTTCAAGATAAATTGTGTTCTCCCCGAGTGTGCATCGTTGCGAAAGTTCGTCGTGTTGAGACACCACGTGATGATCGGGTGTGATAGACTCTACGTTCACATACAACGGGTGCAAGCCAGTGTTGCACATGCAGAACACTCGGGTTAAACTTGATGAGCCTAGCATGTACAGACATGGTCTCGGAACACAAGAGACCGAAAGGTTGAACATGAGTCATATAGCAGATATGATCAACATGATGATGTTCACCATTGAAACCACCACAACTCACGTGATGATCGGACTTGAGTTGGTGAATTTGGATCATGTGTCACTCGAATGACCGGAGGGATGTCAATTTGAGTGGGAGTTCTTAAGTAATTTGATTAATTGAACTCCTTATCATGAACATAGTCAGTAGTGTCTTTGCAAACTATGTTGTAGATTACTAGCTCACGCTGTATCTCCCTTTTATTTTTATATATTCCTAGAGAAATAGAATTTAAAGAGGATGTTAGCAATATTGCGGACTGGCTCCATGATCTGAGGATTGTCCTCATTGCTGCACAGAAGGCTTATGTCCTTAATGCATCGCTCGATGCGCCAACCCCTCTAGCGTCGTCTGTAGATGTTGTGAACATCTGACAGGCACGTTCTGATGACTACTTGATAGTTTAGTGCATCATGCATTACGGCTTAGAATTGAGGCTCTGAAACGTTTTGAACGTCACAGAACGTATGAGATGTTCTAAGAGCTGAAATTAGGATCTCAGGCTCATGCCCGTGTTGCGACATATGAGATCTCCAACAAGATTCTTTGCCTATAATATGAAAGAGAATAGCTCAATCATTGAGCATGTGCTCAGATTGTCTGGGTGCTACAATCACTTGAATCGAGTGGGAGTTGATCTTCTAGATAAGATAGTGATTGATATAGTTCTCCAAGTCACTTTCACTAAAGCTACTAGAACTTGGTGATGAACTATAAAACGCCAGGGATATAAATAATGATCCCTGAGCTATTCGCGATGTTTGACACCACGAAGGTAGAAATCGAGAAGGAGCGTCAAAGTGTTGATGGTTAGTCAAAACCACTAGTTTCGAGAAGGGCAAGAGAAAGGAGGGAAACTTCATGGATAGCAAGTAAGTTGCAGCTCCAGTGAAGCAACCCAAAGTCTAACCCAAACCCGAGACTAAGTGCTTCGATTATGAGGAGAACGGTCGCTGAAGCGGAACAACCCTAGATACTTGGTAGATAAGAAGGCTGGCAAAGTCGACAGAAGTATATTTGATATACGTGTTATTGATGTGTACCTTGCTAGTACTCCTAGTAGCACCTGGGTATTAGATACTGGTTCGGTTGCTAAATGTTAGTAACTCGAAGTAAAAGCTACGGAATAAACGGATACTAGCTACGTGTGAGGTGACGATGTGTGTTGGAAATGTTTCCAAGGTTGATGTGATCAACATCGCACGCTATCTCTACCTTCGAGATTAGTGAGGAACCTAAATAAATGTTATTTGGTGTTTTTGCGTTAGGCATGAACATGATTAGATCATGTTCATTGCAACACGGTTATTTATTTAAGGTAGAGAATAATGGTTATTCTATTTACATGAATAATACCTTCAATGGTCATGCACCCAGTAAGAATGGTTTGTTGAAACTTAATCGTAGTAATACACATGTTCATAACATTGATGCCAAAGAGATACAAAGTTAATAATAATAGTACCACATACTTGTGGCACTGCCGCTAAATGTCATATTGGTATAAAACGCATGAAGAAACTCCATGCTGATGGATCTTTGGACTCATTCGATTTCGAATCGGTTGAGACATGCGAACCATGCCTCTTGGTCAAGATGACTAAGGACCCCGTTTTCTGTTTTGATGAAGCGGGCAAGTGATTTATTGGAAATGATACATGTTGATGTATGCAATCCAATGAGTCTTGTAGCGTGCGGTGGATATCGTTATTTTCTTACATTCACTGATGATTTGAGTAGATATAGTGTATATTTACTTAATGAAACACAAGTCTGAATCGTTTGAAAGGTTCAAGCAAACTCAGAGTGAAGTTTAAGATCATCGTGACAAGAAGATAAAAATGTTTGCGATATGATCGTGGAGGTGAATATATGAGTTACGAGTTTGGCATACAACTTTAGACAATGTGAAAGTTGTTTCACAACTCAGGCCACCTGGAGCACCATACTATGATGGTGTGTCCGAACGTCATAGTCGTGCTCTATTGGATATGGTGCATACTATGATGTCTATTATCATTTTGTTACTATAATTTTGGGATTATGCATTAGAGACAACTACATTCACTTTAAATAGGGCACCATCTAAATCCGTTGAGATGACACCGTGTGAATTATGGTTTGATAGAAACCTAAGATGTCATTTCTTAATGTTTGGGGCTGCAACGCTTGTGTGGAAAATGGTTTCACCTAATGAGCTCGAACCCAAAGCGGACAAATGAATCTTCATAGAATACCCTAAGAACAATTGGGTGAACCTTCTATCTCAGATCCAAGGATAAAATGTTTATTGCTAAAACTGGGTCCTTTCTCGAGGAGAAGTTTCTCTTGAAAGAATTGAGTGGGAGGAAGATAGAACTTGATGAGGTTATTGAACCTCTGTTTCAACCAGAGAGTAGCGCAGCGCAGGGAGTTGTTTCTGTGAAGACTACGTTAGTTGAAGAGGAAGTTAATGATGATGATCATGAAGCTTCGGATCAAGTTACTATCAAACTTCGTAGGTAGACAAGGATGTGTACTGCTCCTGAGCGGTACGACAACCCTGTCTTGGAGGTCATGTTGTTGGACAATGATGAACCTACGAACTATGGAGAAGCGATGATGGCCCCGAAAACCAACAAATGGTTAGAGGCCATGAAATCCGAGAAAGGATCCATGTATGAAAAACAAGTATAGACTTTGGTGGACTTGCTCATTTGACGGCAGGTCGTTAAGTACAAATGGATCTTTAAAATGAAGACAGACGCTGATGGTAAATGCCACCATTTGTAAAGCTCGACTTGTTGTAAACAAGTTTACGACAAGTTCAAGGAGTTGACTGGGTTGAGACTTTCTCACTTGTAGCGATGCTAAAGTCTGTTGAAACTATGTTAGTAGTTGCTGCACTTTCAATTATGAAATCTGGCAGATGGATGTCAAAACATCATTTCCTTAACGGTTTACTTGAGGAAAGGTTGTATGTGATACAACCAGAAGGTTTTGTCAGTCCTAAGGATGCTAAAAGGTGTGCAAACTCCAGTGATTCTTCTATGAACTGAAGCAAGCATCTCGGAGTTGGAATATACACTTTGATGAGGTGATCAAAGTTTTTGAGTCTATACAAAGTTTACGAGAAACTTGTATTTGCAATAAAGTGAGTGGGAGCACTATAGAGTTTCTGATAACTATATGTGGATGACATATTGCTATTTAGAAATGATGTAGAACTTCTGGAGAGCATAAACAGTTGTTTGAAAAGAGTTTTTCAAAGGAAGACCTGGATAAAGCGACCTAATTGTTGAGAATCAAGATCTATAAACATAGATCAAGATGTTTGATAAGACTTTCAATGAGTACATACCTTGACAAGATTTTGAAAGAGTTCAAAATGGATTAGTCACAGAGAAGTGTTCTCGCCTGCTTTGTAAGGCATGAAGTTGAGTGAGACTCAAAGCTCGACAATGGCAGAAGAAAGAGAAAGGACGAATGTCGTCCCCTATGCCTTAGACATAGGCTCTGTATAGTATGCCATGCTGTGTACCGCACTTGTGTGTGGCTTGCCATGAGTCCGTCAAGGGGTACAAGAGTGATCCAGGAGTGGATCACTGGACAACGGTCAATATTATCCTTAGTAACTAAAAGACTTAGGAGATGTTTTTCAATTATGGAGGTGATAAAGAGTTCGTCGTAAAGAGTTACGTTGATGCAAGCTTTAACACCAATCCAGATGACCCGTAGTAGCAATCTGGATACATATAGTGGAGCAGCCATTTGGAATAGTACCAAGTGGAGTGTGGTAGCAGTGCTTATAGGTTGACATAGATATTTGCAAAGTACATACGGATGTGAATGTCGCGGACCTGTTGAATATAAGAGCTCTCTCACATGCAAAGCATGATCAAGCCCCGGAACTCATTGTGTGTTAGACTCATAACAATGCGTTTCACATGGTGATGTGAACTAGATTATTAACTCTAGTGCAAGTGGGAGACTGTTGGAAATATGCCCTAGAGGCAATAATAAATTAGTTATTATCATATTTCCTTGTTCATGATAATCGTTTATAATCCATGCTATAATTGTATTGATCGGAGACTTAGATGCATGTGTGGATACATAGACAAAACCATGTCCCTAGTATGCCTCTAATGGACTAGATCATTGATCAAAGATGGTTAAGGTTTCCTAGCCATGGACATGAGATGTCATTTCATAACGGGATAACATCATTAGGAGAATTATGTGATGGACAAGACCCAAACTACAAACGTAGCATATGATCGTGTCAGTTTATTGCTACTGTTTTCTGCATGTCAAGTATATGTTCCTATGACCATGAGATCATGCAACTCACTAACACCGGAGGAGTGCCTTGTGTGTATCAAACATCACAACATAACTGGGTGACTATAAAGGTACTCTACAGGTATCTCCAAGGGGGTTTGTTGAGCTGGCATGGATCAAGACTGGGATTTGTTACTCCGTGTGACGAAGAGGTATCCAGGGCCCACTCGGTAATACAACATCACAACAAGCCTTGCAAGCAATGTGACTAAGTGTTAGTCACAGGATCTTGGATTACGGAACAAGTAGAGAGACTTGCCGGTAACGAGGTTGAACTACGTATGAAGATACCGACGATCGAATCTCGGGCAAGTAGCATACCAAAGAACAAAGGGAACATCTTACGAGATTAACTGAATCCTTGACATAGAGATTCGACTGATAAATATCTTCGTAGAATATGTAGGAACCAATATGGGCATCCAGGTCCCACTATTGGTTATTGATCGTAGAGGTGTCTCGGTCATGTCTACATAGTTCTCGAACCCGCAGGGTCTGCACACTTAAGGTTTGGTGACATTTCGGTAGTATAGAGTTATGTATGGTGGTGACCGAAGGTTGTTCGGAGTCCCGGATGAGACGCCGGACGTCAAGAGGAGCTCGTGAATGGTCTGGAGGTAAAGATTCATATATAGGAAGTCCTATTTTGGTCGCCAAAAAGTTTTGGGCTCATCGGTAGTGTACCGGGAGTGCCGGTAGTGTACCGGGAGACCATCGGGAGGGGTATATCGACCCTAGAGGCTACATGGCCTGTGGGAGAGTAAATACCAGCCCTTTGTGGGCTGGTGGAAGTCCCACACAAGGCCCATGTGGCTGGGAAGAAAAGCCCAAAGGGAAAAAGGTGGAAAAAGGCCAAAAAAGGGAGGAATCCTAGTCCTACTAGGATTGGAGGAGGAGTCCTCCTCTCCTCCCCACTTTGGCCGACGCAAGGAGGCTTGGCACTTGCACCAAGTCCTCTCCTCCCTCCCTCTTATATATACTAGAGGTTTTAGGTTTTTTTGCACAGAATTTTTAGCCACGTGTTGCCCGTTCCTCTAGTGCATAGTTTCTCCTCTAGATCGGATTTCTGCAGTGCTTAGGTGAAGCCCTACCGGAATTGCTCCACCACCATCACCGCGGCACCGTCATGCTGCCGGTGAACTCGTCTACCTCTCTGCTCCCTCTTGCTGGATCAACAAGGCGGAGATGGTCATCGAGCTGTACGTGTGCTGAACGCGGAGGTGCCGTCCGTTCGGCGCTAGATCGGAAGAACTGTGATCAAGATCGCGAGAAGGATCGTGATGAGTTCGCGGGACGGATCATGATGAGTTTGTAGGACAGATCGTGATTGGATCGCGGCACGGATCGTGATGAGTTCGCGGGACGGATCGTGATTGGATTGTGGGACGGATCGTGATGAGATCGCGAGACGCTCGGCGATTTCGATCACGAAGACGTTCGACTACACCAACCGCGTTTCTTAAAACTTCCCGCTTAGCGATCGACAAGGTTATGTGGATCCACTCTCCCTCTCGTAGATGCTCATCACCATGGATAGATCTTGTGTGTGCATAGGAATTTTTTTGTTTCCCATGCGATGTTCCCCAACAGTTGTCACCTCATTATTTTGAGATGTTTCCCACAAGCCCATAACAAGCTTTTCTTTTCGTTGTTGATTCTCCATCAACTCCGTTCACCCTATGCTTCTCAAGTCCAATGGTGGTAGAAGTTGTCATTTTCTTCTCCGTTCTTTTACTTTTATCAATCTAGTTTCTATTCTCTTGTTACGGAGGCCTTTTGATGTTGATCTCTTCAATCTATCATCTTGCTTTGTCAAGATCATGTTCTTCCCTTGCTTGGCTATTAACCGGAGTGCTATGAAATCTTTTCATGATCCTTCCATCTTATGAAGTTTTGATTCTAATCCAACCGAAGTTTGGTGTCTCTATTTCAATTTCTTGCCATCTTATCAAATTTTGCACCTCTATCCTACCGAAGTGCTACCGAAATTTCTTTCGAAGTCTTGCTTGTTTCTCATATCATTCTTCATCTCTTCCAATCCTTCAAGTATAGTGGGTTCACCCGTTTGTCAAAGAAGCAACTAAGTTTTACCTATTGCTCTTTCTCTCCCCTTTCTCATTCTAGATCTCGGGACGAGATCCTCTTGTAGTGTGGGAGAGTTGTAACAGCCCGGGACCGACGCTCCAGAAGATTCCCCTTTTATTTCCATTCTCGTCGTGTGATTCGTTTTGTTGTCGCATTCATCATTGCATCATTCGCATCATCTGCATAGCATCGTCACTCATTTTCTAAAACTTGCATCCGTTTGTAGTCTGTAACATCCCAAATTTTGGAATGTTATAATAATTATAGAATGATTGTTTGTTTGCTTGAATGATTGAAAGTGAGTGCAATTTGAAACTTTTGAAAATTTTGAAAGTTTGATGAGAGGGAATGAAATGACTTTCCCAAAATTTTCAATCTGCATTTTGATCACCAGGAATTCAAATTCATTTCATCACAAAACCCTAGAGTGAAGATGACATGACTTCTTCCATTTAAAGAAATGAAAAGGGATTTGAAAATGATTTGAATTTCCATTTTGAAAATATTTCAAATTCAGAAAACTTTATGCAACTCAATGATTTTCATGAGAGAGGATAATATGACTTCCTCAAATTTTAAGAAATATGAGTTGGAAGTTTAAAAGAAGGAATTGAAAGAGCTTTTGAAAACCTCTGGATTATTTTGAAAATCCATTTCATATTTGGTCCCTATTCAAAATTTTCAAAGTATTCAAACCCCTGACAAAAATTTGAAAGGAGTAACATGACACTCCAAGCCAGGGGGTAATTTGTGAAGTTTTTGAATCATCAAACCCAAAAAGTTATTTGAAGAACATTTGCAAAATTAAATAAAGCCAATTGAGGCATTTTCTGAAAAATGATTTTTTTAATGTATTCAAATGCCAGAATAAAAATGTCCATTAAATGGAATTTGTTATTCTGTTAATTTTGATATAAAATTTGACTATATTTGGAATTTATTCGAATGCATTGAACAAGTTTTATGGCTCTGGTAAAATCATAAATAGAAAACGGTAACGGTTTATAATAAAACCGGCCGGCCCAACGACATTAAATGCCGAGACCGTTACCGGTCGATCGCCCACTGACTACGCTCGCCCTCTCTCTCTCGCTGACATCCTGGCCCCACGCGCCCGATCGAAACCGTCGCCGGTCGCCTTCCTCCTCCCACGCACCCGACGCCGTCGTCGGTTTCCCTCGCCGCGGACCCCCTCCCTCCTTACTCCCCCGACCCCTCTGAGCCTCTATAAGAAGCCCCGCTCCCCCTATCCCCATTCCCCCGCTTTGCCCTTTCTCCCATCGCCTCTCTACGCCGGAATCGCTCGCCGGAGTACCCTGTCGCCGCCACACCATTGCCGTCCAGGCACTTCACTCCTACCTCCCCGAGCGCCACCAAGCCTGCCATTCACCTCCCCACCACCGTGCGCATCTCCCCGACTCCTCACCCCCATCGGAGACCGCCAGTACCCTGCAAACGGACCTCGCCGGAGATTCGAATCCCCACCGGATCTTTCTCGAGCTCGTGGACGTCGCCACGGTCATCCCCGCGCCCCTCCAATACCACCACCCGTCGCCGAGACCTCGCCGCCGTCAGTTGGAGCCCTTCGACGACCCCCTCGACCACCGGAGCAACGCCCACATCATCCTCGCCATTCGGACTCGCCGGAGAAACCATCGCCGTTGACCCCATCCCCACTGTCAGCCTCCCTCTCCCTCCCCACCGTCGGATCCAGATGAACGGTTTAGATTTGAAGGAATAAATCCCCGAACCGTTTTCTGCTAAGGTTCGGTCGACCGCCCGTAACACCCCGCACGCACACCCCTTTATCCAATCAGGAAGCGACACGTGTACCCCCTGACCGATAGAAACACATTTTCTTTTCTTTTTTAATTTCTGTTTCCAGAATAAGTTCTGATTTTATTTCCTTTATATCTTTTAAACTGTTTAATTTTTTTAAATGATTCTTTTTGTATAGTGTCACAAATTTCATCTAGTTTCTGTGAATACCAAATTTGACTATGTTTGAACATTTAAATTTGAATTTAAACAGATTTGATTTAAATTTTGTTTTCTGAATATCTTGAGTTCTAAAATGAATTTTTGATTGATTCTTTTTCCTACTTGTCACTAGTGATCATAGCTATCATTTGGTAGAGTTTGAGAATTTTTGTAATAATTTTAAATAGTATTTTCAAACCGAACAGAATCTGTTTAGTTTCATATTAGTTTATTTACCTTGTTTTATTTTTGAAAATCTGAATATGATTTATATTAAGTTTCAGATTTCATTTAGTTTTGTTGTTCCAAACCTTAGTAATTTACTTGATGTTAACAAAAGTTAATTTGTTTAGTTATAAATTTTGTTGTAGGGATCTATACCCTCTTTCAAATAGGTATAGTTGTTTTAAAAGCAAATTTGTTAGTAACAATTCTTTTAACTAAAATTTTAAGTATTAGATTCTGTTTACAAATAAAGTTTTTACTAATTCTTTTTTGGAAATAAATGTTTTAAACAAAAATAGTTTAGTTTTACTCTATTATTATAGGAAACCATATTTTTCTTCATTAGGTAATGTTTTATAAAACAATTTAGTTTTAATAGTAATTCTTTTACAAAAGTTTTAAATGACTTAATTCTGTTTTATAATAAAGATTTTATTTAATTATTTTCTGTTAACTAAGTTGTTTCATAATTTGTTTTCTCTTAGTTTATGGTTGTGCTTGTAGTTAAGTTCATTAGGCAAACACTTGTGTTGTTTAGAATATTGTTTGCATAGTTTTACTTGTTCTTCAAAAATAACTCATTTTGATAACAAAATATTTACTAAAATACTTTTATTATATTTTACTTTGTTTTGGGTTTTGTGTTACTTTTGAATTTGTTGGAGTTTTGTGTTTCAACTTTGTCTTAAGTATTTCTTTCATCAACCTTGTTGATTTTGTTTCTTGTGTTACCTTGTGATTGTTAGAATTGATTGCTAGTATGATTGCTTATATGTATGAAATGTTTGTTATAGATTTCATCGGAGAGTGACGTATAGTCTATCAAGTTATTTCTGAGAGCGATCTTTATCTTCATCAACAGTACAGGCAAGTTCACCTTGAC
Source organism: Hordeum marinum (assembly GCA_022496015.1). NCBI lineage: Eukaryota > Viridiplantae > Streptophyta > Magnoliopsida > Poales > Poaceae > Hordeum > Hordeum marinum. The sequence goes on along the minus strand of CM039672.1, from coordinate 37,303,398 downwards.
CATCTATTTCATACCTATGTTTTTATTGCATGTAGTGAAATCATTCAACATATCCCTCCCGTAGTGTTATTGAACTTCTTGTAGTTGAGTAGAATGCATGAGGTAGGAACCCACCACTGGTTACTAGAGCCCTGGGAACGCTAGTTAGTGCAATGCTATGCTAAAGTAGACGGGGTCTGGTATGAGTGTTCGTGAGTGGTGTGAAGAAGGACTCCACGTCAAAACAACGACTTCATGAAGACATCTCCAAGTCCTGCATCTTCAAGACCTCAAGACTTCAAGACTCGAGAAGACAAGTTTTCAATACACACTACTGGGTGAAGGATGGTTGATTGGGCACCCTGGAGAAACCAGTGAGTGGCCGGGATGCATGGAGAAGCGCCATGACATCTTGCGGAAAGCTTCACCCAGACTCAAAGAGAAGGATGAATACTTCATGCCCGGAAGCTTATCTGTGTAGCCACAAGTCATTATGGGCTCTGGCTTGGTTGATCTTTGTTGTGACTCTGCTGGGCAGTGCTACGAGATGTAGTCGACGTTAGGATTGGGATGGGCACTGTCGGACAGTCAGGGAAGCACTCTGAAAGACCATGTTTCTTTCATCCTGTTCTCAAACACCAGGCAGTGCGAGGACTTACCAGGAGGGAAAGAATCTTGTGGGTAAAGTACACAACACTCTGCAGAGTTAAACCTAATCGATTAGCCGTGTCCCCGGTTACGGACAATTTGAGCTTCTAGACTTGGATCTATCTCTGAACTCTCAACATTGGACTGATAACTAATTGTGGGCAACTTAATGATACTTATGGGCATTGAGACATTGGTTGGCGGAACCATGTCATGATAGGTAACTCTATAGTGAAATTCCTGATATTCCTTTGTTGTAGGAAAATAAAATCAGCTTTTACGCAAAAAAAAACTCAGACACAGAGCCACAAAGCCTTTGCATATAGAGTAGTCTTTATTCTTCTGTTCTACTATGGTGATCTTGCCAGTACATTCAATGTACTGACCTATATGGCTGCAACATATTATGTTGCAGATTCTCTTCTACGACGGGTAAGAGTACGATTCAGGGTTACGGTCCGCACTCAACTTGCCGTTGGTGTTATTGGGACTCCACTCCCGTTGACTGTATCCGCTGCTATTTTAAGGTATATATCAGTTTTACGTTAATTACATGTGATTGCACTTTGATATATACATTGATGTACTGTGTGTGCCAGCATACTGATCCAGGGATGGCACAGAAAACACAGAGGCTTGACTCGTTTTGAGTCGGGTCGCTACAGAAATGGTATCAGAGCACATGTTGACTGTAGGACGTGACCCTAGAAACTGGAAAGCCTTAGGAAATGATTTCTTGAAAAACTTTGTTTTCAAAGGATCTTTTACTTCTCCTCTCTTCTGAGTTTTATCAAAAAGTTAGAAAATACCTTTTCCCCTTGACCACACTAAGGATCAACTAAGATCACTTCGAGAAGGACAAGATATCAAAACAACTGATGGTCACTTCAAAGTAAAGAAGATTTCACCATGCATTAGAAGAGTTGAAGCTACACGTGTTGAAGACTGTGAAGACCCGAAGAAATTGAAGACCATGAAGAATTTCCAAGACATTATGCCCTAGAAGACCAAACCCCTGTTGTATACTTACGTTAGAGACGATGATTTTGTGAGCTGTCATTTGTGTGTAATTTTCGACAACCACAGCTAAAATCTATTTTCAAAACCATTGTTGGTATTGTGTGTATCCTCTCCTTTCTCTCCCTTACCCATCTCATCCCCAAAACCTTGAACCCAATAGATGACGAATGAAGCTGGACTTGTGTATTCTGGATCGATGACTTGGTTAGAGACAGAAGTATGGATTCACAACATGGAGAATCACTTCAGGAGAAACTCGATAGCACAGAAGTATAAGGTTCAATATGCTCTCCAGCACTTTACCCAAAGTGCCGCAACTTGGTGGAAAATGCATCATGCCATACAAGGATTTAATGGAGCAAAGAATTGGGAAGAACTCAAGAAGACTCTGTTAAGATCCCGTCTCATTCAGAAGCATTGTGTTATCCCGATGAAGAAGACCCGAGCATGTAAAATCTGTGGAGAAATAGGACACACCCAAGAAGAACACAAGAAAGAATGTCCTTATTGTGAAGAAAATCACCCTGCTGAGGAATGCCCAACTGGGCAGGTGACATGTTTCTTGTGTGAAGGAACCAACCACTACCCGGCTCAATGCCAAATGTACCCCAAGGTACAAGAAGTCATCAAGCAGCAGAAGGAAGCCATGAAGGAAGCCTTCAGAGGAGAATTTGGAGAACTTGTGAAGAAGGAAGATATTGAAGACCCTAATGGAGAAGGATTAACCAGATTTTACTCAAATGTCTGCTATACATGTGGAGAAGAAGGACATTTCTCACAGGACTGTACGAAGGAAAGAAAAGAGTATCTGGGAAACTTCCCGATAGAAGAAGTGGAGTTTGATCCACAGGAAATTGAACTTTTGATCGGAACCAAGGAACCCAAGAAGAGAAACCGAAGACTTCCTCTGAACAACCCAATTTCTACGAAGAAGGATCTAAGTCAGATCATGTGTTTCAGGTGCAAGAATTTAGGCCACTATGCCGATAAGTGTCCAAGAAAGGAATCAAGAACCCAAGGAGCAAGCACCAACATCAAGAAGCCCCGAGATATGTCAAGAAGCCGCCAGCCCACCAGGCCCATCCGAGGCCCTCCGCCGGGCCTGAACCACCTACGCCACTGCCGGCAAGCTCCAGAGGCACCCGAGCGCAGCCCCAAGCCCCGTAGCTGCTTCGCCTAGCCTCCCCGCAAGCCATCGCTGCCGCCCCGCCAGTGCCTCGCCGCCGGAGATCTTTTGCCGCTCCCTTCCCCGTTCTGCCTCCTTTCGTTGCAGAACTGGCCGAGATCGGTAGGGAGTGATCGGATCCGGCCATGCTCGACCTCCTCCCCTCGCCGGCAAGATGCCTTGGACCGCCCCTCACCGGAGTTCCCCATCTTCCGCACCGCCATGGCCTCCCGTGCCTAGAGCGGGAGCGGGACAAGGAGTCTCGCTCGCCCACCAGCGCCAGCACCAACACCTATGTGCGTTGACCGCAGTCCACCAGTGCCCGCGACCCAACTCCTTGCCGCGGCCCACCAGCGCGCCTGCCTCCATCCGGCCTCCCTCAGCCACACCGACATGGGCTTGGCCCACTAGGTGAGCCCCAGTCTCCCTATCCAGCGCCCCATGCATAGCATAGCTATTTTGCTTCCATACCCCGTCAGCCCAGTTCATACCAGTTTTGGCTCGTATATGGTTTTTTTCAGTCCTGCAATTTTGTCTAATTATCTAATGAATTACAAATTTCTGGAAAACCCCTTATCACTAGTAGAAAAAAGGGCATTGGTTTGGGTCGAGCCAGCCCATTAGTCCCGGTTCAGTCACGAATCGGGACCAATGGGGGCAACGGTCCCGGTTCGTGAGGCCAAGGGGCCAGGCGGACCACGTGGGGCATTGGTCCCGGTTCGTCTGGAACCTTTGGTCCCGGTTCCAGACACGAACCGGGACCAACATGCCTCACTCCTGGACACAACCATTGGTCCCGGTTCGTGGCTGGATCCGGGACCAAAGGGGGTCCTTTAGTCTTGGTTCTAGCCATGAACTGGGACCAATGAGATGCCTATATATACCCCCTCGCCAGCGAGCAGACACTCCACACTACTCTATTTTTTTGGCCGGCGAGGGGAGAGCTTTGTGGTGCTCTAGCTCACCTCCTATGCACATGAGGTGTTTGATGAAATGCCTAAGCCAAACTTAAGCTTTCTCCTCTCGAAGCTCCTTGTCCAAACTCCATTTTCGGCAAGATTTGTCTAGGTTTGGCGGTCCGTCCTGTCCTGTCCCCATCTTGAAACTGTCGTCGATCGCCCGCGCGTGGTGAGCCTCTTGATGTTATCTTCTTGCTAAAAGAAAATATACTTACTCGTATGATTTTCTTACTTTTATTATTGTTCACTTCTCTATTCATGATATGTTGTAATGGTTTTTAATACACTTTATTATATAACGCATGCAGATGAATCAGCAATGGATGTACGGTGACAGATGCACCTCCGAGTATATTAAGGGCCTGCATAATTTTCTCGAAGCGGCTAAGGCAAACAAGCAGAATGGTTTTATGCCTTGTCCATGTACTGTCTGTGAGAATACGAAATCTTTCTCCAACTCCAAAACCCTTCACTTCCACCTACTTCATAAGGGTTTTATGCCACACTATAATGTTTGGACCAAGCATGGAGAAAGAGGGGTTATGATGGAAGACAACGAAGAAGAAGAGGATGATGACAACTACTCGCCCCTTGAATATGGTGATGCTGCAATGAGGGAAGCTGAAGATCAAGAGGAACCAGACGATGTGCCCGACGATGATCTTCGTCGGGTCATTGTTGATGCACAAAGAGAATGCAAAAGTGAAAGGGAGAAGTTGAAGTTTGATCGCATGTTAGAGGATCACAAAAAAGGGTTGTACCCAAATTGAGAAGATGACAACAAAAAGCTCGGTATCACACTAGAATTGCTGCAATGGAAGGAAAACAATGGTGTATCTGACAAGGGATTTAGTTTGCTACTGAAAATAATGAAGAAGAAGCTTCCAAAGGATAACGAATTGCCTGACAATACATACGTAGCAAATAAGGTTGTATGCCCTCTAGGATTGGAGGTGCAAAAGATACATGCATGCCCTAATGATTGCATCCCCTACCGCGGTGAGTACAAGGAATGGAATGCATGCCCGGTATGCGGTGCATTGAGGTATAAGATCAGAAGAGATGACCCTAGTGATGTTGAGGGCCAGCGCACCGGGAAGAGGGTTCCTACCAAGGTGATGTGGTATGCTCCTATAATACCATGGTTGAAACCTCTATTCAGAAACAAAAAGCATGTCGAGTTGATGCAATGGCACAAAAAAGACCGTAAGAAAGACGAGAAGTTGAGAGCACCCGCTGACGGGTCGTAGTGGAGAAAGATCGAGAGAAAGTGGAGCGACTTTACAGGTGACCCGAGGAACGTATGGTTTGGTTTAAGTGCAGATGGCGTTAATCCTTTTGGGGAGCAGATCAGCCAGCATAGCACATGGCTTGTGACTCTATGTATGAATAACCTTCCTCCTTGGTTGTGCATGAAGCGGAAGTTCATTATGATGCCAGTGCTCATCCAAGGCCCTAAGCAACCCGACAATGACACTGATGTGTACCTAAGGCCATTAGTTGATGAACTTTTACACCTATGGAATGGAAGAGGTGTACGTGTGTGGGATGAGAACGAATAGGAGGAATTTGACCTACATGCGTTGCTGTTTGTAACCATCAACGATTGGCCTGCTCTAAGTAACCTTTCAGGACAGACAAACAAGGGATACCACGCATGCACACACTGTTTAGATGACACCGACAGTATATATTTGGACAAATGCAGGAAGAATGTGTACCTGGGGCATAATCGATTTCTTCTGACCAACCATCAATGTCGAAATAAAGGAAAGCATTTCAAAGGTGAGGCAGATCACCGGAATAAGCCCGCCCTCCATACTGGTGATCACATACTTGATATGGTTAATGATTTACATGTAATATTTGGAAAGGGTCCTGGCGGACTATCTGTTCCGAATGACGCGGACAAACACGCAACCATGTGGAAGAAGAAATCTATATTTTGGGACCTACCCTATTGGAAAGACCTAGAGGTCCGCTCTGCAATCGACGTGATGCACGTGATGAAGAATCTTTGCGTGAACCTGCTAGACTTATTGGGAGTGTATGGGAAGACAAAAGATACACCGGAGGCACGGGAGGAACAGCAACGTGTGCATGAAAAAGACGGCATGCATCCAAAGCAGTATGAAGGTCCTGCCAGCTACGCTCTTACCAAAGAAGAGAAGGAAATCTTGTTTGAATTCCTGCTTAGTATGAACGTCCCATCTGGCTTCTCGTCGAATATAAAGGGAATAATAAATATGGTAGAGAAAAAGTTCCAGAACCTAAAGTCTCATGACTAGCACGTGATTATGATGCAACTACTACCGGTTGCATTGAGGGGGCTTCTACCAGAAAACGTTCGATTAGCCATTGTGAAGCTATGTGCATTCCTCAATGCAATCTCTCAGAAGGTGATCGATCCAGAAATCCTGCCAAGGTTAAGGATTGATTTGGTGCAATGTCTTGTTAGTTTCGAGCTGGTGTTCCCACCGTTCTTCTTCAATATCATGATGCACATCCTAGTTCATCTAGTCGATGAGATTGTCGTTCTGGGCCTTGTATTCTACACAATATGTTCCCCTTTGAGAGGTTCATGGGAGTCTTAAAGAAATATGTTCGTAACCATGCTAGGCCAGAAGCAAGCATCTCCATGGGCCATCAACCAGAGGATGTCATTGGGTTTTGTGTTGACTTCATTCCTGACCTGAAGAAGATTGGTCTCCCTCAATCGCGGTACGAGGGGAGACTGACTAGAAAAGGCACGCTAGGAGCGGACTCAATAATATGTAGGGACGGACATTCTTGGTCTCAAGAACACTACATAGTTCTACAGAATTCCACCTTGGTGACCCCGTATGTCGATGAACACAAGAATATTCTGTGCTCCAAACACCCGGAGCAGTGTGACGACTGGATTACATATGAACACATCAAGACTTTTGGCAGTTGGTTGCAAACATGTCTCATAGGTGACAACCTTGTTTCTGATGAGTTGTACTCATTGGCTAGGGGACCATCTTCGACTGTATTTACTTACAATGGGTACGAGATAAATGGGAATACATTTTACACGATCACCCAAGATGAAAAGAGCACCAACCAAAACAACGGTGTCCGCTTTGATGCAGCAACCAAGAGGGCAAAGGACACATATTATGGTTACATAGTGGACATATGGGAACTTGACTATGGACATGATTTCAAGGTCCCTTTGTTTTAGTTCAAATGGGTCAATCTATCAAGAGGCAGGGTACAGGAAGACCCATAGTACAGAATGACAACAGTGGATCTGAACGATCTTGGGTACATAGACGAACCATTCGTCCTAGCTAATGATGTGGCACAGATTTTCTATGTGAAGGACATGTCTACCATACCAAGAAAAAGAAAAGATAAGGAAGCGAATACATCATACGATGAGCCAAAGCGCCACATAGTTCTTTCAGGAAAAAGAGACATCGTGGGATTGGAGGGCAAGACAGACATGTCTGAAGATTATGAAAAGTTTCATGAAATTCCTCCCTTCAAAGTCAAGGTTGACCCAAGCACCCTGTTAAACGATGAAGATTATCCATGGTTACAGCGCAATAAGCAAAGGACACAAGCGAAGAAAAAGTGAGGACTTTCTCTCCACAACTATAGAATTGCGGTGACATATGAAGAAATGAAATGTCTTTTGTAACACATGAGTTTTCGTCCGAGACCCTAATACTTCGAAAGAGATCTTCCGTTTTGTACACGAAGTGCATCCAGTTTTTGCCGTAACCCTCTCAACTTTTTATGACATGCTATGTGGGTGAAATGATGATACCATGCCAACTTTCAACCTTTTCAGAATTCATTTGAAGTGCTTTTCAATTTCAGGTTCATTTAGCTCAAAAAAAATCAGTATATGCATGAAAAATACCAAATGAAGTCAGAAAGGGTTGAAAATTAATGATGTGGCTTTGAATGGTGCATTTGAACACACAAAAAGTATGGAGTTGAAATAAGTTCAAAAAAATGAAATCCCTTTGTAACAGATGAGTTTTCGTCTGAAACCGTGATACTTCGAAAGAGATTGTCCATTTTGTACACGAAGTGCATCCAGTTTTTGCCGTAACCATCTCAACTTTTTAGCACATGCTATGTGGGTGAAATGATGATACCATGCCAACTTTCAACTTTTCCAGAGTTCACTTGAAGTGCTTTTCAATTTCGGTTGGGTTATTTAGCTCAAAAAACCAGTAAGTGCATGAAAAATAACAAATGAAGTCAGAAGGGTTGAAAATTGATGATGTGGCTTTGAATGGTGCATTTGAACACACAAAAAGTATGGAGTTCAAGTAAGTTCAAAAAAATGAAATCCCTTTGTAACAGATGAGTTTTCATCCGAAACCGTGATACTTCGAAAGAGATTGTCCATTTCGTACACGAACTGCATCCCGTTTTTGCAGTATCCATCTCAACTTTTTAGCACATGCTATGTGGGTGAAATGATTATACCATGCCAACTTTCAACCTTTTCAAAGTTCATTTGAAGTGCTTTTAAATTTTAGGGTTATTTAGCTCAAAAAACTAGTAAGTGCATGAAAAATATCAAATGAAGCCAGAAAGGGTTGAAAATTGATGATGTGGCTTTGAATTGTGCATTTTGAACACACGAAAAGTATGGAGTTCAAATAAGTTAAAAAAATGAAATCCCTTTAGATAACATAAAAAAATAACTAAAATAAACATAGATGCGCTTATGTCAGTAAAATTCGATTGGAAATCAGACTAAAATTCAGTTTGATTTCAGGTCAATTTTTCCCACATAAGGGCATCTATTTTCCATTTGAGAGGAACTCAATAAGGTAGGGAGGGGTCGGCTTATAAACCGGTGCGAACGCCCCTCGCTTGGCGAGGTGGGACTAAACTCCGACCACAGCGAGGGCCAACCATTTATTCCCGATCGGTGGCTACAACCGGGACCAATACCCACCTTTAGTCCTTGTTGGTGGCACCAACCGGGACCAATGCCCACCTTTAGTCCCGGTTGGTGCCACCAACCAGGACGAAAGGTCTCTACTTCCCGCCCTTTGGGCTGCCGAAAAGAGACCTTTGGTCCCGGTTGGTGGCACCAACCAGGACTAAAGGTGGGCATTGGTCCCGGTTGGTGCCACCAACCGGGACCAATGCTCTGGGTATATAAGTAGAACTTAGGAATTTTCAGTTCTCGTCTCGCAGTTCCCCTCGACGACGCCGACCTCCTCAACGCCGCCAGGCTGCCCCGACGCCGTCGCCATCACCCGTGCCCCTACCCTACCCCCGAGCCCACACCGACGCCGTCCGCCGCCCACGCCGTCGCCGTCCGCCGCCCATGCCGTCGCCATCGCCCATGCCCCTGCCCTTCCCCCGAGCCCACGCTGATGCTGTCCGCCGCCCCTGCCCCAGCCCGCCCCCACCATCACCGTCGGATTCGCCGCCCCTGCCGTCGCCCTTGCCGGCCGCCCCCGCTGTGAGCCGACGCCTCCGCCCCTTGTATTTTTTCATGTATATGTTGTATATGTTTTTTCATGTATATGTATATATGTTCATGTATATGTGTCATGTGTGTATATGTTCATGTATATGTATATATGTTCATCTATATGTGTGTATATGTTCATGTAAAAAGTCTTCGTTGTTTTTCATATGTATGAAAATGTAGAGTGAAAACGAAAACAAACGTATAAGAAAAAACAAAGTAAAAAATGAAGAAGGAAAAGAAAACCGCCCAGCCCGGCCACCACCGCATTTTCATAAAGTTTTTCCACTGAGTCCACGTCGCACCGAGAACCCGCGGCGAAGCAAGTCTTTTTTTGAAGGTAGTTTTTTTGTTAAATGAAAATGTTGGCATCGGCTCTATCATCACGTTGGCATCGTCTCTATCTATCAACAAGGCCACGGGAGCACCCCGGCCCTATCATCACATTGGCCTCGGCTCCCCGAGAGCTTTCCAACAGATTCAGAATGTATGTCGTTGTTGATATACCCCCTCCTCGATAACTTCGACATGAGAGGGGATGTCGGACATGCATGAGAGAGAGGTGGTCCGCTCACCCGACCAACTATCAAGGCCACCCAAACCCTATAAGAAAGAGCGTCGTTGTCGATCTACCCCCTCCTTGATAACTTCGACATGAGGGGGGATGTCAGGCATGCATGAGTGAGAGAGGCGGTCCGCTCGCCCGACAAACTATCAAGGCCATCCAAACCCTATAATAAAGAGCATCGTTGTCGATCTACCCCCTCCGTGATAACTTCAACATGAGAGGGGATGTCGGACATGCATGAGAGAGAGGCGGTCTGCTCACCCGACAAACTATCGAGGCCACCCAAACCCTAGAAAAAAGAGCGTCGTTGTTCATCTACCCTGTCCCTACCCGACCAACTAGCGATATTCGGAAGGCTCTTGCTGAACTTCGTACCAAAAAGCTAATTAATTATCCTATCCAGGACGCCGTCAGACAATCATGAGAGAGGCGGTCCGAACGTCAGACATTCATGTTTGTATATTAATTGCCATGTTGTAATATTTGCAGAAACTATGGATCCAAGAGACGAACAACAAGAATAGTTGTTGGGGGACATAATCCACGGCGGACGTGATATATTGTCATTTCTCAATGACATCGACGGTCTAGAAGGAGAGGATTATGACGGCTCCGGTGATCGAACAATGGAGGAGGAAGGACATGATCATGATGGCTCCGGTGACCGAATGCCGGAGGAAGAAGGAGACCATGATGACGGCTCCGGAGGAAGAAGCCGAGAGAGAAAGAGGAAAGCGAAACTGAGCGAAATTCAGAAGCTCAATGCAAGACTACAAAAGCTAGAGGAAGTTGAGAGCCTGCGAGCTGCCGGCCAACCATCTCAGCGGCACGAAGCTACCCTAGAAGCTACCCCGTCATCCCAGCGGAGAAGCAGCGTTGCTTCCATGGAGCCCGTTCAGCCTGACTTCATGTCTCCTAGCTACCCCGTGGATACTATCACGGAGCTCAACATTGCAAGCTTATGACGAAATGCCAGAACCTCACTTTCAAGGCGACTGTCGACTCTGTTGCACCTCCTCAACCCAATGGAACGTTTCACTGCCGTCCGATTCCACATGGCTATGCTATTGTGATGGTGGATGAAGTAATGAAGGAATTTGAAGAGCTCGAGCTTGACCACTGTACAGGTGAAGGAGAGAATAAGTTGGTTCGTGCCCTGAGGAGTACATGTCTATGCCAGAAGGAGTACATCAACCTTCCAAACTGGACGCCTCCGCCTCCTCCTTTTCCTCAGGCGAATCAGGGCACTCCGGCTCCTCCTCCTCCTCCGGCGAGTGATCAGGGCACACCGTCTCCTTCTCCGGCTCCTCCGACGCGTGGGGGCACTCCGCCTCCTCCTTCGCCTACTCTGGCACGTCGGAGCAGTACGCCTCCTCCTCAGCCTCGTCGGCAACGGCGGAAGACAGACACCGCCACTCCGACTCCTCTGGTGCCTAGTAAGCAAGGAAAAGGGAGCCGCCGCCGCTCCAACGGCTAGCAATACAAGCATAGGCAATAGGGGATACAAATACGGTCCATCTCTCAAGCCTCTGGAAAAGATACCATATGAGAGGACCGAGTCTGAAAACGAGGAGATATGTCAGGCCGAATTGAGAGCCCATTTTGCAAAGACAACTCCACTTCCGAAGGAGAAGATAGATCCGGTGAAAGTAATGCGCACTATCGATGCCCTGAAGCGACCACCACCACCTCCTCCGGATTCCAACTTTGACAGCTGTATTAAAAAGACATATCAAGCTGCATGCCGGTTGGGAAGTACTTCTAGTGATGCAAGGTTAGCAAAACGAAGTGGGAAAAAATTCCCCAGCTCGGCGAACAGCTGAACCAATCATGCCCCCCGCTAAAGGTGTCTAGCGATATCGTCACTAATCATTCGAGGATGGTGCCCGGTACCAAACCTGGTGATTACCTGAGCGATGATGTACAGTTTAAGCCGTTTGAGGTGGACGAATTCCTTTACCGGCACAGGCAACCTCTCGTGAAACCTGATCATCCTCCTCTAACAACGATGATGCGGAAATTCCATGAATGGTACATGAAAACCTGCCGGGAGTCTGGGACTGATTCTTTGATACTGTAAGTTAAAGAGGAGCACGACCTCATTGGAATGGAACTGTTGAATATTGAATTTGAGGAGATATTCCAGTTATACAATCAAAAGGCCCTCGACAAAACAATCATGACTTGCTACTGTCTGTAAGTACTACTTCTGTAATTAAGTCTCTCTATGTATATAACTCAGCTCTTTCATTCCATGTATATAGAATTATCCTCACTACTATATTATGCAGATTGAAGATCGTCGAATGCAGAAAAGCACTAATCTATGACATTAGGTTCATTAACCCAAATGTCATACATGAGTATAATTTCCAAAAGTATCCCACACAAACCAAGGACAACTTGCTACAACCGTTTCTTAAAAATCAAAACAAAGGGACAACACTCTTTCCTTGCAACTTCAAGTGAGTGTTACTGTCTTGTGCATATTCGGTTTCCCTTATTACTCGAGGTTTATGGTAATGTAATTGATGAGTTATGCATGTATGCGCAGTTTCCACTATATTCTGCTAGAGATTCAGCTTGAGCGAGGAGTAGTAACCATCTTAGACTCGAAACGAAAAGATCCCGAGGAATATGCGGACATGACTAAAATTCTCCAAAAGTAAGTTCAATCGATCATTATCGCATCATATCGGCAACTTTGTTCATTTCCTGATATCAAGTAATTATTTTGTTTGTCTGGTAGGGTTTGGAAAGAGTTCACAGCAATTGTTCCGGCACTGCCAGGGGAGCTGCGATTTACACACCCGAAAGTAAGTACTACTAGCTAGTTCCACGCATCTCCCATTGATTCTAGTTTCATCAATACCATTTATCATGCTTGATTATCAGTTTGATTGAACTCTATTTCTCGTAAAGTGCTTGTGGCAGGAAATCAGGAATAATTTATGTGGATACTACGTTTGCGAGTTCATCTACAACGCGACGACCCCTAAGCGGGGCTACACTGAAAAACCATTTCAAGTGCGTAAGAAATAATATTCACAATTTTATTTTATTACCATATATATGTATTGAGCCCCCTTCTTCAAATTAGATGTGGCAGATGCGGGATGAACTCCTACCACATGATCGCATATGAGCAATTCAAGAAGAATTGGCAGGATTCTTTCTAGACCATGGCATAAATAAAACCGGAGAATACCATCTGGAAGTTGACATTAGATGTTAGGGATTGTAAGAGATCCTATATTGTATATATGTAGCTAGTAGCGTCGGATATATATACAAAAACTTGTTATACAACCAATCTCTCGGAGAAAGAGAGGTCGATCACTTCTATGTCTATATGTTCATGATGATCTTCTGTACTTAATGGTTCCTTCATTTGCTTACTAGCTAGCGTGTCGAGTTCTCTCTATAGTAGCTAGCGTCGACCAAGCACGGAGAAAGAGAGGACACTTCTCTCTATTAATTAGCTAGCTAAAACAATATAAAACCCCTAAATTAACCATCCAAAACCCCCTAACCCCCTCCCTTTAAACCCCCCCCCCCCAGCAACTGCTAGATGCTGACGCGTGGATGCCTTTTGGTCCCGGTTGGTGTTACCAGCTGGGACTAAAGGTCCTCCTGCCTGGGCTCCTCACAGAGGCCACGTGGAGCCCCTTTTGTACCGGTTTGTAAGAGAACCGGGACTAAAGGTTTTGTGCTTTAGTCCTGACCCTTTAGTCCCGGTTCCAGAACCGGGACAAATGGGCCTTACGAACCGGGACAAATGGGCCTTTTTCTACTAGTGTATGTTCATGCATTTAATAACTTTCAAACCGTGCATCATATGTAAAAACTTTATATATGCAAAGTGACTATAATTTCGTGTAGATCCACAATTTCCAGCTCTCACATGTGATAAAAATGATTAACTTGCTGTTTCCATTGTTTTTTGCATTAATGCCATGTCAAAATGAATTGTTCAATAACTTTTAAACCGTAGCTCCGATGCAAATGTTTTATATATGTAACTTGACTAGAAAAATGTGTAGAATCTCATGGTGAAATTTATTTTGCTGTTTAACAACTATAAAATATGGTTAGTTCAGATCTGGACCAAAATCATAATAGGCATATGAGGTCATTTCGGAAATGCTATATGTTTCTTTCGGCCTCATTTAATATGCCTAAATGCTGTAGTTGTTTTTGCTTCACCACTTGGCATGTTTATAAACATTAAATATTGTCGTGTACCTAATCGAGAGTGAACTAAACAATTCAAATGTGGAGTTTCTTCAATATGAAACCGTTGCATATTGAGCTTCACTTAATGTGTAGGAGTTGTTTGATGTGCTTTGCCATGCCTTGCATATTTAAACCGGACATGCATCATATTTGTTTGTGCATCATGTCATGCATATGTTGTGGTGTGTCGTGTGTTGATAGTTGTTTTAGGATTGTTCATTCTCGATAGAGTTCTAAAAGTATTTGGAGTGTGAGGATTCGTTCGACTACGTTGGCTCGTCTTTTGCACGGACTCGTTCTTCTTCCAAGCGGGATCTCAGGCAAGATGACACATTTCCCTGGATACCACCACTATCATTGCTATGCTAGTTGTCTTGCTTTTATGGTTATGTCTCGCTACCTACCACTTGTGTGTCAAGCCTCCCAACATTGCCATGATAAGCCTCTAACCCCTCCACATCCCAGCAAACCATTGTTTGGCTATGTTACCGCTTGCTCAGCCCTTCTTATAGCGTTTCTAGCTACATGTGTAACTGATAATAAATTTGACACATAGGGAGTTAGCACTACCCGAGGTTCATTATTCAACATAATACAGGGGGGCAGTGCTGCTGGTGTTGCTCCAAAATAGAGCCGTGTGCGGGGCCAACCTGGGGCAACTCGGGAGATGTTTATCAGGCCACTGTACGCTATGCTTATCCGCCGTGTCCTGAGAATGAGATACGCGGCTCCTATCGGGATCGTAGACACATTAGGAGGTCTTGCCAGACTTGTTTTTACCTTTCTCGGACATCTTGCATGTGGGATTTTGACGACCCTTTGGGCTATCTCGAAGTTGAGATTTTCCATTGGCATTCCGCAAATACTACGCGTGATTCCGCGGTTGAGGAATTCCAACGCGGAGTGTGGTTAATTTGTGATGGACTAGTTGGAGCACCCCTGTAGGGTTAAATCTTTCGGAAAGCCATGCCCGCGGTTATGTGGAAAACATGGAAAACTTATTTAACACCCGGTCATAGAAAACTTGAAGTAATTCTAATAAAATACACCAACTGTGTGCGTAACCATGATTGTCTCTTCTCATGAGTCCTTATCCGAGAGAGAACATGGTGGGGTTATGTTTGACATAAGTAGGTGTTTAGGATCACTTAGTGATCATTACTAGTTCACGTATGTGATGCGTAGACCATCATATTTTACTTTCTGTATTCGTAAGTTAGCCACTCAAATAAATGCTTAGTCGTTTGCTCCAGCCTCACCACTTAGCCATACCTCACCCATTAAGCTTTAATAGTCTTGATACCCTTGGACATTAGATTGCTGAGTCCCTATGGCTCACAGATTACAACAACAACAGTTGTAGGTACTGGTAATGCAATGCTTTGACGTCAGAGAGATGCTTGTTTGATTTGGAGTTCTTCTTGTTCTTCTTCATCGATCTAGGATGGGTTCTAGGCGGCAGCATGGGATAGCAAGGATGGATGTCATTTTGTTTTTTGATTTCGTCCATAGTCGGACCCTGCTCTTCTGTATGATGTTGGAATATGTTGTTGTATTGTTGTGATCTTGGTGTAGCTTGTGGTGAGTGTAAGGCAATTCCATATACTCATCTCTTCTATACATGTACTTGTAATGATATTCATTCTTGCAAAACGACGAGATGCGCTCCTATCCCTGTCAAGGCCCTCGAGCCAAAATAAGGATAGGGTCGCATCTTTGGTGTGACAGAGTGGGCCCTTAGATACCTCTCCATCACACATAGTAACGTATCCCAGTCTTGATCCATGCCCACTCAACAGACACCCTCAGAGATACCTATAGATCATCTTTATAGTCACCCAGTTATGTTGTGACGTTTGATACATACAAGGTATTCCTCCGGTGTCAGTGAGTTGCATGATCGCATGGTCATAGGAACAGATACTTGACATGCAAGAAACTATAGCAATAAACTGATGATACGTCTCCAACGTCTCTATAATTTTTGATTGTTCCATGCTATTATATTATTTGTTTTGGATGTTTTATATGCATTCATATGCTATTTTATATTATTTTTGGGACTAACCTATTAATCTAGAGCCTAGTGTCAGTTTCTGTTTTTTCCCTTATTTTTGAGTTCCACAGATAAGGAATATTAAACAAAGTCCAAACGGAATATAATCTTTGCGATGATTTTTCTTGGACCAGAAGACATCTACCATACTTGGAGGGGAAGGCGAGAGACCTGCCAGGAGGTTAGAAGCCAGGGGGCACGACCACCACCGCTGGTCGCGCCTGGCAGGCTTGTGGCCCCCTAGCAGGTCTCCTAAACCTATTCTTTGGCCTATAAATTCCCAAATATTCCCCCAATACCAAAGAGATCCACGGAAATACTTTTCCGCCGTCGGAAGCCTCCATTCTCGAGAGGTCCAATCTTGGAGCCTTTTCTGGTAATCTACCGGAGGGGGATTCGATCACGGAGGGCATCTACATCAACTCCATTGCCCCTCATATGATGCGTGAGTAGTTCACCATAGACCTTCGGATCCATACCTAGTAGCTAGATGGCTTCTTATATCTATTTATGCTTCAATACCATGTTCTTCATGATCTTCATGGGGATCCATCCGATGTAATACTCTTTTGCGGTGTGTTTGTCGAGATCCGATGAATTGTGGGTTTATGATCAGCTTATATATGAATATTATTTGGTTCTTCCCTGAATTCTTATATGCACGATTTCATATCTTTGTAAGTCACTTCGAGTTATTGGTTTGGTTTGGCCAACTAGATTGGTAATTCTTGCAATGGGAGAAGTGCTTAGTTTTAAGTTCAATCTTGTGGTGTCCTCACCCAGTGACAAAGTAGGGGTAGTGAGGCACGTACTGTATTGTTGCCATCAACGGTAAAAAGATGTTTGTTTATCATATTGCTTGAGTTTATCCCTCTACATCATGTCATCTTACTTAATGCATCACTCTATTCTTCATTAACTTAATACTCTAGATGCAGGCAAGAGTAGGTCGATGTGTGGAGTAATAGTAGTAGATGCAGAATCGGTTCGGTCTACTTGGCACGGACGTGATGCCCATGTTGGGGAATGTTGCATGGGAAACTAATTTTTTCCAACGCACATGCAGATCTATCCATGGTGATGAGCATCTATGAGAGGGAGAGTGAATCTACATACCCTTGTAGATTGCTAAGCGGGAAGCGTTAAGAAACGCGGTTGGTGTAGTCGAACGTCTTCGCGATCCAAATCGCCGTGCATCTCGCGATCCAATCACGATCCATCCCACGATCCAATCACGATCCGTCCCACGATCCGATCACGATCCGTCCCATGAACTTGATCACGATCCGTCTCACGAACTTGATCACGATCCTTCCGATCTAGCACCGAACGGACGACACCTCCGCGTTCAGCGCACATACCGCTTGATGACGATCTCCACCGTCTTGATCCAGCAAGAAGGATCAGAGAGGAAGAAGAGTTCTCCGGCAGCCTAACGGCGCTCCAGCGATGGTGGTGGAGCAATTCCGGCAGGGCTTCGCCTAAGCACTGCAGAAATCCGATCTAGAGGAGAAACTATGCACTCGAGGAACGGGTAGCACGTGGCTGAAATTCTAGTGCAAAAACCCTAAAACCTCCAGTATATACAAGAGGATAGGAGGATAGGAGGCAGCCTTGGCTTCCCAAGCCAAGGGCTTCAGCTGAACCAACTAGGATTGGAGGACTCTCCTCCAATCCTAGTAGGACTAGGATTCGTTCCATTTTTTTTCCTTTTTCCACCTTTTCCTATTGGTTTTTTTCCTCCAGTCACATGGGCCTTGTGTGGGAGTTTCCACCAGCCCACTAAGGGCTAATATTCACTCTCCCACAGCCCATGAAGCCTCTTGGGTCGAAATACCCCTCCCGGAGGTCTCCCGGTATACTACCGGCACTCCCGGTACACTACCGATAGGCCCGAAACTTTTCCGGCGACCAAAACAAGACTTCCTATATATGAATCTTTACCTCCGGACCATTCCGTACCTCCTCGTGATATCCGGGATCTCATCCGGCACTACGAACAAACTTCGGTCACCACCATACATAACTCTATACTACCGATACATCACCAAACCTTAAGTGTGTAGACCCTACGGGTTCGAGAACTATGCAGACATGACTGAGACACCTCTACGGTCAATAACCAATGGCGGGACCTGGATGTCCACATTGGTTCCTACATATTCTACGAAGATCTTTATCGGTCTAACCTCTATGTCAAGGATTCAGTTAATCCCATATGATGTTCCCTTTGTTCTTCGGTATGTTACTTGCCCGAGATTCGATCGTCGGTGTCTCCATACCTAGTTCAACCTCGTTACTGGCAAGTCTCTTTACTCATTCGGTAATACAAGATCTTGCAACTAATACTTAGTCACATTGCTTGCAAGGCTTATTGTGATGTTGTATTACCGAGTGGGCCCTGAGATACCTCTTCGTCACACGGAGTAACAAATCCCAGTCGTGATCCATGCCAACTCAACACACACCCTCAGAGACACCTGTAGAGCACCTTTATAGTCACCCAGTTACGTTGCGACTTTGATACACACAAGGTACTCCTTCGATATCTGTGAGTTGCATGATCTCATGGTCATAGGAACATATACTTGACATGCCGAAAACAGTAGCAATAAACTGACACGATCATAAGCTACGTTTGTAGTTTGGGTCTTGTCCATCACATCATTCTCCTAATGATGTGATCCCATTATCAAATGAGATCTCATGTCCATGGCTAGGGAACCTTAACCATCTTTCGATAAACGAGCTAGTTCACTAGAGGTATACTAGGGACATTGTGTTTGTCTATGTATCCACACATGTATCCATGTTTCCAATTAATACAATTATAGCATGGATAATAAACGATTATCATGAACAAGGAAATACAATAATAAACACTTTATTTATTGACTCTAGGGCATATTTCTAACAGTCTCCCACTTGCACTAGAGTCAATAATTTAGTTCACATCACTATGTGATTTACATTGTAATGAATCGAACACCCATCCAGTTCTGGTGTTGATCATGTTTAGCCCTTGGAAGAGGTTTAGTCAACGGGTCTGCAACATTCAGATCCGTGTGCACTTTGCAAATATTAATGTCTTTCTCCACGATGTAATCGTGGATGGAGTTGAAGCGTCGCTTTATGTGTCTGGTCCTCTTGTGAAACCTTTGTTCCTTGGCCAGAGCAATGGCACCAGTGTTGTCATAGAATAGGTTCATTGGATTCAGTGCACTGGGCACTACTCCAAGATCTTTCATGAACTGCTTCATCCAGACACCTTCCTTTGCCGCCTCCGAGGCTGCGATGTATTCCGCTTCGCACGTAGAATCAGCTACCATGCTTTGCTTGGAACTGCAACAGCTTACTACTCCCCCGTTTAAGAATAAATACATATCCGGTTTGCGACTTAGAGTCGTCCGGATCAGTGTCAAAGCTTGCATCGACGTAGCCCTTTACGACGAGCTCTTCATCACCTCCATAAACGAGAAACATTTCCTTAGTCCTTTTCAGGTACTTAAGGATATTCTTGACCGCTTGCCAGTGCTCCATTCTAGGATCACTTTGAAACCTTCCGGCCATACTTATGGCAAGGCTGACATCGGGTCTTGTGCACAGCATTGCATACATGATAGAGCCTATGGCTGAAGCATAGGGGATGACACTCATCTTTTCACTATCTTCTATAGTTACTAGGCATTGAGTCTTACTCAACTTCACACCTTGTAACACAGGCAAGAACCCCTTCTTGGACTGTAACATTTTGAACTTCTTCAAAACTTTATCAAGGTATGTGCTCTGTGAAAGTGCTATTAAGCGTCTCGATCTATCTCTATAGATCTTAATGCCTAATATGAAAGCAGCTTCTCCTAGGTCCTTTATTGAAAAACTCTTGTTCAAATATTCCTTCATGCTTTCCAGCATTTCTATATTGTTTCCAATCAGCAATATGTTATCCACATATAATACCAGAAACGCTATAGAGCTCCCACTCACTTTCTTGTAAATACAAGCTTCTCCGTAAACTTGTATAAACTCAAACGCTTTGATCACCTCATCAAAGCACTTATTCCAACTCCAAGATGCTTGCACTAGTCCATAAATGGATGGCTGGAGTTTGCAAACTTTGTCAGCATTCTCTGGATCGACAAAACCTGCGGGTTGCATCATATACAACTCTTCCTCAAGGAAACCGTTGAGGAACGCTGTTTTGACATCCATCTGTCAAATTTCATAGTCGAAATAAGCAGCTATTGGTAACATGATTCTAATAGACTTAAGCATCGCTACGGGTGACAAAGTCTCATCGTAGTCAACTCCTTGAACTTGTGAAAAACCCTTTGCCACAAGTCGAGCTTTATAGACGGTGACATTACCGTCTGCGTCTGTCTTCTTCTTAAAGATCCATTTGTTCTGAATGGCCTTTCGCCCTTCAGGTAATACTTCCAAAGTCCATACTTTGTTTCCTTACATGGATCCCATCTCGGATTTCATGGCCTCTAACCATTTCTCGGAATCCGGACCCATCACTGCTCCTCCATAGCTCGTAGGTTCATTGTTGTCCAACAACATGACCTCCAAATCAGGGTTGCCGTACCACTCAGGGGTAGTACGCGGCCTTGTCGACCTACGAGGTTCAATAGCAATTTCATCCGAAGCTTCATGATCATCATCATTAACTTCCTCTTCTACCGTCGTAGGTTCCACAGAAACATCTTTCTGCGCCGCGCTACTTTCTGGTTGAAGTAAAGGTTCAATAACCTCATCAAGCTCTATTTTCCTCCCACTCAATTCTTTCGATCGAAACTCTTTCTCAAGAAATGTTCCATTCTTAACGACAAACACTTTGCCTTTGGATCTGAGATAGAAGTATACCCGACTGTCTCTTTCGGGTATCCTATGAAGACGCATTTCTTCGCTTTGGGTTCCAGCTAGGCTGAAGCTTTTTGACATAAGCATCACATCCCCAAACTTTAAGAAACGACAACTTTGGCTTCTTGCCAAACCATAGTTCATATGGCGTCGTCTCAACGGATTTTGATGGTGCCCTATTTAAAGTGAATGCAGTTGTCTCTAATGCATAACCCCAAAACAATAGTGGCAAATCAGCAAGAGACATCATAGAATGCCCCATATCTAATAAGGTTCGATTACAACGTTCGGACACACCATTATGCTGTGGTGTTCCGAGCGGTGTCAGCTGTGAAAAAATTCCACACTATCTTAAGTGACTACCAAACTCATAACTCAGATATTCACCTTCTCGATCAGATCGCAGGAACTTAATCTTCTTGTTATGATAATTCTCAACTTCACTCTGAAATTGCTTGAACTTTTCAAATGTTTCAGACTTGTGTTTCATTAAGTAAATATACCCATATCTACTTAAGTCATCAATGAAGGTGAGAAAATAACGATATCCACCACGTGGTGTCAGATTCATTGGACCGCACACATCAGCATGTATGATTTCCAATAAGTCACTCGCCCGTTCCATTGTTCCAGAGAACAGCGTTTTAGTCATCTTGCCCATGAGGCATGGTTCACATGTGTCAAGTGATTCAAAATCAAGTGACTCCGAAAGTCCATCAGCATGGATCTTCCTCATGCGTTTTACATCAATATGACCTAAACGGCAGTGCCACAAGAAAGTGGTACTATCATTATCAACTCTACATCTTTTGGCATCAATGTTATGAACATGTGTGTCATCACTATGAAGATTCAATATGAATAAACCCCTAACATTGGGTGCATGACCATAAAAGATATTACTCATATAAATAGAACAACCTTTATTCTCTGATTTAAATGAGTAACCGTCTCGCAATAAAAAGATCCAGATATAATGTTCATGCTTCACGGAGGCACTAAATAACAATTATTCAGGCTCATCACTAATCCCGATGGTAATCGATGAGAGAGCGTGCCGACGGCGATCACATCAACCTTGGAACCATTTCCCACGCGCATCGTCACTTTGTCCTTTGCCAGCCTTCGTTTATTCCGTAGTTCCTGCTTTGAGTTGCAAATGTGAGCAACCGAACCGGTATCAAATACCCAGGCACTACTACGAGAGCTAGTAAGGTACACATCAATAACATGTATATCATATATACCTTGTTTGTCGTTGATCGCCTTCTTGTCAGCCAGGTACTTGGGGTAGTTCCGCTTCCAGTGACCAGTTCCCTTGCAATGAAAGCACTCAGTTTCTGGCTTGGGTCCATGCTTGGGCTTCTTTGCAGGAGTAGCAACTGCTTTGCCATCCTTCTTGGTTTTACCCTTCTTGCCCTTGCCCTTGACTTTGCCATTTTTCTTGAAACTAGTGGTTTTATTGACCACCAACACTTGATGTTCTTTCTGGATATCAGACTCAGCGACTTTTAGCATCGCAAATAGCTCGGCGACTAACTTGTTCATCCCGTGCATGTTATAGTTCATCACAAAGCTCTTGTAACTAGGTGGCAGTGATTGAAGAACTCTGTGAGTGATCGCTTCTGGCAGAAGGGCAATTCCCAACTCCGCTAGACGAGTTGAATACCCAGACATTCTAAGTATATGTTTACTGATAGACCCGTTCTCTTCCATCTTGCAAGCATAGAACTTATCGGAGGTTTCATACCTCTCGATCCGAGCGTTCTTCTGAAAGATAAACTTCAACTCCTAGAACATCTCATATGCTCCATGACGTTCAAAACGTCTTTGAAGTCCCGGTTCTAAGCCAAACAATATTGCACACTGAACTATTGAATAATCTCTAGTACGTGCCTCCCAAGCATTCTTAACGTCTTTGGAGGTCATGTCTTCTGGTTGATCACCAAGCGGTGCATCAAGGACAGATAATTTCTGGGAAGCCATGAGGATAATCCTCAAATTACGGGCCCAGTCAACAAAGTTACTTCCATCATCTTTCAACTTAGCTTTCTCTAGGAACGCATTAAAATTTAGGGGTGCTACTGCGCGAGCCATTGATCTACAACATAAATATGCAAAGTTTACTTAGACGATTGTTCAAGATAATGAGTTTAGTTAATCAAATTACTAAAGCTCCCACCCAAATTGACATCCCTCAGGTCATCTGAGTGTCACATGATCCAAATCCACCAACTCAAGTCTGATCATCACGTGAGTTGAGGTGGCTTCAATGGTGAACATCATTATGTTGATCATATCTACTATATGACTCATGTTCGACCTTTCGGTCTCTTGTGTTCCAAGGCCATGTCTGTGCATGCTAGGCTCGTCAAGTTTAACCCGAGTGTTCTACGCGTGCAACACTGGCTTGCACCCATTGTATGTGAACATAGAGTCTATCACACCCGATCATCACGTGGTGTCTCAACACGATGAACTTTTGCAATGGTGCAAACTCGGAGAGAACACAATTTATCTTGAAATGTATGTGAGGGATCACCTTATAATGCTACCGTCGTACTAAGCAAAACATGGTGCATAAAAGGATTAACACCACATGCAATTCATAAGTGACATGATATGGCCATGAACTTGTGCTTTTCATCTCCATCTTGAAAGCACCGGCATGATCTCCATCGTCACCGGCAAGACACCATGATCTCCATCAACGTGTTGCCATCGGGGTTGTCGCGCCCAACATGCTTCTACTACTATTGCTACCGTTTAGCGATAAAGTAAAGCATTACATAGCGCTTAATGATTGACACACAGGTCATACAATAATTAAAGACAACCCTATGGCTCCTGCCGGTTGCCGTACTCATCAACATGCAAGTCGTGAAATTCTATACATCACATGATCATATCATACATCACATATATCACATCATGTAATTGGCCATATCAAATCACAACATACCCTGCAAAAACAAGTTAGACATCCTCTAATTGTTGTTGCATGTTTTGCGTGGCTGCTACGGGTTTCTAGCAAGAACGATTCTCACCTATGCATAAACCACAACGGTGATACATAATTTGCTTTTCAACCTTCTCAAGGACCGCCTTTGTCGAATCCGATCCGTATAAAGTGAGACGAACTGCCACCCGCAAGCCATCTAGACAACAAGTTGCATCGAGGGAACCGGTCTCTCGTAAGCGTACGAGTAATGTTGGTCCAGTCCGCTTCATCTCACAATACCTCTGAACCAAAATCTGACCAAGGGAGGAAGCAATCTAAGCATCAACGCCCACAAACGTTTTGTGTTCTACTCGAGATCTCATCAACACATAAACCTAGCTCATGATGCCACTTTTGGGGAACGTTGCATGGGAAACAAAAAATTTCCTACGCACACACAGATCTATCCATGGTGATGAGCATCTACGAGAGGGAGAGAGAATCTACATACCCTTGTAGATCACTAAGCGGGAAGCGTTAAGAAACGTGGTTGGTGTAGTCGAACGTCTTCGCGATCCAAATCGCCGTGCGTCCCGCAATCCAATCATGATCCGTCCCGCAATCCAATCACGATCCGTCCCGTGATCCGATCACGATCCGTCCCACGAACTTGATCACGATCCGTCCCACGAACTTGATCACGATCCTTCCGATCTAGCACCGAACGGACGACACCTCCACGTTCAGCACACGTACAGCTTGATGACGATCTCCACCGTCTTGATCCACCAAGAAGGAGTGGAGAGGAAGAAGAGTTCTCCGGCAGCCTGACGGCGCTCGAGCGATGGTGGTGGGGCAATTCCGGTAGGGCTTTGCCTAAGCACTGCAGAAATCCGATCTAGAGGAGAAACTATGCAGTGGAGGAACGGGTGGCACGTGGCTGAAATTCTAGTGCAAAAACCCTAAAACCTCTAGTATATATAAGAGGAGAGGAGGAGAGGAGGCGGCCTTGGCTTCCCAAGCCAAGGGCTTCAGCCGAACCAACTAGGATTGGAGGACTCTCCTCCAATGCTAGTAGGACTAGGATTCGTTCCCTTTTTTTTTCCTTTTTCCACCTTTTCCTATTGGGTTTTTCCCTCTAGCCACATGGGCCTTGTGTGGGAGTTGACACCAGCCCACTAAGGGCTGATATTCACTCTCCCACAGCCTATGAAGTCTCTTGGGTCGAAATACCCCTCTCAGAGGTCTCCCGGTACACTACCGGCACTCCCGGTATACTACCGATGAGCCCGAAACTTTTCCAGCGACCAAACTGGGACTTCCTATATGTGAATCTTTACCTCCGGACCATTCTGGAGCTCCTCATGACATCCGGGATCTCATCCGGGACACCTAACAAACTTTGGTCACCACCATACATAACTCTACACTACCGAAACGTCACCAAACCTTAAGTGTGCAGACCCTGCGGGTTTGAGAACTATGTAGACATGACTGAGACACCTCTATGGTCATTAACCAATGGCAGGATCTGGATGTCCACATTGGTTCCTACATATTCTATGAAGATCTTTATCGGTCAACCTCTATGTCAAGGATTCAGTTAATCCCGTATGATGTTCCCTTTGTTCTTCAGTATGTTACTTGCCCGAGATTCGATCATCGGTATCTCCATACCTAGTTCAACCTCGTTACTGGAAAGTCTCTTTACTCATTCCGTAATACAAGATCTCGCAACTAACACTTAGTCACATTGCTTGCAAGGCTTATTGTGATGTTGTATTACCGAGTGGGCCCTAAGATACCTCTCCGTCACACGGAGTAACAAATCCCAGTCTTGATCCATGCCAACTCAACAGCCACCCTCGGAGACACGTGTAGAGCACCTTTATAGTCACCCAGTTACGTTGCAACGTTTGATACACACAAGGTACTCCTCCGATATCTGTGAGTTGCATGATCTCATGGTCATAGGAACATATACTTGACATGCAGAAAATAGTAGCAATAAACTGACACGATCATAAGCTATGTTTGTAGTTTGGGTCTTGTCCATCAGATCATTCTCCTAATGATGTGATCCCGTTATCAAATGACATCTCATGTCCATGGCTAGGAAACGTTAACCATCTTTCGATAAATGCGCTAGTTCACTAGAGGCATACTAGGGACATTGTGTTTGTCTATGTATCCACACATGTATCCATGTTTCCAATTAATACAATTATAGCATGGATAATAAACGATTATCATGAACAAGGAAATACAATAATAAACACTTTATTTATTGCCTCTAGGGCATATTTGCAATAGCCCATATGCAAAATCATTGCCTTGGATATCTTCATAATTATTCTCTTTTCTATCAATTGCTCGACAGTAATTTTTTCACCCACCGTATTATTTTCCTATTAGAGAGAAGCCTCTAGTGAAACCTATGGGCCCCGGGTCTACTTTCCATATTATATTTCCAGATCTATAAACCAAAAATACCAAAAATACCTTGCTGCAATTTATTTACTTTTTACTTTACGCAACCTTTTACATCTATCTCTATTATATCTCATCCTTGCACATAACCATGAAGGGATTGACAACCCCTTTGTAGCGTTGGGTGCAAGAGTTTGATTGTTTGTGTAGGTGCATCCATTGGTGACTTGCTTGTTCCTCCTACTAGATTGATACCTTGGTTCTCATCAACTGTGGGAAATACTTGTCTACTTCACTGCATCACCCTTTCCTCTTGAAGGGAAAACCAACACAAGCTCAAGAAGTAGCAACAAGGATTTCTGGCGCCGTTTCCGGGGAGGATATGTATCAAGTCAAGACAAGAACTCTCTCTTCAACTTGCCAATTTCTAGCATCATTGCCCCGGAGATCTACATCAAGCCTACCAAGTACCCATCACGAACTCATCTATTGCATTTACATTATTTGCCATTTGCCCCTCGTTTTCCTATCCCCCACTTCTAAAATGTTTTTTAGAAAAAAACCAAAAATATTTTCCTTTTTATTCGCCCTTCTTTCATTCGTCTTTTCGTTTGCTTGTGTTTCCACGTGCCTTCTATTTGCTTGCATCTTTGCTTGCTAAAAATCTATTGATATGGATCCTCATCCACTTGCCAATCTTTTCAAAAGACCAAATTATGATGAACCAATTTCTAGTGAGTTGAGTGCACTTTATTATCTTTATGAAGTTTTGTTTGAAAATCATGAATCTGAAATTTTTGATGAAGTGTTGAAAGAAGAAATTTATAAGGTGATTCATGATAGTTCCTTGAATGAAAAGCATGATTTCCATGTGGTTAGAATGAATTCTCTGAATATCCATGATGCTAATTATATGCAAAACCACAAGCTTGGGGATGCTATGCTTGATGAAGGTGATATTTTTTGTTCCCAAAGTTTCGGTGATGACACGTATGCTATAATTGATCATGAAAAGAATTCTTTGGGTGATAGTTAAATTGTGAGATTCCTTCATGATGCTACTGAAATTTATTACGAGGGAGGAACATATGCTTGTAGGAGTTGCACTAATATAAAATTTCCTCTCTATGTGTTCAAAGTTCTGAAGTTATGATTGTTTTGCCTTCCTATGCTAGTTGATTCTTGTTCCCATAAATTGTTTTCTCACAAAATACCTATCCATAGGAAGTGGGTTAGACTTAATTTTTCCCCATGCTATTCATGATGATCTTTTGCATATATCAATTACTACTTTTTATGTGAGCATGATTGAAATCGTTATGCCTAGCTAGGGGCATAAAATGATAGCGCTTATTGGGAGGCAACCCAATTTTATTTTTATGTTCTGTTTTTTTGCTTCTGTTTTTGAGTGTTTCACACATTAATACCTCTGTAGTGATTGTGTTTTGGTGTTTTAATTAGTGTTTGAGCCAAGTAACACCTTTGGGATGGTCTATGGTGATTGTTGATTTGATCTTGTTGAAAAACAGAAACTTTTGCGCCAAGTACAGGAATTTTACAAATTTATCAGAGTATCGAATGATTCTGATTTTTTTAAAAAGATTTATATACAAGTTTCCCAGGTTGTACTAATCTTTCAGAATTTTTGGAGTTACATAAGTATACGAAGTTTCCATATTACTACAAACTGTTCTGTTTTTGATAGATTTTGTTTTCTTTGTGTTGGTTACCTATTTTGATGTACCTATGGGTCGTATAGGGGGGGTATGAACCATGGAGAAGTTAGAATAAAGTATATATTACACCAATATAAATAAATAATGAGTTCACAACAGTACCTAAAGTGGTGATTTATCTTTCTTATACTAACCGATCTCATGAGTTTTCTGTTGTGAAGTTTTCAAGTTTTGGGTAAAGATTTGATGGACTATGGAATAAGGAGTGGCAAAAGCCTAATCTTGGGGTTGACCAAGGCACCCCAAGACATATTAAAGGATTCCAAAGAGCCTAAGTTTGGGTATACCCCGGAAGGCATCCCCTCTTTCGTCTTCAATCCATCGGTAAATTTACTTGAGGCTATATTTTTATTCACCAAATGATATGTGTTTTGCTTGGAGCGTTTTCTAAATATGAGTATTTGATTTTTAATTTTCCACAATCATATTTTCTGCACACATATTTTGAGAGAGACACACATGAATCGTGAATTTATTAGAATACTCTATGTGCTTCACTTATATCTTTTGAGATAGGCAATTTTGCTCTAGTGCTTCACTTATATCTTTTTAGAGCACGGTGGTGTTTAGTTTTATTGAAATAAGTGAAAAATCGTACCTCACTTATATTATTTAACAGCATGGTAATTTTTTTAGGTTATGAATTTAGTCCTAATATGATAATCATCCAAGAGGGATATAATAAAAACTTCCATATTAAGTGCATTGAGTATTATGAGAAGTTTGATTCCTTGCATAAAGTTTTGAGATATAAAGATGTTAATGTTAAGAGTCATCTTAGGAAGTAATTGTGAATTGGTAAAAATACTTGTGTAAAGTTTTGTGATTCCTGTAGCATGCACGTGTGGTGAACCATTATGTAAGGAAGTCAGAGCATGATTTGTTTATTTATTGTTGGCCTTTGTGTGAGGGTCGGGAGCGCTCGATGACTAATAGACTTTTGCAATAATTATGTGAGTTCTTTATTATTAATGTGAGCCCATGGATTATACACACTCTCACCCTTCCACTTTTTCTAGCCTCTCTAGTACTGCACAACTTTCACTGTTGGATTAAACCCACCATATATCCTTCCTCAACACACCCACCATACCTCCCTATTATAGCATTTCCATAGCCATTCCGAGATATATTTCCATGCAACTTCCACCATTCCGTTTATTATGACACGAACCATCATTTTCATATTGCTTTGCATGATCGTAAGATAGCTAGCATGATGTTTTCATAGCTTGTCCATTTTTATGTCATTTGCTATGCTAGATCATTACACATCCCGGTACACTACCGGAGGCATACATATGGAGTCATATTTTCTTCTAGATATCGGGTTCTAATTCTTGAGTTGTAAGTAAATAAAAGTGCGATGACCATCATTATTAGAGCATTGTCCCATGTGAGGAACGAATGATGGAAGCTATGATTCCCTCACAAGTTGGGATGGGACTCCGGACTTTATGAAAAATAAAAGAGGCCAGCGAAGCCCAAATAAAAAAAAGAGGCCTTAGATGCCCACTAAAAAAAGAGAAAAGAGAGAAGGGACAATGATACTATATTTTCTTCCACACTTGTGCTTCAAAGTAGCACCATGATCTTCATGATAGAGAGTCTCCTATCTTGTCACTTTCACATACTAGTGGGAATTTTTCATTCTATAACTTGGCTTGTATATTCCAATGCTGGGCTTCCTCAAATTGCCCTAGGTCTTCATGAGAAGCAAGTTGGATGCACACCCACTTAGATTCCTTTTGAGCTTTCATCCACTTATAGCTCTAGTGCGTATGTTGCATGGCAATCCCTACTCACTCACATTGATATCTATTAATGGGAATCTCTATAGCCCATTGATACGCCTAGTTGATGTGAGACTATCTTCTCCTTTTTCTTCACAACCTCCACCATATTCTATTCCACCCATAGTGCTATATCCATGGCTCACGCTCATGTATCGCGTGAGAGTTGAAAATGTTTGAGAACATAAAAGGTGTTAAACAATTGCTTGACTTTTCATTAGGGTTGTGCATGATATGAGTACTTTGTGTGGGGAAGATGGAGCATAGCCAGACTATATGATTTTGTCGGGATAACTTCCTTTTGCCATTATATTTTGAAGATATACAATTACTTTGTTAGTATGCTTGAAATATTATTGTTTTTATGTCAACATTAAGCTTTTGTTTCGACTCTTGTGGATCCGAACATTCATGCCACAATAAAGAATATTACATGGATAAATATGTTAGGTAGAATTCCCATCAGAAATTTAGTTTTTATCGTTTACCTACTCGAGGACGAGCATAAATTAAGCTTGGGGATGCTTGATACATCTCCAACGTATCTATTATTTTTGATTGTTCCTTGCTATTATATTATCTGTTTTGGATGTTTTATATGCATTGATATCGTATTTTATATTATTTTTGGGACTAACCTATTAATCTAGAGCCTAGTGCTAGTTTCTGTTTTTCCTTGTTTTTGAGTATTGCATATAAGGAATATTAAACAGAGTCCAAATGGAATAAATCTCCGCGGTGATTTTTCTTCGACCAGAAGACATCTACGAGACTTGGAGGGGAAGGCAAGAGACCTGCCAGGAGGTCACAAGCCAGGGAGGCGTGGCCACCACCCCTGGCCACGCGTGATAGGGTTGTGGCCCCTCGGCAGGTCTCCTAACCCTATTCTTCGGCCTATGAATTCCAGAATATTCCCCCAATACCAAAGAGAGCCACGAAAATACTTTTCCACCGCCAGAAGCCTCCGTTCCCATGAGATCCGATCTTGGAGTCTTTTCCGGTAATCTACCGGAGGGGGATTCGATCATGGAGGGCATCTACATCAACTCCATTGCCCCTCCGATGATGCGTGAGTAGTTCACCACATACCTTCAGGTCCATAGCTAGTAGCTAGATGGCTTCTTCTCTCTCTTTGTGATTCAATACTATGTTCTTCATGGTCTTCATGGGGATCCATCCGATGTAATACTCTTTTGCGGTGTGTTTGTCGAGACCCGATGAATTGTGGGTTTATGATTAGCTAATCTATGAATATTAATTGGTTCTTCTCTGAATTCTTATATTCATGATTTCATATATTTGTAAGTCTCTTCGAGTTATTGGGTTGGTTTGGCAAACTAGATTGGTAATTCTTGCAATGGGAGAAGTGCTTAGTTTTGGGTTCAATCTTGCGATGTCCTCACCCAGTGACAAAGTAGGGGTAGCGAGGCACGTACTGTATTGTTGCCATCAAGGGTCAAAAGATGGTTTTTTTAGCATATTGTTTGAGTTTATCCCTCTACATCATGTCATCTTACTTAATGCGTTACTGTGTTCTTCGTGAACTTAATACTCTAGATGCATGCATAAATCGGTCGATGTGTGGAGTAATAGTAGTAGATGCAGAATCATTTCGGTCTACTTGACACAGATGTGATGCCTATATGCATAATCATTTCCTTGGATATCTTCATAATTATTCGCTTTTATATCAATTGCTCGACAGTAATTTGTTCACCCACCGTATTATTTTCCTACGAGAGAGAAGCCTCTAGTGAAAACTATGACCCCAGGTCAACTTTCCATATTATATTTTCAGATCTATAAACCAAAAATACCTTTCTGCAATTTATTTACTTTTTACTTCCCACAACCTTTTACATCTATCTCTATTAGATCTCATCGTTTGAAATAACCGTGAAGGGATTGACAACCCCTTTATAGCGTTGGGTGCAAGAGTTTGATTGTTTGTGTAGGTGCATCCATTGGTGACTTGCTTGTTCCTCCCACAGGAGTGATACCTTGGTTCTCATCAACCGAGGGAAATACTTATCTACTTCACTGCATCACCCTTTCCTCTTCAAGGGAAAACCAACGCAAGCTCAAGAGGTAGCAACTGACATGATCATATGCTATGTTTATAGTATGGGTATTGTCCATCACATCATTCTCCTAATGATGTGATCCCGTTACCAAATGACATCTCATATCTATGGCTAGGAAACCTTGACCATCTTTGATCAACGAACTAGTTAACAAGAGGCATACTAGGGACACAGTGTTGTCTATGTACCCACACATTTATTTGAGTTTCCAATCAATACAATTATTGAATGGATAATAAACGATTATCACAAACAACGAAATATAATAATAACCAATTTATTATTGCCTCTAGGGCATATTTCCAACAGTCTCCCACTTGCACTAGAGTCAATAATCTAGTACACATCACCATGTGATTTACATTGTTATGAATCTAACACCCAATGAGTTCTGGGATTCGACCATGCTTTGCACGTGAGAGAGGTCTTTAGTCAATGGGTCTGCGACATTTAGATCCATGTGTACTTTGCAAATCTCTATGTCATACTGTAGACACTGCTACCACACTCCACTTGGAGCTATTCCAAATGGCTGCTCCACTATACGTATCCGGATTGCTACTCAGAGTCATCCGGATTGGTGTTATAGCTTGCATCGACATAACCCTTTACGACGAACTCTTTATCACCTCCAAAATCGAGAAATATTTCCTTAGTCCTCTAGTTACTAAGGATAATCTTGGCTGCTATCCAGTCATCCACTCCTGGATCACTCTTGTACCACTTGACAGACTCATGGCAAGGCACACACAGGTGCGGTACATAGTATGTCATACTATACAGATCCTATGGATAAGGCATAGGGGACCACCTTCATCCTTTCTCTGTCTTCTGCCGTGGTCGAGCTTTGAGTCTCACTTAACTCCACACCTTACAAATCAGGCAAGAACCCTTTCTTTGACTGATCCATTTTGAACTTCTTTCAAAATATTATCAAGGTATGAACTCACTGAAAGTTTTATCCGACGTCTTGATCTACCTCTATAGATCAAGATGCCCAATATTTAAGTAGCTTCATTCCAGGTTTTCCTTTGAAAAACTCCTTTTAAAACAACCCTTTATGCTTTCCACAAATTCTACATCATTTCCGATCAACAATATGTCATCCACATATACTTATCAGAAATTCTATAGTGCTCCCACTCACTTTATTGTAAATACAAGTTTCTCATAAACTTTATATAGACAAAAAACTCTGATCACTTCATCAAAGCATATATTCCAACTCCGAGATGTTTGCTCCACTCCATAGAAGGATCGCTCGAGCTTGCATATATTTCAGTATCCTTAGAATTGACAAAACCTTCCGGTTGTATCACATACAACCTTTCCTCACGGATACCGTCAAGGAAATGATGTTTTGACATCCATTTGCCACATTTCATAATCGAAAAATGCAGAAATTGCTAACATAATTCAAACAAAATTTAGCATCACTACGGGTGAGAAAGTCACATCATAGTCAACTCCTTGAACTTGTGAAAAACCCTTTCCCACAAGTCGAGCTTTATAGACGGTGACATTACCGTCCGCGTCTATCTTCCTTTTAAAGATCCATTTGTTCTGAATGGCCCATTTGCCCTTCAGGTAATACTTCCAAAGCCCATACTTTGTTTTCTTACATGGATTTCATCTCGGATTGCATGGCCTCTAACCATTTTTCGGAATCCAGCCCATCATGCCTTCTTCATAGCTCGTAGGTTCATCGTTGTCCAACAACATGACCTCTAAGACACGGTTGTTGTACCACTCAGGAGCAGTACGCGTCCTTGTCAACCTACAAGGTTCGATAGTAACTTGATATGAAGCTTCATGATCATCATCATTAACTTCCTCTTCAACTAACTTAGGCTCCATAGAAACAACTTTCTGCGTTGTGCTACTCTCTGGTTGAAACAAAGGTTCAACAACCTCATCAAGTTCTATCTTCCTCCCACTCAATTCTTTCGAGAGAAACTCTTTCTCGAGAAAGTACACATTTTATCAACAAACACTTTGTGCTTGCATCTAAGATAGAAGGTTTACCCAACTATTATGTTAGGGTACTCTATGAAGATGCATTTGTCCACTTTGGGTTCGAGGTCATTAGGTGAAAACCCTTTTTCACGTAAGCGTCGCAGCCCCAAATATTAAGAAATGACAACTTAGGTTTCCTCCAAACCAATATTCATACGGTGTCATCTCAACGGATTTAGATGGTGCCCCTCTTAAAGTGAATGTAGTTGTCTCTAATGCGTAACCCCAAAATGATAGTGGCAAATCGATAAGTGACATCATAGTTCACACCATATCCAATACAACACGACTACGACGTTTGGACACACCATCATACTATGGTGTTCCAGGTGGTAACTCATGTATTTACCTCCATGATCATATCGTAGGTATTTTATCTCCTTGTCACGATGATCTCAAACTTCACTTTGATTTTGTTTGAACTATTCAAACGTTTCAGACTTGTGTTTCATTAAGAAAGTATCCCCATATCTACTCAAATCATCAGTGAAGGTAGGAAAATAATGATATCCACCGCACGTACAACACTCATTGGACCGAATACATCAACATATATCATTTCCAATAAGTTACTTGCCCGCTCTTCCATACCGGAAAACGGGGTCTTAGTCATCTTGCCCATGAGGCATGGTTCGTATGTCTCAAACGATTCGGAATCGAATGAGTCCATAGATGCATCAGAATGGAGTTTCTTCATGCGTTTTACAACAGTATGACATTTAGCGACAGTCACTACTGGAATCAGACATTTTTCCGTCTGCCAACGCTTTACCATCTGCTAGCAGACGACAAAGTGTATGTTTGCCGTCTATCTTCCCAAAGCAGACGACACAGAACCAGCTGATGGCAAAGAGTCTGTTTGCCATCTGCAATTCTTTGCCGTCCGCCAGCGGACGGCAAAGACCACAGTGGGCCCCACGGGGCACGGCACTGGCTAGGTCAACCTCCTCACTTCCTTGCCGTCTGCTGGTGGACGGCAAAGAATTCATTGCCGTCTGCCAGCGGACGGCAAAGAAGTGAGGAGGGCCCACAAACTGGGCGGGCTAACTGCAAGGGCCCACCCCACCTCTTTGTCGTCTGCTAGCGGACGGCAAAGAAACTTTGTCGTCCGCTGGCAGACGGCAAAGAGGATAACTATATAATGGGCCGTTAACCCCCTCCTCTCTCTCTTCTCTCTCTCCTTCTCTCTCTCTCCCGCCGCCGCCGCTGCACTCCGCTCCCCCGCCCCTCCCCCTCCGCTGCCCCGTGTCGCCCCCTCCGCCGTCCCGCACCGCCCCCCGGTGCCCGCCCCGTCGCCGGCCGCCCTGCAATGCCCCTCCCCCTCCGCCGCCCTGCGTCGCCCCCCTTCGTCGTCCCGCACCGCCCCCCTGCGCCTACCCTGTCGCCGGCCGCCCTGCACCGCCCCCCGCCCCCCGGAGCCTGCCGCCGCGCGCCCCTACCCCACGCGGCCCCGGCCTGCCTCCCGCCGTGTGCCGCCACCGACGCCCCCCCCCCCCGACCACTAGTCGCCCCGCGGCCCAGCGGCCCACCGCCCCCGCCGCCCAGCTGCCCCGACGCCCTCGCCGATCCGCCGCCCCGGTGCCCTGCCGCCCCACTCCGGTGAGCTCTCCCGGCCCCTTTTTTTTGCTGTTAGTTAGGTTAGTTGCTACTGTTAGTTAGGTTAGTTGCTACTATTAGTTAGGTTAGTTAGAATAGT
This sequence comes from Hordeum marinum, assembly GCA_022496015.1. NCBI lineage: Eukaryota > Viridiplantae > Streptophyta > Magnoliopsida > Poales > Poaceae > Hordeum > Hordeum marinum. The sequence goes on along the minus strand of CM039672.1, from coordinate 37,267,735 downwards.
TCTAGGTTTGTTAGGTTAGTTCTAGGTTAGGTAGGTTAGTTTCTACGTTAGTTAGGTTAGTTTATACGTTAGTTAGGTTAGTTTCTACGTTAGTTAGGTTAGTTTCTACATTTGTTAGGTTAGTTCTAGGTTAGGTAGGTTAGTTTCTACGTTAGTTAGGTTTCTAAGAAGAGTAAAAAAGGAAATGAAGAAGAGGAAGAGGAGGAGGAGGAGAAGAAAAAAGAAGAAGAGGAAGAAGAAGAAGAAAAAAGAGGAGAGGAGGAGAAGGAGAAGAAAGAAGAAGAAGAAGAAGAAGAAGAAGAAAAGAGGGGAGGAGGAGAAGAAGAAGAGGAAAAAAGGAAAGGAAGAAGAAGAAGAGGAGGAGAAGAAAAAAGAAGAAGAGGAAGAAGAAGAAGAAAAAATAGGAGAGGAGGAGAAGAAGAAGAGGAAAAAGGAAAGGAGGAAGAAGAGGAAGACCACGACCCCGACGCCGACCCCGACCCCGACCCCGACCCCGACCCTGACCCCGACACCCCGACACGACACCCCGACACCCCGACACGGCACACCGACCCCGACACCCTGAGACCCCGACATGACACCCCGACCCCGACCCCGACACCCCGACCCTGATCCCGACGCCCCGACACGGCACACCGACCCCGACACCCCGAGACCCCGACACAGCACCCCGACCCAGACACCCCGACACGGCACCCCCGACCATGACACAACACCCCGACCCTGACACGACACCCCGACAACCCGACATGGCACCCCCGACCACGACATAGCACCCCGACCCCGACTCGACACCCCCGACACCCCGACCCCGACACAACACCCCCGACACGCCGACCCCAACACGACACCCGACACCCTGACACGGCACCCCCGACCACGACACAGCACCCCGACCCTGACACGACACCCCCGACACCCCGACCCCGACATGACACCCCCGACACCCCGACCTCGACACGACACCCGACACCCTGACAAGGCACCCCCGACGCCACTAACCCCCAACCTCCGACGCTACCGATCCTCAACCCCCGACGTCACCGACCCCAACCCCCGACACGACACCATGACACCCCGACGCCATGACATCCCGACACCCCGACACGACACCCTGACACGGCACCCCAACCCCGACACGACACCCCCCACACCCCGACCCCGACACGACACCCCCACACCCCGACACCGACACGACACCCCCCACACCCCGACCCCGACACGACACCCCCCACACGCCGACATGACACCCCCGACACCCCGACCCCGACACGACACCCCCGACGTCGATGGAACCCTAAATAGCAAGTATCGTTGGTGCGAGATACATGTGCCCGTCGGTGTCGAACACTGCATCCATGTCCCACAAGTTACGCCGGCGTCCGTCGTCCCGCAGCAACAGTTCTCGGGGTCGATGGCGGTTGAACACCTATGCGAATTTGTCTTGCAGTCTCTGCGATGACGATTAAAAGCCAAGAGTTGAAACTTGAAACACCCTAACTGACTCAAGTCGGTTTGGTTGTTTGAAGTTTCAAAACTTGGCTTTGATCCTCATCGCAGAGGCTGCCAGACAAATTCACATATGTGTGCGACCGTCATCGGCCCCCAGAACTATTGCTGCGCACGGGACACCGGGCGCCGGCGTCACTTGTGGGATGTGGATCTAGTGTTCAACACCGAGCGCCACATGTATCTCGCACCGATGATACTTGCTATTTAGGGTTTCATCGACGTCGAGGAACCCCCTAACCCGACAACACGACACGACACCCCCGACACCCGACCCCGACACGACATCTCGACCCCGACACGACAACCCCTAAACCATGACACGACACCCCCGACCCCGACACGACATCCCGACCCCAACACGACACCCCCCACACCCTGACCATGACACGACACCCCCGATACCCCGACCCTGACATGAGGTTTGATCGACATAGAGGAACCCCCTAACCGAGACACAGCACCCCTACACGACACGACATCCCCGACACCCAGACCCCGACATGACACCCCGACACCTCGACCCCAACACATGTCCAGTAGCTAGGCAAGATGAGTGATCGTGGGTCGATGTACATCGTTATAATGCGTGTGTGACTTTCGGTCCGTCGAGGCTTTCCTTAAATAACTTTCATGTGTGTTGTTGATGGAGGAATCCTGACTGTTGTGGTGGGGGCGCCTCATCATTCTTCTCTTCTTTGTGATATACTCGTCGATATATTGCGCAAGAAGAGAAGAGGTGAGGCGTCCATCACCGGCGGTCGAACTATTACTGTGAGAGAGTGCCCACCAACATATATACACCACCATATCAGTGTGAGAGAGAGCGCACCACCGCACCATGAGATATGAGAGTTACTTAAGGAAAGCCTCGACGGACCGAAAGTAACACACGCATTATACCGATGTACACCGACACCACGACACGACACACCCGACCCTCGACCCCGACACGACATCTTGAACCCGACATGACACCCCGACACCACGACACGACACCCCCGACCACCGACACCTCTTCGGCCTCCTGTTGATCGAAAGGGTGCTCTTCGGCCTTCCAGAGGTCATATAATCTCCGAGTTTGTTATGAAAAACATCATATATATATTTGTGTTCATCGGGTGGATTTAAATGCGTAGTTGTTTCGTCGCTGCGAGGGTTTGGTGTTCGACGACCTCCCCGTGCGTTCGACGTGCTCCGCCCCTGCGTTCGTGGGTGAACACAAATGACATCTCCTCCTCCCCCCTCATTTGCTCTGTTCTGGTCTCTGTGCCGATGAAACTTGCTAGCTATAGGTAGATTGAATCATTAGTATGCATGAACACTATGCGTCTCCCATTCGAAAGGGTTACATTTATAAATATGCATACATTTGCATATTTATAACCGTGATTCTTTCGAATTTTCCAACGTTATCCATGGACAGACCGAGTATGTGTAGATTGGGTTCGTTTTCCCATATGCTCTGCTCCGGATCTGATGCAGAATTTCGTTAGTGCCTCCCTGTTTTTCTCCGGGTACACATCCTCTCTGCTTATTGCCGAGACGTGTATCAGGAGAACAGCGGGGAGGTGCTGCCGAAATTTTGCATCGGATCTAGAACAGAGCATGGGAAAATGAACCCAATCTACACATACTTGGGTGGGATTAGGACCTATCTTTACCTACTAGCGTCTAGGTTGCATCGACGTAATGAAACTAACAATCTCTATTAACTGATGAATATGGTTTGTTGAATTATGTCTATATTTTCTGTGTGTCCAGTAGCTAGGCAGGATGAGTGATCGTGGGTGGATATAAACCAATCACACTAGTCAGAAAGACATGACCCGTGAATGGTTAACAAAAACCAAGGAGTTTGTGAGAGTCGCATTTGCAAATGGACAGAAAACAACCTGGTGCCCTTGTGTCGACTGCGACAACTATAAGAAGTCAGAGTTTGAAATGATCAAACACCTACAAAAGTGGGGTTTTACGCCTAATTATACGGTCTGGACATTTCGTGGTGAGTCTGCCTAACGTGCCAGAGCTGAGGTGCTTCGTCGTCGCACCAACGAGCATGGTACCGGGATCGAAGACATGGTGCAAGACTTTGATGATGCTCGGGATTCGGATGATGAGATGGAGGAATCTGCAAAGGCCTTTTATGAAATGTTGGAGTCTTCAAAACGTCCTCTCCACGAGCACACCGAGCTTTGTCAGTTGGATGCCATCGCGCAAGTAATGGCTCTAAAGGCTCAGTTCAACCTAGGCAGAGAATGCTACGACGCGATTATGACGATATTTGGACGCTTTCTACCCAAAGGCCATGTATTGCCACCAAACCTGCACCACTCGGACAAAATCCTCCATGCACTTAAGATGCCCTATGAGAAGATAGATGCCTGTGAGAATGGATGTGCCTTATTTAGGCTTCAGTATGCGGGCTTGAACTATTGACCCATTTGCAATGCTTCCAGATATGTTCTGGTAGACAACGGTATGGGTGAGAAGAGTCAGACCAAAATCCCCATTAATATTCTTTGGTATCTACCAATCATACCAGGACTTCAACGACTTTTCATGGTCAAAGAGACGGCTAGACAGATGACGTGGCATAAATTGGGCAAAAGAACAGAACTGGATGCAGATGGGAATCCGATGTTGGGACACACTTTGGACGCTTTTGCATGGATTCATTTCGATGCATTACATAAGGATAAAGCGGCAGAACCAAGGCATCCTCGAGTTGCCATCAACACGGATGGGTTCAATGTGTATGGTATGACGGCAGCACAATACAGTTGTTGGCCTGTATTTTTCATTCCACTCAATCTCCCCCCGGAGAGATTACGAAAAGAAAGAACATTTTCCTGACCCTAATAATTCCAGGGCCCAAATATCCGGGGAAGGATATGAATGTGTACATGCAACCGCTTAAGGATGAATTACAAGAAACCTGGGATAATGGGATCAAGACATACGACGCCGCTACAAAAAAGAACTTCAAAATGCATGTGTGGTACATGTACTCGATGCATGACTTGCCGGCGTATGCGCTATTCAGTGGCTGGTGTGTGCATGGAAGGTTTCCATGCCCCACATGCAAGGCAGCTCTTCAGTTCCGTTGGCTGGAGGCGGGTCGCAAGTTTTCTTGCTTCGACATGCATAGACAGTTCCTGGATCCTGACCATAAGTTCAGAAAAGACAAGAAAAATTTCATCAAAGGTAGAGTTGTCAAAAACATTGCACCACCTGCGTTGATAGGCAACAGATCCTGGATCAGATAAACACTCTCGAGTCGGATCCAAATTGTCCAGGGTATTTCAAAGGGTATAATACGGAACACGCCTGGACTCACAAGATATGTTTGTGGGATTTGCCTTACTTCAAAGACCTCCTTTGCCCACACAACATCGATGTGATGCACACTAAAAAGAATGTCGTGGAGGCCCTTTTTGGTACATTGTTCGGCATAGAGGGGAAGTCGAAGGATAATCCTAAGGCTAGAGTCAACCAGGAGGCTGTATGTGATAGACCATTACAAAACATTCGACAACCGAAAGGAAAGAAGAACTGGAGGAAGACAAAGGCATGGTTCAATCTTGGAAGGCCAGCTATGAGGGAAATGATCTTGTGGGTGCAAATGCAGTTGATGTTCCCCGATGGGTATGCAGCGAATCTAAAGAGGGGAGCGAGTCTTGAAAAATTGAAAATATTTGGTCTCAAGAGTCATGATTGGCACATATGGATTGAGCGGGTAATGCCGGTGATGTTGCGTGGCTTTATCCTTGAGGATGAATGGCTAGTACTGGCAGAGCTGAGCTATTTCTTCCGTGCTCTTTGTGCGAAAGAACTATCGCCTGACGCGCTAGACGAACTGGAAGAGTTGGTGCCGGAGTTGATCTGCAAGTTAGAAAAGATCTTTCCACCGGGCTTCTTTAATATAATGCAGCATTTGATTTCGCATCTCCCGACCGAGGCAAGATTGGGGGGCCCATGCAAAATCGTTGGTGCTTCTCAACTGAGAGGATGCAGAAGACGCTTCGAGCAAAATGTAAAATAAACGTAGAGTTGAAGCATCGATGGCCGAGGCAGTCATTACTGAGGAGGCGGCAAACTTTGTGACAGCACAGTAGACAGCCCAGAATCGTCATTTGCATAATCCGTAGCCTCGGTACAATGATGGCGACCGTGAAAAAGGTCGATCCAACCTCAGCCTATTCAAAGGGAAGCTCGCACCAGCCGGTGCTTGGAAATCATTAGGGTTGGATGTCGAAGAATGGCGGACCATTTCGTTGTATATCCTCAACAACCTAACAGAAGTGCGGCCGTACATCGAGTAGGTTCTCGGTACATTGTTTCGAAACTTCTAATTCCTTTGAAATGGTCTTATTCCCGGATATGTGATACAGTCGATACGTCGCCAAATTCTCGGCTGGAGCGGTGATCCAAAAGGATTCCATCGAAGAGTATGAGCTTCTAGCAAAGCATGGAGGCGGCTATCCCGGTTTCATCTATTGGTTCAAGCAAACGGTAATTTCCATTAATTAGACGATTTCATTTCTTCGCCTAGTTTGCGGCTAATGCAACAATCCTTTGGTATTAAACTTGTAGGCTAATGCAGAGTCTATGGACTCCGAATTGAGACAAGTCGCTAATGGTTTTGACTTTAAGGTCCGTTCATTTGAAAAATACGACATCGATGGGTATCGCTTTTGTACTTTTGGCAAAGAGCTATCTATGGCCGACCGAAAGACTATAAATTGTTGTGTCTCCGCTGTCGGCGAAGGAGGGGTCGAGTATTATGGAAGAGTTGAAGCAATTTATGAACTTACATTCTTTGGTGAAAACCCACCAAACGTCGTAGTCTTCAAATGTTATTGGTTCCAGCCGAAGGAGACTAGAAGGACTCATGAACATATAGGGCTAGTCGAAATCAAACAAAGCACCCATTTGGATGTTCCCGATGTCTATATTACGGCTCAACAGGCGACCCAAGTTTTCTATCTACCATGGGCCTGCCAAACGGATACAAATTTGAAAGGTTGGGATGTCGTTTATGATGTGCCGCCACATTTTAAACCACCTCCCCTCAATGAAGATGATTATGAACCTCACATTAACCTACACACATATGAAGGAGAATTCTTCCAAGAAACACGTGTTTCCAAAAAATGCTTCAAGAACCACTCTACTTCACCCAGAACATTGAGGTCGACGGCGAAAGTGAACCCGACTTCACCCGTGAGCCGGAACAAGAAGAGACGGAAGAAGAAGAGGTTACTGCTACGGATGACCTGCCAATGCTTGACCGACTACGTAGAGGCCTTCCACATGTTGATGCATTTCTTGATGATGCTGATGAGCACGTCATTACTGATAGTGATGATGATTATGCATTTATTGATCCCGCATCATATATAAACGATGAAGATTAATATTAGTAATGTGAGGTATTCAATTATTATGATGTACATATATATTATTAATTAGTTCATGTTATTAGGTATTCAGTTTTTTTATGTTGAACTAATTTCGCTCACTCTTTGTCATTGCAGGTGTTGACAGATGGTGGGCGGGGGTCGAGAGCGCTCTCAGCCTCCTTCCTCGGCGCGTGCTGGGAGGGGTGCTATTATTCCACCCAGCAACTCCGGAGAGCACTGGTACACAGCATGCAGACACCGGCGGGCGCTTCTTCTTCGACCGGGAGAGGTCGGGGGAAGTTGAAGAGAGGTGCTAGAGGTAGGAAGGCTGCTGCGCCTTCCTCGCCGCCACCCCTAGCTGATTCTCCCGACCACAGGAGTGCTCCGTCTCGGGTGGACCCGTCTGACAAGGAGCCGTCTCGGACTCCGGTCCACGAGCCTCGGGTCGACGAGCCTCGGTTCACCGAGCCTTCGTCCCAGGAGACTTGGGTCCTAGAGTCTTCGTCCTAGGAGGCTCGTGTCCCAGAGTCTTTGTCCCACGTGACTCCGGAGGCTAGTGGCCATGCTGATGGTGGAGAGGACAATTACTTGTCTGAGGACACCTATAGCGAGAGCGAGATGGTTGAGGAGGGCAAGAAGGTCTACCGGCATGGTTGTACAAAACTGCCTCCCGTGCCGACGACCCGTGAGCAGAGGTGGTTGATTGCGCCTAATGCGGAGAAGTAAATGCATTTACTCTTTTTTAACCTTTTGCCTTCATGTTTCTTCAAATTAATATCTAATTTGTTGGCCTTGTCCTACTGCAGGGGTTGGAAATACGAGCGTGGTGGTGTCCGTAGGCCCAACCAGGTCCTTGGTGTGCTTCTACGGCACCACTTCCCGGGGAAGGTCCAGTTGCCCAGTGAGGGTGAGTCTCCACAGGTAGCACTAACCTGGGAGCTGTACAAGGCTGCCCTGGCCCCGCCGGAGGAGATGGTTGACGGTGTCTTGTGCGAGACGGTGGCTGACATTGTGATCCGTCGCTTTTGGGTAATTTCTCCTTTACAGAATTGAAAATCAACAACACCTAGTGATTGTACTAATCAGTGTCTAATGTGTTGTCTTGTTTGATTGTACACCTTCTATAGGTGTCTTGAGGAAGAGGAGGCGAGAGCGGCTGTTGTTCTCGAAGCCGAGTGCAAGCGCCTACTTCAGAACTTATGGCACGAGGCTCGGGTGGAGGCTATTCGAGACTACTACGCCTCGAGTAACATTAAGAGGGCCAAGAAGAAGTGCCGCGGAAATTATCTGAGTAAGGAGAAGTTTATGAAGGTAATTATCTTTTCTTAAGGCCTTGTACTTAGTTTCTTTGATTTGACTCGTAGGCGTAGCGCTGAAATTTCTCTTGTCTAACTTAGGTGCCCCTGAGATGGTGTGCGGATAGGATGGACTGTTGGGAGGCATTGGTGGATGAGTGGTGCTCTCTCGAATGGCTAGCCGAACACAACAAGGCTAAGGAGAAGCGTGCCCAACTGAGAGGTGTGCCACACCATCAAGGGAGCTCCAACCTATTTGAGTATGGGGATAACTGGGTATGTGGTTTGCTTCATGATTCATGCAATTTCATTCTTCATGCTAGCTTGAGCCCTTAACTAATATTTTGTTCACCTCTTTTAGGCGCGAGAAAACAAGAAGGAGGTGCCACCTCTATTCGACCTCTATGCCATGGCCCATACTGCCTCGTACAAGAAGGCCAAGGCATTCTTTGAGGATGACCTCGATCATCCAGAGAGCTTCAACAACATCTCCTCCCACAACAAGCTCGTGAGGTACAGATATGAGGGGAAGTCGAGGAAAAGGGAGGACTTCAACCCGAGCCAGAGTCCTTTTGATCCAAAGCTCGTGATGATATCTGGTGGCGGGAGACCCCATGGCTCGATAGCCTTTGGGGATGGACTGATACGTTGTCCTAGAACTCTACCAGAGATCAAGAAGCGCTAGACGATCTCTGATCCTGAGATAAGGCCTCATCCATGGCCAATGGAGCTCGCCATTGAGGCTAGGGCCCAGGAGCTTCTGGCAGAGGCAAATAGGCAGGCGGCGCAAAGGGAGAGGGAGATGGAGGAGAGGACGACTAGGCAGTTGGAGGAGGAGAGGAACCGGAACGACGCATCTCACCGGGCCCTATACGAGCTCCTCGTGGTAAGTTTCTCCTGGATATTAGCCAAATCATGCACGTAATGTTCGTTTCATCACTAACTAATATGAATGACTCGTGAAAACAAAATGTGTAGACCGTGTGCCAGAACACTGGTCAGACCCCTCTGTCGATTCCCCATATTGCTATAGTGACTAGTATTCACATTTAAATGGTCATTAGTGACTAGTATTCACATTTGAGTTGCATCATGCTAAGGAGACATTGAAAATGATCTTTGGTGCAGCGTGCCTCCCGACAAGCATCGACCGATCCTTCTGCATCTGCCTCAACCCCGACCGGTCCTTCTACGTCTCACCCTGGCCCAAACCCTACCGGTCCTTCACCTCCATGTTGATGGTAAGTTTTCCCAAGTGTTTTCATTAACAAATGCATAATTAGCTTAAGAAATGAACTACTTAGCTCCAAAATGACCTATACTTAGCTTATTTTCATCAAAAATGACTTGATATGCTTAGTTAGCTAGAAAATTGTATATTCTAACTAGGACAGCTATAAAATGACGTAGACTTAGCATTTTTTCCTCCAAAATGACTTGATATGCTTAGTTAGCTAGAAAATGGCATTAGTAGCTAGTATAGCTCAATAATGATCTATAGCTAGTTCATTTATGACATAATTAGCTCAATTAGGTACAAAATGGCATAACTACCTACGATAGCTTAATAATGATCTATAATTAGCTTAGTTAGTTCATTTATGACATAATAAGCTCACTTAGGTAAAAATGGCATAATAACCTTGGTTTACCTCCTAAATGACCTATACTTAGCTTATTTTCCTCAAAAATACATAATAACCTTACTCACCTCCAAAATGATATATTCTACCTAGGATAGCTATAAAATGACCTATACTTAGCTTATTTTCATCAAAACTGTCTTGATATGTTTAGTTAGCTAGAAAATGGTATATTCACCTAGGATAGCTATAAAATGACCTATACTTAGCATTTTTTCCTCCAAAATGACTTGATATGCTTAGTTAGCTAGAAAATGGCATTAGTAGCTAGTATAGCTCAATAATGATCTATAGCTAGTTCATTTATGACATAATTAGCTCACTTAGGTACAAAATGGCATAATAACCTTGGTTTACCTCCTAAATATCCTATAAATTCTTCTTCTTCTTTTTTTCTTCATTTTATTCTTCTTCTTCGAGCTAGTCTTCTTCTTCTTTAACTATATCTTACCTACTTTGCAGATTTGCTATAGATGAGGAAGAGTGCATTAATGGACTGTACTCTTCTACTTCTGCTACCTTCATGTTTATGGAACACTTGTTTTGGATACATATGTATGGATATGTTGTTGGAAACCATATTATGTCTTGTTGGAAACTTGTATATATGTTGGACTTGTATGTTGGAACTTAATTATTGGTCCACCTATGCTTGTTTCAACTTATTTGGTATGCTTGTTGGAACTTGTTGAATGATATGTATGTTTTGGATATGTATATGTTGGATATATATGAATTTTCTGTCAAATTGAATGATTTTAAGAAAAAACAAAAAAATAGGGGCTATATGGCCACTTTGCCGTCTGCTAGCACACGGCAAAGAGCTTTGCCGTCAGCCAGCAGACGACAAAGTGGCCACGTGGCAGCTACCTGTGCAAACTGGGGCTGGCCTAGGTGGGTTCTTTGCCGTCTGCTAGCAGACAGCAAAGAACCTTAGGTCTTTGCCGTCTGCCAGCGGACGGTAAAGGACCCACCTAGGCCAGCCCCAGCTACAAAAAAAAGGTGCTTTGCCGTCTGCTGCCAGACAGCAAAGACCTTAGGTTCTTTGTCATCCGCTGGCAGACGACAAAGAACCTAAGGTCTTTTCCGTCTGCCAGCGGACGGCAAAGCACGCCATTAGGCTCCCTAACGGACCTAAGTGTCCACGTTTGCCGTCCAGGCTTTGCCGTCCGCTGGCAGATGGCAAAGAACCTAAGGTCTTTGCCATCCGCCAGCAGACGGCAAAGCGGCCTTTACCATGGATTATTCTGCCGGACGGTTTGCCGTCTGCTCGCGGACGGCAAAGCCTCTGTCGTCCGTGTTTCATGCCTTTGCCGTCCGGGATGGCGGACGGCAGAGTACCTGTTTCCTGTAGTGAGTGCCACAATTATGTGGTATTATCATTATTAACTTTGTATCCTTTGGCATTAATATTATGAACATGTGTATTACTACGATCAAGATTCAATAAACCATTCTCATTGGGTGCATGACCATTCAAGGTATTATTCCTGTAAACAGAATAACCATTATTCTCTAACTTAAATGAATAACCGTATTGAGATAAACATGATCTAATCATGCTCATGCTCAACGGAAACACCAAATAACATTTATTTAGGTTCATCGCTAATCCCAAAGGTAGAGAGAGCATGCGATGATGATCACATCAACCTTGGAAACACTTCCAACACTCATCGACACCTCATCCTTAGCTAGCCTCTGTTTATTTCAAGTTACTAACATTTAGCAACCGAACCGGTATCCAATACCCAGGTGCTACTAGGAGTACTAGCAAGGTACACATCAATAACACGTATGTCAAATATAATTCTGTCGACATTGCCATCCTTCTTATCTACCAAGTATCTACGGTTGTTCCACTTCAGAGACCATTCTCCTCATAATGGAAGCACTTAGTCTCGGGTTTGGATTCAACCTTGGGTTTCTTCACTAGAGCAGCAACTGACTTGTCATCCATGAAGTTTCCCTCCTAGCCCTTGCCCTTCTCGAAACTAGTGGTTTCACTAACCATCAACACCTGATGCTCCTTCTTGATTTCTACCTTCGCGGTGTCAAACATCATGAATAGCTTAGGGATTATTATTTCCATCACTGGGATTTTATAGTTCTTCATGAAGCTCTAGTAGCTTAGTGACAGTGACTTGGAGAACTATATCAATCACTATCTTATCTGGAAAATCAACTCCCACTCGATTCAAGCGATTGTAGTACACAGACAGTTTGAGCACATTCTCACTGATTGAGCTATTCTCCTTCATCTTGCAGGAAAAGAATCTTGTTGGAGGTCTCATACCTCTCAACACGGGCTCGAGCCTGAGATCCCAATTTCAGCTCTTAGAACATCTCTTATGTTCTATGACGTTCAAAACATTTTGGAGCCTCAACTATAAGTCATAATGCATGACGCACTGAACTATCAGGTAGTCATCAGAACGTGCTTGTCACATGTTCACAACAACTACAGACGACGCTTGAGGGGGTGGTGCACCGAGCGGTGCATTAAGGACGTAAGCCTTCTGTGCAGCAATGAGGAAACTCCTCAGATCATGGACCCAGTCCCCATGATTGTTACCATCATCTTTCAACTCTATTTCTCTAGGAACATATAAAAAATTCAAGGGAGCTACAACGCGAGGTAGTAATCTACAACAAAATGAGTTTAGTTAATCATATTACTTAAAAACTCCCACTCAAATTGACACCCCTCTGGTCATTCGAGTGTCATGATACGTCTCCAACGTATCTATAATTTTTGATTGTTCCATGCTATGATATTATCTATTTTGGATGTTTTATATGCATTAATATGCTATTTTATATTATTTTTTGGACTAACCTATTAACCTAGAGCCCAGTGCCAGTTTCCGTTTTCCCTTGTTTTTGAGTATTGCCAAAAAGGAATATAAAGCGGAGTCCAAACGGAATAAAACTCTAGATGATTTTTCTTGGACCGGAAGAAACCAAGGGAGCTTCAAGAGAACACCAGAAGACCTAGGGGGGTTCGCTCTTGTGCCCCCCCCCCCCCCGTGTCTCTTCCAAACCTAATTCTTCCCCTACAAATTCACAAATATTCCCTCATTATTAAAGAGAACCACGATAATACTTTTCCGCCACCGCAAGCCTCTCTTCAGGTGAGATCCCATCTTGGGGCCTTTTCCTGTAATCTACCGAAGGGGGATTTGATCACGGAGGGCATCTACATCAACTCCATTGCCCCTCCGATGATGCGTGAATAGTTTACCTCAAACCATCGGGTCCATACCTAGTATCTAGATGGCAACTTCTCTCTCTATGTTCTTCAATACCATGTTCTTCATGATCTTCATGGAGATCTATCCGATGTAATACTCTTTTGTGGTGTGTTTGTCAAGATTTGATGAATTGTGGGTTTATGATCAGATTATATATGAATATTATTTGAATCTACTCTGAATTCTTATATGCATGATTTCATATCTTTGCAAGTCTCTTCGAGTTATTGGTTGGTTTGGCCAACTAGATTGTTAATTCTTGAAATGGGAGAAGTGCTTAGTTTTGGGTTCAATCTTGCGGTATCCTCACCCAGTGAAAAAGTAGGGGTAGCTAGGCACGTATTTGTATTGTTGCCATCAAGGATAAAAAGATGTGGTTTTCACCATATTGCTTGAGTTTATCCCTCTACATCATGTCATCTTACTTAATGTGTTACTCTGTTCTTCATGAACTTATTACTCTAGATGTAGGCAGGAGTCGGTCGATGTGTGGAGTAATAGTAGTAGATGCAGAATCGTTTTGGTCTACTTGATACGGATGTGATGCCTATATGCATAATCATTGCCTTGGATATCATCATAACTATTTGCTTTTCTATCAATTGCTCGACAATAATTTGTTAACCCACCGTATTATTTTCCTTCAAGAGAGAAGCCTCTAGTGAAACGTATGGCCCCCGAGTCCATTTTCCATATTATATTTTTAGATCTATATAGCAAAATACCAAAAATACCTTGCTGCAATTTTATTTACTTCAGTTTAGTTTTACTTCTAGCAATCTTCTACATCTATCTCTATCGGATCGCATCCTTGCAATTAATCGTGAATGGAGTGACAACCCCTTTATAGTGTTGGGTGCAAGTGTTTGATTGTTTGTGTAGGTGCATAAATTGGGGCCTTGCTTGTACCTCCTACTGGATTGATACCTTAGTTCTCAACAACTGAGGGAAATACGTATCTACTTCCTGCATCACCCTTTCTTCTTCGAGGGAAATCCAACACAAGCTCAAGAAGTAGCATGTCACATGATCCAAATCCACCAACTCAAGTCCGAGCATCACATGAGTTGAGGCGGTTTCAATGGTGAACATCTTCATGTTGATCATATATACTATATGACTCATGTTCGACCTTTCGATCTCTTGTGTTCCGAGGCCATGTCTGTACATGCTAGGCACATCAAGTTTAAACCAAGTGTTCCGCACCTGCAACACTAGCTTGCACCCATTGTATGCGAACGTAGAGTCTATCACACCCGATCATCACGTGGTGTCTCGAAACGACGAACTTTCGCAATGGTAGACACTCGGGGAGAACACAATTTTATCTTGAAATTTAGGTGAGGGATCACCTTAGAATGCTACCGTCATCCTAAGCAAAATAAGATGCACAAAAGGATTAACATCACATGCAAATCATAAGTGACATGATATGGCCATGAACTTGTGCTTTTGATCTCCATCTCCAAAGCACCAACAAGATGTCCATCGTCACCGGCATGACACCATGATCTCCATCATCTTGATATCCACCAATGTGTCGCCATGAGGTTGTTGCGCCGACTGTTGTTTCCATGACTATTGCTAACTCATAGAGATAAAGTAAGGCAAAATGGCAAAAATAATTAAAGACAACCCTATGGCTCCTGCCGGTTGCCGTACTCATCGACATGCAAGTCGTGATATTCTATACAATACATGATCATCTCATATATCAAATATATCTCATCATGTAATTGGCCATATCACATCACAACATACCCTGCAAAAACAAGTTAGACGTCCTCTAATTGTTGTTGCATGTTTTACGTGGCTGCTACGGGTATGTAGCAAGAATAATTCGCACCTACGCAAAAACCACAATGGTGATACACAAATTGCTGTTCAACCTTATCAAGGACCACCTTTGTCGAATCCGATCCAACTAGAGTAGAAGACACAGACACCCGTCAGCCATCTTTGTGCAACAAAGTTACATTCTAGTCGATGGAACCGGTCTCTTGTAAGCATACGAGTAAGGTTGGTCCGGGCCTCTTCATCCCACAATACCTCTAAATCAAAACACGACCAAGGGAGGGAGCAATCTGAGCATCAACGTCCACAAACTTCTTTGTGTTCTACTAACACATATGCCCGTGCATTGTAATGGAAGAAATAAATTGATATGTACTCAAATTTAGAAAACATGGGATGTGCAAACACAAGATATCAACTAATTAAGTAGTTGAACTCACACACTCAATTGCCCTAAGGGCAGTCCCATTATATTTGAAGTTATAATCATATGTTTTAACCCTAAATCCAGGTTGTGAACGTAAAGTCGATGAATCTACAACACAACCAAGTTAAACACTATAATTGCAATTATATATTAAGTTATATCATACTCCATAGTCTCATAATATACCCCCTATCTCATGTTCACCCAAAATCCTACGTACAGAGCATCCAATGTACCGGGAGTTAATTCTTATGTTTTTGAGAAAAGGAAAGTTAAATCCTTCTTGCTCATCCGTAACAAAACAATGGTGTGTTTGTCTCTCTAGAGATAGTCGGGACCCACTCTTCACTCTCTATTGATTCCTCGAGCAGTTTATTGATTCTCCATACAATTTGCAAATGTAAATAAACTAATGAAATTTGGTGTAAAAAAGAAGAAGTGATTATATAATTCGATAAGTAAACAAACCCTCTCATGAAGGACAAAACTCTACGACCAAGAGACAACTTGAAGAAGCAGTTTCTACGTAAAAAAGGAGAAGCGACTATTTAATTTGATAAGTAAACGAACTAATGCATCTAACTGTAGCCAGTGACGACATGAGGAAGCAGTTTCTACGTAAAAATCATATTTTTTGTCTGTCACTTGGGCTAATTAGCCTGCATGTAATGCATCAATTGGCGGAAAGAAAACCCATTGCATACATTGACTGATGCTCTATAACCACCTGCTGGACACATTAAATCAATCATTTTTCCCGAACGATCCAAAAGGAACGGACATACTCATTTCACCTGACTTAATAATAATGGACGCACGTAATAGCCAGAAGTATGAGCTAGCCCAATTTAAACACTCAAGGTTTATTTTTCTTTTTTCAACGAATGTTTAACATATTAAAAAATGTTTGCGTAAAATCCAGAAAGTTTGAAATTTCTAAAAATGTCAGCATTTTATATTTTGTTCATAAATTAAAAAATTCACTAATTCCATAAAATAATTACGTTTTCAAGTTTTTCCATCATGGAAAAAATGTTCATGTTATCAATATTTGTTCGTAATTTCAAAAAGCATGTTCAAAAATTTTCATAATTTTATATGGTTTTGAAAAAATGTTCAGAACTTCGAGAAATTATCACGGTTTTACAAGAAAAAGGTTTCCGTCTTCAATCTTCTTTTCACAAAATAATAAATGTTCGTGTTCTCATAATTTGTTCGCTAATTTAAAAATTATTAGGGGAATTTCATAAAATGTTTGCATTTTGAACAAATATTTCTTAAATTCAAAAAATGGTCACGCTTTTGTAAAAAAACACATGATTTTTAAACAAATGTTCGCATATTCAAATAGTTGTTCGTAGTTTCGAAACATGTTCTCATTCTCAATTTTGTTTCTGAAAAATGTTTGAGATTCCCAAAGAATATTGGAGTCTTTAAAAATTTGTTAACATATTTGGAAAATGTTCGTTTATCCAATTGTATTTACTTTTGCGAAATATAAAATCACTTTCAATTTTTTTTTAAACTTTACATCTTTTTGAAAAAAATATTATGCCAATGTCCATTGTTTCTTTACACATTCTGCTGCAAACATAGCACTATAGTTGGTTCTCCTTAGTGGTTATCAGCGTTGGTGTTGTGGAGGCTCGTTGGTTGCGTGTTTGATTCCAGTTTTGGCCAGTTTTTTCTTGCTTTTTTTACTGGACTAAAAATCAACCCCTCGCGCGAGAAAATTGTGGATGGACAAAAATCGTTGGTTCCTTGGTCCCACTGATGGACGAAAAAACATTTAGGTCCCACTGCAAACCAGAAAAAGTGGAGAAACAATCCTCCTTTTAATATTAGGTATAGATATAGACTCGTGATCTCATTTATGCATAGCCCTAGCTCATGATGTCATCGTTGGGGAACGTTGCATGGGAAACAAAAAAAATTCTACTCACACGCAAGATCTATCCATGGTGATGAGCATCTACGAGAGGAAGAGTGGATCTAAATACCCTTGTAGATCGCTAAGTGGGAAGATATAAAAAACGCGGTTGATGTAGTCGAACGTCTTCGCGATCCAAATCGCCGAGCGTCCCGCGATCCCATCACGATCCTTCTCGCGATCCAATCACGAGCCATCCCGCGATCCCTTCACGATCCATTCCGCGATCAAATCACGAATCGTCTCCCGATCCTGATCACGGTCCTTCCTATCTAGCGTCGAATGGACGGCGCCTCCGCGTTCAGCACACGAACATCTCGATGACGATCTCCGCCTTTTTGATCCAGCAAGAAGGAACAGAGAGGTAGATGAGTTCTCTAGCAGCATGACAGCATGGCGGCGATGGTGGTGGAACTATTCTGGCAGGGTTTCGCCTATGCACCGCCGAACTAGACTAGAGGAGAAAACGATCTAGATGAAGTAGATGGAGCACGTGGGAATTAGGGTTAGACCTCCCCTCTAAACCCTCTAGTATATATAGGAGGGAGGGAGGGGAGGAGGCAGCCTCAAACCCTCAAGGGTTGGCCGAAATTGGAGGTGGAGGAGTCCTACTCCAATCCTACTAGGAGTAGGATTCCTCCTCTCCGCTTGGAAACCCTTCCCACCTTTCCACCTTTGGGTTTTTCCCACCCCTAGACGCATGGGCCTTAGCGGGGGTTAGGCTAGCCCACAAGGGGCTGGTTTAACTCATCCCACAGCCCATGAGGTCCTTTGGGTCGTGACACCCCTTCCGATGGCCCCCGGTACCATCCCGACACTCCCGGTACACTACCGAAGTATCCGAAACTTTTCCAATGACCAAAACAGGACGTACTGTATATAAATCTTTACCTCCGGACCATTTCCGAGCTTCTCGTGACATCCAGGATCTCATCCAGGACTCCGAACAACCTTCGGTCACCACCATACATAAATCTACTATATCGAAACGTCACCAAACCTTAAGTGTACAGACCCTACGGGTTTGAGAACTATTTAGACATGACCGAGACACCTCCACGGTCAATAACCAATAGTGGGACCTAGATGCCCATATTGGTTCCTACATATTCTATGAATATCTTTATCGGTTGAACCTCTATGTCAAGGATTCATTTAATCCCGTACGATGTTCCCTTTGTTCTTCGGTATGTTACTTTCCTAAGATTCGATCCTCGATATCTCTATACCTAGTTCAATCTCGTTACCGGCAAGTCTCTTTACTCGTTCTGTAATACAAGATTCCGTGTCTAACACTTCAGTCACATTGCTTGCAAGGCTTGTTTGTGATGTTATATTACCGATGAAAGCACATGTTGCTCCCTTGGTGGTTTTCGTAATTAATAAAAACATATATGTCATTTAACTAATGTTTCCACTAATTACGTTTCTGGAAAAGGTCAACGATGGGTTGGCATAAGGATTGTGGAATTCCCCAAGATGCAAGGAAATAGATTGGCAAAGCCTCAAGCAAATGACTCTACATTTTACCTTTTGTGAGAAATCACCTTGAGTCCATGGGAAAGCCAATACTATTAAAAAGGGGTAAGGTTTTGTTGGTGAACAAAATGCTCCTATGTGCACAAGTGATAGTCACCACATACACTCACAAGCTCTTCCACAAAAGTCTATCCAAAGCCAAATATTCAAAATCGGTGCAACCAACACTTTCCACTTGGTGCCACCGATTCCATAACCTAGTCAGACTCAGCCAAACCATAGCCACTTCGGTGCAACCGATTCTGCTCCGGTGCCACCGAGTTTAGGTTGACAACTTCCTGTTACACAAATTCACAATATCGTTCCCACTGAGATTGTTGGATCGATGTCACCGAGATTGGGAAATCTGACCGTTGGTCACCTTATCGGTGCAACCAAGTTTCCTATATCTGTCCCATCGAGATTCAAAAGTTGCCACCTTTTGGTCACTTCGGTACCATCGAGATTAACACATTCGTGTCACCGAGTTGGTCATTTTGTGTGTAATGGTTGAATTTTTGGAGATGCCTATATATACCCTCCACCACCACTCACTCGAAAGAGAAGCACTCAGAATAGTTCCCCACTCATACCTACTGATTTTCTGAGAGAGAGGCACCTACTCATGTGTTCAGATCATGCCATTCCATTCCTACCATATGAATCTTGATCTCTAGCCTCCCCAAGTTGCTTTCCACCCAATCAATCTCTTCCACCAAGACAAATATATGAGAGAGTGATTGTGTGTTGAGGAGTCTATCATATTGAAGCACAAGAGAAAGGAGTTCATCGGCACAATCGAGCCTTTTACCTTTTGGAGGGTGGTGCCTCCTAGATTGGTTATGTGTCGCTTGGGAGCCTCCTACTTCGTGTTGTGGAGTGAACCAAAAAGTTTGTAAGGGCTAGGAGATCACCTACTTTGTGAAGATCTACCCCGAGTTAGGCTAGTCCTCTATGGATGTAGGCCATCATTGTATAGCCAAGGTTGCTTCTTCATGGAACCCTCCGTGGACTCTCGCGACCGTTACCCTCCTTGGGTTTAAGACTCCATAAACGTGGATGTATGATAGCTCCACCTATGAGAACCACGGGAAAAATAATCGTGTCACCAATTGCGTTTGATCTTCCTACCCTTCCTTTACTTACATGCTTGTCTTTACTTTCCGTTGCAATACTCGTAGACATGCATGTGTAGGGTGTACTTGACATACCATGAATGCTAAAATCTGCCAAGACTTAAAATTGGGAAAAAGTAGATTTCTAATTGGTCAAGTAGTCTAATCACCCCCTATAGCACTACTTTCGATCCTACAAGTGGTATTAGAGCGAGGTTTCCATTGCATTGGTCTCACAACCTAGGAGAGTATGCCGTCTAGTGAGGGAAATTATCATCATAGAGGTCCGTACTTTGATGCACAAATTTTTCTAGTTGGAAGAACAAAATGAAAATGCATTTGCTTGGTCATAACCCTGCTATTTGGGCTGTTGTTCGTGTTGGGATGCAAGGTGAATTCTTTTTGGAAGGAAGGGAACCGGATTGCGAAGAGACAATGGATGAATTGAAGATGTTAAAACTCAATGCTCAAGCATGTGACATTCTCTTCAACTGCCTATGCCCCGAAGAATTCAACAAAATCAGCCGTCTTGAGAATGCAAAAGAGATTTGGGATACTTTGATTGATATGCATGAAGGTATAGAATCTGTGAGAGAATCCAATTTGGATGTTCTTCAAAGTCAACTTGATAAGTTCAAGATGAAGGATGGTGAAGGAGTCGCTGAGATGTACTCTAGGCTAGCTCTCATCACCAATGATATTACCGGCTTAGGAAGTGAAGAAATGACGGACAAATTCATCAACAAGAAGATACTTTGAGCTTTGGATGATCGATATGACACCGTATGCACATTGATCCAAATGATGCCCAACTACAAAGATCTCAAGCCAACGAAAGTGATTGGTAGAGTTGTTGCTCATGAGATGACACTCAAAGACAAGGAAGAGCTTCACCACAAGTCTAGCGGTGCTTACAAATCCACAAGTGATGCTCCCGCTACCTCAAGCGACAACCTTGTCACAAATGAAGAGACAAGTCTCATGGTCAAGAAATTCAACAAGTCTACAAGAATAGAAGCATAGATCGAAGCTCCAACTCCAGATATGAAGAGAAGCATTTGTGAAGTCGTGACCGAAACTACTACAATTGTGGGATGCCCGGTCACTACTCCAATGAGTGCACGGCTCCTGACAAAAGGAGTCACCAAGAAGACGGAGCTCAAGAGACGAGTCACCTCGAAGAGAGAGACGGATTAGAGATGATCATTATGAACGAAGATCCTTAAGGAGAAGTAGGGACTCGGAGAAGAAGGACAAGAACACCAAGAGCTACTCAAGAAGGAAAAAATCAAGCTCATGTTGGTGATTGGGTCTCCGGCTCCAAATCCAACAACCACTCCGAGAGAAGCTATCACTCCAACTACGACTATAGTCAAGATGAAGGTGTTGCCGGACGTGCACTAGTGACAACCGACTCCTACGACATATTGATTCACAAAATGAAGGGAGTGGATGTTGCTTCATGGCTAAAGGTCCCAAGGTATCACACCCCAAGGATATTGATTTCAATAGTCATGAAGATGACCGGTTAATTGAAGATGACTTGCTATTTTACAAATCTAGTAGTGATAGTAAAAATGAACTTGTTAGTACTCACTCTAGTGTAGATAAGTCGTGCGATGATGATAAGTTGGAAATAGAATGGATAACTCAAGAACTTAAAACTCTTAAGTTAGCTCACGAGTCTACTTTAGGATATCATAGAGAGCTTGTAAGGACACATGAGAAGCTACGCTTCGATAAGCTCAATTTAGAGCAAGAGCATGAGTTCATTAAAGCTATCAATGACGATCTTCGAAAGAAGACTTCCTCTTATCTACCCAAGCGACTTCTCTTATCTACATTCATGCCACAAGTTAAGTGTAAGCAAGCTAGTAACAAAGGAAAGAAAGGTTCTTCAACTAGTAGAAATAAAAATGATAAATCCAATGCTATTGCTTCTAGTAGTTCTCTTGATCCCACTAACTCTTCTCTTAGCCAAGATACACTTGAGCAAGAAAATGAACTCTTGAAAGGGATTATAGAGAAAGGTATCTACAAGAGTCTTGAAGGGTGCAAACAATTTGAGGAGATTGTATGCAAGCACGGAGGATACCGGAAGAATCGTGGTGTTGGCTACTTCAACACTAATGGAGTTGAATGGGAAGAAGGTCAATACCCCAATCCCAAGTTTTTTCTCAAAGGATAAGTATGAAAATACTCTCCCCAAGGGAACAAAATCTCAAGATCACCTTCCACCACAAGACCCCAAGCTCAAGGACAAGAACAAACTTCAAGAGGACATTGACTCACATTAAGATGAATCCCAAGCTTTGGTGAAGTGGGTACCCAAGGCTACTACAAGCTCAACTTCTACAAGTGCTACTTCAACACCGAGGATCCCCATCAACTTGATGTGGGTCCCCAAATAGAAGAACTAGAGAAGTTCTTGAGGGGCGACTCCGCCAATGAAATTTACTCATATTCATTATTGGCAAGAACTAGTTGCAATCAACATCAACATCATGCAATAGTTCAAGGAGTCACACATTCCCTCAAATGTAAGCAAGGGACAAGGTAATCAACAAATCAATGGACATCATCACATATGGTTTGCACTCCATGTCCATAGATATCCTTGTATTTGTCTCTTGTGTGTTGGGACTAACCCATGTAGGTGAGAAGAGTAATGAAACAACAAGGATGCTCCCAACTCTTGGTGATCTTCATCAACTTTGAGCATCCACCACTACTTCACCTACATGAAGTATTCATCAAAAAAACCCAAGGTTAGTTTATCCCTCCTATGGATGTATGTCACATCTAGGGGGAGCATTACTCTAAGACTTGAGTCAAAGCATCTCATAGAATGTGACAACATCAAATGCTTTATGTAAAAGTGGTAACCCCACTTGTGCTTAAACAATGAGTATGACCTATGATCAAGTATTCTTACTTGGCTCCTAAGTCAATATACTCATATATAGATGACTTCGTCATCGCCAAAGTGCTTGTTAGGTGCTATTGTGTTTGTGAATGTTTTCCATGATTTCATTTGACATCTTATTGTGTGAGCATGTTGGTCTGCATTTATTTACTCATTCAAGGATATCCAATTGTTGCTATTTGGCTTTTGATTTTCACTTGCCAATTGGATATACAAGAATGCCTAGGACCACTCCTCTAGATATCTATGCTTTCTCACCTCATATTCTATTCATGCCGCATCACAAAATTTGAACAAGTACTTCTCGATCTCTTTGTGTGAGGAGTACTCGGAGTTCCGTATCGTCAAGGACTGACCATTGAAACCTCCCAAGTGCATCTCGGTGGAACCAAATCAAACTTATCGGACTCATCGAATACCTAGGGTTGATCTGGGTTTTCAATCTCGGTACGACAGATTTCATATTTTCGGTTACACCGAGTTTCCCCGTCAGCTGACAGTTGTGAAACTCGGTGACACCAAAAATATCAAATCGGTGTCATCGACAGTGATGTGTATATAATATGTGGACCCCGATGTTTTGAAATCCATTCTTCAAACGTCGCACCTCCACAACCCTAGCCGCTGTTCCGAAGGCCCCTGGTCATCGCCTTGCGTCCCCGACCACCTCCGCCGATGGGAATCGCCATTGTCGACGTATTCTTCTCGAACGTCGCCGCCGTAGTGGATCCATCGCCAAATTAGGGTAGGAATTCGGGCCCCACTCATGCTCCACTGTCTGATTTATGCACATTAGGGTTTATTCCTAGTCTAGCCACTGTTTGAGATTGTTCCATCCAATAGAAAATTCCATTAGATAGTGAACGATGATTTTTTACGGTTTGCTGTCCGCCTCCTATATCTCGGTAGAACTGATGTGAAATAATCGGTGTCACCGATTTTCTTTTTTGCCACACTGAGAACATCTTGGTGGAACCGAGTGCTCATTTTCGATGCAACCGAAAATGGTGCCAAGTTCCTGGAAAGAAGGTTCCTTGTCTCGGTGTGACCAAAAAGTTTGCCTCGGCTGTACGAAATACATTTGACAAAATGCAAAACTTTGGAAATTCTTAGTTCAAACTTTCAATAATCTCTGCATTTTGTGATGACTTGTCCTATTCCTCTCTTCTATGCTCTATTCATAGGGTCAGACATATCAAATGCTGAAGATAGCCAGAATCTGCAGGAACAGAATGTTGATTTGAGTTCAGTCACTAGTCGGGAGTCGAGCTCATCCTCAGATCTAGGCACTCCTAGTTCTTATGGGTTGCCTAAGGCTGCAACAAGGACCTGGAAGAGAGTCAATTCAGATGAGGAAGATTCTGATTTTGTGCCAGAAGATGTTCTTGCTAAGAAGCAAGAGAAGGCTGCAAGGAAATCTGCCAATGACGCCACCTCATCAAGGACGGTGGCCAGCAAAGTTTATGCACCTACAGAGAGATTCAAAGCACATGAGAGTGCTAGGGAAACTATGTCTATTGAGATTCCAAGGAAATATTTGTCTAAGAAGGCAGGAGAGAAGAAGACAACTAGGAAGAGGATCGTCCGTGTGATGGGCATACCTACCTCTATGTATGAGGATCCAGAGGAGGTTGTTGGTGCTGCTGCTGAACAGGAGGAAGAGGAGGAACCAGCTGCTCAGGCCCCTCCTAAGAAGAAGGCAAAGAAACTTTTGGTTGATGCTATGCCTAAGCTAGGTCCCTCCAAGAGCACCAAGGCTGCTCCGAAGAAAGATGCTGCATAGAAGTCCAAGAGGACTACCAGAGATATTCCTGCTACAGAGAAGAACAAGAGATCAACTTTTAGAGAAGCAGATGATGATGATGCTATGACAGTTCTGATGAAGCTCAGACCTCACCTTCCTGTACATGATTCCATCCACTCTAGAGCTGAGGATATGAAGAAGAGGAAGGATTCAGGGTGAAGGGCGTGAAGATCTATTGATCCATATGCCCAGAGGAGGAGGACTTTTGTGGACTACATGTTCTATACCAAAGAGCAGCAAGACTTCTATGAGACGATATTGCTTGACAAGAGCCCTGCAGTCAGTGACATGAGATATGTGCACTGGAAATATATCAAGGATAATGAGGACTACTTTCCATGTGTCTAAGACAACTTCCACTCCATTGGGTTAGATAAATTTGTTGGCAAGGAGTTCACTGCTTGGAATAATGAAATGATCATGCAGTTCTACTCCATTGTTCATTTTTATGGAGATGCACTACTGGAATTCAGTTATTTGCCATGTGTGAGGCCTTTGCCATCTGCTGACACATGGCAAAGTTTCTCTTTGCCGTCCGCTGTCCAAAAGCAGACGGCAAAGAACTGGCACATGGCAAACAGTGTCTTTGCCATGTGCCAGGCCTTTGCCATCTGCCCACTCACGGCAAAGAAGCTAGGGCAGATGGCAAAGAGCCCCTCCCCCCCCACCGCACACCCCCTCCATCACCCCATAACGACGCCCTCTTTGCCGTCTGCCGGCCATCTCTTTGCCGTCGGGGGGCAAACGGCAAAGACAGGCCCCCCCTAACGGCCGTCTCCCCCGCCCGATTCACCCCCTCGCGACCCCCTCTCTCTCTCACCCGCGCCCACCCCCCAGCGCCGCTACCCCCCTCCTCCCCGCCCCCTCCGGCCGCCCCAAGGCCGCCCCCTCCTCCCGCCGGCTCCCTCCGGCCGCCCCAGCGCCACCCCCCTCCTCCCCGCGCCCCGCGCCCCTCCTCCCCCGCGGCTGAGCCCCTCCTCCCGCCCGGCCCCCTTCGGCCGCCCCCAGCGCCGCCACTCCTCCCCGCCGGCCCCCTCCGGCCGCCCCAAACCGCCGCCCCCTTCCTCCCCAAGCCCCTCCTCCCAGCCCCCCTCCTCCCCCTGCGGCCGAGCCCCTCTCCCTGCCGGCCCCCCTCGGCCGCCCTGCGTCGCCCCCTCGTCCCTGCCGGCCCCCTCCGGCCGCCCCAGCGCCGCCCCCTCCAACCTGCCGGCCCCCTCCGGCCCCCTCCGGCGGCCCCAGCGCCGTCCCCTCCTCCTCGAGCCCCTCCTCCCTGCCCCCTCATCCCCGAGCCCCTCCTCCCCAGCTGCCCCTCCTCCCCGGCTGCCCACCGCCCCAGCTGCCCCTCCTCCCCGGCTGGTAAGTTTATTTTTTATTTTTTGTTATTTGATTAGATTTAGTTAGTTGAGTAATTTGATTGATTTAGTTGATTTAGCTAGTAGGTTATTTGTTATTTGTTATTTGATTAGATTTAGCTAGGTTATTTTGTTAATTAGTGCTAGGTAGAATAAAAGAAGAATAAGTAGATAAGGGGAGAAGAATAAGAAGAAGAGGAGGAGGAGGAGGAGGATAAAAAGAAGAAGAAGAAGAAGAAGAAGAAGAAGAAGAAGAAGAAGAAAAGGAAGGAAGGAAGAAGAAGAAGAAGAAAATGACACCCTGTCACCCTGACACCCCGACACGATGCCCGAAACCCCGACACGACATCCTGACGACACCCTGGCAGAAAACTCCGCGCAGCTGTTAATACGCGCCCCCGACGCCACTATCCCCCAACCCCCGACCTCCGACACCTCTTCGGCCTCTTGTTGACCGAAAAGTCTTCCGACCACCGACCCCCGACGCCACTGATCCTGGAACCCCGACAACACTGACCCCCGACCACCGACGCCACTAACCCCCGAACTCCGATGCCACCGACACCCGACACCACCGACCCTCGACGGCACTGACTCCCGACGCCACTAACCCCCGACCCCCGGCACTGTTGGTGTCCAGTAGCTAGGCAAGATGAGTGATCGTGGGTCGATGTACATCGGTATAATGCGTGTGTGACTTTCGGTCCGTCGAGGCTTTCCTTAAATAACTTTCATATGTGTGTTCTTGATGGAGGAATCCCGACTGTTGTCGTGGGGGGCGCTTCCTCTTTCTCCTCTTCTTTGCGATATACTCATCGATATATTATGCAAGAAGAGGAGAGGGGAGGCGTCCATCACCGCCGATCGAACCTATTACTGCAAGAGAGTGTCCACCAACATATATACACCACCATATCAGTGTGAGAGAGAGCGCACCAACACACCATGAGATATGAGAGTTACTTAAGGAAAGCCTCAACGAACCGAAAGTCACACACGCATTATACCGATGTACACTGACCCAGAACTATAGCTGCGCACGGGACACCCTAACACGACACCACGACATGACACCCCCGACCCCGACACGACACCCCGACACCCCGACACGACACCCCCGACCCCCGACACCTCTTCGGCCTCCATTTGACCGAAAGGGTGCTCTTCGGCCTTTCCAGAGGCCGACGAGGTCATATATGTGTGAATTATGAGTTAGGTCATATAATTTCCGATTTTTTATGAAAAACATCATATATATATATATATATATATATGTGTGTGCTCATTGGGTGGATTTAAATGTGCAGTTGTTTCGTCGCTGCGAGGGTTTGGTGTTCGACGACCTCCCCGTGCGTTCGATGAGCTCCGCCCTTGCGTTCGTGGGTGAGCACAGATGACATCTCCTCCTGCCCCTTCATTTGCTCTGTTCCGGTCTTCGTGCCAACGAAACTTGCTAGCTGTAGGTAGATTGAATCATCAGTATGTGTGAACACTATGCGTCTCCCGTTCAAAAGGGTTACATCTATAAATATGCATACATTTGCATATTTATAACTGTGATTCTTTCGAATTGTCCAACGTTATCCATGGACAGCCCGAGTATGTGTAGATTGGGTTCGTTTTCCCGTATGCTGTGCTCCGGATGCGATGCGGAATTTCGTCAGTGCCTCCCTGTTGTTCTCCGGGTACACATCCTCTCTGCTTATTACCGAGACGTGTATCAGGAGAACCGCGGGGAGGTGCTGCCGAAATTCTGCATCGCATCTGGAGCAGAGCATGGGAAAACGAACCCAATCTACACATACTTGGGTGGGATTAGGACCTATCTTTACCTATTAGCGTGTAGGTTGCATGGACGTAATAAAACTGACAAACTTGATTAGCGGATGAATATAGGTGATGAATTATATATTAATTTATTTCTTCTGCGCCCATAGGTAGCTAGGCAACATGAGTGACCGTGCTTGGATGTACACTGGTCACCCTAGTCACAAAGACATGACCAATGAATGGTTAACAAAAACCAGGGGGTTTGTGAGAGCTGCATTTGCAAATGGCCAACAAAAAACATGGTGCCCCTGTCCCAACTACGACAACTGGAAAAAGCAGACAGAGTTTGAAATGGGTAAACACCTGCAGAAGTGGGGTTTTACGCCTAATTATACGGTTTGGACTTTTCATGGTGAGTCTGACCAACGTGCCAGAGCTGAGGTGATTCGTCGTCGCACCGACGAGCATGGTACGGGGATCGAAGACATGGTGCAAGACTTTGATGATGCTCAAGATTCAGACGATGAGATGGAGGAATCTGCAAAGGCCTTCTATGAAATGTTGGAGTCTTCAAAACATCCTCTCCACGAGCAGACTGAGCTTTGTCAGCTGGATGCCATCGCGCAAGTAATGACTCTGAAGGCTCAATTCAACCTAGGCAGAGAATGCTACGACGCGATGATGACGATATTTGGACGCTTTCTACCCGAAGGCCATGTATTGCCTCCAAACCTGTACCAGTCATAGAAAATCCTCCGTGTACTTAAGGGCACGGAATGATGCATCTAACAGGGCCATGTATGAGTTGTTCGTGGTGAGGTTCTTCTTCATATTATTTCAAATCTAGCATTTTAATGTCCATTTCATTAATAACTAAAAAGTTTGACTTGTCGAAACCAAATGTACAGTCTATGTGCGAGAAGACCGGCCAAGTCCCTTCGGCGATGCCAGTCATTAACATGGCGGGGACGGTGAGTTTCATTTCAATGCAGTGATCTTAAGAGTGTCATCATGATAACGATACATTCCAAACGATGTTTGGTGCAGAATATCTCCCGAAACGCATCGCACAACCCTTCTAGAGTGGAGCGTTCTCCAGAGCAGCCTTCACCAGGTGAAACAAGCCAGAGCCACCGTGCTTCACCGTCGTGATGACGATAATGGTATGTTTGGCTTCCACGTAGCTTAGAGTTATCAAAAAAAGACTAAATTGGCTAATTATCCACCTAAATGACATAATTAGCTTAGTTAGCTCCAAAATGGGCTATTTAATAAAAAATGACCTATACTTAGCTATTTATCCTCCAAAATGAAATAATTAGCTCCAAAATGGCATAATTAGCTCATTTAGCCCGAAGAAGAGGACAAGAGGAGAAGAAAGAGGAGAAATGAAAAAAAGGAAGAAGAAGAAGAGAAGAAGAAGGAGAAGGAGAAGGAGGAACAAGGAGAAGAAGGAGAAGGAGGAGAGAAGCTTCTTCTCCTTCTTCTTGTCCTTCTTCTTTTCTTCTTCTTGTCCTTCTCCTTCTCCTTCTCCTTCTCCTTCTCCTCCTCCTCCTCCTTCTTCTTTTACTTCCCCTTCTTCTTCTCTTCTTGCTTCTTCTCTTTCTCTACCTGTACGTAGCTTAGAGTCATCCAAAAAAGACTAAATTGGCTTATTATCCAACAAAATGACATAATTAGCTTAGTTAGCTCCGAAATGGGCTATTTAATAAAAAATGACCTATACTTAGCTATTTATCCTCCAAAATGACATAATTAGCATAGTTAGGTAAAAACATCATAAGAACCTTGGTTAGCTCATTCCAATGACATAATAAGGTCAAAATGGATTTAATAATCATAGTTGGCTCCAAAATGACATATTTTACCCAAGTTAGCTCTAGAATGGCCTATACTTAGCTTGGCTTCCACCTAAATGACATAATTAGCTTAGTTAGCTCCGAAATGGGCTATTTAATAAAAAATGACCTATACTTAGCTATTTATCCTCCAAAATGAAATAATTAGCTCCAAAACGGCATAATTAGCTCATTTAGCTCGAAGAAGAGGACAAGAGGAGAAGAAAAGAGGAGAAATGAAAAAAAGGAAGAAGAAGAAGAAGAGAAGAAGAAGGAGAAGGAGAAGGAGGAAGAAGAAGGAGAAGGAGAAGGAGGAGGAGAGAAGCTTCTTCTCCTTCTTCTTGTCCTTCTTCTTTTCTTCTTCTTCTCCTTCTCTTTCTCCTTCTCCTCCTCCTCCTCCTTCTTCTTTTACTTCTCCTTCTTCTTCTCTTATTGCTTCTTCTCTTTCTCTACTTCTACGTAGCTTAGAGTTATCCAAAAAAGACTAAATTGGCTAAATATCCAACAAAATGACATAATTAGATTAGTTAGCTCCGAAATGGGCTATTTAATAAGAAATGACCTATACTTAGCTAATTATCCTCCAAATGACGTAATTAGCATAGTTAGGTAAAAACATCATAAGAACCTTGGTTAGCTCATTCCAATGACATAATAAGGTCAAAATGGATTTAATAATCATAGTTGGCTCCAAAATGACATATTTTACCCAAGTTAGCTCTAGAATGGCCTATACTTAGCTTGACTTCCACCTAAATGACATAATTAGCTTAGTTAGCTCCGAAATGGACTATTTAATAAAAAATGACCTGTACTTAGCTATTTATCCTCCAAAATGAAATATTTAGCTCCAAAATGGCATAATTAGCTCATTTAGCCCGAAGAAGAGGACAAGAGGAGAAGAAAGAGGAGAATTGAAAAAAGGAAGAAGAAGAAGAGAAGAAGAAGGAGAGGGAGAAGGAGGAAGAAAAGGAAGGAGAAGAAGGAGGAGGAG